>NW_004624768.1:12719577-12797012 GCF_000247695.1 Heterocephalus glaber
TATAGCTAAATGGATACACATTGAGGACATACCCTTAAGTGAAATAAATAGGACACACATGTGTAAATACCGAATAGTTTCTCTAGTGTGAGAAACTGATAGTGTGAACAAGGGTTAAAATGATTAAAATGAATAATTGATCATTTGAAATAGGAGAAAAGGTCCAAAGACGAAGGACTGAAGGGAGGGGAAGGGGAAAGGAAAAGAGGGAAAGAAAAACTATGAGAAAACAAAAAAAATGGAAATGAAATCTATGTAAATAGGGAAGGGTGGAGGGGATGAAGGGCGCACAGGTAATGGGGGAAAAAAATAAGAACCAAGATACACCATGTACAGGTACAAGCACCCAATGATAAATGTAAACGAATTGTAAACCTAAAATGTACCAATAAAAGAACTAAAAAAAAAAAGAAGAAGAAGCCGGGCACGGTGGTGCACACCTGTAATCTCAGCACTGCGGGAGGCTGAGGCAGGAGGATCGCAAATTCGAGCCCAGCCTGGTCAATTTAGCGATTTCTCGAGACCCCGTCTCAAAATTTAAAAACAAAGAACTGAGGATTTGGCTTGGAGCGAAGGCCCTGGGTTCAATCCCAAGTATCACAGGGGGAGAAAAAAAAAAAGAATGTAGAAAAAGAAGGGCTCACTGGGAGTCCAATCTGGTCCTGAATTCTGGAACCCAGCTGCACAGGGCTCAGCTCCAGCCCGACTCACGACTCTGCCTGGCGAAGGTTTTCAGAGGACGTCATCATGCAGTCTTGCCCGCGGAGGCCTAGTTTAGGATGAACCAGTCCCCAGGGGTCTGAAGGCTCGGGAGCGCATTCTCAGAGTGGCCGCTAGAGGCCCCGTTCGGTCCCCGCGCCGGGGAAAGGAAGCCGCCTGAGCAGGTTTGCAGCTGGCTTTGCTCAGCCGGAACATCGCGCTGTCTCCGATCCGCTCGCTCTGCGTGGGGCTCTCGGCGCAGCCCGCAGGAGATCAGATCCCAGCCGCCCGGAAGTTGGGGCACCCGAGGCCCCCGAACACCGGGGAGGGCTGAGTGTGCTGCACGGCCCCTCACGCCCCTCCTGGCCTCTCTCCCCGCAAGCAGAGGTCGGGGCTTCCTGGTAACACTCGTCTATCCCCCCCGCACGTCACTGGGATTCGCCAGCCCTCAGATCTCATTTGGAGAACGCGAGTGGACCTAAATCCCGCCCTAATGCCCGGTGCTCAGTCCCGCTTCCTTCCTGGCGGGCCACCTGCTGTGCCCCAGAGGTAGGGCTCCAGTTGACCCTGCAAGAACCGAGTTGGGAGAAATCAATGGAGGGGAAAATGAAGCCGAGGCTTCTTGAAGCTGCCCCACCTGTGAGGAGAGTCTGCAGGGCACTGAACTTGTAAGGTCACTGCACATGTTTAGTCACTCGGTAAGGACTCAGAGTCACGACAAAGCAAGCCAGAGAATGTTGCTCCGGGAATGTTTCAGACCTGCCCAGGGTTGGGGAGCCTGGCCCTGTGCTAGGGAAGGGACATGACCCAACATTCATGAGCATCCGGGCTGTAAACTTAGTATCTTCAATGTTCAGTTGTTGGGTGAGCTAATACCCCTGGGGGACACATACAAGTAACCCCATTTCCCTGGCTAGTAACAAAGTGGCAGAGCCTTGATGCTGTTTGATTTGTTAAAAAAAAAAAATACAGCTGCATTGTTTAAAAAAATAAAGTATAGAAATATACTATTAACAATAAAAAAATGTGTCTCACTCATCCCCAAATCTCCTTTCTCCTATCTTCTGTCTCCCTTGTCACATACACAGATGACCACTGCCATTTCTTTCTGGTTGTACACTTTTTAGCGTTTCTTTAGGCACATGCCAGTTAATAGAGTGCATATTCTTTTTCCTAAGCACTGATTTGTGTCTTTTTTCATTCCATACATCCACACATCCGCTTCCTCATTCTTTCCCTTTTACAGCCACACAGGATATACCACAATTTAATTAAGCAGCCCTCTATGAGTGGACTTTGACATGTTTCCCACCTTTTACAGCACTAAAGAATGCTGTAAATCCCTCTACCTCCATCATTGTGTGCAAGCCAGAGCCAGGAGCCTGCATCTCACCTGCTCTGGTTTGTGTCCCTGCCCTCAGAGCTGACTTCAGACTGATTAGATGCCAGCTCTGGCAGATAAATGCTCCTATCCGTGGCCACATCCCCACTTCCTAGCTCCCCACTTCGCCTTTCCTAGTTATGAAGCCTATTCCTATTTGAAACAGCAAAAGAGACTGTGGACAGAGAGTTCTTGCTGTTTTTGTCTTCCTGTGGTTGCTTCATTTCATTTTTTAAATGCCAAATGTGACTCCAGCTGAACTGTACTGGAGGCAAAATCTGCAGATGTCATTCTGCGTAGACGGTGCATTTCTGCCCCTGTTTGGCTCACATTGCCTCAACCCTGTATCAGGAAATTCAAATCCCACTGCAGGCTTGCATCCTGGCTTAGAACTGGAAAAAGATCAGAGGTGGCTTGCCGGTGAGGAAGCCAGCATCTACCTGCATTTCTAGCTGCTGACCTGAAAGGGACATTAAATGAATACAGGCCACATTGGGCAGATCCAAGGGAGTCCACCTTCCAGAAAAAAAACAAAGCCATTGCCCAAACTTTCATCCTTATCTGTGGTCATCATCTCCTTTCATACCTAGATTCTCAGATCTACCTTTCAAGATAACTTCTTTTTACTCGAAACACAGGATTCAGGCTGGGCATGGTGGTGCATGCCTGCAATCCCAGCACTCAGGGAGGCTGAAGCAGGAAAATCCCAAATTTAAGCCTAGCCTAGGCAACTTTTCAACTTAGTAAGACCCTGTCTTAAAAGAAAAATTAAAAGAGGTCTGGGGATGTAGCTCAGTGCAAAGCCCCTGAATTCAATCCCCAGTACCAAAAACACAAACAAGCAACAACAAAAAACCCCAGGATTCAGTCTGGACATGGTGATACATAGCTATAATCCCAGTTACTTGGGAGGCTGAGCCAGGAGGATTGCAAATTGGAGGCAGATCCTGGGCAATTTGGTAAGACCCTGTCTCAAAATAAAATTAAATGTACTGAGAATGTAGCTTAGCACTAGAGCACTGGCCTAGTGAGTGAGGCCTTGAGTTCAATCCCAGTACCTCCAGAAGAAAACAAAGGAACGAAACAGGATTCCACGGAGTACTTAAACAACAACAACAAACAGTGAAAGTGGTTTGTTTTTAGTCATGTGACTCTGACTGCACAGTTGACTGAAAGACTGGTCCCCTCTGTTCTGGAGGTACTACTTCAGCATGGCTTCTTCTTGCGCGCTTACTGCACCCCTGTTACTGTGTAGATGAAGGACATAAGGCCCAGTCCCTCCTTCTGAAAGCAAATTCAGGCCCATTCCACAGACTTTCAATGTGGCCAAAGAGAAGGATTCGAAGTGCTCTGAGCTATGACATAGGTAGGGAAGCATGCCCAGGTGTCCCTGAGCACCGAGAAGGGGCACTGAGCCCAGAGTGGCAGGAAAGAGGAGAGGCAGGCAGCTCCGGAAGACATACCCCACCCGCCCCGCCACCCTGGGAAGGTGAGCAAGGGGCCAGAAGGGAAATCCCATGTCCTCAGCCACTCCTCTGATAGTACTGTAGCCAGACTGGCCTTCCGGAACAAGCTCACCCAACACAACTCAGCTGTCTCAGCAGTTACAGGCTGCCTTCCTCAACCCAGGCTTTCTGTCTCTTATCTCTGCCCCAACACCGTGTTCTGCGTGGAAGGTCTGTGCTTGCCATCTTGGAGGCACCAGCAGCACTCTGTCCTCTTACAGTTCCTGGAAAAGACAAGGTAGTGACCTTCTGGAACCCTCCCTGCAGCTCTTCGTCCTTGAGAATGCAGACACCCAGGAAGGGACCTGACCACTCTGCAGTGTAGGTCATGTGCCAGGGTCACTGTGAGAACAATGACTGAGATCTTCACCCTAAGGATTAGTCCATCTGCTAGATAAGGCTGAGAAATAAATGTTATCTGCTGGGTGTGTGATATACACCTGTGATCCCCACACTTGGGAGACAAAGGCAGGAAGATCACAGGTTCAAGGCCAGACTGGGCCACAGAGCGAGACCCTGTCTCTAAAGCCGAGCCAGGGATGGAGGCCCGTGCCTGTAATCCCAGCACTGTGGGAGCCTGAGAAGGGAGGATCACAATTTAGTGACTCAGTGAGAACCTGAATCAAAATTTTTAAAAATAGGGAGGGCTGGAGATGTGGGTCAAGGCAAAGGCCCTGGATTTAATCCCCAGGAACACAAAAAGGAAAAAAAAGTGTATTAGAAATGCTCTTGAAAAGGTGGTTTTATAGGTGCTCTTTCAATATTAGTAGTGCTCATAACAAGGGGCTGTGGATTTAGCTCAGTGGTTTCGCCACCTGCTGCGCAAGGGCAAGGACCCAAGTTCAATCCCTGGTACCAAAAAACAAAACAAAACAAAACAAAAAACAACAACAAGGGGCCAGGGATTTAGCTAAGTGGTTTCACTGCCTGCTGCGCAAGCACAAGGACCCGAGTTCGATCCCCGGTAGCAAAAAAACAAAAAAACAAAAAAAGAATCACAAGAAACTTACATTGCTGGGGATTTAGCTCAGTGGTTCTGCTGCCTGCCCTGCAACACAAGGATCTGAGTTCGATCCCTGGTACCAAAAAAAAAACAAAAACACAAAGCTCATAACAATCGTTCACGTTTATTTAAACTTACCATGTTCCAGATACTGGTCTAAGCACCTTAAAAGTTTTATCTCTTTTAATCCGCAGATTTTATTCTCAAAGCCTAGTCAAAATTCAAGTGTCCTTGGGTTCAAATCCCAGCTCTGCCACCTATTTGTATAATGTCTCTGGCCCTCATTTTCCTTAACTGTAAAGTGAACACAGTGATGCCTCCCTCTCAGAAATTAATGAAACAAGATTAAAGCACCTAACATAATAGGCTCACAATGGATATAAGTTTCTGTCCCCTAAACTGCTGACATTTTTATTAAAAATGATTCTATTCTCATTTAATCTAAAATGGAAGACCTAATGACATGCTTCAACAAAAACAGAAAGCAACCGCATCATATTTTCTCCAAGTAACCAAAGGGGAATGTATGGACCGTGTTTCCTTTTCTATGGTATGATCAAAAAGTATAAGGAATGTTAAATTTATTTTTTAAAAGTCATTACAGTTAAAGACACACTGCCTTTAATCCATCTCTAAATACTCTCTCTCATGTTGAACACACTTATCCCACTGTTTTTGCCACTTCTGAAGCAGTTCTGGAAGTCTTCTTTGGTCAGTGTCTTTAGTTGTAAGGTTGTGGCTGCCTCAGTGTGCTGAATCAATTCAAAATGTTTACTTTTCATGGTCATTTTTCCTTTGGGGAAGAGCTGGAAATTGCTCAGTGCCAGACCCAGTGCATAAGGTGAATGAGGACACCCTGTGATGTTTTCACAAGCCTGCCTTTACTTTGGATGGCACTCAGCACCGCATTCACCGTATTTTTGATCATACCTCGTGAAAACCCTCACAAAAAAGGACGCCCAGAACTGCTTTAGAAAGTGGCAAGAATGATGGAATAAGTGTGTCTGAAGCAAGGGGAGTATTTTGAGGGGGATGAATGCGAATGGTCTTTTACTGCAATAAATTTTTTAAAATTTAGACAATCACTGTATATTTGGATCAGCCCTTGTATATGTGTTGAAGACAGTGCTGCGTATCAAGCCCTGGGCCTCCTCACACATCTGCGCACTTGCTTTGCCACTGAGCTACACCCCCAGCCTCCCGAGGTCTACATTTCTTAGAGAAGGCTGTGAATATAAGGAAATACATGAGCACAGTGTAAGTCCCGGTGAAAGGCATACTTCCTATTCTGGACTCTGCCCACTAAGGGCTCCCTGCCTCACCCCCACTTCCATGAAATCGTCAGAAAAGGAAAGAGATGCCTGGGCTCTGAGCTGCGGTCCAATTTTAGCTCTAGGTGTTAAGGTCATGTGGAAGTGGCAGGTTTTTGAAATGCTGACGTGCTGACACTTAAGCACATGGCTGGATCCTGTTATAGCTCAGAGAAAGTATATAAAGAGCTTGGCCCTAGATGAGATTTCAAAAAATGAAACAATGCCCAGCATGAGGTAAGTGGAAAGTGTTGGGGATGCAGTGGCTGGGGCCTGACTCTCAGCCTCCCACCCAGGGCTGGGTGACCTTGGGCCTGGATGAATAATGGATTGTCACCGGATAGCCATCTCTTCACTCTCCTGTGAAGCAGAGGGAATCGCTTCGTCTTCAAAGCGCTGCTGGGATGCTCTGTCCACTGCCCCTGCTCTGCGGTCAAAGCTTACAGCATTGGAAGCTGTGGGACGCCCAGGGTGGCCTGCTGCAACACTGGCCACCCAGTCGACTGCTGGGAATACACCTCCCTCCACTCTTTGGTGTTCTTGGGAATTTGTCTAAGAACTACTCCGGGGCTCTTTGGCATGAGTCTGCCCATGTAGAAGGAGCCATTTTCCTCCTGAGCTCCTAGGCAAAGCATTGTTTGTCACCTGGAATCTGTCACACGGGCTGTGGCTGCGTCACTGCCTGGTGCTCCCTGCATGCAACATCCTTTCTGTTTCTAACAATGACAGGCTTTAATCTCTCCGGAAAATGCCTCCATCTCCAGCTGGGGCTCTCCCAGTCCCTTTAGTCCTCAGGCCTGGGACTGTCAGTCTCTATCTATTTCCGACCCCTTGCCCTTTGCTTTCTCTTGAATTTCCTAAGGCGTTTCCTTCTCCCGTCAGACACTTTATAGATTTCACATTTTCTGTTGTGTTGATTTTCGTTTGCTGCCTCTTGGGGACCAAGATTTAAAACCCCACTACTCCCTCCTTTTTCACTGCTCACTGGGCTCATTTATTTCCTTTTCTTTTTTGTGGTGCTAGGGATTGAATCCAGGGCTGTGTGCATGCCACCCAAGCACTCTATCACCGAGCTACGTCACCAGCCATATCTAGCTATTTACTTTCTCTCATCGCTTTTCTCAAAGAAACATAAGAAAAAAGTGCTTACAAAAAAACTCACACCATTTAACTGGAGGCATTAAGATTAAGAAATACAAAAAAAAAAAGATTAAGAAATACAGAGCTTTGGGTGGCATGAGATTGCACATGCTTGAGGTGGTGACATGTGCCAATGCTCCCAGAGGCTGAGGCAGGAGAATCAAAAGTTTGAGCCCAGCCTAGGCAATTTAGCAACTTAGTAAGACTTTGTCTCAAAAAAAAAAAAAAAAAAAGACCGGGGCTGTAGCTCAGTGAGACCCTAGAATCCATCCCTAATCCCACCAAAGAGGGGCCGGGGATTTGTCTCAGTAGTTTACCTGTCTGCCTAATGCCACCCAAAAAAAGGAAAGAAATAAAACCAGAGAGATTTATATTTTTTGCACAATGATATGTAAACATAAAGCAATTATGGAATTATTAATATAAAAGACTTCAATGAAATCACATCCTGATAAAATTTTAAAGCAATGATATCAGGATTATTTTATGACATTTTATCCTCTCAAATGGTCCAATCCAGTCAATGCTTAAGAAGCCACACCCACTTTCTTTCCCACACCCCACCCCCGTACCTGGGGATGGAACCCAGGGCCTTCACACTGAGCTACATCCCCAGCTCTACTTACTTATTTATTTTTATTTTGAGATCGGCCAAGGCATGGTGGCACATGCCTGTAATCCCACCAGTCTGGGAAGCTAAGGCAGGAAGATGGTAAGTTGAAGCCCACCTTGGGGCAATTTAGCAAATTCTCAAGTCCTTGTCTCAAAAGTTAAAAATAAAAAGTACTGGGTATAAAACAGTGCAAAAGCCCTGGGTTCAATCCCCAGTACCACATTTTCTTTTTTTAATTGAGATAGGATCTCACTAAATTCCCCAAGCAAGACTTGAATTTTTGATCCTCCTGCCTCAGCCTCCCAGAGAGCTGAGATTATAGGTGTGTGCCACTGTACCCAGGGTCATGCCCACTTTTTGCCATGCACACTAAGAACCAGAGAGAATAAACTTTATGTTTGGTCTTAGCTCTCAACCACTTTCTTTAACCCCATCCTGAATCTTTATTTCACCCAGGTCTAAGGTTAGGGGTGAGACTACATTTAAGGGAATAAGAATCCTGAAAGAAATAGTATGAGAACAGGAACAAGCTTTAGGATTCAGAGGCCAGTACAAGACATGCTGGATTCCATTTCTTTTAGCTGACCCTCTAATAGCTCTCCGAGGTAGGGCTTTTATTTGTCTATTCTCAAAGGCAAGAATGGGGTCTGGGATGTAACTCAGAGGCACACTGCTTGCTTAGCACGCACTAGGCTCTGAGTTCAATTCCCAAGCCTGCAAAAGAAGGGAGAAAGTAAGAATTCCAGTAACTATTAAAGTAAGGGTTCCAGTAACTATTACAGAAAGAATTCATATACTCAGGGCTAGACGTATAAATAAGCACGTGGACAGACACCTGGTCTATGTGAATAAAAGCAAGGTGGACACTACTGATTTCATATGTGTTTCGCTGAATCACACATCAGATTAAACACCTACGGGGACCTTGGCTTCTCGCTAGAATCTTTGTATTCTAACTTGACATAGTGCCTCTAGTCCTTCCCTATTTTTTCTTTCTCTCCATTTTCTTGAACCATGCATGACAGCTACACCCTCAGCCCCCTTATCCATTTTTCCACACTCTGGGCCCCAACATGGTTCTACTTCCTATCCCATGAAGAATGTTTTCATTCAGTTTGCCTCCTAAATAGGAGCCGGACACGAATCACAAAACACATGCTCCAGTACGCACACACATTCTTCCTTCTTTCCCCTCTGAATTCCTAGCACCCAGCCCAGGTAAGTATTTCACTCATCTTGCACCTAAATCCTCCCTGATGATTTTCCATTGATAAAGGAAACTGCTATTTGTGGGCTATTGCACTCTTTTCTTTGTCACAGGACCCAGCCATGGTTACTTTCACATTCTCCCCAGAGCCCACATAGCGAGCTTGGCACATGGCAAGAACCTGATGGATATCTGTGGTTAGTCAACTATTCATCTGATGGATGACTCTCTGGTTTGGCCTCTCATTTTCCAGGGAGGGCCTGGCCATCTCTGAAGAGGCAGTTAACACCTGAAAAAAGAAAAGAAACAAGTAGCTCATGCTTTCAGATTTCTGTCATATGAGGGTGGAGAGGGCCTGGTTAGAAGAGCTCCTCAGTAGTAACTCCTGGCTGTAGAATCTATCCACTGTGAGTCCGAAGCTGAAAGGGGTAGAACTTTAGAAATCAGAGAAGAAAATAGGAAAGGGGCTTAACAAGCTCTGTAACTACAGAGTGTTTATTCAAACAAACCTTCTTTCTTATCCTAAAGACCAGAAAGGAAGTAACTCCCCTCTCTGGAACTCCAGGGTAGGGAGGAACCCACAGTCTTGGCCCAAACTCAGCAAGGCTTGTGCGTACACTGGGAGGTGCCTGCAAATGGTGAACGAACTAATGAATGAGTGAGAGAGAGACTGGCAAGTATTCTTCTCTAAATCTGTTCATAAACTTCCAGCTTCTAGAAAAGTCTGATGTCTTTCAAGAATTATAACCACAATACTAGAAACTACAAACATTTGTTAAATTCTATGTGTAAAGACATAGGTAAAAATGCTTTACATACATTAACTTATTTTACCTGCATAATTCTTTGACACGGATCCTTTCATTGTCTTCCTTTTGTGCTATAGTTTGGATCTTAGATGTCCCCCAAAGGTCTGTGTGTTGCAGGCTTGCTCTCCAGCCCCTGGAGTATTGGGCAGTGATGGAACCTTTAAGAGATGGAGCCCAGTTTGAGGAAGTTAGGTCATTAGCAGCCATTGAAGAGGATACTGGGACCCCAGCCCCCTTCTTTCTCTTTCTTTGCTTCTTGGCCACCTTGAAGTAAACAGGCCTCTTCTATCATGCATTCCTGCTATGTTGTAACTGCGCTGCCACAGACCGAAGGCATCAGGGTCAAATGACCCTGGACTTAAACCTATAAAACTCTGAGCTAGAATAACCTTTCCTCTTTTTTAGCTGATTTACCTCGGGTAGTTGTCATAATAATGGAAAGTTGACTGGCACATTTTATAAATAAAATTTAACCCAGAGAGGTAAAGGGACTACACCAAGGTTACATGGCTAATGAGTGGGGGACCTAGGAAAGAGGAGAGAGAGATGTGGGAATTAAAGTCAGAAACTTGGGTTGGAATCTTACCCCATTGTCTATTAGCTGTGTGACCTTTTGCAAGTTATTTAAACTCCCTGAATCACATTTGCATCATTAGAAAAATCAGGTTAATTATAACTGCGTCATTGGGTTGCTGTTAAAATTAGATGAGTCTTGAAACTGAGTTTCCTGCAATTGAAGTGACCAGTAATTTGGATCAATCAAATAAGCATGCTGGATAATATTTTTTAAAACATCATAAAATCTTTAAAGAGCTGACAAGGTGGTAAGAAATTCCAAATCCAAATTGGAGAGAAAGCAAGAATCCAGAGAAATAAACTGAACATCAAAATCACTTTTCCTTAGAAGGCATTTGTCAATCTGGATTATCCAAACTGTGCTGGGATTTCAGTGGATTCTGGGAGCAAAAGGACAGAAATCAGAGATTACCAGAGTTTTCACAGGTACCTCCTGAGTCCATATGAACCAGAAGTAAACTGGCCTCTCCCACAACACCCCCTGGGACTGCAGGGAATGAGGGTTTAGAGGCTGACAAGAGCAAGGGAAAAGAAAAGAAAAGAAAATACCTATCTTTAAGAGGTTGTGGCTGGGTGTGGTGGCGCATGCCTGTAATCCTAGTGCTTTGGGAGGCTGAGGTAGGAAGATTGCAAGTTCAAGCTCAGCCTGAGCAACTTAGCAAGACCCTGTCTCAAAGTAAAAAATAAAAAATGGGGTAGGAATGTAGTTCAATGTGAAGGCCTTGGTTTCAATCCCCCATACCACGAGAGAGAGAGAGAGAGAGAGAGAGAGAGAGAGAGAGAGAGAGAGAGAGAGAGAGAGAAATTATAACCGTGAGCTAATATTTTTGCAGATTTTCAATCTACCATAAGTCTGCAACACTGATGTGGTTCAAAAATTCAAGCTATAGATTTAAAATAGAACTGCATGAGAATAATGGTGAGAAATAAGAAAAGGGACATGAAAGGGGAGCTAGAGAACAACAAAAGTAGACACGATTTGTGTGCCATGCTTCAGCCACCCTGAAATGCTCTCAGCTCTTCACTCCGACACCCATGCACACCTTCTTCCTCTTTGCCCCAGTCGTGGCTGCCTTTGTTCCAGAGCTCTCTGGGGTCAGGTGGCCCAGGTTCAAATTCTGACTCTGCCACTTGCTAGCTAAGGGACTTCTGGTAAGCCCTTTCATCTCTCTGGCTGTTTTCCTCTTCTGATAAACAGGGATGGTCCCAGTTCTTCCTGAGGCTGATTGTGAGGCTCAACTGAGTTTCAATGTACACAGAATATTTAGTAGAATGTCTAGGACATGTTTCCTAGTACATAGGAAGCAATTGTATGGTGGCAAGGAGGTCCTGATGAGAATGACAACTGTCTGAAATGTTTATGCCGCCCTTGAGTATTCGTCAATATTTACAATGCAGGTAAAATATTACCTCTTCTCTAAGCCTTCTCTACCTCCAGGTATTTACTATACAACTTTATATATGCATCTATCCTGGACTGCTTACCACATTTTGTTACAATCATGTGTTGACATTTTTATCTTCCCCTTGAAACTATAAGTTACTTGATGGTGGGGACTAAATCTTATTTGTTGTTATATCATCAGTTGCTAGTACAGAGCTTGACACATAATAGATGCTTGGCAAATATTTGGTGATATTCATGTGTATTAATGACCTTACTTCCCTTAATGGAACAATTTTTCCCTTTAAGAAGTTTTTTGTTGCTGTCTTTAGTTTCTTGCCCCTTATTGTGTTCCCACTTTAAGGCACAAGCATCAAACATTGTTCTCTCACTTGAATTGCTTCTCTGGAATGTGCACTTCTTAAGAAAAAGCCCTAGTATCTTATCTGCCTAACTTCGCTCTGCATGGGCCATGAGTATCAGGAAAATGACTAAACCACCATAAAAATGATATCACCAAACAGATTGGGCTGATGAGTCATGAGATCAGTGACCAAGAACTATTCACAGAATTCTTCCTGTTCATGTGGGAACATGGATTTGAATTGACTTCCTGGTTCTGTTGTATTCATGGGCAGAACACTGAACTTGGGTCAGAACACTCACATTTAGGTCCCAGACTCACTGCTTCTTTGTTACATGCCCTTGGGCAAAGCTCAATCACTTTCCTAGTCTGTAAATTGGGTTGAATAACACAATCCAGTCAGAGAGTGCTGCCAGGTCAACGTCCTGAGGCAACGCACCCTTGGTCAAGTACTGTAAAAATGCAAAGATAGGGCCGGGGATTTAGCTCAGTGGTCATGCCGCCTGCTGCGCAAGCGCAAGGACCCGAGTTCGATCCCCCATACCAAAAAAAAAAGCAAAGATACACTTTGTGCAGGGAACACCACTGCAGTCTCTGCAGTCTCACCAAAGGACAGCTTCTCTCAGAAGCCCTTATATTTGCCCCTAAACACTGCACTTCACCTGGGAACCCATTCTTTGTGGCATTGGAGGGACATCTGTGTTTTGAGGGATTGGCAAGTGACTGAGCTGTTTTCCAGAGAAAACAGCCCAGGAAGGACTACATAGGAGAGCTCAGGCCTTCCCCATGACTCGACTTGTTCTGACACATCAATCCACAGTAACCAGTGGAGACAGGGCGTGGGCTCCCCAACTGGACGCCTGAGAACAGAGAGAAACCACTCCAGGATGACAAGGACGCGAAATCTACCTCCGAATCCAAAAGGACAGCCTGGCTCAGAGTAAAACCAACTCTTCGAAACAAGAGACCTAACACAGACCATGGGAGCTTGGGTGTTAGGAAACAGGGAGGGCATCACCACCAAGTCTTTAAAGACCAGACTCTGTGCCCTGTCTTTAGAGACTAATTTTCTCATCCTCATTATTCATCTAGCTGAATCCCACCCTTCTTCATTTAGAGAGCCAGAAATATTCCATAACAGAATGAGGCAATTTCATTTTGGCACTGCCTTTGACTGTGAAGACTGTATCCTTCAGCAAGGAAACAAGTTACACATTCATGGAATCAAAAATGTCTCTTTCTGTGTGATTGTGTGTAATACTCAGGATTGAACCTGGGGGTTTTGTACTGAGCTATGTCCCCAGCCCTCTTTTTACATTATTATTTTTTATTTTTTTGACGTAGCTAAGTTGTCTGGGTTGGGTTCGAACTTTCGATCCTCCCGCTCCCAGAATGCTGGGATCACAGGCATGTGGCATTATGCCCAGCCACATTTGTGGAATTAAAAGATACTAGAACTTGGAAAGAATCTAGAGAAAGAACACTAGTTTCAATCCACAGACACTGGGACTGAGATGAAGTGACACACCCATGGAAAGCAGTGAGTGGGACCAGAACACAGGTGTCTTCCCTTCCAGCCCAGAACTCCACCCTCCATCCTCCCAGACCAGTGAACCTGGAGACTCCAGATGTTCATCTATCAGCTGTGGTCCAGAGAGGGTGTTTCCAGGTCAGAGGCACAATCTGCTAAGCAAACAGCTGCAGAGGCAATTCATTGTGAAACCTCCTACCGAGGAGGTCTGCTTCATGAAGGTCCTCCTGCCTGTCATGACATTCCATCCTCCTCCTCCAGGTGTCATTATATTTGCTGTATTAGAGTTGCATCAAGGATCAAATATGTTCACCCTGCCAGTTCTTTTCCTCACCGAGTGTTCCCTGAGCAGCCTTCCCCTTTCACATAATTTCTTCCAAACTCTCTTAGAGAGCAAAAGTGCTGACAAGAAACCAAGACTTTGATGACAATACTCTAGATCCCAATTTAACAGTCATTTAATGTCTGCTGGGTATCCCATTTAATCCTGTTACAACTCTCTAAGTTAGATAATCATTATTCACAATGAGGAAACTGAGATAAGAGGTTAAGTAACTTTCTCCAGATCATGCATTTAGTAAGTCGTAGAGCCATTGCTTTTTTTGTTGTTTTTGGGGTTTTTTGGTACCAGGGATTGAACTGGGGACCTTGAGCTTGTGAGGCAGGCAGCAGAACCACTGAGCTAAATCCCTGGCCTGGTAGAGCCATTGTTGAGTCTTCTTTCCCTAATGGTATTTGGTTCAACATATGGAAAATTACACATTCCAAATGATTGAATGTGGTGTCATTTATTTATATGTCTAATTATTTGTACATATTAGTTTATGTATAACAGACATAAATATATGGCCCATTTCTAAACAATGCCCTAATAGTAATTATACTTTCATACTCATAAAAAAAAAAAAAGCAAGCACACACCTACAGGCCTGTGTTCCACTGAGTCCTTCCCATGTCTATAGGCACCAGAAGATGAAAGGTAGAAGATCTTTCTTCCACAATGCCAGACTCACATCTGGATTTAACTAAGCTCCAGCTCACTCTGGCCCACAAAAGTCCACCCTTTGTGCTCTAGAGAAAAATAGTGTCCCAACATCACCAAACTTCAAACTAGTTTAAGATAATAAGAAGTACTATTTATGCTTTCCAATTTGTTTTTGGATGAGGATGGCCTTGCACTCACTGTGTATCCCAGACTGATCTCACAGCAATGCTCCCGCTTCAGCCTCCCAAGTGCTGGGATTACAGACTTGTGCCACCACACCTGGCTAAGAAGTACTATTTAGTAAGCAATTATGATGTGCCAGACACTGTGCTATGTCTTTTAAATTAATTACCTCCCAACAATTACAGGAGAGAATTACCATTATTAGCATCATCCTTAGCTAGATGCATTTCACATAGCCAGTAATAGACAGAGCCATGCTCAAAACCAGAAAACCATGATGTCACCCAGCTGTGGAGAAAAGCACCAAGGAAGATCCCACTCAGAAGCCCAGATGGGCTTGAGAAAGTGAAATGGTAGACCAGTATCTTTTGGCATCCTCTGACCTTGGTTGTAGAGGCGGCAGATCCTGTGATCTAAGCTCCAGTAAGAGGCGGCACCATTACTTGTTCTGTGCTGGTGTACAGCACTGGATAGAGTTCCGGTTCCCTGTGAGCCTGTATAGAGAAATGTAGCTTTCCCACTGCAGATGAATTGCCAGGAAGTTCAGACTTCAATAAGACTGTGATAATAGGAATGGTCCCCATCCTGGGAGAGTTTCAGCTCCTCTTTCCAATCAGTCTGCTTTGGTGAAACTGTTTGGGTTTGTTTGTGCTGCCAGTGCCAGGAACAGGTAATAACAAAGACTTGCTCTTGACCTCATTCGGTTGCCCAAGAGCCTCTTGACTTGTTATCTCATTACCCCGGCACAATGCCTTCCTGCGGTACAGATAAGTCCGTGAAGTCACCATCCCACACAAGAGATCCTTCATTCCACCCTGGGCCTCTGCTGGGGCCTCTTCTCCCAGCTGGTCTCTGCTTCAGAACCCTTCCTGGCTTCTCATGCCCAAGTCTGGTCACTCCTTCACCGACTGCCTCGGTGCTTGGTGAACAGGCTATTGTTTTGTTCAGGAGTGTTTTAAATGGCCTCTTTTGCAAGTTTTATTCTCTTTAATTAGGTCAGAAGCTTCTCCAGGACAAGGATTATACCTTTTGCTTCTTTGGTTTCCCACCCATAATGCACAGCATTCCCTTTGTGTACTACAGGCTGTCAGTACGCCTTTGTTGGCTGACTTTTATTTCCTCTGCCCAGGCTTCAGTACAAGTTAAAAAAAAAAAAAATGCACAAGCAGAAAAGGAGAAAAAGGCAGCAGTCTGGGCTGTCCTGGTTTTGGAAAAATAGATAGTTCTCTGTGGGCATTTTCGCATGAGATTCTTGATTATCAAACACATTTCACCCACACATTAATGACTTTTCAAAACAAAGAGAACAAAAGTCTCATTGAAGGCCTACCATGTGCTGGGTTCCTTATGTACATTATTATTTCAATTAATCCTCACAACAAGCATAACCAGCAATGAGTATTTTTCTCATTGAGGGAAATTGGGATATGAAATAATTTGAAATAATTTTCTCAGAGCCTTGTAATAAGTAATGAGACTGAGATTCGAAACTCAGGTTCCTTCCAAAGCCTATGATTTTTCCACTCAACTACACATCCCCAGGCTCTGCCCCAGGGTTCAGTTGCCCATCCCTTTCATTCTTTCTCTTTTTCTTTGACTGGTTTTATCTGCAAGTTGCACAACATGGACTCCCGGGAAGCCTGATAATGGCCTCATGGAAAAAGGGAGCAGGGAAATGGGAACAAAAAATTGTGTTTTTGTTCTGAGCTCTGCTGTATGCCAGGCTCTTGCTAGCTTCAGGCCACTACATGACCATTTATCAACTCTTATTAATACCCTCATTATGCAAATAAGAAGATTGAGCCTCAGGAAGTCACTTGACCTCCCCCAGCAATTAAATGGTGGAGTCAAAATCTAGGACTGTCTATCACCGAAGTAGTAGAACACAACTTCCTGGGAAAATAGTGAGTTTCTACTGAAGTAGCCAGCTCTGTTTCCAGAAGCTAGGTCTCTGTCCTGATAATGTTATCGGCCAGGTGAGTAAACAGGTTAATATGAACAGAACAAGATTCAAAGGCCTTGAACTTCTGATACTGGGGCTGTCAGGGGCCCGTTCAGATGGGCCTCACTGAAGCCCATGGAGGAAGCACGCAGGTCAGAGGTCAAAAGCCCAAGTCCAGCCATCCTTGGGGCCCTGAGAGGCAGTGAACATGATGCTCGCATGTCCTGTGTGGTGACAGGAGACCTCTAGAACCACCAGTCCCACTGAATGCGCTCCTGAGATGGACGAAAAGTGTCTGACTCTCGTGTTTGCCCTGCACTGGCTGGAGGGGGCATGGCTTGGCCAGTGGCAGTCTCCCCCTTCTCCTTCCTTCCCTTTGCTGCCCCCCGCCAATGGACTGGGTTAACTTGCTTCCATGTCTTCCCTAATTAGCCAGCAGCCACCCTTCTCCACTCCACCCCAACAGGAGCGTGACTCAACTCTCAGTGTGGCACCCTCCCCTACTCCCACCACTTCAGATGCTGCTGTTGCCTTTCTGGAGAAGGCACAGGTACCCTGGTGCAGCTAAGATGAGGAAGGTGGGAGTCTGGGCTTTGATTAACATCCCCACCTCTCACAGCTAGACTTCCAGAAGATTTCCTGGCTTCAGCCCTGCCCCCTCACTGGTTGCCCGTCAGCCAACAGCTGAAGATGTCCTGGATCCCTGCACCAATCATGGTCCTCTACTTGGATCAATCACAGGCCTGTAGCTACTATATAAGCAGGGCTCCGCAGTCACTTCTCTTGTTAGTCTAGGAGGGCACTTGGCAGTGTACTGACCCCCTGTGCTGCAGCACAGGTCCTGTTACAATAAGGACGTATCTTTGGGGTAGTGTGGGGGTGCCAAAATTCCTGTAAATCTACTCCAGATTTTTATCCTGAGTAATGTGGACAAAGCAGATAGTCCAAAAGAAAGACCAGTAAACACTAGGGGCTCTTGGCCCTGAAGAGCTCTGGAGACCAGCAGAGTCAACATATGGTGTCCAGCAAAAGCCAGCCCAGCAGAGACCAGCAGCTAGCAATATCTGGTGTCATTTGGTGACATCAGGACTGCTAGCAAAGCTGCACTTTGCCAATTCATAATTTCCATCTGAATTGAGCAAAAGAACCCTAGGCTGATTGGCATCATTTCCACTGCAGATCATCTCTTAGAGAGAAATCTGTGCTGAATCATCCTTTTGGTAATGAACACACTGGGTCAACATTGTCCGCAATAGGATAAAAGAAGTTATTTTGAGATCAGAGGTATTGAGAATACTTGTTGCCTTCTCCACTCTGCAGTTGTTCATTTGTTTCTGGCAACACCCCATATTTCATCAGGGGTCCCTCACCTGTGCTATTAGTAGGTTGATTCCTCCTCTGACTCCAGTAGGCAGGTGGCTCAGCCTGACCTATCACAGCCATGTGTTCCTTGATCGTAATAATGTGTCCTGATGAGCCTGCAATCCAGAGAGATGCAATGGGATTTTTTTTTCCAGTATCAGGAATTGAACTCAGGACCTTGCACTTGCAAGACTGACGCGGTGCCACTGAGCTAAATCCCTGGCCAATGCGATTTTTGATTGGAGTACAGGTAGAAGGCCACTCCCTCCTTCCTTCTGGGTTTGAGCATGGCAGGATACTGATCTGGAGTTGCTGTCAATCATTTTGCTTCCACATGGAGCAAAAGTAGGTTGTATCCTAGTCACACTGCTTGACCCTAAATCCAGCCTGGCCTGGACTTTCAAATTTCCTAAGCTGATATTTTCGCATTTTTTTACTGAAGTCAATTTGAGTCTATTTGTATGCCTATTGCAAAAGAAAGAGTCCTGACAGAATGACTTTTCAAAAAAGTCACTCTCCCTTCAGCCTTTGGGGCTGTGGAGTTAACAATATCCTTTGTTTTTTGGTACCGGGGATCAAACTTGGGACCTTGTGGTTTCAAGGCAGGTGGCGGAACCACTGAGCTAAATTCCTGGCCCAATAATATTTGTATAGGACTTATCTTTTTCACATCTTAATTGCCTCCTTGGTAAGGCCTTTCCGGACCACTCTATTATAAATGGACTCCCTTCAGCCCAGCAGTCCTTGCCCCCTCTCTCCCCTGCTTTAATTTTCAATTATCACATAGGATGTGCTACTTATTTTGCTTATTTGTGGTTTTTGCTTTCATTATCTGTCTCCTGATTTTGCTTGTTTGTGTTTTTTATTTTCATTATCTGTCTCCTGTAAGTAATAAAGACTGGGATTATAATAAGTATCATTATTATGTTGTTGTTGTATGTTTCTTTGAGACAGGGTCTCACTATGTAGTTCAGGCTAGCCTTGAACTCACTATGTAGTACAGGTTGGCCTCGAACTTGTGGCAATCCTCAGCCTCCCAAATGCTGAGATTACAGGCATGCGCCATCATGCCCAGCAATAATAATTATTATTGGTCCCTTTTATTGATCACTGTTGCCTACATAGACCCAGGCACAAATAGGAACCTAGTGTATATGAGTTCAATGAGCAAATGAACATTTGGACAAATAATATATGAAGGGATTCTAGACACATGGAATCTTCTCAGAGCCTTTGGATTCAGAAAGACTTGGGTTCAAATCTGGACTTCTCCCGCTACTGGTTACTTGATGCTGTGCCAATTACTTAATCTTATTGAGATTCAATTTTTCAACTAAAAGCAGGGTATAATAATTTCTCCTCATCTGAATATTGTTTTATTAGATGAGATTATGTCATCCAGCACTTTCCTGCTACAATGCAGGACCTTGTTACATACACGTAGGGTGACCCACTAGAAGGAGAAAGAAAACTCACAGATAGGTCTTTCTCATCTTTTCTGAATCCACGATGGCTAAGGAACAATCAAGGATATATCCTTGGCTCAGTATGAAAACCAATACTTTTGGCTCATGATTAGCATGCACATTGATTTTACAATGGCTGATCCAAGAAAGAAAACTTCTGGCCTGGAATTCTGGTGGGACACATGATAAATTGCTGGCTCCGGCCAAAGATGACACGATATTTACTATCATGGGTTACTGACTGAACATTATTATAGGCTGCATGTTATGCTCCCCCAAATTCATGTGTTGCAGCCTCATCCCGTTGTGTGATAGTATTTGGAGTTGGGGCTTTTAGTGCCTTTTTAAGAAGAGGCACCCTCCACCTCAGAACAAAGCAAGAAGGCAGCCATCCGCAAGTCAGGAAAGAGCCATCACCAGAACCTGAGCATACCGCACCCTGACCTTGGACTTTCAGCCTCCAGCACTGTGAAAGATTAATTTCTGTTGTTAAACCACCCCATAGATGCTCTTTTGATATGACAACCTGAGCTGACTAAGACACTTGAGTACTCTTCCCTTTGCACTGAATGCATAAAAAAAAAAAATGAGAATCTGTATAATGAAAGAGCAAGGTGAGAATAAAAAATAACAAGACCCGGGCGCGGCGGGCGGCGGGCGGCGGGGCTCCTCCAGGGACCTGACAGGCGAGAGGCGCGGGCAACGCCCGGCGAGCGCGCGCATGTGGGAGTCCGAGGGACGGCGCGCGAGGGAGTGTGTGAGTGCGTGCGTGTGCAGGTGGGCGAGTGTGGGAGCGAAGAAGTGTGGACACCCGTGAAAACGCGTGAATACGACCCAGTATGTGCGAGTGTGGAGGAGCAAAAGCGACGAGACCCAGGCCGGGAACCAGTGCGCTGTAAAGGAGGCAGTATTTGGGACGGGCAGAGGGTGCAGTGAACGTGCATAGAGGACCAGAACACGGGAGTCCTGAGTGGAAGCGGGTACGGAGAATGAGTGCAGTTAGTGTAATGGTGGTGGCCAGCAGGTCCCGGGCCGGAGGGCACGGGCGAGGCCCCTGGGTGTCCCCCGAGTGCGCACAGGTGGCCCCTTGAGCTTGTGGATGCAGCAAGCCAGATGTCCCCTTCTGCGAAGGGCTGGAGACTCCATGCTGGAGGGTGACTAGCCTGCCCCTTGCTTCGCAGGTTCTATATTGAACCCCAGAGAGGTCGAGGGACCGCAGGCTGGTGAGCGAAATGGACCTTGCGCCATCTCATAGCTGTCCTGTTTCCACTGCGCTGTGAAATTGGTGTAGTGTCGTGGCTGCGCGCCCCAGTGTTGAGCAGGCTGCCTGCTGGGTCAGTCTCCTCATCCTTGAATGGGGTAACTATGTCCCGGGGTATGGAGAAAGCCATGGGCAAACACTAGGCTGGCATGCTACACATGGTCAATAAACATTACACGGGGTTATGAAAAAAAAAAAAAACAAGACCAAGGAAAGTGTATTTTGGCATAACAGGTGTAGATGAATGGGAAGAGCAAGTAGTGGATAAGATAATACAGAGTTCTAAAACCGAGCAGTGAACTTAGCTATGATTTTTAGTCCGCCAAACAAGAGACAGAGAGATTAGATGAGTCAGCAAAGGACAGAATCTTATTGGCCTAATATGTAGGGAGTTGAGAAACTCTTCAAGTTCAAGGGCAGCATTAATTATTTAATATTATATAAGGTGTGACTACTCAGCTCCTTCATTATATGATTGATGCCTTAACAAACATGGCCAAGTGAATAGGTTCAAATTAATATGTTGAGGGTTCAAAGTGACCATTGAGCTGCCACTCTTTGCTCATCACATTTAATGAATGTCTCCTGTTTTCCCTTTCAGGCTGGTGGCAACTTGTTGTAATAGAATCAATATCTTTGTTCTGTGAGAATGGATGTCATACAAAAAGGAAAATTGTTCTCACCAGGGAGTCCTTTAGGTCCTATGCTGACTTGCAACGACCCGTCTCTAACCACCACAGCAATTCACTGTCATTATACAGGTAAGCAAGTAGAGCTCAGAGAGCTTAAGTAACTTGCCCACAAGACCCTCAGCTAACAAGAAAAATAACTGAGTTCCAGGACTCCTCTTTTCATTCCATCAGTACTTCCCACAGTTTGATCAGTGATGGGCCTCTTTTGCAATCTTTATCTTCTCCTTATAACCTGGATTATTGTTTAATCTGTTTCAGCAATTGACTCATTGTAGTTTTCTTTAAATAAGTGTAGCTTTTCCTTAAGCAATATCCATGAAATTATGGCTTTGATGTGCTTATTAACTACATATAACATATAGTTAATATTCACTAACATGATTATATAGATATTAATTTTTAATTAAAAAATAAGTACTACTTAATATATCTGACTTCCCACTAGTGATGTGTATGTAGGGAAACCCTATGCTATTCCTAGCAGTTAAATAAAGTGTTTCATTGAACAGCATCACTTTTTGTTGTAGTAGTTGGGTTTAAAGTAAGAAGTAAGGATAATCACCTATCTTTGAAGGCAAATACAGGAGAAACTCAAAAATATTAGAAATAGACACAGTGCTATTGCAGGTGACGTGGCTAGACTTGCATAGGATGGATTGTGAGAGGATCCAGTCATTTGGATAGAATGTTTGCACTTCTACTTAAAATAGACATTTCCTAATAGTTACATTGTTAAATTTCAAGGAATGCTGTAAGTAGAAATTGAATAAAAACCTTTAGATTTTGCTAATGACAATAAAAGCAGATTAATACTAAGTCATATTTAAATATGACCTCCATAGTGCACAAGGAGGAAAGAGATGTGATAAGGTTAATTAAGTCTTGATCCAGTCTTCTACATCTAGGGAACCAAGCCCCTTAAATAGAATTAAAAATAGAAAAACAGGGCCGGGGATTTAGCTCAGTGGTTTCGATGTCTGCTGCACAAACGCAAGGACCAGAGTTCAATGCCCGGTACCAAAAAAAAAAAAAAAGAAAGAAAGAAAAGAGAAACATATGATTTGTTGCGTTTATCCTCAGTAAATTAGTGCAATTCTTTTCATAAGTTCTTAATGATTCATTTTTAAGAGTAGGTATGAGCAGTGAGCCTGAGAGAAAATTCTTTTGACTTAGTCAAGTGAAAGAACAGTCTCATCAGTTCTAAAGCAAGGGAGATGCTGTTTACTTGGCCACCAGCATCTACTGGATGGGCACCCAGTTTTGTTGGGTCTTGTTCAGGGCCCAAAGAAAATGATGTAAGATGTGCCACCTGCCCACAGGGAGCTCATGATCTGTTAGGGGAAAGTGACAAATAGCACAAAGGATAGTAGCATTGTTCTATGTAAGCACTATGGGTGGACAGGAAGAGAAGGAAGTCAAAAAAGGGTTCTCAGAGAAGTGAAGAGGGCACAGCTTTTGTTTCGTTTTGTTTTTCTTGTACTGGGGATTGAAGACACGTCCTTCACACTGAGCTACATCCCCAGTCCTTTTAATTTTTATTTTGAGACAGTCTCACTAAGTTGCTACATTGCCCAGGCTGGGCTCATACTTGCCATCCTCTGGCCTCAGCCTCCCTGGAGTGCTGGAATTACAGGCATGCGCTACCATGGCCAGCAGGCACAGCTGAGTTTTTAAGGATGAGCCAGAGTTAGGGATGAGGTAATTCCAAGCTGTAGCACCAAGTTGCAGATAGGAAAACACCTTAATGAGGGGCAATATGGGGTTTCTCAGTACCAACAAGCAATGTAGCAGAGCTTCAGTGAAGGCTATTGGAGGAAGAAGTTCAAGGGGGTGATGGACCACATGATGAGAAGCCTAACAGAGACCCTGGTCTGAGAGCGATAGGAGTCACCAAAGGGTATAAGCAGAGGAGGTGGATTCCAGTCAGTGGTTGTAGGACTGTTGGTGAGAACCGCTCATCCCATTTCCAGAACTTTTCCTGGGTGCGTTTGGCATCCAGGCAACAGCTGCTATCGCTTACTGCTGGAAAACAGGGTCCCGCTGGCATGGATTCAGGTGCCTGTAATTACAAATAATAGGCCTCAATGTGCCTGTCAGGAATTTGCATAGTATGCACTATCACTGGAATTGGAATATTTTGTGCACCAAAGTCAGACAGCAGAATAAGCAGAAGTGGCCAGGGATTCCCATTAGCTCAGTGAGTTGGCCTAGGAAATGGCCGTGGAGCTCTCTGAGGAGTGGCCTCTCCCCATGGACTCTTCTTGGCATGGCCACGCCCCACCTCCACAGGACAGGGTATGGGATCTGGGAAGCTAAGGAAACCAGGCTTGCTGGCCCAGTGCTAATGGGGCGTCTTCCTGGACCCACGGCTAATCAGAAGGGCTGTGTCCACCACATCCTGGCCCTCAGCTCATGCTGGTGCTTCTCCCACCTGCCTGCAACCAATTTAAAAAGAAAATAGAGAAGTGACTTGAACGTGAATATCATGGCTCTACTCAGGACAATTGTCTTGGAGTGCTTGCTTCATTAGTGCTTTTGTTCTTTGTGCCACATTTCGTCCAGAGTCAATTTCATTTCCTACCCTGTTTCTTGGTTTTGTCTTCTGTTCTTGTCCAGGCACTGACCTCTCTATTTAACAACTATTTATTGAGTGTTTGGCTATATGCCAAGAATGTTCTAAATAGCTTATGTATAGATAAATTCAAATGTGTTCCTTTATGTATTCTCTAAATACAGATAAGAAAGCTATTATGCCACCCATTTTACAGATGAGAAAACAAGGCAGATGGTAGGGGAACTCAGATTTGACCCCAGCAGTCCAGCATTGATCCAAAATCTATGTCATACTACACACGAACTTGATAAAGTTCGGCTCTTCTTAACAACTGAGATAACTTTTTACCAAGCACTTTATTTGTGCTAGACACTTCACAGGTATGATTTCCACTAACCCCCTCAACAGCCCAAAGAAATAGACACAGAAAAGAGAACCAAGTCAAGTGATTTATGGAATTTGCAAAAGATTAGTCCATCAGTAAGTGGAGCTTGTGCTTGTCCTAAAATGGATCCCTTTATCTGCAGTTTCTCCTACTTCCCACAGGACTTGGCTTCTGTTTATTGCCTAATTCTCTTGCATACTAACCTCTTCAAGTATTCTCAAAACCTGAGTTAGTCCCCGGGACCCAACCACTACGACATTAGACACACCTCAGTCTCCACCATCTGTTATCATTTAATAGAAATGAAATTCCAACCTTTGCTGTCTCCTCCAAGAAGCTACATTCGCACTGCTTTGAAGGCGTTCTTAATAAAAATAACATTTGACATTTATTAAATACTTTCTAATGTCCCAGGTATTTACATATAATATTCCTAACCATCATGCCAGCCCTACAGATAAATATTATTATTGCAGTTTAAACAGAGGTTCAAAGAAGCTAAATAACTTGCTTATAATCACACAATTATTCAGATATGCTG
Organism: Heterocephalus glaber; assembly: GCF_000247695.1. The sequence goes on from NW_004624768.1 coordinate 12,744,471, forward strand.
ACTCCAAAATCTATACTCTTTCTTCTACATCTGGCTTGCTTTTGTGTGTTTTCAATCCGGGACAAGGCTTTCCAGGAGGTTGGAGAAAACACACAGGGTGGAAGAGAATAGGTTTCAGCTTGGAAAAGTGGGATTTCTGTTCTCTTTTTATCCTTTTCTTTTTTCTTTCTTCTTCCCTACATCCTGTCCTCTTTTCTTTCTTTCCTTCCTTCCTTTTATTCATTTAAGAAAAATTACCCCATTACTAACAAAGCTAACAGAAGCACTAGACTTGGCATCCTGTCAGTTTTAAAATCCAAGTTCCACCCATACACAATTATGAGTGCTTACAATAAAATCCCAACCCAGTGTGAATCAGCACCAAGAAACAGCAAAGGAGGGCAGGGCTGGGGCTTGGTGCTCAGAGTTAACCCCCAAGTTATGAGTCAGAAATTTCAGAATAGACTCCCTGCCAAGTTAATCCCAGGCCAGGGTTTGCCAAGGTGTAGCCGATTGCACAAACTCTGGTGGGCTGGTGTGGACGGCCCTGGGGAGAAAGGGCAGCTGAACTGCACTGGAGGAGATGAACTGGGCAGGTCCCTGGAATTATAGACAGTTGACCAAACCTCACTGGAGCTACTGTAGAAACAACCCCACAGCCACATAGGTGGAAGTGCACCTGTTTAACTCTGCTCATCGCTGTGCCCAGAAACTCAGGAAAGATGTCTGTAAGGCATCCAAAATGCGGGAACAGATTTATTCAGAATACTAAATATTTTCTGTAAGGTGAGCTGGCCGAAAATAAACTATCATTACTCTACTAAAACAATGATATGGGTTTGTAGAATCCTAAATGAAATAAAATATTTGTTGAAAGTTTGTCTGAGGCCTGACAATAGCCCAGTGGTAGAGCCCTGCCTAGCATATATAAGGCCCTGGATTCGATTCCCCCAAACACTCGTGGGGGGAAAATTGTCCTTGGTTCAGGTTCTCCCCATTATTTCTGAGTCAACTTCTTTCTCTGAACTTGAACTTTATGAGTAAATTCAGAGGTCCAGGGGCATCAGGATAACATTGTACTCCAATCCTGGGCAGATCTAGGCCCCTGCTGGTCTCAATCATCCACATTTTTTTCTTTCAAAAGACAGAAACCAGAAATGTTCTCCTCACCTAGCTCTTCCTACAGAAAAAAAGAGGAAGTTGTATATCCAGACTATGTGGAAAGAGAATGGGACATTTAGAATAATAAAGATTTTGAAATGAATCCCAGCTCTACCACTTCCTGGCTACATGGGCTTTGGACAGTTGTGCAGTGGAGAAAACAAAACTTACAGTGGAAAGTTACTGAGAAAATGACGAGAGAAAACACATATTAAAGTGTCCAGGGAAGTGTCCAGCTCATGCTCAAGAATATATCTTGTCACTTAATCTCCAGGGCTAACCTGTATTAGAAAGTCTAATCTTTTCTGCATTAAAAAGCCTTTTTGAACACTCTAGAAACACTTATTCTCTATAATATAAAACTCTTTGATCAGAAAAAAGCAGTGAGGGGGGCTGGGTGTATAGCTCAGTGTTATACCACTTGCCCAGCTTGCATAAAGCCCTGAGTTTGATCCCCACCACTACACAACACACACACACACACACACACACACATGCATGCATGCACACACAGCACTGAAGCACATTCAAAGGCAGCATATGTTCCAGAAATGGAAAAAGGCAACTCAATTATTTTATTCAATAAAAATTATTAAGCACTTATCCTGTGCTAGGGACTGAAGTAGGAGCTGGAGGTACATAATGAGGCATGGGAATCAGATTAGAGGGGGAAACAGACAAAACTATTTGAGATATATAAAAACAGTACTGACTCCTCCCAGGAAGAGCATCTAAGCAGGACACCATCAGGACTGTCCAAAGGGGGTGTGTGTGTGTGTGTGTGTGTGTGTGTGTGTGTGTGTGTGTGTTGGGGACTGGGGCAGGTAACAGATTGAAAGGACAAGCAGGAGTAGGCCAGGTGCAGAAGGAAGGAGAGAATAGGTTCTGCCAGCAGAGGGAACAGCATATGCAAGGCACAGTGTGAGATCGCCATTCATTCTGACTGGCAGGACCACAGGGGCAGTGGAATGGAGAGACAGAGGCTGGGGAGGCGGGCAGAGGTCAGATCTCAAAGGATCCAAGGAGCTCAGCTATGTAATTTGGGTTTAAACGTGAAATCTATGGAGAATCTTTGAAGCATTCCAAGCAAGAGGGTAACATGATCAGATTTGCTTTTATAAATTGCCATGAAAATTTATGACCGTGGATTTGACTTGTTTTTATGAACTCATGGTACCACTCAACACCCTCCCCCTCCATGGAAAGAGAAAATACATCTTTGAGAATTAAAACTGTCAAAGAACCTCAGGCTAGAGGGGATTTTGGTTTTGTTTGTTGGTGATATAGCTGGGGTGGAGGAGACAGACTTGAAGAGAAATATTGACGCTGAGAATCACTTAGCTCTTTTCTTTTTTACCTGCAGACCCAAATCCACAGCTCTTATAACTTGAACAGGATTTTCAAGATTTTTACCAAATCTAGAGGAGATAAAGATCTTCTCTTTGACAAATGGGTTTTGGGAGGTTTCTCCAGCATCCAGAGAGCACAAGGCTGTGATCCAGCTCTAAACTTTACCAGAAGAAGCAGTTTATTACCATCAAGTCTCACTATTAAGTGTCTGCCTTCTATTTCTGGCCCAAACCAAAGCTGTCAGCTTCTTACCTTCAAAAGAATTTCATTCATTTCATTAAAAAAATTATGCTTTTGAGAAATCTATGGAGGTACCCTGAAAACTCAGTGGCCTCATTTTTGGTAGCTACGTAGAATTTGGGAACATTTGTTTTTAATCACTGTCACGCTTCTTGATCAAATTTACTGTCAGGGATTTTGTGTTCCAAAGCAGTTTGTCCAACCAATCAGGACTCATTTATTGTAGGCTCTGTCTCTGTGACATGCCTACATCCAACCAGCCTCAGCAACAGGCAAGATCTGGAAAGCAGAATTAGAAAGTGGATTTTTAAAAAAGCCCCAATTTTTTGTACTGTGATCCTTTATTACCGTCATTCACTGGAAGGCCAATATGACATTTGTCTTGGCAGATGAAGTGTCACATACTAAGCAGGTGATAAGTGGCATAACTCAATGGAGGCATTTGGGGAAGCAAGTCAGGGACAAATGACAAGCTGGAATGTGTAACTGTTAGCACAGACAAGCCAAGGTCCCCATGTAAAAGTTATTTTGAAGGCACCTCTCTGACTTGGCAACCTTGCTGAAGTTAGACAGGCTTGGGCTCACTTTTAAAATCAGTCTTGTGAGAGAGACAGTGTGTGTGTGTGTGTGTGTGTGTGTGTGTGTGTGTGTGTGTGTGTGTATGAAAGAGAGAGGCTGTTGTCTTTCTGTCACTGAATACTTAAAGTAGAAAATCAAGCGGTAGTGTTGTGCTTAAAATAAAAGGAGAGAGATGGAGATTTTTAGGAGGAAAACAGAGTAGAGCAGATTTTCAAATAGATCTGATATTCACTTCAAGAGACTAGCTAAAATTACCCCAGCTAAAGAGTGTCTTTTGTCACCAGCTTTGTCCTCCATGTACACTGAGGTCAAGTTCTCCCCACGTGGAGCTCCAGGCACTGCTCAGCTGGGAATTATATACCCACTGAGGTCTACAGGTCAAGATTTAAGTGCATTAGCAGAGGGCCTCTTCAGGCTAATGTGATGGAGGCCCATCAAATCCGAATTGAAGCCAGAAAAAGAGAAAGAAAACAAAATTAAATAGTCCTTTCATAAACTTCAATGAGTCTTTGCAAATGGAGACACAGATGTGCACTTTTAAAAACATTCTGCCAATGTCTTGTTTCTGGCTGAATGACTTTCTGCATTTAAGAAATTTTGGCATTGGCAAAGCGTTTGCTTTGTGTGAAGGGAAATGAATGTGAGGATACAGGAGAAAGAGGGGAAAAAGAGGAAGGACCAATTTCTAGCCTACATTTGTTTCAAGGTCTCCTAAGTCCCAGAGGTCTTGATTTAGAGTATATTTAATTGTGAAAGCAGCTCCAAAATAAAAGGGAGACCCACTACCATCTTCCTCTGAATCAGTGTTTAATTTGACTGCTCCCAAAATCAATAGTGGGTCTCATTGTGGTGTTGTTCAGGCACAGATGCTGTGGGAGGATACTCTAGGTAGAGGTAACCATACCAACGGGGGCACGTGGAGCTGTCAAAGGATGTGGCATCAACCTGGATGGTTGGGGCAGCTGTCAGAGATGACCTGAATGTTGTCAGCTCAATAGGCAGCCTTTCTGGAAGGATAGTTCACAGGAAAAGAAATGGATTTGGGAGGGAAGATGGTCAAGATGATTATCTGTTAATTTTGCCTTCCCACCTGCATCCATCCCACCTGCTTCCAACCACGGTACATTGGTTTTCTTCTAAGCATACAGCCCTTTCCACATTCTCAGTTCATGTGGCTCAGGTATGACAGACAACTTGTCTGGCTCAGTGGCTGCACACATGACCCAGGCCTGATTAACAGAGCATTTCTTCTCCCAGGTCCCCAGGGATGGCTCTAAAATTTTCATAGAAAAATGTTTATGAATTCCAACATAATGGTGGGAAGTAGAACTTTAAGGTATGTTTACATAGCAATTTATGAACAACTTTTGATAGCAGCAGTAGGGAGCTCATGCAATAAAAGCCTAAAATATTGGACTTACCACAGAGCCAGGAAGTGTGTGGAAACTGGAAAAGCTGTAAGGATTTGAAGAGAGTGGTAGTGAGAGCTCACAGTGTCTTGAACATACTATTTGTGCGATTATGAACTGTGCAGGCTGCAAGTGAAGACTAAAAAGAAGTGAGGAAGGTCTTATTAGAAACTGGGGGTGGGGGGTGGGGATTTAGCTCAGTGGTTCCATTGCCTGCCTCACAAGCACAAAGACCTGAGTTCGATCCCCAGTACCAAAAAAAAAAAGGAAACTGGGGAAAGGAGAATTTTCGTTAGGCAATGAAAGGAAGTTTGTTAATATTGTTGCTGCGGTAATGTAGGTGGTGGGAAATGCACCTAATGAGAATCAGGTATTGTGCCATGTGTCTAGAGTTCCCGCTATTCAGGAGGTTGAGGCAGGAGGCTCACTTGAGCCCAGGAGTTCTAGACCAGCCTGGGCAACATAGCAAGACCACATCTAAAGATAAAAGAGAGCTAGACATGGTTCATGCCTGTAATCCCAGCTGCTTAGGAGCCTGAGGCAGGGGATCAAAAGTTCAAGACCAGCCTGAGAAATTTAGCAAAAGTCTTAAACTAACTAACTAAATAAATAAACAAACAGAGCTGAGGATAAATAAACGGGGCTCAGTTGTAGAGCACTTGGCTAGCATGGGCAAGACCCTAGATTCCATCCTGAGTTAAAAAAAAAATCAACCTAATGAACTGTGTGTTCAAATGAAGTTTTCAGGCTCCCCTTAATTGTGCTTTCTTGAATCTGTTCTCCTCTGTCTTGGGTGTGTATGTGTGTGTGTGTGTGTGTGTGTGTGTGTGTGTGTGTGTGTGTTAGTATATATTTATATTGCCGAATAGTGATGTCCATTTGGGAAAATTAGTACATAAATTTAACATATCTAGCTCATTTTCAATCCCTTTACACTCCTCCCCTTCCCTGTCTCCTTTAATTCCTTTCCCTATCTCCAAGAGTCTATCTTTTAGTTTTCTATCAATACTCCTTTTTATTCATCAATTTATTTATACTTTAGGTTTCCCATATAGGAGAAAACATGTGACATTTAACTTTCTGGGTCTGGCTTATTTCACTGAGCACAATCGTGTTCAGTTCCATCTATTTTCCTGCAAATACCATGATATTATTCTTCTTTGTAGCTGAATAATATTCCATGGAATATATACACCATACTTTCTTTCTTTATTCCTCCATTGACCCCCACCTAGGCTGTTTCCAGATCTTAGCTGTTGTGAATTGTGCTGTTATAAACATGGGTATGCATGTGTCACTATAATATGATGTCTTTTATTCTTTTGGAAATATCCCCAAGAGAGTTATCGCTGGGTCGAATGGAATTTTTAGTTTTAGTTTTTTGAGGAATCTTCATACTGCTTTCAATAGTGCTTGTACTAGTTTACGTTCCCACCAACAGAGCAGGAGCCCCTCGCCCATCTCACCAGCATTTGTTGTGTTTGTGCTCTTGGTGATCACCATTCTGATTGAATTAAGATGGTTACTTTGATTTGCATTTCCCTAATAACCAAAGATGCTGAAAATTTTTTTCATGTACTTTTTGGCTATTTGTACTTCTTTTGAGAAGTGTCTCTTTATAGGTTCATTTGTCCATCTTTTGATTGGGTCATTTGTTTCTGAGGGTTAATTTATTTGAGTTCTTTATACGTTCTGGATACTAGTCCTCGATCAGAAGAGTAGCTAGCAAAAAGTTGCTCCCATTTTGTGGGTTGTCTTTCCACTCCTTTGGTTGCTTCTTTTGCTATGCAGAAGTTTTTAATTTGATATAGTCCCATGCATTGATTCTTTTTTTTTTTTTTTTTTTGATACCAGGGATCAAACTCAGGACCTTGAGCTTGCAAGGCAGGCATGGTGCCACTGAGCTAAATCCCCAGCCCCCATTCATTGATTCTTGCTATTACTTCCTGTGCTACTGGTGTCCTATTCAGGAACTCTTTGCCTGTGCCTATGCCTTCATGCTTTTTCCCTGTGTTATCTTCCAGCAGTTTCAAAGTTTGTGTTTTCATATCTAGATCTTTGATCCATTTTGATTTGGTTTTAGTAGAGAGTAAGAGATAGGGATCTATTTTCAATCTTTGGCAAATAAATGGACATCTAGTTCACCTAACGTTATTTTGTTTTGTTTGGGGTTTTTGAGACAAGGTCTTCTATCTAGTTCAGGCTGGCCTTGCTCAGGCTGTCCTAGAACTCATAGGAATGCTCCTGCCTCAGCCTTCTGAGTGCTGAGATTACTCCACCATGCCTGGCTCCCAGCACCATTTGTTAAAGAGGCTATCTTTTCTCCAGATCATGTTTTTGGCCTATTTGTAAAAACTTGGATGGCTCAGGTGCATGGGTTTGTTTCTGTGTCTTCTATTCTGTTTCATTGGTTTACATGTCTGGTTTTGTGCCAGTACCATGTTGTTTTTGTTACTGTAGTTCTGTAGTAGAATTTGAAATCTGATAATTCCTCCAGCTTGGCTCTTTTTGCTCAGGATTGCTTTGGATATTTTGAGTTTTTAATGATTCCATTTGAATTTTAGTTTAGTTTTGTTTTTTTTTTAGTTCTGTGAAGAATGTTGTTATTTTCTTGATTTCTTTCTCAGTGGGTTCATTACTGGTGTACAGTGTACAATTGATTTTTGTGTTTTGATTTTATGTTGGTTTCTTTCTCAAAAACCTCTTTTTTCATAGTAACAAGGCAACCATCATGAGCTTCAGGTGCCCATTTTATCAGCTCTGCAACACCCCACCCTGAGAAATGAGAGTTTCTGCTTCCCCATACTTTTATCCGGTCTCAGGCCTACCTGTCATGGGCTCAGCTTTAATTATTTGTCTATATCTGAAAATGCCACCTGGTTTCTTCTTGTTGCTCATAATAAAAAGCAAAAGAGAGGGATAAATTACTGGAAGATTGGTTAGAAAAGAGCTAGCTTCAAAGAGTTCTAGGCTCTTTAGATGGATAGCAAATAAAATTAAAATTTTAAAAATGATTTCTGTAAAAAGATCCAATCCAGGGGAAGACAAAGTCAAAGGTGTGTTTGTATTCAACTCTGTTAAAACTTCAGAATGCTTATAGTACTGATCAGTCAAACAAAAAGTCCTTTAAAGGTCTTGAGGGTTTAACAAATGGATCCTCTTGATCAAACAACAGAGCTTCCAAGAAGTTTAAGGCCATTGTCTTTTAGCAGACGCTCAAAGTAGAGAACTGTGGGGCTTGAACCCAGCCCAGGGCTTTCACTCTGAGCTACATCCTCAGCCTTTTTTCTTTCTTTCTTTCTTTCTTTCTTTCTTTTTTTTTTTTTTTGAAAGAAGGTCTTGCTAAGGCCCTATGGTACCCAGACTGGGCTTGAACTTGTGACCTTTCCTCCTCTGGCTCTGAAAGCATTGGAATTACAGGCACAGGCCACCGCACCTGGTAAAAAGTACTTATATACAGGGTCTTGTAAGCGCAGCTTTAGCCTGACAGCATGGACTCCCAAGAAAATTCACAGGACACTCACTAAATATTAAAATTATTATCAGCAGGAACATCAGCATCTTGGACTGAAGGAGGCTGAGAATATGAAATGAAAAGTGGCTTATGAACTCACCATCTTTTGTGTGGTGTCTGTGTGTGTGTGTGTGTTTGTAATACCGGGGATTGAGCCTAGAACCTTTGCACAGAGCTATATTTCCAGCCAGTTTTTGTATTTTATTTTGAGACAAGTTCTCACTAAGCCACTAAGTGGCCCAGGCTTGAACTTGCTATCCTCCTGCCTCAGCCTTCCAGAGTGCTGGAATTACCGGAATGAGCCCTCAGGACCAACTTGAACTCTCAAAATTTTACCAGAAAGAAACAAGCCAAGAAAATCATTCTGTTCCATGTACACACTGTGTGTGTATGTGTGTGATTGTGTGTATGTATGTGTGTGTGAGTGTAAAAATGGAAAGATAACTCTGAGAGTAGAACAAAGAGCTATGTGAATCACTCATACGAATACAACTAATTCTCAATCAAGGAACTCAGTATATCTCAGGAGGATTTCAGAATTGTTGTAGGCCAGTAATTGTGTCTTTGTGCTTTCTATTACCTCTTTCCCCACACAGGAATGTCTACAGTAAGTATCCTAGCTTGTTCCACCCTTTTATACTGCATGTGTGTATTGTGAGGGACAGAAAACTGTGTTTCACAGACTTCACAGGTTTAAGGATTAAGAAGGACTCTATGAGGAGGAGGAGATGTGGCTTGGTAGTGGAGCACTTACCTAGCATGCACAAGGCCCTGGGTTCAATCCCCAACACTACCCAAGAAACAAAACAAAGCAAAACTACGCTTGAGGAGGTATACAGAAAGAATATACCTAAGGAGACTTATTCGCAACTGGACCTCATTCAGACTGTAAATTTCTGGACTTCCAATATATATATATATATTTTTTGGTACTGGGAATCAAACTCGGGTCCTTATGCTTGCGAGGCAGGTGGCAGAACCACTGAGCTAAATCCCCAGCCCATGGACTTCCAATATTAATGGCGAGATTCTTGAGGGCTGTGGGAGGTTGTGAGTATACCTTACATATGGGAAGAAGATGTATCAATAGAGAACCAGAGAATAAACTGTTATAGCTAGCCTCCAGGATGGCTCCTGATCTGCCCCACCTCCTAAAATTTAATCCTTTGTGAAATCCCTTTTCCTCCAGTGTCGCTACACTTATTGACTTGTTTCTAATGAAAACAATAAGGCAGAATCATTGGTACATGAGTCAAAGACTATGTAGTCTGTAGTGTTGGTCTCTGTGTGTGTGTGTGTCTGTCTGTCTGTCTGTCTCTGTCTCTCTTTTTTTCTCATCTCCACTCAGTCTGTAAGAAGCCACCCTGTCAGCAGTCCTAGGAAGAAGCCAAATAGCAAGGCTGTGCAACTTCCTGCCAACAGCCGGAAGTGAACCCTTCCTCTCAGTCCCCAAACCACACTCCCCCTGAACACTGCAGCCTCTGGAGACAACTTGAGCTAGAATCACCCATCCCAGTGCCTATAGGTTCCTAACCTCAGAAACTTTGTAGGATAAATTAAACTAAATTTGAGGGTAATTTGTTACACAGCAATTAATAGTACCTTGATAAAGACATGTACTCTGCGATTCCATCTAAGTGAACACTTGGGAGATCCATCTTACCTACAGGGATAGAAAGCAAATCAAGACCTGAATGATGGTAGGAATCAACTGGTCAGGGGCACAGGAAAACATCTAGAGTGCACAGTAATGTTCTATATCTTGGTTGTGGAGTGGTTATACACCTGTCACCCTCATCGATTATACAGATGAAATGGATGTCTTCCTTTCTTTCTCTCTCTCTCTCTCTCTCTCTCTCTCTCTCTCTCTCTCCCCCTCTCTTTCTCTCTTTCGCTCTCTTTTCTTTTTTTTGGCTTTTTGGAGACAGGTTCTTTCAGAGCCCAGGCCGGCTCTGATCTCATGGCAATCCTCCTGTCTCAGCCTCCCGAGTGTTGGGATTATAGGCATCCACCACCAAGCCCAGAGAATGGGCGATTATCTTAAATGTATATTCACTTTAATAAAATTGATTTTAAGAGAGAACAAGCAATAAGGAGATGGGATTGTCAGGCTAAAAATGAAGGAAAAAAGAGAGCTAGGACAGTGTCTTAAGAATATATCTATTATAGCTCTTCCTGTAAGTGGCCAGAGGTGACCTGTGAAAATGGTTTGATACTCTCTTGACCCAGAAAACCCCACAAAATCATGCAAATCAAGAGGCTCAAATCTTCGTGTTCACTTTAAGAACACCCGTGAAACTGCCCAGGCCATCAAGGGTATGCATATCCAAAAGGCCACCAAGTATCTGAAGGATGTCACATTAAAGAAGCAACGTGTGCCATTCAGGCATTATAACAGTGGAGTTGGTAGGTGTGCCCAGGCCAAACAGTGGGGCTGGACACAGGGCAGGTGGCCCAAAAAGAGTGCTGAATTTTTGCTGCACATGCTTAAAAATGCAGAGAGTAATGCTGAGCTTAAGGGTTTAGATGTCGATTCTCTGGTCATTGAACACATTTAGGTGAAGAAAGCACCCAAGATGCGCCGCCATGCTTACAGAGCTCATGGCCAGATTAACCCATACATGAGCTCCCCCTGCCACATCGAGATGATCCTTACTGAAAAAGAACAAATTGTTCCTAAACTAGAGGAGGAAGTTGCACAGAAGAAAAAGATATCCCAGAAGAAACTGAAGAAGCAAAAACTTATGGCACGGAAATAAATTAGGCATAAAATAAATGGAAATAAAAGTAATGTTACTTGTCAAAAAAAAAAAAAAAAGAATATATCTGCTATAAAGAAGAATAAACTCAAGTCCTGTGAGGGAAAAATGGATGCACCTTGAGACTATAATGTTAAGTGAAATAAATCAGACACATAACTTAAATATTACATGGCTACTCTTATATGAGAAACCTAAGGTACAAATAAATTAAAGATCAATATGAAAGATAGATAATAGCAAACAGGGAGACAGACCTTTTGCAAATGTGAAGAGGACCAAGAGAAAGAGGGTGAAGGGAGAAGGGGAGGAGAAGGGGACCTAAAAAGAATTAAGATGTGTTGTGTGCATGTACCAACTCCCCATGATGAATGTAATCATTATGTACTGCAAACATGTACATGTACATAAAATGTTCTAAAACTGAAATAAAAATATGTTTAAAAAATAAAAATAATGCCTAGTCAGGTGGCACACACCTGGAATCCCAACACTATGGAGGCTGAAGCAGGAGGATCACTGCATGCTTGAGGCCAACCTGGGCTATATGGTGAGTTCAAAGCCATCCAGACTACATAGCAAGATCCTGCTTGAAAAAATAAGTAAATGAATACATAATTTTTTTTAAACTTTGAGACAGGGTCTCACTAAGTTGCTAAATGCCTGCCCTGGGCCTCAAACTTGAGATCTTCACGCTTCAACCTCCCAGAGTGCTGGGGTTACAGGCACATGTCACTATGCCCCACTGAAAAGACCAACTATTTAAATAATGACAGGATCAGTAACAGTGCAATGCCAAATCATATCAGTGCCTCAGGCAGAAGAAAAAAGATTAAAAATACTGATCCTATCTTTTTTTCAAAATCTTGACATATTGTTCATCATAGATTTTTGTATATTAATTTTTACTTTTAAAAAATATTGCAATAAAATGAAGAGGGAAAATAATATATCTGGGGTTGGGGCTATAGCTCAGTAGTAGAGTACTTGTCTACCATGCCCAAGGTCTTGGGTTCAACCTCCAGCGCTGAAAAGAATTTTTTAAAAAGTGGTGAAAGAGCAAGGACCCAAGCTCAATCCCCAGTACCATAAAAAAAAAAAAAAGTGCTGAAAGAGAGAGGTGGGAACAGAGAGAGAAATTGAATTTGGTTCAGAGATTTTATTTTATTTATTTATTTATTTATTTATTTATTTATATTTTTGGATAAGAGAGACTTGAATAAGTTTAAAGGAAGGGAATAAAGACTGAAGATGTAAAACAATTTAAATTCTCGAGGAGACTGGAATAAATGACATTAAGCTGGAGAGTAGTGTTATGGTTTGAATTGCTCGCGCTCGTGTGTGTGTGATGTGTGTGTGTGTGTGTGTGTGTGTGTGCGTGCATGGAACTAGGGGTTGAACCCAGGGGCTTCCCACTGAGCTATGTTCTCACCATCCCCCTTTTTAAAATTTTGAGATAGTGTCTTTCTAAATCACCCAGGCTGGGCTTCAACTAGTGAGTGATCCTGGCCTCATGCTCCAGGAGTTCTGGAAATCACAGGCATGCACCTCCACACTTTATATCAGGGATCGAACTCAGGACCCTGAGCTTGCAAGGCAGGTGGTAGAACCACTGAGCCAAACCCCCAGCCCTATGGTCTGAATCTTAACTCTCCCTTAAAGGCTTGTGTTGAAGGACTAGTCCCCAGCTGCCTGTGCTGTTGGGAGGTAGTGAACCATTTGGGCCGTGGGGACCCAGTAGAGGTGGATTAGGAAGCAAGCTCTTGAAGAGGATTTTGGAACCTTATTCCCTTCCCCTCTCTCTTTGCCTCCTGGCTGCCATGAGATGAGCAGCTTCCCCCATCACATGTTCCTGCTGTGATGTACCAAGCCACACACGTGCCCATACCAATAAGGCCAAACAACCACGGACTGAAACCTCTGAAACCGGGACCCAAAATACACCTTTCCTCCTTTTAAATTGATTATCTCAGGTTTTGTAGCAACTTGAAGCTGACTAACACAGATAGTGAAATATTTTGTAGAGAAGACAGGTAAGCAAGTATAGACACTTAGTTCCAGTGTTCTCAGTTAAGTAGAAGGTCTGTTTGCATGCCAAAGATTAGAGGCCAACGGGGTTTAGGTAGAGAAGTTTAGTGTATTTTTGTACAACTTGACACTGGATATCAATTACTTCTGATTCTCTGCTAAGGTGTTTAGCATTATTATACAAATAGCAGGGAGCCACTGAAGTCTTTTGAGTTGGTATGTGACCAATCAGGACTGTACTTTAAGGAAACTGTCTTGTTACAGAAACAAATATGGACTAGTTGGAAGATTTTAGAGGCAAGGAAGCCAGTGAGAAGCCTAATGCAATCATTCAGGCAAAAAATGATGAATTAACCCAAAAGATGAAAGAAAGGGAAACTTGGACTCAATTTGTGACACAATTAAAGGCAGTGTATTGGAGATGATTAGATAGAACTGAAAGAGGAAGCAGGACATGGAACAGATGGGAAAAGATCTCATTTTTGCATCTGAGTCAGTGGGTCAGCAAACTATCCAGGTGAAGAGGCAGGCTTCCCAAAGTTGGAAGTACATGTAGATACCTCCTAGGAGTGATCTGTTCTGGCTGGATATAGGATTTAGGAAGTTTCCATTTTCCTTTCTTGACTAAGGAATCCAGATCCCTTTGAAATGGATGACAGTGTGAGTGTTTTAGCTCAGGGTCCGATACCAGAGACTGGGTGATTTAAACAACACACATTTATTCCTCACAGTCTTGGGAGGCTGGAGAGTCCTTGATCAAGATGTTGTGTTGGTTGGTTAGGTTTTTGGTGAAGGGCCTCTTCTGACTGCCTCTTCTGTTATATTCTCACATCCCAGGAAGAGGAAGCTCTGGTGTGTTTTCCTCTTCTCTTAAGGGTACTAATCCCATCATGGGAGTTCCACCCTCATGACCCCATCTAAACCAATCACCTCCCAGAGACTCCAACTCTTTTTTTTTTTTTCTTCCAGTTCTGGGGATCTGGGGACTGAACCAGATCCTACAGCATGCTAGATAAGCGTCCTACCACTGAGCTACACCCCCAGCTCCCAAAGACCCTAACTCAAAGCCATTGCATTGAGGGTTAGGGTTTCAAGATACAAATTTTGAGGAGACACATTCAGTCCACAACAGTAAGTAAATTGTAAATGATGCTTCAGAATAAAAAATATCTATCCTGTTCTTTCTAGAAAGAGAGTTGATTAGATTCAGGGAGTGTTTCTCAAAATGAGTCCTTAATGAAATATGATGAATTAATGCGTTTCCCAAGAGCAATGGATTTCATGGTCAAAGAAGTTGGAGAACTGTAGGATTAAACAAGGCCAAATAGTTTTTTTTTAATGCAAGGCTTCTCAGAGTCCTAATAGGTAATGCTACTGTGCACAGTGAATCCTCAAGAGGAAAGAAATATAGAATAAAGCAGTTTTTGTATTCATTTAAGCACACAATGCTTTTCCTAAGGAATAGCTCCAAATACTAATGTTTCAAAGAAAGTAATTTAAGAAAAGCTAGGTTGGGCAAAGGGTATAGCTCAGTGGTACAGTATCTATCTCATGTGCATGATGCCTGGGTCCTTGGTTCAATCCCCAGCACAGAAAGAAAGAAAGAAAAGAGAAAGAAAGATAGAGATTAAGCTGTGCAAAAACTACAGTTATTGATAACAGTTGTGTGCAGATAAGAATTTTCTCTGTCTCTCTCTCTCTCTCTCATGTGTGTGATTGAACTTAAATCCTTAAGCATGCTAGGCAAGTGCTCTACCACTGAGCTACATCTTCAGCCCCTTCTCTCCTTTAATACTGAAAATTCTATATAGTTTCAGAAAAAAATAATGTATTAAAGATGAAAACAAATTTAAAAAAAAATTTGCCTAAGAAAGCCTAGGCTTAGGACTCAGATGAGCTGTTGGAGTCCATTTCTATTAAATAATGTGTAAGGCTCAAAAAACATGGTGTTTCTCTAACTCCAGCTTCAAAAACCTACCATTATAAATAATTGGGGATAATTACGCGAGCAGCTGAATAAACTAGAAAAGGCTGGGGATAAAGAAAACGGCAGAGGGAGGAAATGTGCAGTACTTGAGCCAACCCATAAATCTCACTGGAGGCAGAGTAACGGACCCCATCTCCTCATGTTCTCCAAGCTGGAAGCTACGTTTAGAATGAATCTCAAACTAAACCTAACCAAGCTGAAATGATACTACTCTACGAATTGACTGTGAGGTGTTTTTGTTTTGTTTTGTTTTGTGGGGGAATCTCTGGACCCCTTTATACCCCTAACATGAAATCCCTTTGACTCCAGAATGAAAAATATGGCAGTAACTTAGTTTGAGGTCAGGGTGGTCCCCTAATGCCAAACCTTTTCTGATTCTCTCCATCAGCTCAGCAGCCCTTAACCCTCCCATCATTGGGAATATAATGACTTTAGAAGGTTAATGTGGCCCTATGGGCAGCCTTTAAGCAAACCTATCGCTGAAAGGGCTGTTATAGAGAAGAGAATGTTTTCAGAAATTAAATATATTGTTCTATCAATAAGCGGTACATCTGGTAAATATTAATTAAAGGCTGAGGGCCTCTAGGGGACAAGAGATTGGGTAGCTGCCACATCTATTGGGAGGTCAATATAAAACATAATGCATTTTTTTTGGTACCGGGGATCGAACTCGAGTCCTTGCACTTACACAGCAGGTGGCGAAACCACTGAGCTAAATCCCTGGCCCAAACAATATGCATTTTTAAAGAGATTCTTTGTAATTGTGGAAGATGTGTGTTTCCCTGTATTTCTCTAATATTATTTTTAAGAAAAGCAGTTCTACTCACAGACTATCTTTTGTTTTATTGCCTCTGAAAGGAGACACAGAGGAAGGAGTTAAAGTGAGAAGAGCACTTGCATTGCGGCAGACAACATGCTAAGGGTTATGCAGAGGTTGTTGATGCATTTGTCATAGTGTGGCTATTGGCTTGGAGTGATCCCTTTACAACAAAATTGAGCATCTAAGATTCAAGCACAGCCCTGGTTGCTTCTAAAGGTTTGGCCTTTCTGTTTTATACAAGAAGAATTTGAATCAGAGGGGTGAAGTACTCTGATACCCTGACAGCAAGGATGGAAATCTTAAATCATTACAACCCTTCAGGAGACCGTTTGCAATGAATGTATATCAAGGTTCCAGAAAATGTTAATACTGTCTGGCCTGGCAATAATTTTAGTGAAAAGTAGCATTTACTGATATTTACCTGTGAATCAACATATAACTTTAATCTATTTCTTTGGTTTGTGCCTGTAGAGTTTCTTAAACAGATGGGAGGAAAATATTCTGAACATGGATTGGGTGGTACTGAACACTTACTTTGTAGACAAGCTAACTGCTTACAGTTTTAAGCAAATGGGAGGTCAAGTTTGAGAGCCGAATGAGGGCAGTCCTAGTTGGTGAACTGGTTCGTTCAGTCTTTCTTTCTGTCTGTCTGTCTTTTCTTTCTTTCTTCCCTTTATTTTGTGATACTGGGAATTGAATCCAGGGACTTTTCCCTAACCTATACCCCAGTCCTTTCTATTTTGAGACAGAGTCTTGCCTAATTGTCCAGCCTGGGCTTGAATTTGTGATCCTCCTGTCTCAGCCTCCCAGAGTGCTGGGATTGTAGGCCTGTGCCACCATACCTGGCTTTGTGTGCTAATCTAAATTAGTTTTGGCAACTTTTCCCTAGTTTCCACTTCTTGGAAGATAAACTGTGCTAATCATGGTACCTATGGGGTTTGGAGCATATGGGTTACTTCATCTCCCTGAGCCTGTCTGATTTGCAAAGAGGGCATAATAGTGCCAGCCTAACTGTTTTTGTGGAGAATAAATGAGATAATGCAAGGGAAAGACAGACAGTCCAGGAACTAATGCCCTACGCACATACTGAGATTTGGAAGGGACTCCCCATGAAGGGTCTGTATCGGAGCCAATCTGGAGCCCAGGAGTGTGGGCCAGTGGTAGAGACCACACTTGGCATACGTGAAGCCAAGAAAGAGCTCAATCTCCTGCACCATCAAACAAACAAAATGAAACAAAAACAAAGAAAGACAACAAACGATCAGTCAACCTGATCTCCGTTGTCCAGTACAAAAGCCACCAGCCTGCTGAGCATTTTGAAATGTGTCTAAGGCTGGAGTTACAGCTCGGTGGTAACTCTAGCATGTGTGAGGCCCTGGGCTCAATTCCCAGCCCAGCAAACAAACAAACAAACAAACACATTTTGCTAGTCTGAATTGAGATGTGCCATATGTGTGAAATACATACTGTATTATTTTGAAGACTTAGTACAATAAAAAGAACCTATAAATTTTTACATTGATTACATGTTGAAATGATAATATTTGGGATATAGTTAACTAAATCGTTTTTTGTAGGGGGAGACAAGGTCTTCCTATGTAGCAAGTTCAGGCTGGCCTTGAACTCACTGTGTAAGCCAGGCTGCCCTTGAACTTGTGGCCATCTTTCTGACTTGGACTCCTGGGTGCTAGGATTGTAAGTGTGCATCACCATGCTCAGCTAAGATAGTAGAAGTATCACCTGCTTCTTCTCTCTCTCTCCTTTTTTTTTGTACCAGGGATTGAACTCAGGACCTTGCACTTACAAGGCAGGCGTGGTGCAGCTGAGCTAAATCCCTGGCCCCTCTTTCTTTCTTTCTTTTTGGTACCGGGGATCGAACTTGGGATCTTGCCCTTACGAGGCAGGCACTGGAACCACTGAGCTAAATCCCCAGCCCATTTCTTTCTACTTTTTGAGACAGAGTTTCACTACATAGCCCAGGCTGGCCTCAACTCATGGCCATCCTCCTGCCTCAGCCTCCTAAGTGCTGGGATTGCAGGCATTTGCCACTATGCCCAGCTTCTTTTTAATTTTTGCACTTGGCTATCAAAAAATTTAAAATCATATATCTGGCTCACATACACTGGAAAGCATGGTGCTTGATATTGAGAAAGAAGGGTTCCCTCTGCCCATAGAAGTGAAACTTCAGCTCTGAAATTCAAAACAGTCTACCTGGAGTCAGGTTTCTCTAGAGATTCCCTTATCCTCACCCTCATCCTAATCTACCAACCTCAGGATATCTGGAGACAAGATGACCCTTCTTGGAGGAAAGCTGTTCTGACTGTGGTTACATTGGTTACAATTATTTTTGAAGTCCTCTTGCTTTTTAGGATGAAGACCAAACTTCTTAGCATGAAGCATATCAGATCACTCATGAGGGAGCTTCTGCTACTCTTCCTTCACCTACTACCTTTCACTTCTCCAGTTTTCTATGTGTGTTGTGCTTATGATAATGCTGTGCCTTTGAATTTCTCTCAGCTTTTTGGGGAAGGGCCTCCCTTTCCCGTGCACACACTTCCTGCTGATTATCTTCTGAGACCCAGTTTATCTGTTCTCTCAGATGCTGCTATCGTGTGGATCTGGAATGTCCTCTGCAAGTCCACATGTTAATGGCCTGGCTCTCAGCTTGGAAGATGGCGGACCATTTAGGGGGTGGCCCCTTCCTGCCTCTCTTTGCTTCCCAGCCACCATAAAGTGAAAAAGCCTCTTCTACCATGTGCTCCTGCCATGATGTGTTACGACTTAAACCTCTAAAACTGTGAACCAAAATAAACCCCTCCTCTTTTTATCTCAAGTATTTTGTCACAGTAATGGAAAGCTGACTGACACAGATGCCTTCCTTGATCTTTCACCTTCTGACTAGAGGTTGTCTCTGTGCCTCCTAACACCTTACATTTGCCTCTTTAAAGGAGCTTACAAATTTGCTCTCTTTTTGGCTTATTTCTTTCACTTGACTCTTTTCCCTTAAGCACAGGAACCTTGCTGTTTACCTTGAACCCCAGAACCAAGCCTAATGCCTTACACACAGTGTACTCAACAGATATTTGCTAGTTGAACTAAGTAGATCAGAGAATTGAGGAGAGACCATCAACTCATAGAGGGTGCATTAATTAGAACTCTTGTGAATGTAAATAACAAAAACTTCCTTTGACTGACTTTATTGGCTTATGTAATTGAAAAATCTACATAGTGTAGCTTCAGGTATTGCTGGATTCAGCTGTTCAACCAGTGTCCCCAAGGCATTGTTTTTTTCATGTCTGTTATTTTTCCACTATGCTGACTGTATTCTGAAAGGTTCTTTCCTCATGGTGACAAGATGGCAGGCAGACTTATCGTTCCAGATTCCAGTTAAGACAAAGATCCCAGTTAAGAAAGACCCCAGCAGTTCAAATGGAGGGTGAAATTTACTCCTGTTTCTCCTGCTTGTCATCTTTGGGGTCATGTCACCAACCCTGAACTTAATCTTGTTGCCTAGGGATAGGGTGTGTTGTTTGGCACAGGTTTGGGTCAAGCTGAGGGACTGTGGTAAAGTTGGCTTCATACCAAACAAGAGGCTGAAAGTGGACATTCCAAAGGCAACATCAGAATACTTTTTCTACCACGAAAGCAAGAAAATGTTCACTGCTACACAAGAAAAGCCCTGAGATGAGTTTGTTCTAGTGTTTCTTTAACGAAAGTAGACATTTTAGAAACTATGGATCTCAAGAAAAATTGATGTTCTTTCAACTGTTGACTTTGGTTTTGTTTTGTTTGCTTTGGCATTGTTGGGGACTCTATAAAATGGGGCTTATCTTTGTTATATTTTTTAGGTTTTACAACCTGTGTAAATAAATTGGAGAGATATAAGTCAATTGGAGAGATAGAAAATCTTACCATTGCTTCATGAGACCCTGACATCTTTCCTGGTACAGGGTGAGTGAGAAATCTCACTCTGAAATCTCTCTGTGAATTGGGCACACTCCATAGAGACATTTGGTGCACCTTGAAGAAAACAATCCTTAATATCAGAGACATCAGTTTGAAGGTAACTTATAGTAGCTCTTTCTTTACCAATTCATTCAGGCATGCAGTACCTTGCCTGGCTAAGAAGTAATTTTAATTTGTGCTCTGTGGAAAGTGTAGAACATTCCAACAAAGGGTTTTAATGAATAATAGTGGTTTGTTTTCTGCTGTTTTGTTTGTACTTATGCTATTGATTGCAAAATGTAATATTTGGTCATGATGCTGAGTAAATGTCTTTTTAATAATGTGCAGTGGAGAGTTATTCTATTTTGAGGCCATTGTGGTAAATTTCCCCAATAGTGTGAAGTTAGAATTCCTTTAGGGTAATACCAGGTTTCATCTGAAATTTATTTACAAACTGCTTTTGGGTAGAGAAGTTGTTATCTTTAGAAACTTCGGTGTAGTGAACTGACAGTTGCTGTTGTGACCTTCTGAGCTTCACTATTGAAAGGGTCACCCCCAAAATGTTAAGGAATTATTTGGTTATAAAAATAATCATTGGGCTGGGTGTGTAGCTAAGTGATAGAGTGCTTACCTAGCATGAATGAGGCCCTTGGTTCAATCCCTAGCAACAAAAAAAAAAAAGGAAAAGAAAAAGATTGTTGGCACAAATTATGCACTATATCAAAATTGAATAATGGTACCAGATAAAATTATAGATAGCAATGAAGCTAGTGTATCATCCATTTTCACATGAAATCAGAGAAGAATTTAATTCTCTCTTAAAAAAAAAAAGAGTGGCCAAGGAAGATTTTTCTCTGAGGATGGATATTTGAGCTGAGGCATGAATGATACAAAGACATCAGCCATGCAGATTTCCTACAGAGGACAGAGGGGCTGAGCTGTTTGGGGTATTTAGATTAGACCCCTGACTCTCAAAGTGGGCTTCTAAAACACCAGCAGGAGCAGCAGGAGCAGCTGGGAGCTTTTTGACAAATGCACAGTGCCAAAACCCCAGATATACTAAGTCAGAATCTGCATTAACAAGTGTTCCAGGTGACCCACAGAGACAGTAAAAAGTGCTGGACTCTCAACCCCTCTGCAGCTTCCTGGAAATCCCAGTGAAGTGAGCAGCAGGGAATGGTACTGTCAGCAGTTATTACAAAGACTACAGATCAGCCTCTGTAACAGATCAGCCAGGCCTTAGGAGTAGGGATTATCAAACATCAGCATCCAAATGAATTTTGGGCTTAGCCCTCTTGTTTTACAGGAGCTGGAGATTTTCAAGGAGTGACCTGCTCATGGTGGTAAAGTCAAGATTAGGATGCAGGAGTCTCCTCTCTTTTAAATACCGACAGAGAGAGATTAGATTGAGTGTGGAAGAGGGCCAGAAGCATGATGAGATGTTTTGGAAATAAAATAATTTCACAAGAAGAACTAGGTTTGTTTGGCTGTGGTTTTTATCATTCTGTGAGGATGAACTAATACAAGAATTGGCACATTTCAGCTCAATATTAGGAGTATTTCTAGGATTTACAGCCATTCAGCGCTGGGAGGGCCTGAAACAGGTAGTAGGTACTCACGATACCCTCTCACAGGTATTTGGTCACTGGTAGTGAACTAACTGTCCAGTTCAAGGTTTCTCAAATGGAGTCATTTGCATATTTGCAATTTCTTTCTTTTTGCTATAACTGATCATAGTATTTTAAAAAGTAATATTAAAAATACACGTTTAAAATGTGTAAAGTGCACCATTCTTCAGTGTGCAGCTGGATGGATTGTTTCAAATGTATAGTTTTGTACTCAATTCTCAGATGTAAATACAGAACCATCACGTGGGGGGGTTCCTGCTAGCTCTCTCCTAACCAATGACCTTCTTTCCCTAGGTAAGCACAGTTCTTACTCCAATCACTATAAATTAGTCTTGCATATTCTTGAGCTGCATATAAAATGTCTCCATTGTTCACGTAACACTTGAAGTAGACTCATTTTTTATAACTTTCTATTGACCTAACAAATGACATTGGTGAAACAATGGTTTGATGTGATAGGCATTTCCCCCTAATACACATTACAATAGACTTCATGTAGAAACTAATATGACCTCTTGAGTCACCACTGGCATACGGACAGTATTTTGCTTCTCTGAAACAACCAGATGATTTCTGAGGTCTTTTTCGCAACTCGAAGCCTATGATTTTGTGTTGATCGAGTAGCCCAAAGCTCATGAAACCACGGTAACAATTCTGATCCCGCCATTGCACCATCCACCCATCCAAGTAACACTCGTTGAGTATCTAGCGAAGAATCTCCTACGTTGGTGTCTGAGATGACCCCACTTCCTGAACAGCAGTGGGAGGAAGAGAAGAATAAATCATTTCATTGTGTGTGGCAACTGCTATAGTTCAGGTATGTACCAGGCAGCAGAGGAAGGGCGGTTTCCGGAGATGGGGCGGGAGGAGAAGGTGGGTGGGCATTTCCACGAGCAGCTGCTGCCAGCCACCCGACTTTGATCACTTCGCCGCCTGGCAGCAGCTGCGGTCCACCTCAGCCTTCCTCAGCAACCTGAATACACCGCCCAGCACCTTCCCAATTGGTTGCACAGAGTTTGATGGGCAGCTTCGCCGTGCAATCCCAGCTCTTAGTCCTGGAAATTGCGCGTACTCATGGGAGGGCTCGGAGGCGTGATGGCCTTCTCGGGCGCCCCGCCCACCCCGGGCAGCTTGTGGCGCATGCGCGGGTGGGCAAGAGCGTTGTGCAGGGTCAGCGCGGAGCCGGAGCAGCCGCTGTGAAGCGCTTGGGCTCCGTCGAGACCGCCGTGCCCGCTCCTTGCCGCCTCAGCCGCCGCCGCCGCTGGAGGAGCGGCCGCCTATTGTCTTTCACCGCGGCGAAGGTGTGGAGCGGCTCCGGCTCGGCCCTCGGGGGTGCCCCGGGAGCCGAAAGGTGAGAGCGCAACTTAGTTGCCGGAGTTGGGGGAAGTTTGGCGCTGTGAGGAGGGGTCGGGGCGAGAAGCGCGGGCGCGCGGCCGCACTTCTCCTCCGTATTGTCTGCCGCCAGCCGCCGAGCTGCTCCCTCGGTGCCGTTCCGGGGCCGCCGCCGCTGCCCGGGTGGGGGGCGCGGCCTCCACGGATCCTCGGCCCCCAGGGCTCCCCGTTCGGTCCCGGGGCGGGCAGCCGCGCGGGGTCGTGCCGGTCCGACCGAGTCAGCCGCGGCGAACAAGTGCTGCGGGCGCGAGGGAGCGGCTCCCTCGGGCGTGCTCGCGGTAAACACGCCGGGCCGCGCCCGCCTGCGGGGGCTTTTCCGCGCCTTCTCCCGGGGGCGCGGCCTGCCCGACCCGCGCGACCACTCGCGCTCCGGAACCGTGCGGGCCGGCTGGCACAACTTGTCACCCGGCTCGAGTGCAGCCACCCTTCGAGACCAAAAGAAAGTTTTTTTCTTTTCCTTTTTGCAAGTGTGGCTTAATTAACTCTTTTTTTCCCCTCTCGAATTCAACCAGTATGTAAAAAGATGCACCCCCCCCCCGAAAAACCCCTCAATATTTATTTTTTCTTAAAAAAGGGTAGACTTGTTAAAAAAAACTTCTTACGGAAGGATTCCATCACACTGTTTCTAGATCCTACTGTGAACTCAGGAATTCACAATGAAAGTTGGGTTGAGCAATATATTGTTGTTCATTTTTTGCTTTTTACACTCCCTAATGAAGTTATTTTGAGAGTTTATTGCTTCAGGCAAATACAAAGTACAAAGCAGTGTGCCTTTTTTTTGGTTACTACCTCCCACCCCCTCGCCCTGTTTTATTTTCAGAAGAAGCGGCTTATTCAGTTTTTCTAAACCGTTGAATTGATCAGAACAGGACAAATGCTTTAGTTCTTGAAAGGTCACTCTTTGCAAATTTGTAAAGGAGTTATGATTAGTTCGTATTAATCAGAGTTACTGTTCTTGTATTTCTTTATGGTCTCTTGGGGATTTGGGGACTGCATTTAGTACGGCCATTGTAAAGTTTTGGGTGTACCCATTTCACTGAATTTGTTTCTTTGGGCTTAGAGAATAATTCTGCTTAAATTACCCGGGTAAAACTAGGTTGATGTCTGTCATTCTTAGTGGAACAAAATAACCAGTGTCATTTGATGTTCAGTTGAGTTGTATCCCTTTGCCGTGTGTTAAAATTGAGAAATACGGGGAGGAAGGGTGGTGTGTGTGTGATATTTTGCTTAGATTTCTCGTACCAAGCGAGTAATATGAAGTGATTTTTGGATTTTTCTGGTTTGGTTGGCCTCATTTAGCTTGAAAACCAACTTTCTTCTGCTGAAGATAAGGAAAATACTCTTAAGGCATAGGCATTGAGGAGTCACAGTCTGCTCTTTGGCTTCTTTTTCTGGTTGTGTGGCTGTTTGCGTGTGTGTGTGTGTGTGTGTGTGTGTGTGTGGGCGGGGGGGGGCAGATTGTGAGGGAGGGAGGTAGATAGAGGTTGGAAGGAGTTGTCAGGGACGTAATGTAAACAAATACTACTTACAGTGTCATGTGACAAGCATACCAGTTGCTTTCTGTCTCCTGGCTGTGATAGTATTTCATACATACTTTTGTTTCAGGATTTCTCACAGTTCATGTAATTGCCCAGCTAGTGGTAACTGTACTCCTGGTATACATGGACTCCTTGGTCTTTTAATTCTTTGAGGGCTGTGATGGGTCTTATTTAGTTTGTACCCTCTTTACCAGAAAGTCTAGCATTGTGCAGGTATTCAGCATCTGTTTGAAGTGGGTGAAATGCTTTTGTACTAGCTAATGGTAGTGCACAGAGAAGAGAGCCATTAACTGGGGATTTGTCCAGAGTGACAATTCACTGGCACATATGTGATGAAATTTAGTTTATTTTAAAAGGATTTCTAGCCCTTCTTTTAATTTGTTGATTTCTTCTTGAAAAGAAGTGGGGTTTAGATTGTTCGCTCTGGATTTCAAAAAGAGATTGCAATTTAGAAACTTAGAGATCTCCCCCCTTGGTGAAATTATTAGAACTGCTGGACAAACATATTCATAACTCTGCCTATATTCCATTGTGAAATTGGATGGTAGCACATTTTAAGAGGAAACACACTCTTTTGGAGCTAGGTAAATTTGATCAAATTCTCACGTGTCCTTACTAGATTCATAGCCTTGAACGCCTCACTTAACTTCTCAGAGCTTGTCTTTACAGTGTTGTTGGAATCATTGAAACTATGTGAGGTACTTTGTACAGTGCCTCACATAAGTAGCTGACTGTTTTCTGGTGTCCTGGTAGCAGTAATGGTAATTTTGAAGCCTTTTTATACGACTTAAAAAAAAATTCTTAAAAGTCATACTTCTAGAACCTAGGTGTGTTGCTGCTTGCCTATAATCCCAGCATTCCAGAGGCTGAGGCAGGAAGATCACTGAGAGTTCAAGGCCAGCCTGGACTACATAGAGAGACCCTGTCTCCAAAAAAAAAAAAGAAAAGAAAAAAGTGATGCTTCTAAGTATAGTGGTTTAGCTATTTCAGTTTCATAAAGAAGGAATCGTGAAACTTGAGTCTTATTCATATGCAGTTTTTAAAAGATACCCTTTGAACTGAAGGATAATAGAAACAAGAGTGTTTTTATCTTCTAAGGTGAGTGGAAGTCTGAGATTATAGTTTAGGAAATGGTGGAAGATGGATTATTATCAATACTCATAATAGGATATCTGAGTTTTGTCTGTTCATTCCTTTTTTTTTTTTTAAACCTTAGTCTCAAAAAAGTATGGATTATGACTGCATTTCTCAAACCTGCTTAAGATAGAACTGGACTGAGAGCCGAGTGTAATGACACATGCCTATAATCCTAGCACTTGGGAGGCTGAGGCAGGTGGAAGGAGAGAGTTCAAGGCATCCTAGGCTACATACTAAGACTTTATCTAAACACACACACGTACTCCCCACCACCACACCAAACCAAAACTCAAAAAGTAGAACTGGATTGGGTGTTAACACAGTGTTAGCACAATGCACAGGGTACAGTGACTTTTGCAAATCCCTCACTTCCCCTTGAAGATAACACTTTTGAAGGTGTGGGGCTTTATAGGAGGAAGCAGTGATTTAAATCAGATGTGTCAACTCAGTTTAGAAGACTTAGAATACTAAATAGAGGAGATACATTTTAGAACTCTTTATGAAAGACATTTCTGGGTACTGGTCAGACTCACAGGGTGAGTGTACAAAATATCTCTGGTAATGCTACCTGAACAAATGTGGACTTTGATCCTCTGTTCTTGTACAGTTAACTTTTTTTTTTGGTACCAGGGATCGAACTCGTGAGGCTGGTGGCGGAACCACTGAGCTAAATCCCCGGCCCGTGTACAGTTAACTTTTAAGTACATTTGAATAGTCTTGATCTGTAGTTGCTGCTCATGGAGATAGGCATCCATCTGGAAATTGTGCTTCCCCCATCAGGCTGTCTTCACCACTGTAAATGGGGGAGAGAGGAGGATGCACAGTTTCCTGTGCATGTCCTCGGATCTGTAGTCTTCCAGTCAACTTTTGGGTTGATAGGGACATAAGTGGAAGGTGAAGTGATAACTCATTTTTGTCAGTTTTTGGTGAGAGGGTGGACCAGCAGACCTGGTGCTGTGATCGTCTTTTAGCTCTTCAGAGCTGTGCGCAGTATCCAGGGAAGGCTGGGAAGGATATCAGTGTGTGTGTATGTTGTGGATGTTGGGGTGAGGGAGAAGGAAAGGTATCAGATGTTTGTCACTCTATAGGCTCCTCTACTGGAAAAAAATGTTTTGAGTTTTTATTTTCTGATCATATCATAAGCTCTTACTTGTCCATAGAGTTAACCTCTGCTACTCAAAATAACCAAATATTTCTGAACAGTTATGAGTTAATTAAATATGACACACTACAATTAATTGGTGTTTTTAACTAAAAATGTCAGGTTAGGAACAACCTAGGAGTTAGAAAAACAGTGTCATGGAACCTAAGATGATAGCCACAGGATCTGACTTCACAACTACACTGTTGTTTACTGATTATGTGGTCTTGAGTAAGCCACTGTATCTTAGTATCTTTATTAAAGAAAATAAAACATTAACATTTTTATCCTGTCCAATAAATACTATTGTTGTGAAAAAAATGAGATGAAGAGGTATGCAAATGCTGTGTGGTGGTATTTCTTTGATTGGCTCCTGGTTTGGATAAAACTCAAATACTAATGTAAAAGGGGAAAAAAATCCAATTAACTACTGGTTTTTCTTTTTGTTGCCATTCTTGCTTGGGAAAGTTGGTATTTTTTCTTTTTGCTTTGTGTTCTTCTCATTTCCTTTTACAACATATTTATCATGGGATATTTTGTAAAGTAAATAAATTTCATTTCACAGTGTTTGCTGTAATATTCACTGCGAACTCACAGGAACTGACATTGGGTGCCAGTGCTTGAAGTCAGGTGAAACCACAATAAACAGTGAACAAAGAATGTCAGACTATTTCAGAAGACTACAAAAGAGTTTACAGTTGTCTGATCTATTATTTTCATACTTAAAATTTAAAAATTGCTTTACTCGAGTTGGAAGTATGCCTTTTATACCAGATGTTGCACTGTATTTTACCAACATTTCTTTTTCTTAAATCCTTGGGGCAGTGGTGATTAACCCATTTTAGGATCAGAAAACTGAAATCCCACAGTGGCTTGGCAGTGGCCATGTAACTAGTAGGTCATTGTTTTGAAATTTGAATTCATTATTCTGGCACCAAAGGCCATGCTGTTCATACTGTTGATAATATCATCTGAAAAGAGTTAATTTAAAAAATAAGTTCAATGAGATGTTAAAATATAGCATGCATTTGTTTTAAATATGAAGAATTTAAGGTACAAATTTCCAAAGATGAATGTCATTATATTGTATACCTAAAATGTACAAATAAAATTAGTTTTAAAAATATGAAGAATTTAACTTTTGATAAAATATTCATGCTTATAACTTAGCACAGTCAAGATGTGGAACATTGCGATCATTTTCTAGAGAGATAGGCCCTTTCCAGCAGAACCCTCATTAGAGGCACCACTAGGATACTCTCCTGTCACTGGAGTTTAGTTTTCTCTTGGCAAATTTGACCTACTGCCTATTTTTGTAAATAAAGTTTTATTGGAGTGTTGCCACACCCATGTATTTACATATTGTCTGTGGTTAGGCAGTGCTGCAGAGGCAGTCTAGAGCAGTTCACACAGAGACCCTGTGGCCCACAGAGTCGAAAATACTGTCTGGCCTTCTCCAAAAAAGTTTGACAATCCTTTTTATACAGTATAAACAGATGCAGTTATACACATCTATGAAGATTATTAATAATTCTGTATTATCTAGGACATAATGCTGCTTTCTCTATTTGTCCCCCAAATATCTTTTATAATTGATTAAAAATTTTTTGAATATGTTACACTGATACATGCATACCCATATAGCAGCACAGCTCCTAACAGCTAAATCTTGGAAGCAGCCTGTGTGTCCATATACAGGTGAATGAGTAAAGAAAATGTGGTATTTATATCCAATCAAGTACTACTCTCACATAAAGTAGGATAAATTTGAGTCATTTGTGGGAAGATGGATGTACCTTGGGATTATAATGTTAAGTGAAGTAAATCAGACACAAGTATAAATAACTTAAAGAGCAAAACAAAAGATAGGTAATAGGAAATAGGGAGATCTTTTGCAAATGGAAAAGGAATCTAGACATGGAGGAAGGAAGGAGGAGGGGACAGGAGAGGGAAATAAAAAAGAATTTAGATGTGTTGTGTGCATGTACCAACTCCCCATGATGAGTGTGATCATTATGTACTGCAAACATGTACTAATAAAATTTTTTTTCGAATCAGGTTGAAATCAAGTTTTACACAGTACATTGTTATGTTCTCCCTAGTCTTCATTTTTTTCATTGTTTTTGAATTTGTACAGTACATTCACTAAATTTCACCCATTTTAATGTAACGTGAATTTTGACAAATGTATACATTCATATTACCATTGCTTGAAATAGAATAGTTCTTCACTCTCCAAAATTCTCCTGAGCCGCTTTGTAATCAATCCATTCTTCATCCTCCAGACCCTGGAAACTGGTTCTATTTTTTGCTTTTTCAAGTATGACATATAAATGGAATTGTACAGAATGTAGTAGCCTTTTTAAAATTTTTTGCCCAGTGACTAATGATGTCCATCAAGTATCTTGTCATGTGATCATTTTCCTTTCTTTGGTGATGTCTGTTTAAAATTGCCCACTTTAAAAAAATTTGAGTTGTTTGATTGAATATACTTTTAATTCCTGATTATGACTTGCAGATTTTTTCCCTGTTCTGTCACTTTTTGTCTTAATGTCTTTTGAGGAGAATTTCCTCTCTCTCTCTTTTCCTTTTCTTTTTTGTGGTACTGAGGAATGAACCTAGAGCCTGTCCACAGAGCTATATCCCCCACCCATTTTATTTTTTGTTTTGAGACAGAGTCTTGCTAAGTGGCTACTTTGCTGGGCTGGACTTGAATTTGTGATCTTCCTGCTTTAGCCTCACAGTGTGCTGTGATTACAGGGATGTACAACATGCCTGGCTTGAGAATTTCTTCATTTTAATGATGTCCAGTGCTTTTTCCTTTCATGGATAATGCTTTTGGTATAATGTCTGAGAAATCTTTGCCAATTTAAAAGTACAGATATTTTCTCCTAGTAGTTTTATAGTTTTACTTTCTTTCTTTCTTTTTTTTTTTTTTTTGAGATAAGATCTGCCTATATAATTCAGGCTGGCCTTGAATTTACTGTGTAGCCCAGGCTGTCCTCCACCTCCTTGGTGATCTTGCTGCCTTAGCCTCCCGAGTGCTGAAATTACAGGCATATGCCTTTATACCTAGCTAAATGTTACATTTAGGTTTATGACTATCTTTGAATTAATTTTACTAAGTGATTCAAGGTGTGAAGGTTTTGTTTGTTTGTTTTGAGACTGGGTCTCATTTTGCTCTTCAGGCTGACCTTGAACTACCAATGTAGCCCACGCTGGCCTTGAACTCAGTGATCTTCCCGCCTCAGCCTCCTGAGTGCTGGGATTGCAGGTATGTGC
This sequence comes from Heterocephalus glaber, assembly GCF_000247695.1. Next base: position 12,774,360 of record NW_004624768.1, read on the forward strand.
CACCACACCCAGTTTGAAGTTTTTTAAAAAAAAAATACTGATGTGCATTTGTTCCAGCAGCGTGTTATAAAAGACTATCCTCTCTCTTCATTGAATTATTTTTGCACTTTGAAAGCTGATCATACACTTGTAGCCCTGTTTCTAGATTCTCTCTTCTGGAGTATTGATCTGTGTTTCATTTCTCCATTACCACACTGTTTATTACTGTAGCTTTTTTTTTTTTGTGGTACCGGGGATCGAACTCAGGACCTTGCACTTGCAAGGCAGGCGGCGGAACCACTGAGCTAAATCCCCAGCCCTATTACTGTAGCTTTATAGGAAGTTTTGAAATGAGGTAGTATTGAGTTCTTATTGTATTATTTTTCAGAATTGATTTTGGATATCTGGTTCCATTGCCTTTTCATGGACATTTTGGAACCATCTTGTTGATACCTACAAAAATCCTGCGAGGATTCAAAATTTTATTTTATGTATTTTTGTGTTGATGAGGATTGAATCCAGGTCTTGCACATGATAAGCGCACTCTCTACCACTGTGCCCCCCTCCCCCAGCTCTGCTGCTGGATTTTTGATTGCATTGAAAATGTAAGGAAGTTAGAGGGGAAATGACATCTTTATAATGTTACCACAAATGTAGTATGTCTTTTTTTTTTTGGGGGGGGTACCGGGGATCGAACTCCGGTCCTTGAGCTTGTGCAGCAGGTGGCAAAACCACTGAGCTAAATCCCCAGCCCCAACATAGTATGTCTTTTAATTTAGACTTTATTTGGTTTTTCATTAGTGTTGTAGCTTCTAACAATTGGACCTTAATGAATGTATGTCTTGTAAGCTTTATACAGTAGTCCTTGCTCATCTTCAGTTTTAGCCTCTGTAGTTTTAGCTACTTCTGTCAACAAGAAGGGGAAGAGGAGTTTCAGTACAATAAGATGTTTTGAGAGAGGGAGACTGTGCTCACTTTTGTTTTGTTTTGTTTGTTTGTTTGGTTTTTGGTAGTACTAGAGATTGAACCCTGGGCCCTGTAACTGAGGCACATCCCCAGTCTCTTTTTTGGTTTTTTTTTTTTTTTTTTTTGGTTCTTGGTAGTACTAGAGATTGGGCCCTTGGCCCTGTAACTGAGGCACATCCCCAGTCTCTTTTTTGGTTTTTTTTTTTTTTTTCTTTTTTCAGTGCTGGGAATTGAACTTGGGGCTTTCCCCACCTTTATTATTATTTTTATTTTTGAGACACGATCTCACTAACTTATTAAAAGATCCTCCAGAGTACTGGGATTACAGGAATGCACCACCATGCCCTATCTTACTTAACTTTATTGCAAGATGTTATGACTTATGTCTGGATGTCCCCCTAAAGCCTCATGCAGTCATAGATGGTGCTTTTTCAGAGATGGCTGGATTGTGAGTGTGTAAAATTGGGATTGATTCATGGTGCAATGCTAGACTCAAGGGGAGTAGGATTAAGGGTGTGAGTGCTACCCACCCTAAGTAGCCTGGATAAGATATAAGGAATAGAAAGAGCTGTGGGATAAGATATAAAGGAAAGAAGGAGCTGTGGTCATCCATTGTTGCTTTGTTACCTTCTGCCCGCCATGAACTGTTTTTCCTCTGCGGTGCCTGTCTGCCCTTCCCTTCTTCCTTGGTGCCAGCCATTTGTGGACTGAAACCTCTGCAAACTGTGAGCTAAATAAACCTTTCCTCCTTTAACTTTGGGTGTTGGGCATTTTGTTTCAGCAATGAGAAAAGTAACTAAGACAGTAAGTTTCTGGTATGGTAAAGTTTCGTTTGTGGTTGCTAACATTACCTGTTCCCATTAGCTATCATCTGTTTAAAAATCTGAGTTCTTAATTGTAGACAGTAATCAGGTGAGAGTATGGGTGGTTTGATAGGAATCCATAACTGCTCCTGGGAAAATTGTTAGCACTTGCTTTCTCCATTAGGCTAGTTGTTGGAAGGAGACTTTATGTGGCATTGTGTTGTGCATATCACAGAGAAACTGCACTGAGCTGGAGATTTTTTGTTTGTTTTAAAAATCTAAATGCTATCAACATTAACTTACGTTTTGTTTTTTTTTAATTTTTATTTTATTTTATTTTTTTAACTTATGTTTTTAGAAGTACTCTTTTTCCTGTGATAGCTATGCTGAGGTGATGGAGATGTCTGGTGCTTTCTGCAAAGTTGATATTTTCTGTAATTCATGAATCACTTCTAAAAACACTCAAAATGATTTGGATGGTGTCAGTAAATTAATCTGCTTTATTGGTTTTGTCAGTTGAGTTCTGCCTTGTCTAAATGAATGCCTTCTCTGAGTGGGAGAAGAGAGATCCATCATGGCATTGCACAGAAATAATTTACCTTTGACAAGTTGAAGGAAATGGGTTTTTAACTCTTAGATGCTGCACAGAGTTGCTGGGTTCAGACTACAAAGGAAATCTGGATGAAACCTTGCAATGGTAGAGTTGTTTAGGAAAAATATTGTGGCATCAAGAGTTGAACTGCAGGAGCTCCAAGTGTTCTTGGTCACATGAAGCCTTGGGTCCTGGTTAAAGTGCTTTCTCTCTTTGATGATTATGGTCTAGACAAGATTGGCCAAAGCCTTTCTCTGGGCTCTCTGGCCAGAATGGTAGCATGTATGTGCTTAGAGCGTAGGATAGCGTATATTTCTAGTCTGGAGAGACCTGAGGCCATTTCCTAAAAGGTGTTTCTAAAAAGTAAAATCACAAATGGGAAGAAGTTGTTTATTGTGTGTTTCTCACGATTACCCTGTTAGGCCAGTACTGTCCTTCTCTTTTTTGTTTGGTACTGGGGATTGAACTCCGGACCTTGCGCAGCAGGCGGTGAAACCACTGAGCTAAGTCCCCAGCCCTGTCCTTCTCTCTCTCTTTTGTTTTTTGGTACCGGAGGTCGAATTTGGGTCCTTGGGCTTGCGCAGCAGGCAGCGAAACCACTGAGCTAAATCCCCAGCCCCTGTTCTCTTTTGATGAAAAAACAAAAACAAAAACCATCTAGAATTCAGAGGTTCAGTTTCTTCTCACCAGGTCAGTGAACCACAGTTTTTATCCAGGACTTTCTGACTATAAACATATTCTAGCTTTATTGTATATGTCATAAGTCAGATTTTTTTTTTTCATTCTGATATAATTATATCCGAAGTAGCCAACTTAAATTCTAGCTTGTTCTTGTTGTAAGGAGAAAACCATTGTGGTTTAGTCTTAAAAGCTTTCCTAGAATTCTTAAAAGCTTACTAGGCTTCCATATTTGTGCCTTGATAGTAGCAGAAACTTGGTAGTAGAATGGTATTTTCCCCCACATGCAGGAGCTTTGTGGATGGAAATAAATGATTAACATTTACACACTTGTTCACATCTTCAAAGTATTTTATAAACATTTAATTAGTTTATGTTTAACTTACATTGGAAGTTGAAAAACCAGGTTTTTGGGTTCATTTTAGAAGTATTGAAATAGTAGAGGGAGAAAGTCTCAGAAAAATGTAGGCACCAAGCAGCTATCCTCAGGCCCCTAACTTTTTGCCCAGCTTAGTTCATAACAAGCATTTTTTTGGGTTGTATAGTTTCGACTTAATGCAATGGGAAGGATTTATATGGACTAGAAAAAAGAAAAGAAGACGTAGTGGAATGGTTCAGAAAAGACCTGGGTGAGTCAAAGACTTGTAATGCAGATTTTCTTTTTGTAGTCCCTTAAGCATTAATGGATGAGCATTTTTGAGGCATTTTTGGAGGAGACTGGCAAATGAGTTAGGGGTGTTATAGATGCCCATTTCTGAGGAAAAAACCCCACAAAACTCCTCTTTTTCATTCTTGGTTTAGGAGATAATAACTCTGTAGCTGGATATTTTGTTCCCTCACCACCTTTGGATCCCACTCCATCTCCTTTGTTGTTGTTTTTTAAAATTTTTACTTTTGAGCCAGGGACTCGCTATGTAGTTCAGGCTGGCCTTGAACTCACTATATAGTCCAGGATGGCTTTGAACTCCTGTGATCCTCCTGCCTCAGCCTCCCGAGTGCTGGGATCACAGGTGTGTGCTACCACACCTGGCTCCATCTCCTTTTCTACTACCCTCAGTAACACGACTTTTGCTTGACAAGGTTATGTGGTTGGAGGGACATCCAAATTCCAGTTCTGTTGTGTTTCTGTCACAGAACTAGCCATGTGACCTTGAGTAGACCACTGCCTTTCTTCTGTCCCTGTGTTCTTTTGTTCTGTCAAATTTGTTAATGCCTTACCTCTCATTGAGTTCTACCAGAGGGGTGGCCAGAAGAGGATATTAAACATGAGCTCTTGGACATGAAATAGGACAGAGGATATTTTCACATCATGAGGATTCTTCAGATTTCAGTGACTTCCTTCCTACTTTGTTTAAAGTAATTTTCTTACTATTGTTGTCACCCATATTAACTGTGGTTTAAACATCTTTTTCTCATACAGTGCAGTAAATAGGACCATTGGATAAACATTGTGTCTTGGTGCTTTCCTGTGATAGGATATCCTTTTCATCATTGCTTATAGTCCCATCATTTAGTAGGACCTGTTCATGAATCTTTGTCTAGATAACCTTGCCTTAGAAATCGTATGTGATGACAGAAAATAGAAAAATTCTGAGGGCTTGATATGAATGCTCAATTAAATTTTTATTATGAATGAGAATCTTTTTTTTTTTTTTTTTTTTTGGTACGGGGGATCGAACTCAGGACCTTGCGCTTGCGAGGCAGGCGGCAGAGAGAATCTCTTTTAATGGAGCTAGATAATAGTGACCCTGAACTTTTCCCCTCTATGAGATAGTGTTCTGTGTCCCCCTCCCCCTTTATTCTTTCCCTTCGCTTCTTGAAATCTGAAAATTTAAAAGTGAGATGAGTTACTTGTGGCTAGTGAATCTCTTCATAGCATTAAATGACCCTAGGGTTAGGCTTTTCATCCTTTGTTTTTCTACCAAGATTGGTGGTGACCTGGGACAGCTGGACCTTTAATAATAAAATACTATATGTGAACTCTAAATAGTGGAGATTCTTAGCTAGATGTTTAAAATCACCTGTAGGAAAGTGACATTTACCTCTGTTTTGAAAATGGAGACTTTTTTTGAAACTTTTTTTTTGCCAGGATAAATTATGTATATATTAGATAAGTTGGAAGTTCTCATTTGGAAGCCTAGGTGGTTATAGGCAGTTTCATAAGGTACAGAAATAAAGAACTTTAAGATATTGTGTTAGAATAAATGATTATTTTTCCTATATAGGGATTTGGGTTGTATTGTTTTCAGTCATTTTATTTCTTCCATATTGTCTTTGCTTACTGTGCATTTCCTTTCTCCCAGGTAATTTAGGTTAAATAAGATAATTCCATGTCTGTATTTCCTCCTGGATTATAACCTCCTTGGGGGCAGATTTTATCTGCTTTGTTCATCTTTGTATCCCTAGCACCTGGCATTGTACATGGCGTAGAGCAGTTGCTGTTCAGGAAATATTTGGATTGATGAAAGAAGGATGAATGAATTTTTGCCAAAATTATAAATGTATAATATATGTATATTATTAAACTTAAAATCTAGCCTATCAATAAATGAATAGATTTTAATTTTTCTATCCTTAGCATAAACCCTAGTTTGATTTTACGAGTTTAAGTATCCCTCATGAGCTGAGTGCGGTGGCACATGCCTGTAATCTCAGCACTTAAGAGGCTGAGGCAGGAGGATCAAAGGATTTCAGGGTCAGCCTAGGCTACATACTGGAATTTGAGGACCAACCTGAACTACATAGCAAGACCTCTTTGGGGGGAAGAGAAGACAGCATGTTAAATGGTAGATTGCGTGGTTTTTGTGTTTGATCAGTGTAGGCCTCTTTACATTTTAACCTGTTCTGCAGTTTTGTCACTGGGAAATCAATATTGACCTGAGAATGTAGGTATAGCCAGCCTGCCTAATTTATATATTTTTCTAATAATTTTAAAACATACCAAAAATGGAACAGTAGAATTGATCCCTGTATATCTATTACAGATTCTAGAGAATGAACAAGATTTTGCCATTCTCTGCATGTCATTTTTAAAATATGAGTTTTATCGTGAAAAAATTCATATACCATAAAATTTAACCCTACTTCATTTTATGTTCATCAAAGTTTTATTGAAAATAACTACCAACTATAATTTTCATAATAGTGATTTTACAATGGTATTTTCTGTGTAATGTATTATACTATAAAACATGAAAATCATGAAATGTCTTTAGAGCAAGGCATGATGTTTCCAGGATACTAATCAGACAGTGCTGTTTTTAGATAGGACCTGGCTGTGTAGTTCAGGCTGGTCTTAAACTCCCTATGTAGCCCTGTGCTTAAACTTGCAGCGATCCACCTGTTTCAGCCCCTGGAGTGCTGGGATTACAGGCATGCACCGTGACACCTGGCTAATCAGACAGTTTTACCTACAAGCAAATGAGTGCTATGTATCCTATTTTCCTTTCTACGGAGTAATTACAGAAATAGGACCATAAACCTTCTATTAAGCACTTCTGTATGAAATCTGAGGTTTCTGTCAAATTAGACATGGAAAATTAAACAAAGCTGCACAAATTACTGATCTGTGGTTTTTGAGTTCTCTCATGTTGGACTTTTATTTTTTTAAAGATAACTTTTTATTAAATACTGTTACACAAGGATGTTACGATTTATCCAAAGATTTTGGTTTCATGTCAGTAGTTTTTTCACCTTCCCCCATAGAATTTAGTGATTTTCTATTTCTTTAAGATTCGTTTGTATTTTTTTTTTCCTTAAATTCTTTTATTGGTACATTTTAGATATACAGTACATTTGCATTTATCATTGGGTGCTTGTACCTGTACATGATGTATCTTGGTTTTTATTATTTTTTTCCCCATTACCTGTGCACCCTTCACCCCCTCCACCTTTCCCTAATTTGTTTCTATTCTTTTTTTTTTTTTGGTACCGGGGATCGAGCTCGGGTCCTTGCGCTTGTGCAGCAGGCTGCGAAACCACTGAGCTAAATCCCTGGCCCTGTTTCTGTTCTTAAAGTGCATTCTCATTTACTCTGATTTTTGTGAAAAAAGTATTTTTTCAGGTAATTGAATATCTTAATAAGTTTTTGACTTATTTGGCAGTGTATATAAAAATGATTTTCTTTCATGCTTTAAACTTCAGATCATGATCTTAAAAGCTTTCATTTTGCCCCCAAGAACAACCAATACACTGTTTTTCATGGCCCCTATTGATGTGTATTGTCTCCTAAGCTCATGAATTCTCTGAAATACCACAGTTCCCCTCACCCTTGACTGTGGTAAATCATTATTTTGGCTCATTTGCCAGAACGGCTTATGGCAGTCTGAAGATTACCACTTTAATAGCTCCCTGGGATATGTGCCCTTACATGGAGATATTTCTTTCCTGAGTCCAAATAAAAGTGATAGTTCCATCTGTGAGATATGTCAGGACCCAAATACTAATTCAGAAGAAAAATTATGTTTAGTCTCCAATCAGCCTTGATTCCCTTCGAATTGCGCAGGAATTTCACTGATACAATAACTTGTTTATTGGGAACCACCATTGATCTGGATGTCTTAATCAGTTTCAATCTCTACAAACAAGTTTTTTTTTTTTTAATTTTATGATTTTGTAAGAACAAGAAATTGAGGGCCAGGGAAGTTAGTTGACTAATTCTGGATGTACTTCATTCAGCCTGCTATTGAAGGCCTGTTGTGTGTCATGCACAGTATGGGGTGCCAGGGATTAAGGGTGAACATGGTAAGATGTAGTCACTGCCATTGAAGTGTTCATGATTTTGTGTCTTCAATAGTATGTGATAGCAAGAATAATAACAGTAACATTTCTCATCCTTTATTATTGCTTCCCATGTGCCACGCTTAGTACTAAGTGGTCTGCAAGTCTACTTTAATCCTCATAACCTAGTCTTCGTAACTTGGGGTCTGTTTACCCATGTTAGGAACGAGTAGAATGAAGCTCAGAAGAGGCTACATAACTTGCTCAGGGTCACACAGTCTCTTCAGAGTTAGGACTTGAACATGGGTCTGTGACTCTAGAGCCCAAACTGTTCTTTAAATGCCTCATTTTAACAAGAGCTGAAATCAGTACATAATTAAGTGAAAGAGACATCCATTGTGAGCTGTGATTTTGGCAGAACTTTATGTAACTGTGACTTTGCCAGTAGATTTATTTTTATGGTTAACTTTCTACTTTCTAATCCATTATCCTAGGAGTCATCAGTTTTTATGCTTCATGAAAGACATTTTAAAGAAGTCTTTTATTATAGTATGATGTACAGTCTCTCTAGTCAGGAATTAAATATAACAAAAAGTTCACATATGAATAAATGACACTACATAGAGACTTTTTTTTGGTTTTTAAAATTTTAACATTTTAGTTTTATTTTTGTGACAAGATCTTGCTATGTAGTCCAGGCTGGCCTTGAACTCATGGTGATCCTCTTGCCTCAGCCTCCTGAGTTCTGGGATTACAGGTGTGCCACCAAGCCTGGATAGTTTTTTTTGGATTATAATTTGTTGTTTTTCCAAACTTGAAAATTGGTAGAAGGTTTGTGTGTGTGTGTGTGTGTGTGTGTGTGTGTGTGTGTGTGTACAGTGACCTTTGACTTATGAACGCAAGTCATTTGTGAGTGCTGGTTGTAGCTCAATTTGGTTGTAAGTCAAGACTATTTTTGCCATATGAAATAATGGAAATATCTATAATGTGTTCCGAACCTTCCAAAGCACTCTTTAACTAACCTTTTCATAATAAAAAAGGATTGTATAATATGGGTAATTTATCAGAAAGACCAATAATTTTCCTAGTTATTCATCAAAAAATTGTAAAATGTGCCTAGTTTACCAGAAACAACAATGTAATACTGTACTCACCATTCAGGTTGACATCTTTGGCTTGCAGGGAAGGAGGATGAAATGGAAGGTGGTTATTATTTGGAAAGAGAGTCCACTTCCATAAGAACATCAGGAATCTGGCTCTCTGATGTCCTTTCTCTCCTTGGGAGAGTCTGTAGTGCACTGGGACCTGTTTCTGGCTCACTAGGTCTCAACTTTTTAGAACTAAAAACTGGTCTAAACTTGTCTTTTTTTTTAAACACTGTTCTGTAGCATGACGTGACATTGTCATTAAGCAAGTGAATGCAACAATTGGCTTTTTCTCTTAGTGGGTCTTTTCTACAGATGTTTGTAGCTCTGTCCATTTTTTCAGGATTTCCTTTATTTCAGAAGAGGAACTTTGCTGCGCTGATTGTTGATATTCCCCCTCCTCTTCAGAAAGCTCCTCAGCTGCTATTCTCTGTTGCTCAGCCAGAAGTTGTTGAAGTTCCTCTGTAGACAATTCCTGAGTGTTCCTTCCTTCAGTCCCTCATCATCACCACTGTCTACCTGCAGGCCTATGGACTCTGCTATAGTGACAGTGTCATTGACCACAGGGTCAGTTGAAGGCTCCGCCTCCTCTGCACAGCCTTTAGAGTCTCTTCTATATAATTTTAGGTCACACTTTCTTCCAGGCAGATCTCAGTGTCCTTAGACATTGGTCCAAGATTTCTCAGTTAACCCCACACAGGAAAGACCAGTATTTGGGTCATAACTCAAGACTTTGGTCATAAGTTAAAACTAAAATTCCAGTTGTAACCCAAGTTGTTTATAGGTAGGCCTGGTCATAACTTGAGTGTGTGTGTGTGTGTAACATGTTATATACAAGTATAAACTGATTATAAAACATTTTATATATGTATCTTCACATATCAAGTAACTGACATAATTATTTTAATGGGTATATAATATTTTATTACATGGGTTTAGATTTATCCTCAGTTCACTAAATACCGTATTATTAAGATTGTATTTAGGTTGTATTCCTTTTCTTTTTGACCCCTTTTTTCCCATTTCTGCTATTATAAACATTGCTGTGATGAACACCCTTGTATACATCTAGGTATTCTTATTTATCTCTTTCTTACAGAAATGGAATGCTAGAGCAAAAGGTGTGTATTTCAACAGCTGTTGATATTGTAAGTTGTCCTCAGGAAGTTTCTATTATTTACACTTTCTGGCAAAATATGAGTGCCTTTTTACCATTTCTTTATAACCACTAGAAAGCAAGTTTTTAAAAGTTTTAAATGCCATAAAATAATTAATTTTAGAATTACTAGATTGCTGGGAACCCATAATAAATGAACTCTATTTCTAAAAGAATAGAAAGTCAAAGCTTAGCCATTGTTCACTTAAGCACTGAAAGTTAATTAGTTCTCAGTATCAAAAGACAAGATGAAGACAACTTTCAAATAAGTCACTGATGTCACGTTCTGTTGGCTATTCCTTAATTGTCAGTAGGAATTAATTCCAACAATGAGACAGTGGAGTGTTTAGGATAACATTGGAGGAGATATGTGGAGTCACGCTCCCTTTTAGAGTTCTGTGATGGCTGATCTGTGGCCATTCTGTTGCACATCCAAATGCATAGTTGAATTAATGGTCTGTCTCATTTTATTCTGAAAACATGAAAATTCACAATCCGCATTTTGTTTCCCAAATCACAATCATATGTGTTGACATTATGGTTTAAACACACAAGGAAATTAAACTTTGGAAATTTACTACTTAATATAACCAAACATTTTTCTCTGAGACAATGAGTTAATTGGTCTCTGTTATGATAGCAGTGATTTTTCGATCAGATAACACTTGTGAAAATTTACCATATGTATGTAGGAAGAACCAGTTGTGCAGGAGGTTCTAAGGTAGGTCCATAAAGTGATCTGGCACTGTAGATTCTCCAAAGGGTCTTTTCTGTTGGACATTCTTTAGGAGTATTATCTTGCTGGCCCCTCAGTTTATGCTTGTTTACAGAGAGCTGATTAATTATAATTTAGATAAATTATATCATTAGACAAATTGATTAATGATGTCTTTAAAATAATGTTCTGGAATATGTAGATGGTTATTTAATTGTTGGAAGATTTCTGTAACCTAGGAACTGCCCAATTTTTAATGTAGCGTTCCTGATTTTTGAACTGTTCAAGTTTCATTGGTAAGTCTAAATGTTATTTTGGTTTGGTAATGTATTAGTCAACTTTTCCATTGCTGGATAGAATACCCAACGTCCACAATTTAAAGAAGGAGTGGTTTCATTTTGCTAACATTTTAAGGGGATTCGGTCTAGGATCAGCTGTTTGAAAGGCAGAAACTTCATGGTGGAAGGGCATGGTGGAACAAAGCTGCCTAGTTCCTGGTGCGGTGGGAGCAGAGCAGGGAAACTGTGTCAGAGAGTAAGTGGGGAGGGACCATACTATAATGTCAAGGCCACGCCTTCATGCCCTGTACAGATGTACCCGGAAGTGTACTCTACCAGTTCCCTGGGCCGATCCCAAAGCCAGTCAGTTTGACAGTCCACCTTACCTGGGTAGGAGTCCTGTTGCACGTAGAATTTTGAGGACGTCCTCTGTCAACCTGAATTGCAGAATATTTTATAGGCCTTCCAAAGGGTATTTTGGAAATCTATGGGCCAGTGATAATTTTTTTTGAATTGCGCCATCTCCTGCTTTCTCAGTGTTTCCATCCCCTGTATATAACTTGGGGGTTTTTTTTTTCTCTCTTTTTGACACGGTCTTGCCATTCCAGGCTGGCCTTCAACTCACTATGTAGCCCAGGCTGGCCTTGAACTCTAGCAACCCTCCTGCCTCAGCCTCCCAAGTGCTAGGATTATAGCCATGAGCCCCTATACCCAGCAAGTGATGTAAATTGTTTACTAAAGAAGTTAATCATTTTATCTCCCCATTCTCTTGACATACTGCCCTTTTGGGAATGTAGAATATGGAATGGTAACATACTGTAGGTCAGGCAGCAAATTGGACCTCAGTTTCTAACATTTTAAGGATTCTTTGAGTCTCATTACTTCTTTTCCTGTCTTGTGGATCTGGGATAAACTTAGTAGTTTTGGAAGTGAAAACTAGGAGTTAAATGTTTCTCTGCATTGTTCTAGGACCTGTGACAATATGAATGGGTAACAAAATAGTAAAAGAATGAGTAATGGGGAACAAAATAATAAGAATGAGTAATGTGAATAATACAAGTAATGTGAGAGTAATAGAAAACCAAGGATGCCAAATAAATCAGAAGGTTGAAACTTGAAACTCACTGTGATAGAGATGAGAAGGATAAATTCTGATGTGAAGCATTTTGTAGCCAAGGAAAGCTTGTCAGTGGACAGACATTGGAATGGAAATCAGTAGATTTGGGTTCTAGTCTTAGTTTGCTGCTAACTAATTTGGGCATGTCACTCAGCCTATCTTATTTCATTTTCTGTCATTTAAAAAAAATAGTAGGGCAGTATTGAGTTTTTATTTGTTGCATTTTCTCCAAAAGGTGTTCTTAAGCTCTTGATTGCAGAGGGCATCAGAAAGAGACCAGTTGGTACTGCATGGAGTAGTTATTTTCTTCTATTTTTCTTTTTGTGAGTTTCCTGTAATAATTCCTTTGAGGAAAGTTCTGCTGGGAAAACAGGCTATCCACATGCAGAAGGTTGGCTGTACACTCGTATCTCTCACCATGTACTAAACAAATCAAAATGGATCAAAGATCTAAATATTAAAATAGTCAGCTGGGAGATGAAATAGCCAAAACTCTTGCAGGGATAGGCATAGGCAAGGACTTTTCTGAACAGAATCCCAATTGCCCAAGAAATAACATCAAGAATCAACAAATGGGATCCTATCAAATTAAAAAGCTTCTGCACAGTAAAGGAAACAGCCAACAGAGTGAAGAGACAAACTACAGAATGGGAAAATATTTTGCCAGCTTCTGCTCAGACAGAGGACTAATATCTAGAATATAGGAAGACCTCAAAAAAAAAAAATTAGACTTCCTAAAAATAAAAGACCCAGTGAAAAAAAGGGCAGCTGACATCAGTAGACACTTCTCAGAATAAGTACAAGCTGTCAATAAATACATGAAAAGATGTCTAACATCTCTGGGCATTAGAGAAATGCAAATTGAAACAACACTGAGATTCCATCTTCCTCCAAAAAGAATGGCTGTTATCAAGAAATCAAATAATAACATGTTTGCAAAGGCATTTGGGTAAAAGAAACCCTTCTACATATTGGTGGGAATATAAACTCATACAGCCACCATGGAAATCAGTGTGGAGACTTCTGAAAAAAACAAAAATAGAAATTCCATTCAACCCAGATATTTGCCTTCTAGGTATCTTCCAGAGAGTGAATGACATCATATTACACAATGATACATGCATACCCATATTTATAGCAGCACACCTCATAACAGCTAAGTTTTGGAAGCAGCCTGTGTGTCCATCAGGAGGTGAATAGGTAAAGAAAATGTGACATTTACACGATGGAGTACTACAGTACTCTGCTATAAAGAAGGATAAATTTGAGTCATTTGTAGGAAAATGGATGCATGTTGAGACTCTAATGTTAAGTGAAATAAGTGAAATAAATTAGACAAAAAGGAAATATCACATACTTCCTCTTACATGAGAAACCCAAAGTATAAATAATTTAAAGAGCAAAATAAAAGATAGATAATAAGAAACAGGGAGATCTGGCCTGGGGATTTAGCTCAGTGGTTTCTCTGCCTGCTGTACAAGCTCAAGGACCCGAGTTCAATCCCCAGTACCAAAAAAAGAGAAAGAAACAGGGAGATCTTTTACTAATTGAAATGAGACCAAGAGATTGGGGTGGGGGGTGGACGTGAAAGACTTAAGCTGTGTCATGTACATGTAGCAACTCATGGTGAATGTAATCATAAACTGTGTACTAGTGAAAATCAAAATTAAAAGAAAGTTCCATGGTCAAAATTCAGTATGGAAACATCAGGACTGAAACATTTCTAAAGTGCCTTCTGATGCTTAATTACTTTACTTGTTGCTGAGACAAAATATCCGACACTGCAAGTTAAAGGAAGAAAAGTTTATTTAGCTTACAGTTTGTAGAGGTTTCAGTTCATAAATGGCAGGCTCTAGTGCAAGGTGGCACATGGCAGAGGGGCATCACAGAGGAGAAACAGCTCACTGTACGCAGAAGACAGCAGAAGCAAGCAAGGGCAGGACAAGCCAATTTCTGTCCCTTATATTGTATCCAGGATATCGGGATTAGGGCAGTGCAAAATCAATCAGTGAACTGATTTAACAACCACTCTTAATTTGAGCATCACACACTCTAGATTTGGCCACCCCTGAAAAAGCCCTACCTGTGACTGCATGAAGCTTTGGGGGACATCTAGACATCAACCATAACATTTTGCCCCTGGCCTCCAAGATTCATGTACATTCCTTTACGCAAAAGACGTTTAGTCCATCTCTAAGAGTTGCCAAAGTCCTAACAGCTTCAGCATTGCTGCAAAGTCCAAGTCCCAAGTCTCCTCTGAGATTTAAGGCAAACTCTTAAGTGGAAGCCCCTGTACAAATGAAAAAAAAGTCAAACACTTCCAGCATACATACAATGGCACAAGATAAACATTACCATTCCAAAAGGTACAAATAAGGTGATAAAAAGGACTGGGACCAAAGCAAGTTCAAAATCCAACAGGGCAAACATTAAGTCTTGTAGTTCCATGTGCAGCATCCAAGGCAATCTGTGCCAAGATACAAACTCCAAAGGGTTTGGGTGACTCGGCCCCTATGGCACTGCTGGTGGTTGTAGCTCCCATGGCTTCTCTCTGAGGCCAGCTCTGCTCCTTCCTTGCAGTTTTCCAGAGGATCCACATTCCTGCTTCTCCAAACATCTGGGATCTCAGTGAACCTTCAGTGTCACACACTGTCCTGTGAAGGACACACTGCCTGGTCTCCCAGGCCTTCTTCTGAAATCTGGGTAGACGCCTTCCTGACCTCACAACTCTTGCATTCTGTATGCACCTAAAACCAGCACCACTTGAACATCTGCCAGCTGGAGCAGTAGCCAGGCTTCCTTCTCTGGTGGCTGTAGGGGTCCAGTCCCTATGACTGAAATCCCAAGGAACAACTTCCCTAGGCTGCCACCATTCTGAACCATGGTGCTCTGGGGCTGTCTTCCCAGAGCAGTCTTCTCACCTTTGCAACCTTGAGGCTGCAGAGGCTGGAGTCCTGTTGGTTCTTGTGATGTCCTCAGGCCATCTTTTCTGTTGTCATCTTCTGAACTATTTGGCTTTTCCTTGCTAGTCTTTTCAGCGACCAATTTCTCCTCTGTTCCATCTTTGCAGACTGCAACTTTACTGGAGCTTCGTTTCTGGTCAAGCTCTCGATGTTTTGAATTGTTCTGCTGTGCTCTTTGCTCTTGATTCTCAGCATAAATCTGGCTAAAAGGCCCCAGCAGCTGCCATGCCACCCCCTCACCATTAGACTGACTGCCTTGAAATTTCTTTTGCAAGATTAATTAGTTCACTGCCCTTAATGTCAGTCTCAGGCAAAGTCTCTGGACAGGAGCAAAATGCAGACAAACTTGCCAAGGTATAACACCACATCATCTGGAGTCCAACAGCCATGTTGTCCTTCTTCCCAGCAGAAACCTCCTGAGCGTGATCTTTACCGGCAGGATTTCTGTCAGCCTTCTGGTCTTCTGAGCTCTGACCGGAATCTCCCATCAAGTACCACCTAAGGCATTCTACCCCTAGTTTTTCAGTTGGCATCTTGGAATATTTCGAGACTCTTTCCACAAGCCAACTCCAAAGGGTTCTGAACTACATAGTCAGATAAAGTCACAGCAATGACCCTACTTCTTTGGTACCAAATTCTGTGTTAGTTACTTTTCTCATTGCTGAGACAAAATACCCGACACAAAAAGTTAAAGGGGGAAGGATTTATTTAGCTCACAGTTTGTAGAGGTTTCAGTTGATAATTGACTGGTTCCAAGGGAGGGTGGCTTGGTAGAGGGGCATCGAAGAAGATACACTGTTCATTGTATGGAAAAGACAGCAGAAGCAAGCAAGGACAAGACAAGGCTGTCTCTGTCCCTTATATTGTGTCCAGGCTATCAGGATTAGGGCGATCCCAAACCAATCAGTGGACTGATTTAGTAATCACACACCATTATTCTGGGCCTCACACACTGTAGATTGAGCCACCTCTGAAAAAGCCCTACCTATGTACGCCTGAGGCTTTGGGGGAAACATGTAGACCAAAACTATAGCAAATACTCACATTTGGTGTTTATGAATATCCATGCCTTGGTTGGACGTCTTTATTCTTGGCATAATGTTTTTTAGGATTAAGAAAATACTGGTTCAGTTGTGAAGTAACTGTATAATACAATGGGTAATTGTAGTGCTTGACTATGTGTCTCTGCCCGATAGTACCTGCATGTGACATATTTCTCAGCTAGACATTTAAAAATTAAAGTGCTTTTCCACTGAGCATGGTTTGGGAATCTAGGATAGGAGGATCACAAATTCAAGGTTAGCCTGGGGAATTTAGTGAGGCTGTCTCTAAATATAAATCAAAAGATATGGGGCTGAAGCTCAGTGGCAGAGTGCTTGCCTGAAATCTGAGAGACTTTAGGTTCAGTCTCCAGTATCGCAGAACAAAACATAAAACAAAACAAAAATTAATGCACTTTTCACCTTTCTCCTGTTTTGGAAAATCTTGATGAAAAGATAAGAAAATAATAATTGTTTATCAAAATATATTTATATACTAGCTGCCATTTCTTTTGAGCATTTAACTTCAAGCATTTTTTATAATTTTTCTCATTTAACCCTGAGATGGATCTGTGAAGTAGTTGGAGGTACTGTAGATGAGGTAAGTGAGGTTCAGAGATTGTGTAATGTGAAATTCTTGTAGCCAGTAAGTGATAGAGCTGGGATTTGAGCTAGGATTTGTTCTAAAACATATACATCCTTTGTTATGTTTGCTTCTTCTATCTAAGGAAGATTTTTTTTTTTTTTTGGTACCGGGTATTGAACTCCGGACCTTGCACTTTCAAGGCAGGCGGCGGAACCACTGAGCTAAATCCCCAGCCCCCTGAAGATTTTTTTGAGATAGGGTCTCTCTGTATAATTCAGGGTGGTCTTGATCTCACTAGGTAGCACAGGCTGGCCTCGAACTTGTGGTGTCTCATGAGTGCTGGGATAACAGGCATGTGCTATCATGCCCAGATTTTCTTTTTTTTTAATGGAAGGAAAATTTTATTCCTCATAGGAGAGAAAGGGAAGTAGCAGGTTGTAATGCATAGGCCCATCATCCTTGCCTCTCAAGGAGGTTATTAATGGCACCCTTATTATATGTTTCTCATTAGTGAAATCTAGCAATACAAGTAATTAGCAACTTTCATTGTTCTTAACTGCTTATTATGCCATGAACTCTTAATGGTCAGACTGTAATACTACTCATTTATTTATTTATTTAATTTTGGTACGGGGGATCGAACTCGAGTCCTTGTGCTTGCACAGCAGGTGGCAAAACCACTGAGGTAAATCCCCAGTCCTCTCTCCTTATTTTGTTGTTGTTGTTTTTTGTTTTTTTGAGACAGAGTCTCACTATATACATTGACCTTGAACTCACTGTGTAACCCAGGCTGTCCTCGAACTTGTGGCAATCCTCCTGCTGGGATTACAGGTATGCGCCATCTTTTTCAGCATTACTATTCCTTATCTGTTACGTCCTTTTCAGTAAGAAAAAAATGAGAAATCAATCAGAGCAGGATGAAATATAGTTTTTGAAGAGCTTGAAAATTATTCCTAAAAGAGCAGTAGATATAAAAAGGCACACACAGTGGCATGTGCTTCTATTCCCAAATTCTTGAGAGCTTGAGCTCAGGAGCTCAGTGCCAGTCTCAGCAACATAGCAAGATCCTATCTCAAAATAACACAAAGATCCTTTAAAAATCTGAAATAGCCAGGTGTAATGGAGCACACCTGTAACTTGAACACTGAGGAGGCTGAGGCAGGAGGGTTGCTGCAAGTTTGAGGCCCGCCTGGACTGGATGGTGAATTCAAGGCCAGCCTGAACTACATAGTGAGACCTTAAAAAAAACAAAACTAAACCTGAAATAGAAGATGTTCAATTCTTTAAGAATCATTAAACATATAAAGATGACATTATTTCCTAATCAGTGTGAGAAGGAACGTTTCCTAAAGAACAAATGTGGCGTTGTAGCTCAGTGGTAGAGCGATTCCTTGGCATGTGTGAAGCCCTGTGTTTGTTTGATCCTTAGCACTGCCAGAGACAATGAAGTGGGACACTTTTTTCCCTTCAAAACATCTTTTATTACTAGACATTGTAAAAACATCAAAATGTGGTAGGATATTCGCGCTGCTCACTAAGATTTCTGTTCTCCTGTGTGTGGGGTATATCATATACCATAGCCTCTTTCAAGATGGTATGGCCATGTCACTTGCTTTTGTGCAGTGAATGTAAGCTGAAATAATGTGTTGCTTTTGGATAGAAGCATTTTAAAAGCTGATATAAAATATTTGTCTCTCTTTCCTTTCTTTTGGAATGCGAAAGTACAAGTTGATACAGAATTGCCAAATGATTAAAGGGTTTGGAATATTCAGTTGCAGCCTGAAGTACCATTGCCCTGGAAAATTGCTTGAAATTATAGTGAAGTTTGTGTGAGTGAGGAGTAATGTAATGGTGTTCGTTCAGCCTCCTAACACCTTCTGGTAGTTACCTAGCCTATTCAGGTGTGACTGCACATACCATCAGAAATAATTGGTGTAATAGATTTCTAAGGAGAAAGACTGATAAAAAGTGAAGGATAATTACTTTGGACATGGTTTTCTCTTTTAACTACCATCTACGACCATCTGATTTAAGTTCTGTCACTTTATTCTTCCTTATCCATAGCTTTGGTCATGTCAGTGCCCTACTTAAAAGCATTAGTATTTTCCTCATTGCTTCTAGATTAAAATTTGAGTAGGACCTACAATAGTTGGTCCTGATATGACATACTTTTAAAGCTGTTCTCTTGCCACCTTAAGGGACACATCAGTCTGTGCCTTTGCCCAATTATATATTCAAAAAACGTATTGATCATTTTGTATGTCAGTGTTGAGGCTACACTCTAGGGACACAAAATATTCCTTTCAACTTCTTCTTGTCTAATTCTAATTTAGTTCTGTGATCCTTGAAGACTATTTCCTGTAACACCTTATTTTTCTCACAGTTAGAAATAACCTCTTTCTAACTTCACAAGCTGTTTTGGCCACACTTCTTTTATTCTGTGTTGTAAATTTTTATGTATATGTCTTATTCTCTTTCCTGGGTCAGTGTTATAGTTTTGTATGCCTAATACCAAGCATATGATTGGGGCACAATAAAATTTACTGAGTGAATGGTTGTTAGATTATGGCTGTGTTGAAAAGCTTATGATTAATTTGCATTTATTTATTTTTTTGGTACTGAGGATCGAAATCGGAACCTTGCACTTGCAAGGCAGCTGGTGGAACCACTGCGCTAAATCCCCGGCCCCTTAATTTTCTTTTATTTGACACATAGTAATCTTTAAAGTTCTCTTGCTTTTTTTGCTTGAATTTACCTCCTTGTATTTCTTATCCTTAATTTTGTAAATTTATTGTACTCTGTAGGACCTTATGTGTGGCAATGAGTTTTTATTTTTGCCTTTATAAACTATATGAAATGCTGTATTTTAGGACATACTGATGATAATAAGATCTGTTTCACATTTTAAAGAACTACTGTAGGGTTTTGTAATGTGATTTATTTGCTGTATCTAGGGCTTACGAATATATAGATCAAATGTTTAGTTCAGATTTCATTTTGTCTTAGTGTTTTGTTGCCTCTACTGATAGTCTCCTAAAAGATGAGAGTTTTGTGAGTTTTTTTTTGTTTTAATTTGTTTTGTTTTTTGAGACAAGGTCTCACTGTGTAGTTCAGGCTGTCCTTGAACTCACTGTGTAGCCCAGGCTGCCCTGAAACTTGTAACAGCTCTCCTGGCTCAGCCTCCCAAGTGCCAGGATTACATGTGTATGCCACCAGACCTGCCGAAAAATGAAAAATTTTAAAAAGGGTTGGCAATGTAGCTCAGTACCAAGGCTGGGTTCAATCTCCAGTGCTGTAAAAGCCCTAAGCTCTTCGTCTTAATGCTCTACCACTTCATGGAGAAATGTGTCGTAAATCAGCACCATATCCCTAGTACAAGTGAGTTATTACACTTGATCTTAGCCAAAAGGCCGAGAAGCGATACAGGTGAGTTATTAGAAGAAAAGTACAGAATGTGGATTACCTGAAGATTATTGATAAACATGTGGAGCAGTAGCTGAAGTCCATGCATGCTTGCTTGTGGTCTCCCTTCCCTTCCCTCTCCCTTTACCCCTCCCCAGGGCTTCACTCATGCCAGGGCAACCCCCCCCCCCCCATGCTTTCTTTTTCACCCAAGCTATAATTTTCTACTCTTTTGTGGAACCAGATCTTTAGAAGGTGGTTCTTTTAGAACTTTAGAACAGGCTGTGACTAGAAGTATGTGACTCTTTAGCTTAGGGTTGGGGGAGATTTATGGGATGGCTTTAGTTTCTAGGCTCTGCCTGTGTTGCCCTTTCGTTTTATCCAGAGCTATAGAAATCTTAGGTTGTCTGAAAGTCATGTGTTGCCATTGGAAGAAAAGAAAATGGGAATGGATTAGAAGTCAGGTTCAGATGAGCTGAAATAGCACTGTTCCTCTGACTCCAAGCTCTTTTCTGGGCTGTTGGTGCTAAGCGCATCCAGTGACTAAAAAGAAAGCCAGTTTAGCTGAGTGGTTTCGCTGCCTGCTGTGCAAGCGCAAGGACCCAAGTTCTATCCCCAGTACCAAAAAAAAAAAAGAAAGCCAGTGAGAAAGCTCACATTCAGGAAATGGGGGGGCTCCCCAACCCAGGCACCCTGTATAGATGCATGTTACCTGTCACCATGGTTTCAGTTTGGGGTGGTGAGAATAGTGTGTGTTCTCAGGCCCCTGCCTTCGGGATCCTGTCAGGACACTTTGGTTTTGTTTAGTGAGTGTATTGACCAGGAAAGCCTCATGAGCATTTCATGCCTGAGCAATTCAACTTTCTACTACTCTGACAATGATAGTATTTTAAAATTAACTTGGTAAATACATTTTGACAATAATATAAAGATTTACACTGTACGTTATATTTCTTTAAGAAACATATGTATATACATATTTATATTTATTATGCTGTATTATATTTATTAAACTCATTGTTTTCTCTAACCTTTTTCTGCCTTAGTGGAAATGGAAGTAAGAGTACTTAGCCTGAAAAGCAGAAAAAAAAGTGTAATTATTGTTTTCAATTTTTGGTCTTGATTAATTTAAGATTTATCTCCAGAGTTCTATCTAACATTTATACCATGCCCTAAAACCAGAGTCTTCCTTTTGCTCCACACTACTGTGGCCAGGTGTATAATTGGCACTTGTCTTTCCGATCTGTATTATGTAAAAAGCTTAGATAGTGGCAAATTTAATCTGTTGTAAAGATTGCCTGTTCATTTCTAAAACTGTATTTGGTGGTAGAATTGAGTTGCTAATTGTGTAAAGGAGTTTTTTAACACTTGATCTTAGCCAAAAGGCTGAGAAGTGATAGGAGCTTTTTTTAATTCATTAAGTTTATTGGTACATTTTAGGTATACAATATGATGACATTCATCATTGGGAATTTGTACCTTTACATGATGTATCTTGGTTCTTATTTTTTTTCCCCATTCCCTGTCCCCCCCTTCAACCCCTTCACCCTCTCCCAGTTTACAAAGACTTTGTTTCCTTTTTTTCCTCTTCTCGTATTTTTTACTTTCCCTTCTTTCCTTTCCCCTACCCCTACCACTTCCCCTTCCCTTTCCTCTTTGGACCTTTTCTTCCTATTTCACATTATCTGTTATACATTTTGATCCTCATGTGTAAAGGAGTTTGTAAAATAAGGGACAAAATGAGAACTTATGAATAGTTACATAGTAAAAAAGTAGAAGGGGAATATCATCATTATGTGTTCTTCTTTTTCTCCCTGAACTAGTTGGTAGCTTTTTATTGCAATGATAACTAACAAAAGTTTCTGTACATACATAAAAATGTTTAGTGAGGTGTAGATGCTGATATATTGAAAGATGGGAAAATAATTCTGTTAATACAAATGGTATGTGTACAGAGTGTTCTTTTATTTATGTAATTTGAAGAGAGTTAAGTTAGGTAGGGAGCTCCAAAATAGGCTGAGTTGGCAGAGTATGTATTTTGTTAACTGTTCTATCAGAATGTCCTCTTGATATGGATGTTTTTCAGAGATGAATGGTTAATTTGTTCTTGATTCTTTTTCCAAGTCTCTGAGAAAATGACAAGTTGAGGTAATGTCTTAACTCTGAAGAAGAGACCATTGACATCTGCCTGAGTCTTTTTCTTCCTATTGCATTTGAAAAATACATGACCAGATAGGACTAAAATGGTCTGGGAGGAGTGTTAGTATACTGTTTTCTAAAGCTTTTTCTGGGCTTCTTATGTGGAATTGCAGCTTTAGCTGGGGAAAAGAACATCAGAGTATGAGGAATGGTATTGTGAACTTTTTTGGTTGGGTTCTTTGGAATGGGAATGGTTTGTTTCTTTCTTTTTTATTAAATTCTTTTATTGGTACATTTTAGGTACACAACACAATTACATTTCTCTTTGGGAATTGTACCTTTACATAATGCATCTTGGTTCTTATTTTTTCCCCA
>NW_004624768.1:12798924-12825977 GCF_000247695.1 Heterocephalus glaber
CTTTGATTTCTTTCATTAGGTTGATTCCTGGGTATTTCAGTTTTTTGGATGCTATTGTGAAAGGAATTATTTGCCCTATTTCTCTCTCAGTGAGTCTGTTGGAAATGGTTTGTTTCTTAAATTTTATTCAGGTTTTGGGTAGTAGTCAAATCACTCTAGAATTTAATAATTTTTCTTTAGTTAATCTGAGGAATTTCAAAAATGCTTTCTTGCCCCTTAAAGCAAGACCATGGATATGTTGGTTTTTAGCTTTTAAAAAATGATAGCAGGTTTATGAAAGAGCTGTTGTACTCAGAGCCTGGTAGTTCCATATGCTGCTTTTTTTTGAGCTTGAAAGTCATGGATCAAGGCAGATGTATAAACAGAAAAATGAGTATGTATGGTAAATGTCATTAGAAAGATTTAACGCTGGTGTGGTTACCTTTAATCCCAGCACTCTGGGAGGCTGAGACAGGACGATCATAAATTTGAGCCTGGCCGGGGCAACTTAGATGACTTGAGACTCTTATCTCATAATGAAGTACAAAAGACAGGGATTGTAGCTCCCTGGGCCTCAATTCCCAGTGCTGGAAAAAAGAAAAGAACAAAGTGAGCTACGGACACAGGATGGAGCAGCTATTTCTGATTTGAGGATTTGGGAAGAGAAAAAAGAGAGAAGGACATTCTGAACCTTGAAAGCATTAAAGAAGAATGGGGTGGAATTCCTCTTTTAAAACTCAGAATTTACAGGACTATCTACATATTTGCACAAGTGGACACAGTCTAAACAACTCCATTAATTGTGCAATTTATGTTTCGCATTGTGCAGGAGGTTCTTGGAAAGAAATTAAAAAGAAATCTAAGGTGTGGTCTGATTTCAGTACTTTTTTGGGAGTAGAGCTACTTTGTGAGCAACCTGAATCATACTTGTTTTAAAACTCAGTTGTGGATAGCCAGGTGAAGTGGCAGATGGGTACATTTTGTTTACTTTTTCCTTCTGCAGCTAAGCCATTGTGAAGTCACCTATTTTATCAATGTAAAATCACATCTTATACCTCTCCACAGTGTAGTAGTACCTGTGGGCCTGACTGGGGACCACAGTCGTTTTGGTGACTGGTGGTCAAGGAATGTGTCAGAGGTACTTAGACTTGTGTTACTTCTTACACAGCTAAATAGTTTTTATTGAGGAAAAGGAAATTTGAGAGAAATTGGATTTATTTACTTTACTTGACAGGACATGTAAAATATTGAGTTGCCTTGATAATGATTATGGGAATTTTTATGTGTTTTTGAAAGATAGAAATAGGGTCAAGGTCATTCTGCTGAAAAATGATCCATTTGACTTCTGCTAGTGTATATTGTATTCCACCTTTAGCAAGGCTGTAGTTTGCCTGTCATCTCAGTTTATTTCTCCTCTTCTCTTCCTATTAAAAAGTAGTAAATTTTTATACTTTTTACATGCATATACACCCTTAAAATTGTATTGTAACATGTAAAACGGCTTTTCCACAATGGGTTATATACTTAGAGAATTGACATTTGTTATCAGTGGTGGAGGTTGATGTTAGAGTAATAGAATTATGTTACATTTAAAAATGAAGTAAAAGATTTTTATTCACTAGTTTAATTATCTTTGACAGTTCTTCCCTAAATGCATATTAAAGCTTGACTTGAACAACTGGTTTTGGCAGTAAGTTTTCTTTATAAGCTGTTTAGAACTAAAAAGTAACTGCCCCCACCCCCCTTATTGGTTGCTGATTGCTTGACAGTAAGTTCCACATTAATTTTAGAAATATTAACATGTTCATCCTATGCAGGGCCAATCTTATTTTAATCTATGTCAGATGAACTTTCATTAGTTTTTGGACTTTGAGAGTTTAGAATCTTCATTTTTTGGTGTAGGTAGGATTTTGACTTTGCTGCTTTTTTGGTCTTAGTTTAAAGTTACTATATATGAACAGAAGAATTCCTCTGACATTCACTAGCCTTTTGTGGTAGAATTGAAATAGCATATGAACAGCAAGCCTTTTTTGGGGGGTGCATACTGGGAATCCAGGGCCTTGGCATTGAGTTGTATTCTCAGTCTCCCTTTTAAAAATTTTTAATTTTGAGACAGAGTCATACCTGTGATCCTCTTGCTTCAGCCTCCTAGAATGGTGGAAATAGCCTTTAAATTAGAAAATAGTAATTTATATAAAAATTAAACCAAAAATCACCAGATTGTGATATTAAAAGTATTGATCAAGGTTGTAGACTTAAGTTAGTCAGTATGATTAACATATTATGCAGGTATAGAATTGTAATATAGTAAATCATGCATTGTTAAAAGAACAATCTATTGTTGAGAGACTTTCTGAGGTACTTATGAGAGTGGTGGTGTCACTGGCAGTTTGTAAGCTTTTCTTTGCAGATTTGAAAATGACTGTCACGAGGACATGGTATTGGATGTCTGTAATCCCAGCTACTTAGGAGGCTGAGAAAGGAGGATTGTTAAGTTTATGGCAAGCCTGGACTACATAGTGAGTTCGACAGCCTGAACTACATAAAAACAAACAAAACAACAACAATAAAAAAGAAATGAAGTGGTACAGTTATTCTTTGTTTAGTTTTGTTGGTACTGGGGATTGAACTCAGGACCTTACGCGCTTACAAGGCAAGGCACCACTGAGCTAAATCCCTGGCCCAAGTACAGTTATTCTTTTTTTTGGTGCTGGGGGATCGAACTTGGGACCTTGTACCTGCAAAGTAGGTGGCGGCACCACTCAAGTACAGTTATTCTTAATAATAAAGACCGTAAGTGGTCAAGACAAAAAGGGAACAGAGGAAATACAGTACATGGCTTCAAGGTAGCTAATTAAGTTTGGCAGTCCACGTCAAGGGTCTACTATGTGCCAGGCGTTGTTTAGATGTTTAGAGGTTAAAATGAGAACTGGAATCTGTGCTGAAGGATGTCACCCTCAAGTGTTATATTAGAATAATTATTTCACTCTGTTTTCCCCCTTATCTGTTTTAAATTAAGAAGAAAATTGCGGGGGAGGTGATAGAGTACTTATTTTTTTGGACATACGTATTTTTTTTGGACATTTGATAATGAAGACTGTTAGTTTTAGATACTTGTGCCACAGCATTGTAGGATCTACTATGTTTCAAACTTCTTTGCATACCGTACTTTGCAAACTTTGTGTGCTTTATAAAAGAGTATATGGTATAGAGAGGCCAGAATTTTGACAGTCTGAGCCAGCTCCAAAGTGGTATCTTTGTGACAGTCTGTGAGTTGTCATTCTGTTGCCAGATTTCTATTTCTGATGAAAACCTGTTGATCATACTGATGAACTTGATCTGCTGGTTTGTTTTTTTGTTTGTTTCTTTTTCTTTTTGGAGACAGGGTCTTGCTGTGTAGCTCACGCTGATCTTAAACTCCTGGTGATCCTTCTGCCTCAGGTTCCCAAGTGCTGGGATTACAGATGTGCGCCACCATGCCCAGCTTTGATCCACATTTTTGACTTTCCTTTTTTAAAGTAACATGACTCTTACACTTAAGTATGTCAGTCTAGGGTACTATTATATGTCAATATTAAGCTGAATATTATTGTATTTAGAATTATGTGGTTGTAAGGGAGATGGATATATAGTGTGCCTGATCACTTAAATGTAAAACATAGCTGGTATTCTCCTTTATTTGAGTTGAGAGGAGTAAAATTTTTGCAAGATTAATGACTCTTGCTTTTTTGCCAGGGAGCAGAGAGGGAGTAGTGAGAAATGACTAAGTAACCACTATTTATTTATTTATCAGAAAGCTCTTGAAGATTATGATTAATCAGTATTTATTGTTTAAAAGCAACCAGAAAGGACTGGGGATGTAGTTTAGATCAAGTGTGAGCCCCTGAGTTCCCTTCTCAGTATCAAAACAAACCCCAAAACCAACCAGAAAGCTCTTGGAGATGGTAAGAAACATATATGTACATTATCTGTAGATAATTGTTCATGTCAAAGTCGGTCAGGAAATGAGAAGGGAAATTGAGTTCTTCATTTTCTCTAGGGAGTTGCAGAGAATAGTGAAAGAAGACATACCTTTTAGATTTTTACACCTTTTCTAAATAATGATCTTTGGAACAGTGTTCTGATACAGCAGTGCTGGCTTCAAGATGCAGACTGTTGGATTGGCAAATGTTGCTCAGAGTGTGAGGCCCTTGGACTAGTCCCCCAGTACTGGGAGGGGAGAGGGAAAGCAGACTACTGTCTCTTAATTTTCATGATCTGCAGGACAGCCTCTTGGAAATTTTGGCCCATGACTTTGAATATTATAAGTGGCTCCTTTAAGTACAATCTGTTTTTTGGAATTGGTTTCTTTTCACGTTTGTGAAACAATAGATGCAGGGTATGTGTATTATTCACCTTTCCATTGCTGGGACAAAATATCAAGCATACATTAACTTAAAAGAGGAAAGGTTTATTTTGAGTCACAGTTTTCAGAGGTTTCTGTTCATGGTTTAGATACATCCTGGAGGACATAATGAGGAAAGCTGCTTTTACCTCATGGCAGCCAGGAAGCAGAGCGAAAGACAAAGAGATAGAGAAGAGGCCAGGAACCAGATAAAGTCCCTGAGAAGTATGCATTATTAATCTCCTAGTCTCTTTCAAGCCAATCAAGTTGACGATCAAGATTAACCATCACAGTATGAAATTGCAATTTAATTGCCCAGTTGTTTGTGAAGCAGAAAAGACAAATACAGATTGAAATTTGATACTCAAAAGTCACCCTAACAGTGATTTGGATGAAGAGCACCTTATTTCCCCAGAAAATAATGCCACAAATTTTTACTGAGGATAAAAACAGAGACACTTGTATGCACCAGAGAAACACTTTGAAGGGAGTCAAGAGCTGTTTTATGTGAGGAAAATTATCTAAACCATGTAGAATTCTAGAGTAAATAAGGAAGCTGAAATATAAAAAAGGGGATTCATTTTTGTACAGTTTTCTTCATGTGGACTATTACTTTTTCATTGGAAAAAATTTAAAGGAACTACATTTATAAAATTAGAACACTACATTTAAGAAGTTGTTGCCTATTCCACATTTATAATTTAGAAAACATGAATTATCCAGGAATCTGAGAACCATTTGTAGTGTATGGGATTTTACTAAACAGGGCTGAGGTCTTAAAATGGATAGATGATGTCTTAAAATTTTGGCAGTGATTTTGATCTATGTTTGATTTTTCAGGTTTTAAAAAAGTTGACCATTTTAGAGAAAATAAACAGCTATTTTGTAAAATATTCAAGTGTCAGAACAGTTTGAGGCACATAGCATTGGAATAAATTAAGAGAGAATGTTTTAGATTGCATTTGAGCTCTTGTGTATTAGTGATTCTTAAAGGGTAGGCACAGCTAAACCTAAAAATAGATGGAGGCTTATCTGTACATTTGAACTTGTGGAACAGCTGGAGTGAATCTCAACACTTTACTCCTCCCAACTAAATAATTTTTTCTCTCTGTTGTCTGTTTTATTGAGAAGACTTCATTGGTTCTCATGACATGTTTAAGAAGGGCTTGATTCAAGAAAAAAAAAAAGAAGGGCTTGAATTACATCATAAAGAGTGAAATAAATGGCAAGGGACATTTGATAATTTCTGACACTGTCAAAATAGAAGCAGTTTTTGGTTGGAGAAGTTGCAAGAGATTACCAAATTTTTTTTTTTTTTTTTAACCAAATGTTTTGAGAGAGGGTCTTTGTACTTTTTTTTCTTTGCCATTCTCCCTTTCTCCCTTTCAATCTAAAATTCATTCTTGGGGGCCGGGGATTTAGCTCAGTGGTTCCACCGCCTGCCTTGCAAGCGCAAGGACCCGAGTCCGATTCCCGGTACCAAAAAAAAATTCATTCTCATCTAAGCTTTCATAATAGTTTTGGAAGAGATAAAGGACCTTCTTCCTATGTTAATGAGTTAACCTCTGCTTATAGGTCCAAAGAAGATGACAGCTTTTTACTTTAGTCTTACTATTTTTTAATTTCTAAGTAAAAGTTTTCCAGTTGCTGCTTTAAAAGTTTGTGTGCATTATGCAAAACTGCATTTTCCCATGTTGCATAAAAAACATTTGGTTTAGTAATGTTACTGTCTCTGTTTCATGGGGGAGGTCTTTGCCTTACCTTTCATCTATCCAGTTCCTGAAAAACACCACCTGTCAGCAAAGTAGGTGCTCCAGTATGTCAAAAGTCCAGAGGTCTTCATTTCAGTGAAAACTAGAGGGCTGATGTAAATAACACTGATAATGGGCACTGCCATGTCTCTTTCTGCAAGTGCTTTATCTAGTCATTTGAATGATTACTCTGTGCCAGCTAGTGTGTGTGGTCCTGGGAACACACATTTTTAGGGCCTAATCTTGATTCAGGGAGCTTATATTTTGGTAGAAGAGGATACCAGAGGTAATGAACAATTACGGTATGAATCTTCTCTGTTAAGAGGTTTGTTGTGGGAGGGAAGGAAGGGAAAGGGGATGAAAAAAGAAATTAAGATGTTATGTATATGTTCCAGTTCCCCACAAGGAATGTAAACATGTATTACAAACATGTACTAATAAAAAAATCATAAAAAGTTTTTAGAAAAGGAAAAGAGATTTGGAATGGGCTTTAGAGAGCATCGAGGAAGGCTACCCACCTCAGTTTAGCATGCATTGAGAAAATTAGGAGTGCTTTCTGGAGGTGATGGTTTCATTATATTCTGAGGGAAGGGGGAGGAGTTAGCTAAGGAAGAGCTTGGCACTAGCTAGTGTAGGAAAGTCTTGGTGGCATGAGAGAACTTTGTCACTTGTACTATGTTCAGTTTTCAAGTTATATATCATTTTGACCAATCTGTAAGGAACTGTAATTGATTAAATTTACCTCTGCATGATTTGCATGAAGTTCTTGCCTTGTGGAGCTGTTTAAGAGAGAACTTAACCTTTGTTTACTGTACCCCAATGAAACCAGATGAACTATTTTATCCTTCCCTGTACACTCCTGCACATGATTCTAATTAGCAAAGAACCTGTCTAGCTTTCTTGTCAATAGGAGTTTGTATTAATGTATAATTATAATTTCTTATGTTGGCAGCAAATTCATCACAGTGATGAAGGTACTTGGCAGTAAAAATAGAACTTTTGAAAGATATTTACACTTTACAATAAGGTATTTTTTTGTTGTGCAGAACTGTAATGTACAAGTGAGCTACTTGAAATATATTAATATTATTAATGTATCCAAGTTTATAATTTATTTTTATTGGGATTGGCTTTATGTTACTTATAAAGAAAAACCCTGCTTATAAATTATAACTTTTAGGCATATTTAAATTATGTAAGATAAAATCTTTCAGCTCTTAGGAAAAGAGTTTGAAAGTATCAAACCATAACTCTTCATTTAAAGAAAGTCCTCTAAGAACTTACTGTAGGCAGTACTTAAGCATCTTCATTCCATTACTACTGGAGTTAGGCTAGGGCTTTTGAAAGAACTGGTATTAACTGGTAGAGGAGCCAAATTTTCTTTTTCTTTTTTTGGTACTGGGGATCGAACTCGGGTCCTCATGCTTGCAAGGCAGGCGGTGGAACCACTGAGCTAAATCCCCGGCGGAGCCAAATTTTCTTGAGCAAGTGAGGTTTTGGTTTTTAGACATACAAAGCCCCCCGAAATACTTAGAAACAGAATTGATTAAAAAAGACTGATAATCAAATCACAAAATACTGTTTTGTGTGAAGAAAAAAATAAGAGTTGCATCTATAAACTAATGACTTTCTAATAGTATTTGAAACTTTTAATAAAAGAATCTCCAAAGTACTTTGAATGGTGGAGTATTGACTCATCCCCCAGAACTTTGAATAGGATAATCAGTGTATCAATATATAATTCCCACTTTGGGCTTTTTTTTTTTTTGTTCCAGGGATTGAACTCAGGACCTTGTGCTTGCAACGCAGGATCCAGAACCACTGAGCTAAATCCCAGGCCCTTTTTTTTTTTTTTTGAGACAGGGTCTTATTGTATAGTTCAGAATGGCCTTGAATTCACTACATAGCACAGGCTGGCCTCAAACTCAAGGTGATCCTCCTGCTTCAACCTCCTGAGTAAGTCCTGAGTGAGGGAGTACAGGCATGCACCACCACACTCAGTGACTTTTGACTCTTAAGTACTTTAAGATTCTGTGTTATCAACATAGAATATTCTGTGTTGGTTTAGTCAGTGCTAACAAATGGATTCCCATTAATTAGTCCAAATGTGAAGTTTCACTGTAGCATGTGACCTTGAATTAAATCAATGCTAATTAAGCCAGCTAGCAAAAGAAGTGAGGTTCATTTTGTGAGATGAGAACTTAATCATCTGTAAATGTATGATTGGCTTTTACTGTTTAGAGAATAATGAGATTACTGTTAGGGATCATCTGAAATGAAAATAGGTAAAAATCTAAGATCGTGTGCACGCACATTCCTTAGAATATTGAAGTGGCACAATCTGTATGTTAGAGCACCTTTTCATCACTGTAACAAAATATCTGAAATAACTTACAGAGAAAAGGGTTATTTTGGCTCAAAGTTTTGGAAGTTCTACTCCATGATGAGTTGACTCCCATCTTGAGAATGTTAGGCTGAGCAAAATTGCTTATTTCACAAGCCAGAAAACAAAAGGGAAGAGGAGAACCTAAGGGCCTAAAATCTCCTTCAAGGGTACATATCTGATGACTTAAGGCCCTTTCGCTAGCTTCTGCCTCTCAGAGATGGTTCTGCACTTCCCAGTAGAGCTACCCTGGGAACCAAGCCTTTTTAATATATGGGCCTTTGGGGGCATTCAGGCTCTAAATTTTAGCAGTGTAACTGACATGATTGCATGTGTTTGAAGTGCTTTTTCACATTTGGCTTTATATTGAGGAGAAGAAAGTCATATAAGAAAGTAAAGGAAAAAATATTCCCATTCCTCAGTGCCATTCAGCGGAAACGTGATGGAAGATGGTACGTGATGGCTTTTGAGATTAGATTAGCACAGCTTCTCTTTGGTTGCTGTACTTTGTCATTTAAAATCCTAAGTAGTAGGAGATTCTAGCCACTAACCTCTCTCTGCCCCTAAAGTTTTTTTTTTATTTCAATAATTTTATTGAAAGGTATATCTCTTAGTACCAAACATAAAGGTAGGTGGTTAGGTTACCTCTGCCAACTCAAAATTAATACTGATGTTTTCAGAATATTGAAATATATCAGCCTTAT
Source organism: Heterocephalus glaber (assembly GCF_000247695.1). Next base: position 12,808,126 of record NW_004624768.1, read on the forward strand.
GGTAAAACTGAAGTTATCCACAAAACATGGTTTACGAAAAGTTAAAGGTAGAATATACTGTGGTTCTTTGGTTTATTTTTCAGTGCTTAGTTATCTGTAACATGTCAAAATTGGTTATATCCATTCTGGATAGACTCAGGCTTCTGGCTGCACTAACTGTTTACAACACAAAAAATACATGTACATTTCTTAACATTGATTGGCTCACATGGAGAATTCCAAACACAGCAATCTCATAATTATGGTGGTGCCTCCATACTTTTCTTAAGACACATTATGGGAATTTGTGAAAGTATATTCTATTTCTTACAAAAAAAAAAAGAAAAAGGAAGCAATGGCAGTTTTATTGAAACAGTCCATAGTAAAACCTGGAGTGCTTTAGCCAGAACTTAGGGTAAAGCAAGTTTTCAGAGTGATAATTGATTTTTACTTACTATATAATAGAACATTTTTAAAAAATGGAACTAGATAGACTGAGGAAGTAGATTCTGTATAGAAATTTTTATCATCGATACAAATGTCACCTGTTTCTTAGCAGAAACATTAAAGATAGCTTAATGAATATGCCAAACTTTGTAGGTCTGTATTTTGGCTTAATACAAAATGTTTTTAAATTTAAATATAATTCCCAAATAGCAGTAACATTCTCATCTCTGAGCTATTACTTGCATTACGGGTGCCAAGAAACCATTACATTATTTAGAATATAATCTTTATTATGCCTTAAAAAAAGTGCATGTGTGAAATAATTGGTTTTGATGTAAACCTCATAATTTAAAATTTAATATTTAAATTAGGTTACCATTTCCCAAATCACCTAAAGATAATATATTGATCCAGTATAGAAAGTTAAATTAATGTTAGAAATGAAGATTCACAGTTCACCTTTTCAGGCTTATATTAAGTGTTCCACATTTATGTCTTTAACTTTACAGATGAATTCAAATCTAAACAATTTTACTGCAGCATTTTATTAATTAGGTAGTTTTACAAAGATGGAGAACATCATACTAGTTGTGATGTTTTACGGGTTCATAACTTAAATCAATTATAGCATTATGGAATCCATAGTTCAGGGTTATGGAAAAAGGCTTCAAAGACATTTTTTTGTTGCTGCAATAATACTATTTAAAGAACAAAAACCCCCAACTTACCAAAAGTTTATCTGAATACTACTAGCTATTAAAAGTAAATTTTTCGGGCCGGGGATTTAGCTCAGTGGTTTCGCCGCCTGCTGCGCAAGTGCAAGTTCGATTCCTGGGTATCAAAAAAAATAATAATAATAAATTTTTCATGCCCAAGTTTCATAATCATATGTAGGTGTATTAAATATTAACATTTAGCTTTGGGTAGGAAAAGATAAATCATTACTGTAAGTTAATAAATTTAGATGGCAAGAACATATAGAATATATGCAGTGACTGAATTTATGTTTTTTATGAATATAATTACTTTCTATTATTCCAATTGCAATAGCAGTATGTGGAGACATACTGGCAATTTTCAGAAACCTGAAGAGATCATCTGCTTTGTTTTGTTTTTGTTTTTGTTTTTTGGTACTGGGGATCGAACTCGGCTCTTTGTGCTTGGGAGGCAGGCAGCGGAACCACTGATCTAAATTCCCAGCATGATCGTCTGCTTTGTCTTACTTTTTCTTTAGGTGTACATTCAAGTTCATAGTGATTCTGCTTATAAGCTAGCAGTCTCAAATTAGTTCATATATGGATCAATCTTTTGGTCCTATTATAATTTTAAATGAGCTAGAGCTTAGGGCTACATTTAGCAAAATGTGCAATTAAAAAAACATTACTTCAGCACTTAAAAATTCAAATTATTAAAGAGGACGTTTTCTAAGCTGCTAATTTAATAGTTAAAATATATATCAGATTGGAAACTCCTAAGGTTTTTTTTTTTTTTTTTTTGGTACCGGGGATTGAACTCGGGACCTTGTGCTTGCGAGGCAGGCACTAGAACTGCTGAACTAAATCCCCGGCCCCAAGGTTTTTTTTTTAAGCAGCAGTCTGACTGGGAAGAGGGCGTTGTAGTCTCGGTTGCGCTGTGGAGACTTCCACTTTCTGCCCCTAAATTTAATTTGTTCTGTTTTGTTTTTTGATCATGGCAGCATGTCACTGTGTAGTCTAGGATGGCCTCAATCTCAAGGGTCCTTCTGTCTCAGATCCTGAGTGCTAGAATTATATAGGTATATAAGGCCACTTGAGGCTAACCCCCACAGATGTTTTTAAAAGATGGTGCACTGAATTACTGTATTTTCTGATCATATCCTCTCTTTGATAAATATGTCAGAAAAATTTCTTCCACATTGTTTTTTTGCTGTACTGGGGCTAGAACTCAGGACCTTGTGCTTGCGAGGCAGGATCGATACCACTGAGCTAAATCCCTTCCACATTAATTCTTGTTGCCACCAATTATATATAGTTAGGTTGACTGAAGTTTTAGGTTCTGCATGTTTGAAGTCTTGTTTCAATACAGTCTCCTTAGTATTGGCTTCTGGTTTATAGGGATTAAAACCACAATTGCTAATAGCCCAATTTTGGAAGTGGCCTATATGCCCATGAACAGATGAATGGATAAAGAAAAGAGTGGTATTTATACATAGTGAAGTACTGCTCTGCTATAAAGAAGGACAAACGATTCATTTGTAGGATAATGGAAAAATCTTGAGACTGTAATATTGTGTGAAATAAGTCAGATACACAAGCTTAAATATTGCATGGTTTCTCTCATTAGAAACCCAAAATATAAATAAAGAGCAAAGTAAAATCTACATAGGGCTGGGTATTTAGCTCAGTGGTTTTGCTGCCTGCTACGCAAGCACAAGGACCCAAGTTCTATCCCCAGTACCAAAAAAAAAAAAAAAAAAAATAGAAGCTACATAGTAAGAAATAGGGAGGTAGATCTTTTGTTAACCAAGAAATGGAGAGCAAGGCGATGAAAAAAGAAGGGGCCAGGGATTTAGCTCAGTGGTTCCGGCACCTGCCTTGCAAGCGCAAGGTCCAGAGTTTGATCCCTGGTACCAAAAAAAAAAAAGAATTAAGATATGTTATGGATATATACCAACTCCCCATAAGGAATGTATGTACTGCAAACATGTACTAATAAAAAAATAAAAACTGAAAAAAACTTTGTTCTTAATTTTTTTCATGTTCTTTTCTGTATTCAGTTTTCATAGGAATAAAGAAAATTAGTTATTAGAAATTTGGAGGTTTGTTCTCTTAGTACGTACAGTTTTGAGAAGCTTATGGTATCTTTAGTTAAAAGCTTGATAGAGTGGTTTTATGACAGAAGTATGAGTGACATACAAACATATGGACTCTTTTATCTTTTAAAAAAAATTTTGTTTTTTGGTACTGGGGATCGAACTCGGGACCTTGCGCTTGCGAGGCAGGTGCTGGAACCATGAAGCTAAATACCCGGCCCCATATGGGCTCTTTTAAGTAAAAGTTTGTAGGGGTGTGTGTGTGTGTGTGTGTGTGTGGTGCCTTTAAAAATTCCTGGTGTAGTAAAACTGCTTTAACATATTCAGGACCGGGCCATGATTTGTATGACTTGCTGCTGGGCCGCTCTGAACCACTGGTGGTATATATGTGATCAACCCATTGGCAGCATGAGACAGTGGGTGGTAGAGGCCGCCTGATGGGAGTCTTACATGTACCACTGGTGATTTAAGCCGGTGGGGACATGTTAACAGTAAATGTGACTGGTAGATGCTCCAATATACTGTATTTTTAAAACTAGGAAAAGCATGATGGGTGCTGTGGTATGCACCTGTTGTAATCCCAGCTTATTGGGAGGCTTAGATAGGAGTATCATGATATCAATGCCAGCCTGGACAGCACAGTGAGATCCCATCATAAACAAAAAACCTGGGAAGAACCATTGAAATCATTTTGTCAGATACGCTCATTTTATGAGGTACGATCAAAAAATACAGTGAATATTGAAATTAAAACATTATTACAATAAAAGATACATTACCATTAATCCCTCTCAAAAGACTCTCCCTTGCTTTAAACACACTTCTGCCATTGTTCTTGGCACTTTCTGGAGTAGTTCTGAAAGGTGTTTTTTTTTTTGGTGAGATTCTTTACTTGCCCTGTCATGGCTACCTTGATGTTCTGAATCAGTTTGAAACATTTACTTTTCATGGGCATTTTGACTGGGGAAGAGTCAGAAGTTGCATGGTGCCATCCGTGAATAAGTTGAATGAGCACATGGCGTGTTTTATAAGCCTGCCTTTCCATTTTGGCACTCAGCAGCAGTTTTCACAGTAGTTTTGATCCTACCTTAAAAGAGGACTTCAAGAATGTTTCAGAAAGTGGCAAGAATGATGGGATTAGTGTGTTTAAAGTGCACACATGGGGGCAGGGATCTTTTAAGGGGGATTAATGGTAATGTGTCTTTTACTGTAATAAATTAAAAAAAATTTAAACACTCGTTGTGTATTTTGATTAGCCCCTTTATCTGCAAGGGACTTGAGGACCAAAGTCAGAAATCTGATGACTAGTTATAGTAGAAATAATTGTGAAGATCTGTATTTGACTCTAGAAAACAGTTATATAGGCGTAAAGAAAGTCTTGGTTTAAATAGAGCATTAGTTGATCATAGTAAGCTTATTTTAGTCTTGAGTGACATAGTTGTCAGAACTGCTAAATTGATCTTGAATTGCAGTGACAAAAGTATAGTGTCAGAAGAACCAGACATTGAGTAAGAGATTGGCATAGGAGAAGAGGATCGCACCAGAAGATTTGGAATATGAAGGTGTTAGTTTTGGATCCTGTTTTCAGAGGAACACTGACAAACTTACCATTCAACTTAGACTCCTAAGGACTGTTTGAAACCAGAAGCCCCAGCCAGCTTCTTCAGGTGCTCATTAAACTGACTTGTAGTGTTATTGCTGGCCACATGAACATGTCTAGGCCTGGCCTTTTGCTTGTTTTCATTTATGGAAATCTGTTGCCTTCTCTACTGCATCAGTGTCACAGTACCACCTTTTACTTTCCTGTAGGTCTGATCAGACCGTTGTAACCCTTCTTTAAAGCTGGTAAGGTTAAAAGTTGTCAGACTTCATGTAGAGTTGAGCCTCTCAGCCTTAGTAACAGCAATAATGTTAAGATGTTTCTTTCTTTTTCTCTTTAGAGTGGCTAAGAATGGCACACCTGCTGGCAAAACAAAACAGAACCATCTGAAAAAACACACTGTCAAAAATGGGGTTGGCAGGACCATCTAGTTCTTTTCTGCAAGGCACTCATTGTTATCTTACCTTCTCAGTTTCCACCTGGGGAGGAAGAGAACTGATCGTTATTAAACACCTAAGATGTGCCAAAGACCAGAATGTTTTACAGTATAGATCTTATTTTTCCTTCCCTGCTGTAGCATTGTCCTTACCCCACTTAGAGCTTAAGGAACTGTAACACATGCATTAAGTAATATCTCATAGCTAGTGGAGCAGCAATTTGAATTCAACCCCACCCCCCGAATTGAACCTAAGGCTTTTGCACTGAGCCTACCTCCCCATCCTTTCTTTTTTTTTTTTTTTGGTACTGGGGATTGAACTCGGGACCTTGCGTTTACAAGGCAGGTGCCGGAACCACTGAGCTAAATCCCCAGCCCCAAAATGGGTTTTTGCCTTCTTGTCTTTGTTTTTTTTGGTAGCAGGGATCGAACTTGGGACCTTGTGCTTGCAAGGCAGGCGCCGGAACCACTGAGCTAAGTCCCCGGCCCAAACAATCCTGCTTTGTTTTGTTTTGGTACTGGGGATTGAACTCAGGACCTTGTGCTTTCGAGGCAGGCAGCAGAACCATTGAGCTAAATCCCTGGCCCTCCCCATCCTTTCTTTGAAATTTTATTTTATGTTTTACTTCAAGACAAGGCCTCTTAAGTTAATAAATGCTCAGGCTGCACTCTTAACTCAGAGCCCTCCTACCTCACCTTCTCAGAGTGCTGTGATTATAGGCATGCACCACTATGCCAGGCCTTGAATTTAAAATCTTAACTCGGAAGATCTTGCAGGACTTTTTTGCTTTATGACCACAGAAGACAAATTATATTCTATCTTTTTTAGAATGGCTAGTCATCATTGTTTTCTACCTAATTGTTTACGTATGCCTTTTAGGCCCTTTATCTGTATTTTTACCTTTATCCTAATTGCTTTCTTGAGTTCCTAACTTGGAATAGTACTTCTGGGAGTTCTAGATAAACCTCTCCTTTATTCTTTCCCTTGTAAGACTTATGTTCCACCTGGGAGCTGTTTTTCAGGCCAGGGAAGTGTCACAAGGAAGCTTGAGTACTTATATGCAGCATGGGAGATAATTCCCTAAACTACTTTCTAAAATACTGTTTTCATTGGAGACTTAACTTTTTTTTTGGTACCGGGGATCGAACTTGGGTCCTTGTGCTTGTGCAGCAGGCGGAGAAACCACTGAGCTGAATCTCCAGGAGACTTAACTTTCTTTATTGGTTGAACATCTACCAGTAAAGTGCTCTTTGCTGACATGACGTGGTGCTAAGTTTCCCGGGAAAATAGTAACCTATTGTTATTCAGTACATTTAGGATTTAGTTTCGGAGCTAAAGTATGCACAAAATTGGCAGTGTGATACATACCACAAAGCCATAGATTGTACAGTCAGCCAACCAGCTAACACCCAGACAAACCACTCTTGTGTTCAGAGAGGGAGAAAGGGACACAGATATGACTAGATATTATAAGGGGGCTCTGGTTGTGGATCCTGGCTCTGAAGCAGAATATCTTGCAGAGATTTGAATTCAGTAGGGCAGGAAACTAATTGCTGGTTTGCAATGATTTGTGACATTAAGGAGTATCTTTTATTTTCTTAGTTCTCAGAAATAGGTTTGTTTTTACCTTTTGAAAATTCCTTTGCATTTTCCAGTCATATTTCATTGTATTTAAAAGATTTTAAATGACACATACAAATTATGGATGTTTATAGGGTACTATTGATATTTTAATACATGTGTACATTGTATAAAGTTCAAATCGGGTTAGTGTATCTCCTCAAACATTTATCATTTCTTTGTGGTGAAACCATTCAAAGTCCTTTCTTCTAGTTTTTTTTTTTTTTCGGGTACTGGAGATTGAACTCTGGTCTTTGTGCTTGCGCAGCAGGCGGTGAACCCACTGAGCTAAATCCCTGGCCTCTTCTAGTTTTTTTGTTTGACATATAAAATACTTTATCATTATTTGTAGTTACTCTGCTGTGCAATAGGACCCCAGGACTTACTTTTCTTTTTTAAAATTTTATTTATTTATTTGTTGGTACCGGGGATTGAGCTCAGAACCTTGTGCTTGCCAGGCAGGCATTGGTGCCAATGAGCTACATCCCCGGCCCAGAACTTACTTTTCTTATATAACTACCTATACCTTGACCAACCTTTCCCTCTCTTCCTCTGTTATTCCTTTGCCAGCCTCTGGTAACCACTGTTCTGCTCTCTACTTATGAGATTAACTTTTTGATATTCCACATAGGAATTGAAGTTATGTGGTATTTGTGTGTGTGTGTGTGTGTGTGTTTGTGTGTACTTTCCCAACCTTTATCCTGTATTTTACCCTGAAGTGGAAATAATTGAACATGGTGTGTATTGCCTTGTTCTCTTTGCCTAGTTAGATCTGTGAAATATAATCTGTGATTAATTTGGTAGAATTTCTGATGTAGAAACAAATTCAGTCTTTCTTGGAGTTAATTGGAGAACTGAGTAAATAGGTTTCATTTATTTGTATATCTTTTGAGCTAAATTTTTGTATTTAATAACAAAGTCTCATAGTCTGTAAAGTCTTAATAATTTGGATTCTGTAATTTAAGTTTATATTTTGGTGGCACATTAGGGTAAAGTTTATCCTTAATAAGAGTATCATTGCTTATAGTGTGCAAATTACATATTTTAATCATTGTAATGGGTCAGATACAATTTCTTGGCATTGTTTTTTGTTTTGGTACTGGGGATCTAACTCCAGTTCTCGTGCTTGCGCAGCAGGCGAAACCACTGAGCTAAATCCCCGGCCCTCTTGGCATTGTTTTGTTGGCCCCTAGTTTTAAGATACCTCCATTAAAGTAGTAGTTAAATATTCAAGGTCTTTAACTTGTCACTAAATTATGTTTTGTGAGCAGTTATAAATTAGAATTATAAGCTGTAATTGCTGTATTGAATTGGCTTATATTTTCTGTTCTCTAACTGCAGAGAGAGATTATGTGACTCAGAATCTTTCCCATATAGGGAATATGACTGATTTGATTCTTAGTGACTGTTGGTGGTTTGTTTCTTAGAGCCGTATGTTATACTTCACTGAACCAATCACCTGTATAGTTAGGCTGCTTTAGAGTTCTTTGTTATTGCTGCTCTTGTGCCTGAAATGATAACTGTGGTCTTTGTAGTGTTTTTTTTTTTTCCTTTTATCCTATTTTAACATGTCATTCAGTTACTGTTTGTCTCATCCCAATCTATATTATATAGAACAACTAGCATTCAAATGCCCATTATATACTAAGTATTATGCTTGATGGTCTTACATACATAACTTTATTAAAACTATGTGAGAAATACTGTTTTTATCTGTCCTTTGTAGGTGTAGAAGTGCATTCTTTGAGGGCTCAAATAACTTGTATTAGAACTAATAAAAAACCCAGATTCAAATCACATCTGTCTTTAGAACCTGTATTTTTAACTTTGCTGTACGTAACAGGACCACGTCAAATCTGTATCATCAGTTTTCCTTTTTCTCATTCAGTTGGTAAGTACTTATTCTTCTTTTAAAGGCTTCTTTTGGTGATACTGAGAGGTAAAGGTCATAACTGCTGAGTCACCAGAAGTGAATCATTGGCTAGTAAGTGTTTTTTTGGGGGGTGGGGGTGGGACAGTCATTGCTGGATTGTGATTTTGGAGAATTGTATCATTAATTCTTGGGCATTCACACTGAGGACCATCAACATGCTTAGAAGCATGGTCTGTTATAAATTGAAGAACCAGGTACATCTGGAAAATCTGAAAATACCCCTTTGTTTATGCCCATGCAGTGATTAAGAATGTGCTTGGACTCTGCATTCATATCTGAGGTTGGCTAGCTCTTTAGTCCAGCAGGTTGTTTAACCTCCCCAAACATCACTTTCTTCATGTTTAAAGCAAGCATAGTAAAAGCACCTTCCTCAAAGGTGCTAATTATGAGGATGATGGTATTCTAAGGGTGAAGTAAGAAATTGTGAAGTACTTAGCAGAGTGTCTTCCACGTAGTAAATTTCAAATGTTGCCTTACCTAGCTAATAGGGAAACTTCAGTAGTATAGTCTGCGTGACATTTTTAAGATAGATAATCAATGAAGTACTGGTTACTTTGTACCTTAGTGTTAAACTGACTTGTATTGGTGGTCCTAAGCTCAATTATTTCCAGCCTTTAGGGTAATTATTTTAGGATGCAAGTAAAAATTACAACTTCTGAAATACTTTAAACCAAAGTGGTTTATAAGAGTCTTCCTATCAGGCAAAAAATGTTCCTCTCAATTCAGACAATTTCTTACAATAAATTAAAAGATACTGGGCTAAAGTTTGAACACTTTCAAATATATTATTATATACAGTTCTTAAATTTGTTAAATTTTATTTGTAAGTTTGTGACGATTTTATAGTTCATGCCCATCATTTGAGTACATACTTGTTTTGCTACATCTTTGTCAGCAGTATTTTTGCTTTCTTACCCTTTATAGTCATAGGTGGAAAATGATACCCATTTAAAATACAATACAACCTCTTAGAAATGCTATGAATATCTAATTGGTTCAAAAACTCCATGGCCTTCATTTTTGGTCTGAACTCAATTTTGGCTACTTCCAAGTTATTCCTTCATATTACCAACTAAGTTTTCTAAAAACATGGGTGTGTAGTGTTAGGCCAGTATAATTTCATTTAAGTGAAGTTGTCACTGAAAAGTTAAGCAAGCACTTGGAAGTTCCCTTTAAAGGAAAGAACACCCAACAAAGCTATTGGTGCTGATAGTGTTCTATGTTCATCCTTTATATATTTAGCAGTTACTCTGAGCAACAAGTCAGTTTGTATATCCAGAAGAACCAGTCAGAATGTCTGCCCTTCCTTTTATCAAAACAACTTTGGTCATTCTCTCTCTTTAGCTTTTTACATTTTTATTATTTTTATTACTTTTTTTTTTTTTTGGAGACAAGGTCTTGCTTTGTAGGGCAGGCTGTCCCTGAACTCATGTAGCCCAGGCTGGCCTTGAACTCACAGCGATGATCCTCTGCCTTTGTCTCCTAAATGCTAAGATTACATGCATGTGCCACCATGCCTGGCTATTATTCCTGTTTTTGAGAAAGGGTCTTGCTATGTAGTTCAGGCTTGTCTTGAACTCACTGTGTAGCCTAGGCTGGCCTCGAACTCATGGCAATCCTCATGTTGCAGCTTGAGTGCTGAGATTACAGGTGTGTGCCACCATGCCTGGGTTTTCTTGTGGTTATATTTGCCATAGTTTTTACTTTGATGAAATAACTATTCAAACCTTTTGCCTATTAAAGTTTTTGTTATAGAATTAGAAGAATTATAAATTCTATTATAGATCCTTTATTAGATACATGATTTGAAAATATTTTCTCTTAGTCTGTGGGTTGTTTTTTTATTTTTCTGATGCTGTCTTTTGAAGAACAAATTTTAAAATTTTGATAAGGCTTTAGTGTATCATGTTTTTAATGAATCATATATTTAATGTTGTAGCTAAGAGGGCTTAACCAGGATCACAAAGATTTTTCTCCTATGATTTCTTTAAAAAGTTGGGTGGTTTTAGTTCTTTTATGTTTATATGTATGTTCTATGTTTGGGTTAATTTTTGTGAGTTAAAGGTCTGAGTTCATTACTTTGGATATGTATATCTACTTGTTCTAGTGCCGTTTGTTGAAAGGGCTCCTAAATTCTTGTTCCTTTAAGCTGTATTACTTCTTAATCTTGTCTGTGCTAATAGCACAAGTCGTCGTCCCCCCCGCCCCCCGCATTGAACCCAAGGCCTCTGCACTGAACTCCATCTATAACCCTTTTCATTTTTTATTTTGAGACAGGGTGTTGTTAAGTTCCCCAGACTGACACTTGAAATCCTCCTGCCTCATCTTCTCAGAGTTCTGGAATTACAGCTGTGCACCACCTGCTTCTGGCAAAAGCCTTTATTTGTTAACTAAGTTGGTGGAAAAGGATGGAAACAAGGCTTGTTTTGGGACTTGGCCTTATTATAGTGAACTCTTGCACCATAGTTCATTTTGTTTTGATATTCTACTTTTCAAGAAGACATTTACAGAAGTTATGTAAACAATGAATAAAGTTTGGCTAGTTTGGCTTTAGCAGGGAAGATACTCTGTTATCCTCTCCCCTTGAGGGTAATTATGAAATCTTACTTTAATACAAACGTTGAGTAAGTAAGCCCAGTATAGTAAAGGCTATCCTACTAAACATTTGTTACACACTTCTAGCATAAGAATGATAAATAGCATAAGAATAATAAAATCCTTCTTACATTTTTTTTTTTTTGGTATTGGGGATCGAACTCGGGACCTTGTGCTTGCGAGGCAGGAGCTGGAACCACTGAGCTAAATCCCCAGCCCCCTTACATTTTTTTCCAACAGTTATTTCCAACTATATAAAAGTAAAACATGTTTATTACGGAAATTTTTGGAAATTAGCAAAAATATGAAATCTACTTTGCCATCCTGATTTGAGGTCAGCAATACTTTGTGTGATTGTTACAGGGACTCTGGGCAACAAACTTGCTTGGAACAATATTTGGATCTACGATGGATTGAAGCCTGTTTTCCTGCATTTCTCAGGGGAAGGAAAAGAGGGAGCTAATGTTTGATAAGCATCTATTAGGATATAGGCCTTGTACTTCTGTAAAGTATTAAAATTGCATCAAAATAGTATTGAAAATCTCTACCCTCCTTCCCTTTTATAGGATTGAGTTAAATGATTTTCCCCGTGTCATATAACTAGTAAGAGATACCTATGAAAATCAGAGGCAAACTTAAGTATCTTTCATTGAAAATCATTAATTTGAGTTTTTTTGTGACTTGAAATACTATGAAAGAAGAAAAGTTAAAGTAATTCTGTATCTCTTTTCTGGCTCTGTGGTCTTTTTCTTTTCGTTTTTTTTGCAACCAAAAATTTTTTAAATTTAATTTTATCCAAATTCAGGTTTTAGGTCCCTGAGAAAAATTATAAAGTATCTTAACATCCATCAACTAGTTCCTATAAAGTGACCTATATAAAGGGATATTTAACCACCAAAAGTTTATCTTACAAAAAAAAAACCCCACAGAGATTAAGATTGGAGAACATGTGCCAAGATGTGCTCCCTGGTCATTCCTCTGGGACAAAGGAAATTATTCACAAGGGTGATCTCTTTTTAACAACATCATGGACCAAGTGGAAAGTAACAGTCAGTTCTGAGCAGTGCACTAATCTCCCAAGAATCAAAGTGTGCAGCTGAGTGTGGTCCCAGGAAGCAGCACACGCCTTGCACACAGCCATGCTGGGGGCCTTTCCCTCTGGGACAGTCTCTGATATTCGTACTTTGAGGTGGGGCCCTTGCTATGTTGCCCAGGTTGGCCTTAAATTCCTGAGCTCAAGCAATCCTCCTGCCTCAGATTCCTGTGTAACTGGAACTACAGGTCTGTATTACCAAGCTCGTTTCTGAAATTCACACTTTTACAGGTTAATGTTCATCACACAGGACATGACCAAGATGGCAAATTTGCATGAGCTGTAAAACATTGCATCTGCTGATTAACCATCATTCTGGAGCTTTTAAAGGCTTCCTTTCCCTGGCTCAGTTCTGAACCGGAACCAAAACCAGAAAGAGGGAAGATGCATGCTACCTTTAGCTGCCACACAGAATGATGGTGCCCCTACCTGACCTCAGGGGCTGGCCAAGGACCACTGAGGCAATGGTATGAGGTTCAGTGTTGTGTAACAGGAGAGACTCTGCCTGAACAATCAAATCAAGGAAGTATGAAAAGAATAACCACAATTCAGGATACAGGTGGTAAGGCTCTTTTTCAGAACAGTGCGTGTGGTAGGTAGTTAGACAAGATGCATGTAGTTAACTTTAAAAACAAACGTTTTCACATACTTAACTCAAAGGGTTCCATTTTTTTATACATTATAAATAGCAAAAACAGACTTTCATCGCACAAATGTTAAGATGCTTCAAATGTTGTGGGAAGTAACATAGTATAGAGATCACCAGTGATAAAAAGATGGCTGTATTTTTCTTCAACCCAGGGATGAGTGGCTCTCACTCCCTATCCAACAGCCCTGAGGAAGAAATTCCCTGGGAAGCACAAGCTTAAAAAGAAATAAACATACTATACACATATTTACAGTAAACTTCAGTAACCAGTATATTAACAAAACTACCTTCAAGTAGTCCTTGATTTTTTTTCTTCTACTTAATACTGACGGTCTGAGGGAAAGTAAAAGTTAGATGGGTCATGTTAAAACCTTTGATATTTTGGCAGCTTTCTGTAACACTTATTCATGGAGTATTGTGTGTTTTGTGGGGCATGTGATTTAAATGGTCACCTTATGGTCTTTTTCTTACTCTCCATCAGAAATAGAAGTCTGAAGATCCCCTCATGTCCTGCTCAAATTAGTATTTGTTTCTCTTTTCTGTGTTGTGCTTTCAACTCTTGAGACCCTTAGTTTTTAACTCTGGTATTCATTAACTGAATAGAAAGAAAAGAAGAAAGCCTAGATTTTGAATAAGAAAAATTCTTTGAATTGGATTAATTTCACAGCAATTTTAATTTCTTAAGCATTACCTAATAACTAACTGGCTACAGATTCCTAGGCAAGCTACCACTTTCTTTACCTGTTAAATGGATTGCCTATGCAACAAGGAGCCCAACGAGGAGACTTCCATAGTGTATCATTCTTTTTTTGTGTTAGAACCAGAAATAAAGTTCTGATGATATGGTCACAGATGAGTATTTGAAAGACCTTTATGTTCTCTTAATATCCTTAAGTCTCAAATCCTGAAACTATTTGCATTTGTGCTAAAGGGTAAGAAACATCAATTGTAGTGTATTCTTTTTATGGGGGAGAAGGTAGGAGGGGAAGAGACAGAGATCGATTTTATGATCCTGGAGCTTCATTGTTTTTTCTCTTTAGGAGGTATATAGACTGTCAAGACAGCCAGAACCTTCCATTAGCACCCATATCAAATAGCGCAATTTATTATAATCTATTTCTTATTTTGTTGTCTTAGTGTCCTTCTTGAAAACAGAGAGGTTGTTGATATGTTTGTACAGATATCCAGGAGTTTCCCCTTGATTGGCATTTGCTGGTAGAAGTTATTCTTAGTGACTAAGGTTTAGGGCTATAATGAGTACACAGAGTGATGAGATGTTTGGGCTCTGAACAGTTAATTTTTTTTTTTTGCAGCAGGCAGCAAAACCACTGAGCTAAATCCCCAGCCCTCTAACATGAGTTTTAATGTTCAGCCCACGTATAACATCTGTCAGTATGTTTGTATAAAATGTTATAAAAAAAAACTTAAGTGGAAAGCCCCTAAATCACTAAATAAAATAGTTTAGCAATTAATAAGGTGGGTTAGTATTAACTGTTCATGGGGCTAGGGATTTAGCTCAGTGCTTTTGCCCCCCGCTGCGCAAGCTCAAGGACCCGAGTTTGATCCCCAGTACCAAAAAAAAAAAAAAAAAACTCATGTTAGAGTGGAGCCCCTTATTGTTGTGCCAGACTCATTCCAACAGACACAACAGAAAGCAGCCACAGGTGACAGGCTCTGATGGCGACTGTAACACAGTCGAGCCAGTGAATCCTAATAAAATATAATAAGATGGTTCATGAAGTATGGAAATGAAATCCTAAAGCAAATAAAAGGTGGTACATTTTTACCTTTTATTTTTGTGCCAGTGTGGCTTTGACTTGGTTGCAGAGGGAATCCACACAGAAACAAGCAACAGTTTAGAGTGAAATCATTACTTTGCATTGATTCTTATTTTTGTTTTTCACATGTTCAGAAAGATTGGAAGAAAGCTGTTAAGGAAATGCAACAAACAAAATATCCTTTTGGAATGTCTAGGAGTACAGAGTCAATTTTAATCTTTTTCTGTTCACAGAAACTTTGTGGGAATGGGATTACAGTTCAGTTAAAATTTAGTGAAGGTTAGTGCTAGGGCTGAAGCAGCATATTCTGGAGAATGATCTCTGTAGCTTTTCTGCTTTACTTTTTAGATCTTTCATTTCCTGGAGATTCTTTGCCAGCTCCTTTGCTGTCCAGCATTGTTACCATAGAAGATAACTCTTACTATGGTACAATCATCATGGTAGCTTTGGAATATGTTTTACAACTAAGAAAATTAAGGTGGAGAAAGATTGCATGGAGTTGTGCATATTTTTCCATTGAATGTCCTTTCTTTCCAAGTATGTAATACTTGAAAGGAGCTATTCACTGTTTTCCCCTCACCCTCCGTATGCTTATTCAACCAGAAAGCCCTTATTTTCCAACTCTGATAAGTGCTGGGAAGTTATCAGATCAAATAAATTCTTTGGAATGAATCTCCTTAGGATTATTGATGTTTTTAAGAAGATGCTGGATAACTCCAATCAGCATTCACTTGTTACAGTTTGTGTTGCAGTTTTTGAGGGCCCTCCAGTACCGAGAAAGTGATGAGCAGTTACTGCAAAGGGTTTCATCTTTAATCCTGTGTTTCCAGAGTTCACAATGAATGCCATAGACTATGGTGCATTCCTGAGATTGTGGTCAGAGAAAACTCACTGATATGTTCCAGTTTTAGAGACAGAAAGGTAAACTGCTGTGTTTTAGAATTTTTAGTAATCTTTCATGCATAAGTAATTTAACCAGGAAATTTAGTTATTTAGGATATTCTGTTTCCTGAAATGTCATTTAATTGTATTTTCTGAACTTCCTGTCATTTTATGGAAATTTATGTGGCAGAGTTCACTGATGAGCCTTCATCTAATTACATTTTCCTTTAGGCTCTCATAGCACTGTGGCTTCACATTTATTATAGTAGTGTTTATTTACAGACTAACTTAGGGAGAAAGATGAACTATCAAAAAAAACCACCTTACAATTGAAGTAATTAAAGCAGGAATAGAGAGGCAAAGATTATTCATGTTTCTTGCTTTGTAGTGGCACTGCACCTGAAGTTTCTGATTATTTTGACTTAGTTGTGGAAGCACTGTGGCTGCTAGTGCTATTGCTAGAGTTGTGACAGCAAGAATAAAGATATAGATATTAATTTGGAGCTAGTGACCTTGGCCTTATTGTGAAGAATGCAAGGGGTCCTTCAGAAGATTTGACCGGAAAATTGAGAGTCATACGCAAATTGGGGTGGAGTTGAATCTTGTGGTATTGTGGAGAATGGAGATGCTTAGAGGTAGGAACAGCAGGGATGCTATGGCCTAGGGAGATGAGGACTTGGGCAGTAGGGATGGATGAGTAGTCTTTGTAGGGGTAGAGTAAGTTGGATTTGTTGAGGTAAAATGTTCTAGGAAGTGAAGAAAAAGGAAATATTTGCCAGAGAGCATGAGGTGAGACCATTAATAGAAGAAAGGACAGTGAATGAGGATATAGAAGATGGGTTTGTTGCACGACATCCACAGGGACTAGGATGTCTTAGTAGATCATTTTCAATTGAGGACGTAGAGCTTGTGAGAGAAGTTAGGGTTAGAGAGTCAGAGTCAAGAACAATCTGCTTATATAAGTAATACTTAAAATTGAAGGAATAGGATGAAACAGTGTTTCTTGGATGTGAGGGCAATCTGGAGTACTTTGTGTGGGTTGGTAAACATGCCTTTTCTCTCCATTTTGGCTCTTCCTAAAGCTCTAGGCTCTGCTAGGAAGAATTGAATTTAAAATCTATAATGTCTATAGATTTTCTATAATGTCATTAAACAGTATATAAACAAACAGTGTGCCCTTAAAGACAGTATGAATATCTGGGTTTTATCGTACTTACTGTGGCATGATGACTAAAAGCATAACATTTAGAGCTAGAATTTCTGGATTGTAAGCCTTTTTGTACTTGTTCTTAGCCACCCACTAATTAGTGTGATCTTGGGTGTTGTGTTTGATTTCTCTGTTGCTCCATTGCCTTTTTTGTACAGTAGAAATAACCTTGCTGATTACTGTGAGGATTCAATTCTTTCTTAATGTAGAATCTTTTTAACAGAACCTGGCATGTGGTAAGTTCAAGATGTAGTTATTAGTGGTTATCCTCATAAACTGGAAGCTGTTCTAAAAGCCCATTAGATAGTAATTTGGTTTATTTGGAATTTAATAACTTTTCATTGCTGGAGCAAATACCTGACACAAATAACTTAAAGGAGGAGAGGTTAATTTCGTTCCAGCAATGAAAAAGTCCCACATTTTCTAGTAGCAAAGGGAAAGATTTTGAGAGAATAAATTTTAACTATAAGTTACTAAACTTTTTATCTTCAGTGTTTTCCGGTCCTCAGTAACTGTTCATCAAAATTAGACAGAGGTAGAGTGAGAGTTACTGTTGCCTTTACAGAAATTCTTGTTTTGTGTAAATATTAATTACTAATTTTTCTTTGCTTGTATATCCATTACAGGGTTGAGGATGGCAACCATAGTGTTTGAGGCACACTCTTCCCTTCCTAGTATACTTTCCTTATTTCCTACAAAAGCACCAACCTTTAACCTAGAAATAAATGCTGTGGCCTAAAAGCATGGACAAAAGCATTATTTGAAGCCACAGTGTCATTTTTTCCCCCTTAAATTAAAAGCATGGACAAAAGCATTATTTGAAGCCACAGTGTCATTTTTT
>NW_004624768.1:12826407-12865630 GCF_000247695.1 Heterocephalus glaber
AAAAAGAGTATGGCCTCAATATCTCAATATGCATCCATTTAGCTATAAATGTCTCTAGTTTCTCGTTCTTTATGGCTGAATAGTACTCCATTTTATTAAAAAAAACACATCTTTTTTATCTAGTTTCCAGTGGATGGGCACTTGAGCTGTTTCCAAGCTTTAGCTATTACAAACTGAGCCACAGTGTCATCTTAAATCACATTTCTTCAGTTTGATCAAATACATAATACCATAGATTTGATTTGGGCAGGAGTTATGCTGAAATTTAGATACACTGTTTTGGTTTTCCTTCATCTCTGCTGTCCCTTGGATGAAAAAGTTTTATTAGAAGTCTGATAGGTCTCATTTGTAGGTGATATGCTGAGCTTTTAGTTTATTTCTTTGGTTTTAAGACTTACAAACTGTCCCTTTGAATAACAGTTTGTGGCTGACATTGAAATAAAACTTAGTAGGTTACAGATGATAGAATCTGGTTTCTTACTGCAAACTACTGTTATTCCTTTCTGATCGTCTCTTTTTTTTGTTGTTAAATAACCTTTTAGGACTCAGCAGATAACTCTTTCCTGCTTGGGATAAGCTCCTGTTAGTATTTCTGTATAGTTGACTGTTGTTTTTTTGCTATTACTTATTCTGTAATATGTAGCTTGGATTTCATTCTTTGTTGGTAGAAAAGGAGGAACCACAATAAAAAGCTCTTTTGTGTATGAGGTTCAATTGAAAAATACAATGAATATTTAACAGTAAAAGACACATTGTCGTTAGTCTCCTTCAAAATACTTCTCCTCCCTGCATGCTCCCAACATGCTTATCCCAACATTTTTGCCACTTTCTGAAGTTCTGAAAGTCTTTCTTGTCCTTAGTTGCACTATCATGGCTGGCTGGCTCCATGTCCCAAATCGATTCAAAACGTTTACTTTTCATGGTCATTTTGACTTTGGGGACAATCCAGAAGTCACACAGTGCCAGATCCAGTGAATAAGGTAGATGAAGACACACCATGGTTTGTTTTTTGGTTTTTTTTTTTGGTACCGGGGATCGAACTCAGGTCCTTGTGCTTGCGAGGCAGGCGCTGGAACCACGGAGCTAAATTCCTGGCCCGACGCGCCATGTTTTTATGAGCTTGCTTTTTGTTGAATGGCACTTGGCAGCACCTTTCACTGTATGTTTGATCGCATATTGTCAAGATATGAAAGAGGACTTCTAGAACGGGTTCAGAAAGTGGCAAGCAGGATAGGAATAAGCCTGTTTGAATTGAGGGGGAGTATATTTTGAGGGAATTAATGGCAGGATGTCTTTTACTATAATAGTTTTTTAAAAGTTTAAACATTCATTGTATATTTTGATCATCCCTTGTTCTTCCTTTTGTACACCAGCACCCTTGGCACTTGGTCTTAGATTTTCTTCATTTGTTTTGCCTTAGACATAATTACAAAAACTGAAAAAAAACCCTTTGGCATTTTCACAAGATTCAACTCATTTTTGGAGTTAGGAATCACCTTTTCTAACCTACTTTAAACTTTGGTGTGTTTATCCTTCTTATAGGCACAATCACAGGGGTTTAATTGTTTAGTCACTTGGGATATGTTTACTGACTATTGTTGATAAATGTCTTTCTGCTTTGGATCAGAGATGACTGGTGTTAGCAATGAATACTAATCCTGACTACTTTATCAAAAGCCAAATAATAAGGACCTCAGAGTTTATAGGACTCTGCTCTCTTTTCCCCCCCTTTCTTTGATTTTGTTTTGTTCTCTTTTTGAGACAGGGTCTCACTAAATAGGTCAGGCTGGTCTTGAACTCACAATGCAGCCCAAGCTGGCCTCAAACTTGCTTTGATCCTCCTGCTTTCGCCTCCCAAATGCTGAGATTACAGGTGTGTGCCACCATGCCTGCCTTCTGCTCAGTTTTCTTACAGATTATGTCAGCAGCTTTCTTCTCCACTATAAGTCTGCACAGCTAATGTGAAGTAATTGGTTGCGAGCTCTTATCAGTTTCCCCTAAAGTTCTGTGAGGCCATGGATCTGGGGAGGTATTCCTTAGTCCGTTCAGTGCTGACATAAAAACTATAATTTATTATCTCCTACATGGCAGACCTTGGCTGTAGCCAGGCATTCTAGTTATATTTTCTTCATTATTTTCCAAACACTTTTTTTTTGGTACTGGGGATCGAACTCAGGATCTTCCAAACACTTTTTACCTGGAGCATAGAGAGGGGTAAAGTGAATCGCCCCAGACCTCATAGAAATTGTTTATTTTGAATCTGCATTTTTATCAGTCTTTAAAAGCAACTTACATAAAATAGTAAGAAGTGTGTCTACGACTCCAATATAAGTCTATTTGACACCAAAGGGAGTGAGTTTTCTCACTGTTATGAAGAGCCCGTTGTGTTACAGTGCTATAAAAATAAGGGTGGAGAAAGCCGAGAACTTTTTAGAAGACACTTTCTACCTTTCTTATAGTAAGCCATGGGCTGATTCAGCTTAGCAGTGTGCAGGGGTAGAGCTCTTCTAATAGCACCACAGCAGTTAGTTGTGGCACAAGACCCCTTGGAGGAATCTGTGTGTCATTCTCCACTTGGGTACAGCTGTTCCCTCAGGTCTTGCCCATTGCAGGCATCCCTTGCATGGTAAGAAACCAAATGGTTTCTCTTTATTTTAGTCTCTCACTTGCTATTTCTGTCTTTTTATATAACTCCAGCCCTTGGTGGAGGATGACTTTTAGTTGTGACTACATTACTAATTTTTTTTGGAGACAGGATCATGCTTTGTAGTGAAGGCTGGCCTTGAACTCATCATTATATAGCCTAGGCTGGCCTCAAACTCAAGATGGCAATCCTCCTGTCTCAGCCTCCCAAGAGCTGGGATCACAGGTGTGCACCACCACACCCAGCTGTATTACTCAATTGTAATGAATGCTGTATTTGACTGTTGTGGCTTGTGTCTAGATGCCCCCCAAAGCCTCTGTCTTTTGCAAAGGTAGCTAAATCTGGAATGTATGATTCTAGGATTAAGGGCATGTAATTACTAAACCACTACACGTGAGTGATTTATTTGGCACTGCCCTAATCCCTGGTAATCTGAATAAGATAAAAATGAGCAAAAAGAGGGCTGGGGACTTAGCTCAGTGGTTCCGCCACCTGCCTCGCAAGCACAAGGATCCAAGTTCGATCCCCCGTACCAAAAACAAAAAAAGAGCCTAAAGACACTGTTAAGGTCCCTTGTTGCCTTTGCTGCCTCGTGCACCCTATGTTGTTTCTCCTCTATGAGGCCTGTTTGCCATCCCTGTCTTGGAGCCAACTTACTATGAACTGAAACCTCTGTGAACTCTAAGCCAAATAAACCCCTTCTCCTTCAACTTTGGATGTCAGCTGTTTTGTCTTAGCAACTAGAGAAAAGTAACACATTTGACATTTCTAATCCAAAGCTTTATGAATAGAGATTGGAATATTTGGTGCATAGAAGTAGATCCCAAAAGGCGACATTTAAAATATATATATTTATAATACTTAAATATATTTGATTGTTACTAGAGAGTTCTAATATGAAGGGTAGTTTTTCATTATTTAAAAACACATGGAAAAAAATATGAGACATTTCTTAACACAAGAACTACAGTGCCGGGATACATTCCTCAGCCTTCGGCAGTTAATCTGTTGAAACCAAAGTGAGAACTGAATGACAGTGGCTGTTGTGTTTTATAATAATAGAATGTGAGTGTTAGAATCTTTGGACAGAGTTAGACTTTGTGATTTGCCTATTCTGGCTTTTACCAAGTTGTACCTTGAAATCATATGTCCGTTTTTCTTTTCACTGGTTATATTAAAGGGAGAGCTTTTATTTCTAGATACTTTACACTTTTGACAGAAAAAGCTGTTTGTTTTGGAATCAGTTGAATTCACTAAATTGTAGTATCTCCAGTGCTTTCACCTTGTTAGAGTTATTAACAGGTATTTTTCTTTTGTTACCAGGCCTTGTTCATTAAAACGAGAGAGTATGTAACCAAATGCAGGCCAGTTCCATGGAGGATAATGATAAATTCCCTTCTAGCTCTATTGTAAATTGTTGTGTAGATGTCCTATTTCAATTACTAAGTTTCAGCAGCTTATTCTTGTACAAATGTTTTAAAACATGGCTTTTCTAATGGATATTCTATTTTTTTAAGTCTTGAAGGTGCTTTAATTGCTGCTAAATGATGTTGCTTCTTTTGCTAAAAAATTAAATGACCTTTGAAGATGTAAGTTGACTGTACATCATAGAGAAATATTAAGAAGAGATATTGGGCATTCACTAATAATCAAGGCATGTAAAAATGATCCATGTTGGCCGTATTAAGTTCTTTAAGTCAGTTTCCTGGGTTCTAGGGCTGTGGAGCACATAGATACTAGATTTATAAACTGTTCATGGTTTTTTGACATTTCTAGAAAGGTTCTTATCATCAAGGTGGGATGAAAGTCCCATAAACAAGTTTCTTGTGGTTTGTACAGATTTGTTAAAATGTGAATACTTCCTAACTGCTTTATATGGTAGAAACCAATATTTTTCAATATGCTGTGTTTCATTCCTATAAGGATTTTTTTTTATTGTCACATTCATAATGCTCATACTTACATGTAAGTTGACCATGTTGCAGAAAACAGAAGCTATACCTACCACAGGATCCCCTTAATATTGTACAGTTAAACTGTGGCTCTTATTTCTAATTTTAGTATATGTGCTGCTGAAGTGAGCACATGGCTCTTATTTCTGATGTTGAAAGCCATTCTGTTTTTTTCATTATACATAGACAAGACACATTGTCTCTTTAAGATGCTGCTGAAATTGTAGAGAATGTAGCCAAAATATATATATATATATATATATATATATAAAATAAATTAAGTAAATCTTACAGTGTTAGGGAGAGAAGATTAATTTCAGAACAGCCTCTATTTTTATTTATCTCTTATTTATAAAATTCTCTTTCAGGACTGTATATATCAAATAGCCATTCCAAAGAAATAATGGCCTGTTTAAATTCTTAGTCATTTTTATTAACTATTTCTAATATATAAATGAATATTTATATTTCTTTTTTTGAATATTTATATTTCTAAAGTGGTTTTACCTGTGATAAATTTCCTGTGCTTATAAAATAAGTCCTATAAAGAGATGAGACACGAAGCAGCTTTAATCAGCTTTAACACGATTCTAACTTCCAAGTATCACTTATAAACAGGTATCTCATTTTTCCTGAATTTTTTTGAAATACATCCTTATTATGAAAATATGGCACTCTGTAGAACTTACGGAAATTTTATAGTATAAAGTAGAAAAGTAAAAATGATTGCACCTTTGGGTATAATCACTGAACATTTGCATCTATTCCTTTTCTTTTTCTTTTCTTTTGCCTTGTATGTGAGAAATGCTTAGTTTCTGTAGTTCAGCTATCATTTTACATTAATTATAAGCACACGGTATCAATTTCTCATACAGAGTTTTTTGTATTTGTGCATGTTTGTAATACAGAATAGTGTTGAATTTGGGGAATTGATACATATGTATATAACATATGTTGACCATTTTCAATCCCTTTACCCCTTTCTCTCTTATCATTCCCCCTTATCTTTCCTTTTTTCCCTGGCTCCCTTCCCAGTCTCCCAAGTTTCCTATAATCTTTCCTTTATTTTGTTTATTTATATTTTAGGTTTCTCATATAAGAGGAAATATAGTATATTTAGTTGAATATAGGTTATTTTGCTTACACAGTGGTCTCGAATTCCATCCATTTTTCTGGAGTGAAATGATTTCATTTTTCTTTACAGCTGAATAATAACCCACATTTTAAAAATTTATCTGTTGATGGGCATCTAAGCTATTTCTAGATCTTAACTGTTGAGAATTGCATTGCTAGAAATATGAATGTGCATATATTACTGTAGTATTTCGTCTTTAATTCTTTTGGGAATATACCCAAGAAAGCTATAACTAGGTCAAATGGTATTTCTAATTTTAGTTTTTTGGGAAACCTATACTGATTTCCACAGTGGTTGTACTAGTTGACATTCCCACTAACAGTGTAGAAGGGAGTCCCCGCCCATCCTTGTCAGGATTCATTGTTTTTTGTGTTGTTGATGATGACCATTCTAATTGGAGAAAGATGGACTCTCAGAGTTGGTTTTTTTGCTTGTTTTTTTGAGTCAGGGTCTTGATAGGTAGTTCAGACTAGCCTTGAACTCATTCTGTAGCCCAGCCTGTCCTCAAACTTGGGGCGACCCTCCTGCTTTAGTCTCCCGATCAGTCTGAATTCTGCCCTGCTTCTAACCATGACTAATCTAGCATAGAAGCAACTGTTTGCTACAATGGGGAGCCTTTTGTAGGTCCTATTTAATTTATGTGGAGAATCAAAACATCAAGACCTCAGCACTCTTGGAGAGTTTACTTAGACTATTTATAGTGTGTTCTATCTATTGTCTCAGTGTAGAGTATGCACTCAGATATTTGTCTAATTACTTCTCTTTGTTGTGTTTCAAATATTTGGTGTTTGTATGCTTTAACTCTTCCTTTATATCTTTTTTATTTTTTGGACAGCCTCGCTTTGTAGTGCAGACTGGCTTTGAACTCACATAGGGCAGGTTGGCCTCCTGCCTCAGTCCCCTAAGTGTGGGGATTACAGGCGTGAACCACAGCTGGGCTCCTTATCCTCTTTCATATCAGATTGTTTTCCTCATGGGCTGGGTTCTATAAATGTGCACAAGGTGACTATTTCTCATTTCCACAGTCCACCCAGTTAAAACCTGAAAAGGATTAGTTTTATTTTTAAGACATTATGCCCTAAACCTTGAACCTACTGTTTGATTGGAGAGACTATCAGGAAAAGTAGCCAGTTGTGTTCATTTTGTGCCAATTTGGACCATATTGTTCATTAACACTTGGGACCAGTAATTAGCAGTATTGTAGAATTGATTTTTATGGAATACCTATACATAATTTTGGGATTTTTTTTTTTTGTACCAGGGATCAAACTCGGGTCCTTGCACTTGCGAAGCAGGCAGCGAAACCACTGAGCTAAATCCCCGGCCGTATTTTTTGGATTTTTAAAGTGTAGTAATTTTAAGGAAATGATTCTGAGTAGTAGATGCTTGCCTGTTTCTCTAAATTTTTGTGTATTTCTCGCATTTATTAAATAGTGGATGTCTCATTTGCATTATAATGACCTCTGTACTAGAAATAACAGTTTAACATTTGCATTTCTATTACATGAGTTCTTTTTATCTTCACATATACTTACAAATACTAAAATGTTTTAAGGCACCAGTGCTGTTTTTTAATGTCTTTTTTTTAGTTCAATGGGAAAAATTAATTCATGTGTTATATGTTAAGCTGTTCACATATGTACCCCTTTAAGAATTTCATATTGAAAGGAATTCAGAATTGAAATTAAGGAAATAATTCCTAAAGTGTCTCTTAAATTTGTTGTTTCTGAATTCACAAGTGTGGTATTACCCAAAGTAAGGCTGCTCATAGCTTTTTAACGATTGGATGAAAAGCCACTTCTTAAATAATTCTTATTAAACAATTTTTAGTGAATTGATACATTTATAAGAATTTGTAAAACATGCTTTGTTTTAACCTAGCAAATGACTTTGAACTCAATTTTACTAGTCCTTTATCTTAACATTTCTAAACATTTAGGTTTGTTTTATGAAATGGTATATATGAGTTGAAAGTGAATTATCTTTATGAATATTCGAACAGAAGTCACAGTTTCTACAAATTACCACTTTAAACATGCTTAGGTACTTTTTCCTCCTCTATTGTGGACTCTTACAACTGTCAATTCAGTTTTGTTTAAACTACCCTTCATGTTACTTGGAAGAGATATTAGTGAAGGATACCTTTTTTCATGGAGTGAGAAGTTGAGAAACAATTCTGTTATTTCAAAACACCCATAAATTTTTGTTTTTAAATAATCAAATTCTGTACTGAGTGCTAATCATGCAATCACAAATTCTTTGTGGATATGGCATCTAGATTGTTAGAAGTGGAGATTTTCATGTGCATTACATTGACAGATCCTAGTTTGTTTCATCAAAAATAAATTTTTTAGTTTTTAAAAAAATTTTCTACTTAGTGTCTGTTACAAAGAACCAAAGTGATTGTCCAATGGATTACTTGGGCCATCGGTGTTTTATGAATAGAAATTCTCCATTAGAATTAAAATTTTTCATTTAAGCCATTAATAACATATTTAGAAAATCCTTTAATGGAAGCCTGTTAAATATTGGAGTTTTCTTTTTTCCTGTAGCATTTTCACTTGTTTATTGTTTAAAATTTTTCTTTCCCAAGTTTGAGGATTTTTCTTTTTTCTTTTTTAAACTGTGGCCTCTTGTTTTTCAGGGTCATTGTCCTCAAAATATTAGACTTAGTTTTATGGAATCTTAACATTGAAGGCAATATTTATCCACAAGACATGAGAGCCATTTTCATAATTTAGAAACTAACACCCATCACATGTAGCATCTATTTCTGACCTCTTTTGCTTGCTATTTGTGAGATTCATCTGATAGGTAATTAATCTTCCAGTGTTTCTGTAACACAGTATGCCCAAAAAGGTGGGCTATCAATATGTCCTTGTGAAATCATTTCTAACAGAATGGCCACTGCGGGCCCTGAGATTAGTCCAGGTAAGGTCATCCAGCTCAGTAATGTCTGCATTTGCTTATATTAAATGTTTGCATTTGCCTGTATTTAGTCTTTCCAGGTGGTTTATACTGGGTTAGCCCATTGGGCTGCTTGCTGTTCTAGGATGATAGAGGTTGGAGAGGATGGAGGAAGTCTAAATGGCTTGAATTTGGCATTCTCCTTACCGGATATCTATTTTAACCTCTGGAGAAGTTAATTTACATGAAGCCCAGCTGTGTATGAGTTTTTCTAAATTGAAAGTTTATTCTCACTACCATAGGGATAAGAATGTCAGCATTTATTGAATTTACGGTTTTGCTCTCCCTTGTCTGGAAGTCCACACAGCTTATTTGGATAACAGGATACAGCTGGTGGCAAAATTCTCACCTGTGGGATGGCTATTGAGAATTTTCTTCTCATGTAGATCTTTACAAAGTAGCAGAAACCAGTTTTGCAGGAAACCACAGAATTTTTTTTGACACAGAAAGGGAATTGAAATAATGTGCATGTGTTCCTCTTCTCAGAGGTACCAACCGTCATGTGATAGCCTAAGTACTACATAAAATAGCACTTTGCCCTCCCCATTGTGTTGAATGTCCAGATGATATCATCAAAGTATGACAAAGAAATTCTGATTAATTTCTCTGTCTCTGATGTTCAAGTCGTACAAGTCTTTACTGTTCACTGGGGGCTCAGTACTGTGCCAGATGGTAGAGCATGTGTGGTTGTGCTATAGAAGGCATCTATAATATGACTGACCAGGATTAACAAGATGGAGAGAAAAATCAAGCTCTTGCACGCGTGTGTGCACACACGCACACATAATCCCAGCCAATATATGACTTATTGCTGATTGCATGAGTTAGATTATTAGCAATAATTTTATGATCAAAACCATCAAGAGTAGAAGGCATTAGGATGAACAGAAGCCATGACTGGATTCTTAAGTGTGGTTTGTATAAATCAGTGGTAGTGAACCTGTGGCACACATGCTGCAGTGGGCTGGCTGTTTGTTACAGTTAAAAGCTGTGAAAGGTTTACCATTGCTGGTATAGATGGTGTGTCCAGGGTCTGGATGGAAGGTGTGGTTTGGGGAAGGAGTGCTAAATAAGGTTGCATAGATATTGAGGAATGTGGACAATATTCAGAGGCACTGGAGGGGAAATGAGAGGAGTATGGATGGCTTCTGAGAACTCACCAATGAAAAATAAATGGCTTATTTAATGGAGCAACAAATCTGTTGGGATTTCATTTTCCTCACTGATACCCTTTATTTAGAAGAGAGATCAGCACAAGTGATTAGGATGGTCAGAGAGCTATGGGAGTTGATTGTGATGTGGGGTCAATACTGAAATGGTTATGTAATTGGATTGGGAATTTAGGTGTTGAATATTTTCTTACTGTCTGCCATTGTTACTTTACACACATCTTTTGTTCTTATTTGTCCCCATTTTACAGATGAGGAAAATAAAGCTTGACCATTAAGCCACTTGTTCATTGGTGTAGCTTATTGATAGTTGATGTAAAATAAATGCATTTATTTTTAACAAAGAAAATGTAGCTAACCTAGTGACTGTGCTGGCCATGTGTATCAGTGGATGCAATTTCTAGGGTTATGGGGCCCCAGCTGCAGGGCTATCCATCTTTATGCCTCAAAGGTTGGAAGCTCTAGAAAAAGTGACATGGATCTAGTGTATCCCCAGAACTGATCACAATTTAGTTTTGTACTTTTCTTTCTTGAGTCTTGGCAAGTTACTGTTATTGTATAATGCCCTAGCATTTCCTAAAGAAACGGAATTGGAACCTCAAAAAACCCCTTTTAAAAGATTGCTTGCTCCAGTGTGGGCAAACAGAGAGGGTGCTGCAGAATGAAACTAGCGTTTTAGGAAGGTTGAGTCAGAGGAACCAGTGGAGAGAATTTCTCAGGGTGATACGACTTTGGCACCTCAGTCTACAAGCATATAAGCTGGCAGTGATTCCTCCCTAGGGAAAAAGATGATCTGGGATATTGCTGAGACCCCTTTGTAATTACTACGTATAAGGTTTTGTGGCTTATGGGATTGGGATGAAGACTGAAGTGCCTGTGCAGATTGATTGGAAAGCCAGCTGTTGCTAGCTGTAATTCAGGGAAGCCATGGTGGGGTTCTGGCCTAGCCTTATAGGTTGTAATTCTTGACGCTTAAGTTTGAGTATAGACTGTGTGATTGCAAATATCCTCCAGTGCTTTTTGTCAGTCTTTGAACTTGCAATTGTGAATAACAAACTTAAGCTTAGCTTAAATGAAAAGAAAATTGTCAGTGCCATTTTCCTTATGATTGTGATTTTTTTAGAGTATAGCCATGTTGTGGTGGTTTTCTTCTTTTCTCTTTTTTTCATTTCACTTCCTTTCCTTGGTTTCTAAGACAGCTTTCCTGACCCCTTTCCCGTCATCTTCTGCTTGTATCTTTCATTCTTTCTGCTCTGTGCTCCTCCCATAACCACTTTGTGAAACTTGCTTCGTGACTCCCTTCATCCAGTAATCTCCATC
The DNA here is from genome assembly GCF_000247695.1 of Heterocephalus glaber. Next base: position 12,837,595 of record NW_004624768.1, read on the forward strand.
TGGGTCTCTACCTTCTAGAGTTTATTGCTTGTTGATCTTTGGAATGTTTTTTATTATTGTTCTCATCATATTACAATTTAGCTAACTGTTAACATGTATACGTATGTCTCCTGCTAAATTGACAGGATCCATATATGATTTACTCTAAAGCTCAGTAGCTAGATTGGCACATGGAATAATCTGGGGGCTCAAAAATGAGATTATTTACCATTATTGAGTCATATAAGTAAGAGAGGCCAGGCACATGCCTGAAATTTGTGGTAAGAATTTTGATTTTTTAAATGTCACAATACTGTGTGTGTGCACACAAATATGAGCTTGTGATCTAAATTTTATGATCATTTTGCTTATTGGGAAATCCAGCATTGATAAAAAATAAATTAGGTGAGTGAGTGTGTTTTTTTGTTATTGCTGTTGTTTTGGTTTTAATTTGCTATGTTGTCTTAGTTACTTTTTTTTTTTGGTATCAGGGATTGAACTCAGGACCTTGTGCATGCAAGGCAGACGGCAGCACCACCGAACTAAATTCCAGCCCTGTCTTAGTTACTTTTCTTCTTGTGAGACAAAAATACCTGACATCCAAAGTTGAAAGAGGAAATGTTTATTTGGCTTACAGTTCATAGAGGTTCAATTCATAGTTGGCTGGTTCCAAGACAGAGTGGCACATGGCAGAGGGTCATCGTAGGGGAGAAACAGTTCATGGCACTCACACAGCAGCAAAAACAACAAGGGGTCTTAACTTCATCTTTCTGCCCCTTTTACCTTATTTAGACTACCTAGGGTGGGTAGCACTCACCCTTAATCCTAGTACCCTCCAGCTTACCATTGTACCATGAATCAACCACATACTCTAGATTTAGTCACCTCTGAAAAAGTCCCACCTAAAACTGCATGAGGCTTTGGGGGGACTTCTAAACACAAGCCATAACCCCCCCCACACACACACTCATGCATATCCCTTTATGAAAAAAAACAGCATTTAGTCCATTTCCAACAATTGCCGAAGTCCTAACAGTTTCAGCATTTTTGAAAAGTCCAAGTTGAAAGTCTCTGAGATTTGAGGCAAACTCTTAGATGTGAGCCCCTGTACAAATGAAAAGAAAGTTGAACACTTCCAACATTCAATGGCACAAGATAGACATTTCCATTTTACAAACAGGAGGATGGATAGCAAGGAATGGGAACAAAGCAAGACCAAAGTCCAGCAGGACAAATATTAAATCCTGTAGTTCTATGTCCAGCATCCCCAGCAACCTGACAAGTTATGAACTCCAAAAGTCTTGGGTGGCTCTGCCCCTATGGCACTTTGGTGGTTGTAGCTCTCCTGGTTTCTCTCTTGGGCCAGCTCTCCTTCCTCCTTGCAGTTTTTCTCAGACAATCCATGGTCTTAGCTCTTCCAAATTTCTGGGGTCTCCACTGCACCTTCAACTTCACACTCGAGCTTTGCACACTGCCCTCTCAGGGGCATACTGCTTGACCTCCCAGCCTTCTCTGAAATCTGGGTGGAAGCCTTCCTGACCTCACAACTCTTGTATTCTGCATGCACCTAAATCCAGCATCATGTGGATGATGGCAAGGTGCAGTAGCCAGGCTTCCTTCTCTCTTGGTTGAGTGTAGGTGTTGAGTGCCTGGATCCCTGAACACTCTGAACCCAGTCCCAAAGAGCAAATTCTCTAGGCTGCTGCCATTTTGGAATATGGTGTTCTGGGGTCTATTCTCAGAACAGTCTTTCCACCTTTGCAACTCTGAGGCTGCAGAGGCTGAAGTCCTGCTGGTTCCTGTGATGTCCTCAGGCCATCTTTTCTGTTGTTATCTTCTGAAATACTTGGCTTTTCCTTGACCAATTTGAATTTTCAGTGACCAGTTTCTCCTCTGTTCCATCTTTGCAGTCTGCAACTTTCCCGGAGCTTCCTTTCTGGACAAACTCACAACATTTTAAATCATTCTGCTGTACTCTTTGCTCTTGATTCTCAAATAAATCCTGCTAAATGCCCCCAAGAGTAGCCATGCCACCACCTTAGCATAAGACTGCCTTGAAATTTCTTCTAAAAGATTTATCCATTGCCCTTAATCTCAGTCTCAGGCACATTCTCTGCACATGAACAAAATACAGACAAACTTTCTGCCAAGCCATAATACATACTGTCTGGAGTCTAACAGCCAGTGCAGTCCTTCTTCCCAGCAGAAACCTCCTGAGCCTGATCTTTACTGCCAGGATTTCTATCAGCCTTCTGATTTTCCTGCACTCTGACCAGAGTCTCCTATTAAGTACAGCCTCAGGCATTCAAGCTTTACTTTTTCATCTGACATCTCCAAACCTTTCCTAACTCTTTCCATTCCCACAAGCCAGCTCCAAAGGCTCCTGAACCACATGGTCAGGTACAGTCACAGCAATGATTCCACTTCTCTGGTGGTCTGTGTTAGTTACTTTTCTCACTGCTGAGACAAAATACGTAACATCTAAAGTTAAAGGAGGAAAGGTTTATTTGGCTCACAGTTGTAGAGATTTCAGTCTATAATCAACTGACTCCAAAGCAGGGCAGCATGGCAGACAGGCATCACAGAGGAAAAATAGTTTATGGCAAGCAGAAGGCAGCAAAGCAAGCAAGGGATGATCACAGCTCTTTCTGCCCCTTTTATGTTATCCAGACTTAGGGCAAGTAGCACTCTCACCCTTAATTGTAGTGTCCTTGAGTCTAGTAGCATTGTACTATGAATCAATCCCAGCATCACACTAGATCCAGTCACCTCTGCAAAAGCCCCACCTATGACTGCATGAGACTTTCGGGGGAACATCTAAACACAACATATGTTTATATATTTTACTATTGAGTAATATCCTGTGTTGGACTTTTCACTTTGTTCGTGTCCTACCTACTTGCTGTTGTAAACTGCCCAACCCCAATTTATGATCAGCGCTTCGTATTTTTTCTTGGTGGTTAATAAGTACTATGCCAAATGATAATTGGGCAAAGCAAGGCTAACTGCCAAATACATGTCATGGGTCTCAACATCATTGTTTCCTAAGGTATGGGCTGCTATTCCAGAGCAGAAATATCACCAGATTTTGTCTCCTGGTTTGGAATCTCTGGTGGTGGGGCCTAGAATCTGCATTATTGAAAAAGGCCTTCAGTTGGAACTCAAGTACATTAAGGTTCAGGAATCACTGCTTAAACCTTAGTAAATTATTAACTAATTACTGTATTCATTTGAAGCAGCTGTAAACAGGTAAAGGCTTCATCAGTACCGTTAAGACTTTCTTAGTCTCCTATTCAGAAACTTTATTTGGTACATGTAGCATTTTATATATATATATAGTTTTTGTAAACTCAGTATCCTCAACAGGAAAAGCCTATTCACTCTGCATACTTTGCAGCTTTCTGTTTTGTGTAGAATTCCCTGCACCCACTCCCAGCCTCCCCACCTTCCCCAAGCAATATATAACATATATATATAACAATATATAACATAGCCACCAGCTCATACTCCTTAGGAATAAAGAAAAGACTGAATCCTGTTATTTTCCTTTAGGAACAGCTGAACAGTGACTCTTTTACAAGAATCCAGAACATGCATTGTCACTTCTGTGTTAACCCTCACTGTAAATTTTTGTGGGTTTCAAAAATTGAAAACTTGTAAGACTTGTAGCCAAGTCTTAGCAGGGTCCCTGGCCAGAGGAATTCATTTGAAGCACATTCTACAGTGGAGGTGCTCTGAAGGTAAAAATCCTTTATTTACACTTGGATGAGTCCCAAACAGCTGTCCTCTCTCTACTGGGACTTGGGAGCAAATATGAGTATTGGTTTGTGCATCTTTTTTGAGGATTTGAAAGCTTCTGTATTGTGAATGATAAAAACCATGCAATTGAAGTGATAGGTTTGATAGACATGACAGCTGGTCCTTAGGAAATGAGCTGAGATCACAAGCTAACAGGTACTGTACTTAAAAGTTTATAGTGTAACTACTCGATACGATGTTGGGCTTGTGTGAAGTAGCCTCCCCTCTAATGTGCTTTTCAGGGACATTTTATTGTAGGTGAAGCACCTGTTAAAAGGCTTTTCTGGTATAGTGAATTTGATTTATGTTAACATACAAACAGATGCAGACTGTCTAGAGATCTTTAGTAAATCAGAGTTTTTTTCAGTTTTGCAAATTTAGAGAGTATTTTTACTCATTTCCAATTCATGACATATTGAAATGGCAGGTATCTTAAACATTGTGTATAACATTTTCTTCTTGCTTACAAGTTATATTTGTTCATTGTTTGAATAGTTCTTTAGAACAGATAATTAGGATGAAAATTTTGTGTTAATTTCTAGAGCTGTGTATACTTAATAATTCAGTATTTGCTAATTCTAGATTCTTTTCTATGGTTATTGTGTTGATACTTTAGAATTTTAATTTTACCCACCAGTATGTTTTAAGAAGTTGCCAGACAAATTTGGATACCTAAAACCTTTTATTTAGCTATTTATGGTTTTCAAACTATCTTATGTGTTTATTTTCCATTGAGACCTAGAAATTCCAAGAGGAAGAAGCAGTGACTTCTGCTCTGTGCCTGGCTGTGTGCATAAGTTCTATATTGGATTAAGTCTTTTAATCTTACAGCAGCCTTACAGTATAGACAGGAATTGCTGTGTTCAGTATATGACATTAAGATTCATACAAGTGACTTATTTAAGATCATACCATTAATCTCTAGAGAATTTGGAATCTCAATTTCTTGTCTAGAGAATGTTGTGCAGAACCCTGTGACTTTCTTGTATTGAAATATATTTTTTTTAGCTGACAACAACATCTTTGAGACATTTATAAAGCTGGTGAATGGGGACATACTGCTTCTTTGGGTTATAAAAAGATATTTTGTTAGTTTTTGACCAATGGTCTGGTGACTGGATCTAGCATGCTCCCTCTTTTAAAAATAAAGTTTTATAGGAACACAGCTATGTCCATTCATTTACATATTGTAACAGAGACATATGACCTGCAAAGCCTCAAATATTTGCCATCTGGCCCTTTACAAACAGTGTTTTCTGACCAGTGGATGGATACTGGTTTTGACTGTTTGGGAGTAGGTAGCTTTTAATGTTAAGAATTAATTGGCTTATGCCGGGGATTTAGCTCAGTGGTTTCACTGGCCACCTGCTGCGCAAGCGCGAGGACCCGAGTTTGATCCCCGGTACCAAAAAAAAAAAAAAGAATTAATTGGCTTAGGTTCATGGTTTGGCAGAAGTGTTTTCTGCCCCCTTTCTTTCCAAAGTCTGTCATACAGCTATAGCCCTTTTCTTGTTTGTTTTGGATCGAACTCGGGTCCTTGAGCTTGCACAGCAGGTGGTGAAACCACTGAGCTAAATCTCCGGCCCAAATCTAGCTTATAGCTCTTTATATTTATTTCTGTATGGTTCTATAATTGTGATTGAGTTTTTATTCTTTTGCAGGTAACATGAATTTCAAAAATTCTAAAACTTGGCGCTGTTTATTATTGTAAGCATTGCACAGCCAACTCTCCCACATTCTGATGATGGTGTCTGCACTGTACCCTGTGAGAAAAAGGCTCCTGGTAGTTTATACCAAAGTGCAGAAAGAATTGTGGGCACCATTCTTTGCTTCTCTGAAACGCTGTAGGGAGAAGGTTAATTTATGTAATTGAGACAGTTGTATCAAAATTGGGTGAGCCTTATTTTGACATAAAACAAATATGTCACTCTGTATAACTGCAATCTATGAAATTTGTTTCAGTATTATAAAGTGAAAAATGCAGGAAGATTAAAAACTTAATTACTATACTTCTGCTTATTGCTTTACATCCTTCTCTTGTTTTAGGGGAAGGGTTTTTTTTTTTTTCCATTTAGTTTATTAGTACAGTTTAGGTATACAATACAGTTACATTCATCATTGGGATCTTGGTTCTTATTTTTTCTCCATTTCCCTATCCTCTCTTCACCCCCTTCACCCTTCCCTATTTACAAAGACTTTGTTTCCATGTTTTTCCTTTTCTCATATTTTTTATTTTTCCATCTTTCCTTTAAGGGAAGGGGATTTTTTGAAACAGGGTCTCACTGTGTAGTCCACGCTGGCCTTGAACTTACTGTGTAGCCCAGGCTAGTCCTGAGATGATCTTCCTGCCTCAGACTCCTGAGTGCTGGGATTATAGACGTTGTGCACCACACCCAGCAAATGTTAGCAAATGCCTCAAATGTTAGCAAACTTTTACAATCTATTTCTTATGTATTGGCTATTACACAAAAGCAGCTTTGTTGATTTGGTGGAATTTGAGCTATATCACTCATTGGTTACTGGGTGAGGAAGAAATTATAGTTTTCTCTCAATATTTTTCATTGAAATCATTGGATAGAAGGTGCATTTCATTAACTTTCCTTTTGGGAAAGCTTGATCAAAAGTATGTTGACAAAATGAAGACTTTCAATTGCTAATAGGTTTATGTCAGTTCATACTTCCAAACATACTTCAAAGGTGAGTTCATCAGCCTTTCCTTACACCCATCTGAGTTTCACCACCTCTTATTCAAATTCAGTGGGAGCCATTCAGATAGGTTGATATTGCAGTCCTTACACAGTTGTCCTGTTTTTTTTTTATTAAATGATGAAACATAAGAAGGCTGGTAAGTCAGTAATGTGTTTGAAATATATGTAAGTTTTTTTTACTAAAAGAGTGGGTTATTGCTAAATTTCTCAAGCTTGGTTTTCAGTGCAGATTTTTTTCAGGTGATTTTTAACACTGACGGTATATGGTCATTAACCGAAGGCAGGCAGGAGTTAGCCAGGGGGCTGTTACTTTGTGGGAGGTAGACCAGAGAATGGGTACTGAGGGAGTTCCCACCTGTCAGTACTGCCTTTGTCTGAAGCCTATAGCCTGCACCTGGTTGGAGATGATTGGGTTTAGGAGCCTGGTTATAGGGGACTCAGGACCTCCCCCCCCCCCCCATGTTGGTTAACTGCTCTTTGGATCATAACACAGCTTGGTCTGTGGCAGAACTGTGAGAATTTTAATATTGAGAGAACTCTTATTTAAATTATGCATGAACACCAAGGCCCTATGCTTTGTTCTAAACATTTGACCATTGATAACTTTGAATTTATGTTGCTTGAATCTCAACTTATTGTTAGTGAGGTTTCTGTGATATGGTAAAATGCAAGATGTAGAATATCACTAGTTTTTTCTTGTGTGAATGGCATTTCTCTACTTTGACTGGTTAGTATGTATCTTAATTTACCTGTTGTGAATAAGAAAGTTCTTTAGAGGAAATTAAAATAAAGTTGCTTGGGTCTGTGTCTCTGATTCTAATGAGAATGAGATCAGCTTATATTCAAATGCAGGGTGTTTGGCAAAGGACCTGGCCATTCTGAGATCCTAGTGAAATCACTAAGTTAAACTTTAAGAACACGCTATTCTTAATATTCAGGAATGTATTACATAGTCCTGGAAAACTTCAAAGTTGCTCATAAGATTTTTATGAGAATTTGTTTAGCGACAGTAATGGAGAATTTGGCTGTTAATTCTGAGGGGGGTAATGGCTTTCTAGTGTCAGAGACTAGTTGTAGCTTCCCTTCTCTCAGAGAGGGGTAGTGAGCAAGAAGGCTGTAGTGAACTTGTGCCAGTGTCCTTCCCCCAATCTCCTAGTGTCTAGTGGGGGGAAGTCTGTGAATAAGTGGCATTTTGTGAGTTTGGGGGATTATATAAAAGTGCAGCTGAACCTACAGCGGTGTTGCATTAGTAACTGCTTTAAACATACCGTTGATTGTTAAAACTTTTAATTTGACAATGAAGCCCTTTGTCTTTTGTTTGTTTTGTTCTTTGGTTTCTTTGAGACAGGATCTCCCTGTATAGCCCAGGCTGGCCTTGAGCTCTTGAATTCACGGCAGTCTTCCTGCCTCAGCCTCCCAAATGCTGGGATTACAGGCATGTGCCACCATGCCTGGCTTGTCTAATTTTCAATCAAAATCTTTCTTCCCACTTGAAAAGATTGAGTCTGAAATACAAAGGAATCCTGCAACCCTTAAGCTTCCTTACATATGTCACAGACCTCTAGGGAAAGCTTGATACACAGCAGTGTAGACTTTGGATTGTATTCACAGAACTATTCTTTTTTTTTTGGTACTGGGGATCAAACTCAGGTCCTTGCGCTTGCACAGCAGGCGGTGAAACCACTGAGCTAAATCCCCAGCCCAACAGAACTATTCTTGTATGCAAGGAGTTTAGATGGTTTTTTTGTATCTTGGTGACAACTTTTTTTTTTTTGATACTAGGAATTGAACTTGGTGACAACTTTTAATTTTATTCTCATTTACTTCTTCCCTTTCTTTTTCAGTGTCCTGGGTCATGAAACTTAATCCACAACAAGCTCCATTATACGTGAGTAAATAACAGTTTCTTTTTTTTTGTTTGTTTTTGGTACCGGAGATCGAACTCATGACCTTGTGCTTGAGAGGCAGGCGACGGAACCACTGAGTTAAATCCCCGGCCCACAATTTCTTTTTATTTTGTACTTATTTGTGTTGTTTAGTTATGATAAACTTACATCATCATGTGATAGAGATGATTAAAGAATTTATTTACACTATTAATAGTGTAAGCTGGGGACCCCCCCCCCCTTTCATCCTTTCCTTCCCTTCATCCTATCCTTCATCCTTCCTTTCCCTTCATCCTTCCCTTCCCTGATACTGGGGATCGAACTCAGGACCTTGCAGTTGTGCTGAGGCAGGCGTGGTACCTCTGAGCTAAATCCCTGGCCCCGACCTGCAGTACATTTCTGTAAAAATAAAATGGAGGTCTTCTCTGCCATTGTGAGTTACTCCGTGTTCAACTAGGTGGCACTCTGTCACTGGGAAGAGTGCTGTTTCCCTAAGAACTGCGGGTAAAAGCTGATGTGTCTCCCTGAAGGGAGGAAATTATAAGATGAAGTGGGTAAATGAACAAGTCAGGGCTGGACAAAGGTAAATTCTAGGGGACTGCTTATTTTACTTTTGAAAAAATGAATTGGCTGCATTGAGGTGGTGAAAACTACCTAGTGGTGAGGAGCCAGCTAGAGTCTGAGAGGCTGGGGAATGTTGGGTTGCTGTGATATGGTGAGTGTGAGGGATTTCTCTGTTATAGGACTGGAATCAGGCCCTGAAGAATAAGGACTGTTTAGTTGGTTTAGAAGAAAGACAGACGGCAGGCTGATGGGAGACAGAGAGCATGGTGTTGGCTGAGTGGTGAGGATGGGCACTGGGCTGTGGACACTCTGCCTGGCTGGAGTTGAGTTGGAAATCATGGGAGGTGGTAAACCTGTGACAGCTGATGCTCAGTTCTGAAGGAAGACAGGTATTGCTTTATGACCACAGATGAGCAATTGATAGTTAAAGCTGCTGTTCATTTTATAATATGTATTTATTTTTAACTATGCTGTGTTAATAATTATCTTTCCAACATGGGACATATGTAGAATTCGTTGGCACAGTTGATTTTTTTGTTAAATGTAATCTACAAAGAAAAAAAATGTGTTCTTAGATAGTAATTTATGTACTTATTTGCTGTCTAGACTACTTGGAGATGAGTTTTGTTCACTAGTAGGCATGTATGTGAATTGAGCACCTTAGATTTTTCTAAATACCTTTATTGACATATAATTCATACAAAGTATAATATGGTGTGTCTAAATTTAAAAAATTTTATTACAGTACAAGACACCTTGCCATTAATTCCCCTCAAAATTCTCCCCCTCATTTGAAATACACTTAACCCATTGTTCTTGGCACTTTCTGAAGCAGATCTGGAATTCCTGTTTTGTGAGTTTCTTTAGTTGTCTAAATCAGTTGAAAGCATTTTTCTTTCTTAGACATTTTGATTGGGGAAGAGCCAGAAGTTGTATGGTGCCAGATGCAGTAAATAAGGTGGATAAGGACAGATATACCACGTTTTTACAAGCCTGCCTTTCCATTGGATGGCACTCAGCAGTTTTTTTGATCCTATCTTGCAGACAGTCACAAAAGCAGACTTTCAGAACTGCTTCAGAAAGTAATAAGAATGATGGAATATTTTTGAAGTGAGGGTGAATATTTTGAAGGGAGTTAGTGGCAATGTGTTCCATAGTATTGCTTTTAAATTAAACATTCACCATAATTTTTAGTCACCCCTTGTATATCATTAATTTTTTCTTTAAAGTGTACGATTAATTCAGCCAGGCATGGTGCCATCTGTCCCTAATCCCAGCATTCTGGGAGCCTGAGGCATGACACTTAAATTTAAGCCCAGCCCAGGGAAACTTAACAATTTAGTGAGACCCTGTTTCAGAAAAGGGCTGGGGATGTAGCTCAGTGAGAAGATTCTGGGTTTAGATTATCCTGAATTACAATCCCATAATCCCACTGTAATCACAGGAATCTTTGTAAGCAAGAGAAGGTATAAGGGCTCTGAGCAAAGGATAATATCCCCTTAGAGATTGGACAAAGCAGATGAACACTTTCTCTCTCCAGAGCCTCTGGGAGGAATATATTCTTGCTGATACCTTGATTTTAGTGTAGAATGTCATTTTAGACTTCTGAAATCCAGAATTGTACAAAAATAAATTTGTGCTCATTTTAAGCCATTAACTTTGTGGTAATCTGTGGTAACAGTATTATGAAACTAATGCAGTAATAGTTTGGGAAAATTTATTGATGGTAGTGTGAAGGCTAATTAGGAGAAGGAGAAGATAGCGGCAAAAAGATCAGAAGCCTTCTCATCTTGCAGTCATAGAGTCTTGAGAACTAGAGTTAATAAAGACCTGCAATATGTGTTTCAATTGTTTTGTCTTAGAGATGAGAGTCTGAGGTCTGAGTATGTTGTGATAAAGTGGCACAGCTCTTTGGTAATAAAACTGATTTGAGCCTATGTTATCTGTATTTGGTCATAGAAACCATTCTAAGTCTTAAATTTTAAAAAAGTTTTGTTCTGTTAGGGAAACAAGGCTAAGCTCTGAGGATTAGTCCTAATAAATTAAGTGGTTCATGTATGATTATATGTTTCAGTGAATTGGACAGACACTGCTGAAGAATACTTTAAACTTCAAATTTCATGAAGTGGTATTCGGCAGTAATAATGAGGCAGTCTTGTTACCCCTTTTTGAAAAGGAGATTGACAATGTATTCCATTATCAATGAGTCAAGTTAGGAATTTATACTCTTTGATAAAGAAAATAGTTTATTGGCAGTGCATTGGATAGGGTGGAAGTTCTCTGCACCAAAAGAAAAAAACAATGAACAGCAAAATTACGTTGCAGCTTTTCTGTTAGTTTATGTTTGAGATCTGTTAATGGTGAGTATTGTGTCATCAGTTGGGTAGAGAAAACTGCTATTAAATAAGGAAAACACTGAGTTCTGAGAACTTTTATCTGTAAATTAAGAAAAATAAGCTATGTGCCAAGTAAGTTGCAATTGTTAAAAAATAGTTCCACATTGTGTACAGGTAGCACTAGTACTGTTGAATGTAGTGAGGCTGCTATAATGAATTATTCTGATGAAATTTTCACAATGAATATGTAGGGCAGTGGTTCAAAGCTTTGACCAGTAGCTCAACAAGATACATCTTTGTTTCTTTTTTGCTAGGTCTGATTTCATGAGTACAAACTTTGTGTTAGAAGCCAGTTACATCATTAGTTCAGGTATTTTTACAGTCTCCACAAAAGTATTGATTACTGCCAGATGGATTTTTAAGAATTGCAGTTAAGATTCCCTTAGTGATGATTTAAAATACTGACAAATTTAGCAATATTCTTTTTCTGTGTGGTGTTCTACATGAATTAGTAAGAGTGAAAATGGAGAGATGGTGGCAAGTACAAGAAGTATTTTGAAAGAAACAACAGGGCCAAATACTTCATGGGACATGGGGAGTGAAAGAAAAATCTAAATGACAGCTGATTGAGAAACTGAGTGTAACAGCTGATTGCTATCAGACAAAGGGAAGGAAAAGGTGATGGCTTGTTCTTTAAGATGTAGGCTTGGGACTCTGGGGGAGTGCAGTTGGTTTTAAAGTAGAGATAATTCATCTCTAAAAAATTGATACTTTTGATTGTAAGACTAGATGAGCTTTTTAAAATAAAAGGGAGTAGTTGGAATTGAAATAGTGGACAGTGTGTGAGGGGGATCCCAAGAACAAAGTTGAGTTGTCTTACTTATTGGTGAGACAAAATGCCACAACTTAAAGAAAGGTTTATTTTAGCTCACAGTTTATAGAGGTGTTAGTCCATAATTGGCTGACTCCAAGGCAGTGTGGCAAGGCAAAGAAGAAACAGTCCATCGTGTGGCAGAAGAGAAATAGCAAAACAGTTAGCCTTTCTTTCCTTTTTTATTCCATTCAGGCTACAAGCCCATTGGTTGATGCAGCTCACACCCAGGATGGGCCTTCGCATTATCCACACCTCAGGACTATGCTAAACCAATCGGTAGACTGACCCACTTATCACAGCATAATCCAGTATCACATACCCTTGATCCAGCCACTTCCCAAAATGCCCCACTATGAGTGCATGAACCTTTTGGGGGGACATCTAGTCAAGGGAGGAGGAATTCTAGAAACTTAAATTACATTTGAGCCTTTTAACATTTTATTCTTGGAGTTAATTTCACTCATTATCAGGATTAAAAATGAATTTTGGATTATACTAGAGCTGAGGGATTTGGACTAGAGTAGAGCTGGGGAATTACTTTCATTCAGATGTCCTCTGTATTAAGTCCTGTTCTAAGTGCTGAAGATTTAGCCATAAATAGAACAGAAAGGTCCCTTCCCTCTTGGTACTTGTATTATAGTGAGGAGAAGGCAAACAACTTACCTACAAGAAAACTTAGGAAGTGAAAATAAGTAAAACTTATTTTCTGTGAAATAAGTAAAACTATTTTCTGTGAAAATAAGTAAAACAACAAAGTATGGTGGTGCCTAGATAGGGCAGGGCTTGTTTTAGATTGAATGGTCAGGAAAAGGCCTATGAGGAGAATGTCGTTTAATATGAGACCTGAATGGCCAGGCATATATGTAATGTTGTAGGCCAGGGGAACAAGGGCAAACACTAAAAGAGAAAACTATCTTGAGATATTTGAATTACAGAACAGTAACTGGGGATTAGTTCAGTAAGGGACAGCTGGGCCTGGTCTCCTCCAGGATGAGGTGGGAGGCTGAAGAAATGAAGAAAAAGCTAGATCTTGTAGGCTTTTATAGACCACTGGGTCTGTCTTGGGCCGGTCTTCCCTGACATGTGAACCTTGGTGCAGCATGTGACCCTGTGTACTCTGAAAACCTTAACGCCTCTGAAAACTTATGGTTGTCAGTCATTTTAGGGATACTAGGATTTCTCCTAATTTACATCTGCTAGCCCTGGTGTTTTTAGGTAGTTTAAATTTGAGGAAAAATAAGTTTTAGTCCTTTTTAGGTATTTTTTTAAAGGTATAAATTTTCTTGAGGACTATTTGTTAGCACATAATTGGCTCATCAAATCGAATGTAATATAAATTTGGGTTTGTTTATATATTTCATAGCTAAATTATCTTTTTGGGAGGGGGAAAAAAACCAGTGTATTTTTATATATTGTTAGTCCATTTCTGAACTGAGGTGGTATTTGATGTAGTTTAAGAGCTATCATTTCTCTGTTTGGTTTTCTGTAAATATTTACCTGCTGGTGTGGAAATCTTTCTTGCATCACCCATAATTTCTATAGATGACATTTCTTAAAGATAACAGCTTATATTCAAATAGTACCTAATAGTTTAAAAAGCACATTTTTGCATACCTTATGTCATTTGGTTCTCACAGCAAAGTTGTGAGGGTGGAGGAAGCTGTGTTGTTACCTTCATCATTCACCATCTCCCAAAAACCCATAAGCCCAAAATGGGTAATCTGATAAGTGGCGAGGGTGGAGCTTTCCCCAGATATTGTGACTCAAATCCATTTTCTTCTTATACAGTGCTTTCTTACTAAATCTACCAGTGTTCCATAAAACATGAAAATCTCATGTCACATACTGTGATAGAGACTTGTACAAATAAAATCCCTTTTTCTTATAAACAATTCAAGTTTAATCTTCCATTTCATGTGTTCTTAAAGTCTTAAAGTGTTTTGTTTGAAATAAGTTTAAACTTACAGATAAAAGAATACAATGACTTCACCTCTTCATCTCATTAACATTTAGTCACACTTACATATCATCTGTATCAAGTATTTATTTTTTGAATTGTTTGAAAATATTAGGCATTAATGCCCCATTCCCTCTAAATATTTCAGCATGTATTTCATAAGAACTAGGTTCTCTTTCATAACTGTATTACAATTAACAAAAATAGGAGTTATAACATTTATGTAATACTCTTGTATAATTACCCCAGTAATGTCTTTATAGCATCCTTTCCCTTCTGCAAGCTAGAATTTAAGCCATTATTACACATTGTATTTATGTCTCTTTAGTCTCTTAATCAGTAACAGTTTCTCTAATGATATTGCCACCTGTGAGGAGAATAAACCAGTTATTTTGTAGCAGTTTGTGTTTGTAAGACTTTTTCTCATGATTCTGGCAGACCACATAAATTATGACCAGTTTTGTGTATTATGCAAAGAGGATACTTGATATTTTCTTTTCTCAGTCCACTTGATAGATTCTTGACTGATAAGGTGGTGGCAAATTTATGTAATATCAGGCCGGGGATTTAGCTCAGTGGTTCCGCCTCCTGCCTCGCAAGCTCAAGGACCCGAGTTCGATCCGCAGTACCCCCCCCAGCAAAATTAAATTTATGTAATATGTGTGGCCCCACCCACATGTTGTCTGGTTTGGAAGCACCTTTTGTATATTGAATTTTCCTAAAATAGGACACCCTTGCTGTTTGCAAGATATGTCCTAGAATAGATGGGGGTTTGAATAATAAATTGCTTGAGGTTTGAACAGAACATTGTGTCTACCTTTGTGGATACACATGCCTTTTAGGTTTTTTTGGTGTGGTACTGGGGATCAAATTCAGGACCTTGCACTTGTGAGGCAAGCGGCGGCACCATTGAGCTAAATTCCTGGCCCTACACATGCTTTTTAAACAAATGTAATTCTCAACTAAGGTCTAACAACCATATTTAATAGGTACATAGGTACATAGGTGCTCAGTAAGCATTCATAGAGTGAGTGAAAAAAATTTAGTTAAAACTAAAATTTTAGTGCAGTTTACTCCTTTTGGATACAACAACTGCCTTTTCATTGTTTTTCAGGTTTCATTTATTAATTTACACTGTATGGGCCCTGAATAGTTAGTGATGTCACCTTTGTGATTGAAGGTGTTGCTAACATGGAAATGAACATGCTAACCATATCCTTATTGTGTGTATGTAACCATCCTTATAATTGTGAAGGAATCTTTAGTGTCCTGTGAAGTAGGGTGTATGTGTGCGTGCACCCCCATCTGGAGATTGAACCCAGGGCCTTTGACACTGAGCTATTTTCTCAGCCCTTTATTTTTTATTTTAAAACAGGATTTTACAAAGCTGCTAATTTGCTCAGTGTGGACTCAAACTTGGGATCCTCCTGCCTCAGCTTCCCAGAATTTCCAGCTCTGTAAAGCATAGTTGAATATGTATATTGCTGAACTTTTTGCCACTGTGACAAAATGCATGAGAACATCAAGAGGAGACAAGATTTTGGCTCATGGCTTCAGAGGTTTCATTCCATGATTGTTTGGTTCTGTCGCTTTGGGCCTGTGGTGAGTCAGAACATCATGGCAGGGAGTGCATAGGAAAACAAAGACAATGGGGCCAGGGTCTCATTATCTCCTTTACAACCCCCCCCCCTTAATTATTCTTAGTAGGCCTTACATAGCATTTAGAGATGTTCCCATGTGCCATCATCTCCCATTAGTGCCACAATCTGGAGACCAAGCCTTGAGCACATGGCCTTTGGTTGGTATTTGAGGTCCAGACCATAGCATTATATGTATCTGATAGAATTATGTTCTAGAGATACATAAGCCCATGAAACATCAATTTGAAAAAATATGCTAGAAATAGTGCATGTATTTCTTTGAGTCTTGAATTATCTTTTAGTTTTTATTAGACCCATGATCTGAATCACTTGTTTGCTGCAGATCACGTGAGTGCTTGCTAATTTCTTTTTTTATGAACATAATATATGTATCTCTTGGCTCTAGAGTTCTTCTCACTGTTAACATAAAAAGCATAGCCTTTTCCTCTTAGAGGGTAAGGGATGAGGGATGCTGTCAGATGATAAAATGCCAAGCACATGAACGAGGGGTTGGTATTTATGAAGCAAACAAAATTGGTTCCACCCCCACCCCACCCCCACACACTAAGCACAACTGGACCTAGCAGCCTAGCCGCCGGACATGAGCAACGCCAAATAAATCCTCCTCTAGACTAACAGCTGAAAAGGAACCAAAATGTTTACATTTCCAAAGGAGGAGGAAAGGGGTTTGGGGTGCTTCTTATCTCAGGTCCAAGGTTCAAGGAGACAGTGTCAAGAATAAGGAGATTTGGATGAATCCCATACTTGATTGCCAAAAACAGTGATTTCTTTTGTCCTGTCATCATTTTACACCCAAGTGACTGTGTCACAGTCAGCTCTAAATGTGAGAGTGAACATTGTGAGAGAGGTCAGGCCTGGCAAAAAAACAAAAAGAAAAAAAAAACTTGATGAGTCATAAGAATCATATTTTAGGAATGATTGAACCCAGTTTTCTAGAAGAGTGAGAAAGCTGAAAGAGATTGAGGGATTGGCCTGCACTCTTACAGGTGGCCGTGATAAACGTGATCACTTAGTAGAATCTGCAGATAATTAGCCAGGGTGCAGAAGGCAGATCTAGTTGAGGCAATGCAACTGATAAGAGTTGGCTTAAATTTAAGACTCAAACTCTAAGCACAGGGAAGCTGTAGTGTAAGTCTTGGAATAAATAGCCTAAGAGAAAATTATGCATTTGGAAGACTGGAAGAAAGGAAGAATATTTGAAGATAGGATTGAGCTTCTTGGTGGTATGAACAGGTAAGGGTTAAAATGTCCATGAGCTGTAGAAACATGGAGAATCATTTACAGCTAATATTTGAAATCCCTTGGAAATAGAAGTAGTCAAAATAAAATACGAGTTACAGCTTGACAAAGGGAAGCCAGTAATAGCCATCTCAATAAAGTATGTGGTTAGATGCTTTGACTTTGTACTTTGAGGTTCCTCAAGAGAATGGTGACTTATTAGCCCTGGATCAGTGAGAGACCGGTCAGGGCCCTAGAACATAAGTGCAGCTCCTCCAGTTATTTGATGTTTTTTCTGTATTAGAATAATGTTTTTGACTGATTTCTAGAGTGTTCCATTGGGTTTAGGACACTGCATGGTTAATGCCATATCTGGCTGTAACTCCTGAGGAGATTGCTGGGCCTGCCACTGACCCAAATGGTTTATTTTGGAGGCTGATGATCTGCTAACTAAAATGACCATAAGGACATTTAAAGAAAAAAAAAAACTTGGAGTGCATTCCTTAGATTCTTCAATCATAAACTTGCTTCTTTATGTTTCTAAGATTTTTTTTTTTTCTGTTGAACATATCTCTAGGTCTTCCTCAGGAAACCCAAAAGACATTTTTTCCCTGAAAAATAAATATTTTAAAAAGCACTTTTAAAATGTTTAATTTGACAGCATACTCAAATGTGAGATATAACTCCTGTTCCAAGATATGCTCCAAGTTAATATATGGGATAATAATCATTACCTGCCATATGTTTGGGCTAAAACTCACATTTATTAGATTCTCAAGGGGAAGAGCCATTCCAATTACAAAACATTTCCAGAACCCCAGCAAATCTGGTTTATTATGTTCTCCTTCCTCTCTTCTTTTTTCTCAGTACCAAATGTTTTTGCATGTAATAGCTTCTGGGAGGACAATAGAAGAACATTATAAGAAAAAATATTTGGCACTGGGTATCTCTCTTTATTTGTAATATGCAAAACAAGACTCTCAACTTGTTTTAACTTCACCTTAAAATAAGGACCATCTCTTAAGATATTATTATTCTCTGTTTTCCCAAGGAATGGGAAAGTAGGTTTGGATAATGGTGTTTGCCGAGAACCTATTTTTGACAAGGTGCTATGGCCAGCACTTAATATACATTACATACATGTGCCTGACTGAATCTTCACAACGATTATACAGGGCTTGGCTAATATTTCTACTTTACATCCAGGAAAGTGAGGGTTCTAAGGGATAGCTAACAGCTGTGTGGATGTAGACTTCAAATCTTGTGGATGGCTCAAAACCCCATTTAAAGGAGAGAAATCAGACGAGCGTATATATTGGGCTTGCATTTACATCTTGAGAAAAATTTAAGATGATTTTTTGCTACATCGTTGGAGTTTTGTTCACTCTGAACTTGTATTTCCAGTCTCAGTGAAGACTTTTACCTTGTGCAACGGAAGAATGTGGTTTGTTCGTGCTGTTTGGAGCAGACCTCAGAGCTCAAACAGTACCAGAAGGTGAGAGTACATGTGCAGATATGGTCAGAGGGGATGTTATAAAACTTTTTAAAAAAATTTAAGTTTAAAAATTTTCCTGAGCTGGGTGTGGTGGCACATGCCTGTAATCCCAGCACTTGGGAGGCAGAGGCAGAATCACTGTGAGTTGGAAGCCAGCCTGGACTACATAGTGAGTTCAAGGCCAGCCTGAACTACATAGTGAGACCTGGTCTCAAAAAAAATTTTTTTTTTTTCCTGAATAAGTATAATTTGCATAAGCCAGTTATTTGAAGAGCCATAGAACTCATTTTATTTGAGCTTAATGGTTCTCACTTGCCTCGTAAGTAAAAGGACTAGTTTAATGGCATAATTTTATTGCTCTTCGTGGGAAAGGTGTTTCCACAGCAGGAGCTAAAATAACCTGTGACTCTCACTTGGCAGTTAGGTTACATTGTGCTCTCGCAGAGTCTTATCAGCCTTCTCATCTTTTAAATGGATTCCTTGCCTTGCCTTAATACATTTCTGATGGGTCCACTCCAACATTTTGTACACCCATGGCCCTGTCCAGCCAGATCTGAGAACTATATTTAAATAATACTTTGTCACTATGGCCAGAGAAAATAAGGAAGTCAAGTGTTCCTCAATTTAGCTTTTGATGGTTTTACTGAGCAAGAATTTCAGTTTCAAATTCTGTTGGAATTTTAAATCTATTTCCAGAAACTTACTTTCCAGTTAATGGGCTTACAGGTAATATTTTCTTATTTTTCCTTGACATTTTCAGAATAGACAAAAGCACATAGGTCAGTGCCATTACAGGACTTTTCTACAGAATGCTTTTTAAAATAACTTGGTATTTCCTAAGGTTTCTAGTAATAGTGAACAAACAATTTAGGAAGAGGCCCTCTGTTGGGAACCCAAGGAAGAGCAATTATGTCTTTACAACTTCCAAAGATGGTATTGAGGACCAGGTGAGGTGATATATGTAAAGCGCATTGCGCAGATGATGGATAAAATCTTTAAGTATAAGTTGCTTTTAAACAAGATCCATTTCCTTTATTTTGACATAGTATAAAAGCTTGTAAAAATTACATTGCATTGGTTCCTCTTGCATCTTTTGCATGTATTGTTGTGTTGAGAGCTCTTCCCCTTTGCTTAGAAAGAGAAGAGAAACTACCTTTTACTGAGGACTTTCCATGTAAAGTGACTTACTTGATTCCTTTACTCTTGTGACACCCATGTTGTAGCTGAAGCAACATTGCTAGGAAGAGATGAAACAAGGATTTTACCTCATGACTCTTGTTCTTTTTGTTTAATCCTTACATGAGTATAGTTTCATTTTCAGTCTCTCAGATTGAGACATCCTCAGTTGACCTGGTGATTGGAAAACTGATTCCTATGTGACAGGCATGTTTAGAGGTTGTCTGTAGTCCTGGATTCCATTTGCCATTCCTTTTTACATAATCACATCAATAATTGGTATGAGAGAGAAACTGGAATGATCGCCACCCAGGCTGCTTTAGGACATGTGTGAAGTGAGGCCCCAGATCACCAGCAGTTGCTTGAGCATCACTAGGACTTGGTAGAAATGCAGATTTTCAGCCCTTACCCTGGCTCTACTAAATTTCTGGGAATAGGGCAAAGGAAGCCATTTTTTAGTAAGCTCTTCAAGTGATTCTGACGTATATCAAAGTTTAGTCATGAACCAAATGGGCAAAAAAAAAAAAAAAAAAGATAGTTTTTAAAGCCCCATGCAAATTAAATTGGAAGAGTTTGAGTAGAGTTATATCTCCCAGTGTGGCTGAATATATAATTCATCAGCCCTGGTTGCCTGTGATGATATGTAGGAAATTGCATGCATTAAGTAGGCCATTATTTCAAAAGGATGAATGGTGGCTTATTGAAGACAGGGCTTATCTGTTAGGGAGAGGTAGTAGTCATTTTCAGAGGATTATTCGGTTAAGGGAGTCAGCACTTCACATTACGTTTTACAATATTTTTGTGCATTTAGAATTTCTTGTGAGTTCTACCTAGTGTGGTTGTGGACAATTAAAGCCAGATCTACTTTGTATCAGGAGCAGAGCAGCTCATAATACAAATAGAATTGGTAAGCTCTTACAGATTTTGGAATGAGACTATGGACTAGCTGCAGAAAATTATTTTGAGTAGCATAAATAAAGGCAGTATGTTGTTGCCATCATTTGGGAATTTAAAAATCCCTAGCTATGGACCAGTGCTAAGTCAGTGGCACTTCATTTAAGCCAATTCTAACTCAATTTAAGCAACTTTTTGATTCTGTAAAACTGTTAATGCATCTCTTTCTTGTTCTGAAATATACCTTCCATTCTCAACACATGTACAGAGAAAACCTGTTCATTTTTCAGTATTTATTTTTTGCGACTTGTCCCTGTGGACCTCTACATGAGCCTGCATCCTCTTATAAAATCCATCACCCCTCCCCCTTGTCTTAACAACTATGTACAGACTTTTATTATACCACTTGAAATAATTTAGGTGTATGTGCCCTTTTCCATTTAGTGTGTTATGTGCATATTGAGAACAGGGACTTTGTATGTGTTTCTCTGTCCATCCTGTCTTTCTATCTCTGTCTGTCTCTCCCCTCTTTCTATCTCTGTCTGTCTCTCCCCCATGCTTTCCACTCCTCCCTTCTTTTCTCCCTTTTTCTCCCTCTGGATTTGGACATTGAATTCAGGGCCTGTTGCTAGCTAAACAAGCACAAGAGCTACACCTCCAACCTACTGCTGTCACTGTTACTTGAACTTCTATCACAGAATAGGTACTTAAGTGTTTTGATTAAATGTTCCCAAGTAGAATGAAAATCTCATCTTCAGGAAAGTTATTTGCCCTGTGTGTGGATGGTTATAAATATCTGATTAGCCAAAGATGAGGTCTTTTCTTGGTTAACATTTATGACGTTATAGAGAATACAGGCCACTATAGTTCATTAGTTAAGAGATGAAACCACACAGGAGGACTTTGTGACTTGGAACCAGTGACAGGTCACTTTACTTTGATCTCTGATGAGGCAATAGCCTCCTAATAAGGAGGCTCTTCTCTATTAGTGAAAACCCAGGACTGACACTGTATGAAAAACTGAATTTCAATCAACATAGTCTAA
The DNA here is from genome assembly GCF_000247695.1 of Heterocephalus glaber. The sequence continues at coordinate 12,859,186 of NW_004624768.1, forward strand.
TACTTCTGCATGGGGTTAGGCTATTTTCTTGAACCTTTCTGTGTACTTTTTACTAACTCATCTTGTTTTATTGGTCTGACAAACCTATGAATTAGAAGGAATTATTTTATCTTACAGAGGGAAAATTGTGACAGGAAAATTTGTATCTTACAGTTAGAATGTGTTCACTGTAAGACTAAAGATTTTCATTGCCTCTTTGGAATTTGGTATGCCACCTGAGATAAGACAACTAGATTCATAAAGTCAGCCCATTGGACCAGTATTTCAGAAATCCAGAAAAAGCTCCATTCAGATAGAACATTGAGAATATATTTTTATCAGCAGGGACATAGCAATTACATTTTTCTGAAAGATGTGCAAATTTTTTGCTTGACTAATGAGCTGATGATGTACATCTTCAGTACCTTATTTATACACATTTCTCCAGAGAGACTAGTTTCTTTTTGTATTCTTTCACATGAGAGTTATAACTTGGGTACTTATCCTTTAGTATGAAGAACGTCACTTGTACACTCAGAGTTTTGTTTGTTTGTTTATTCCTTTTTAAACCAAGAAAGAGCTGTTGGCTCTTGTGTATCAGTGGAGCCCTTCACATAGCTCTGTTTGGATTAACTGCTGACCCCATGTGATGTACAGAGCATCTGGCGGCTAGGGTGGAATTCTCAGCTGTCTCTTCTTTGTTTTGTCCACAGAAGGAAATGTGAGTTTTATGTTACTGCTCGGGCCATAGTACATTCCTTTTTTGGTTTAAGGGACCTACCAATCTGGTTGTAGGGTCATTTCCTGCCATTCTTGTTGTCTTCTTGAATTTGTTAAAGGTTGGAGGTGGTCCTAACCTACTTGTAGGAGCATGGCATCCTTCTCAGTCACCTCTGTTATTTTGAAAGTCTACTTTAAGTAAAATGATTATTGACATTGACTAGTTTTGGTCTATCTTGTGTGGTTAAGAGATTTCAGGCAGTGATCTTAAGCAACAATTTCTTTTTTTTTGGTACCGGAGATCAAACTCAGGACCTTGCGCTTGCAAGGTAGGCGCCGGAACCACTGAGCTAAATCCCTGGCCCAATTGCAGGTATTTTTTACAGCCAGCATCTTTCCTCTACAAATCCATTTTTCAGAACCGTATGAAATTAATTAATTAATTTATTTATTTATTTATTTTCTGGTACCAGGGATCGAACTCTGGTCCTTGTGTTTGTGAGGCAAGCGGTGGAACCACTGAGCTAAATCCCCGGCCCTGTATGAAATTTATTTTATTCTTGCCATATTTATGGGTATGATTACACATTGTCCATATCTTACAAAATAGAATTAAAAGTGGTTCTTCTACTTGACTAGTAGACAAAAAAATGGGTGTGTTAGGAAATCATACGCTGAGTTTCAAACTCTAGTCTTTCTGGTGAGTATGAGGTTGTATTGATTTTTCAGTTGCCATCATGGATGTGTGTGCATGTGTATGGAGCAGAAGGTACAGAAATGTATGTTATATTAATAACATAATTTTAAGCTCCTTAATTTACTCAGTACCTGCTAGTACTTTTATCCATTATGCCATATGTTCTAATTATTCTAACGATCTCATAATGTATATTTTCTATATTTTAAAGATGAGACAGTTTCAGAAAACTCTTACGTGCTGATGTAATGCAGCTAGTATGTGGTAGAGTTAGAATTCAAACCAGGCCTGCTTTTCTTCAGAAGCCTAAGCTCCTAATAATGCCAGTAAATATACTGCATTGCTACTGTATGTCTACGCTTAAACCTGCATGTTGTGGGAATGAAGTGGGCTGTTGCTCAGGGTTTATAAAATGGTGACATTGATGGTATTATTAAAGGCAGAGCAGCACATTGAAAATTGGATTTAGTCAGGAGGAAAGGAGACCATTTAGTCTAGAACTAGATCTCTGTAGTAACGGGTACAGTAGTGTCGTGGTGTGGGGCTACTGGTTCTTAAACTTTGGCATGCTTCGGAGTTATCTGGAGAGCTTATTAAAACACAGATTGCAAAAAACAAAACAACCAATTGCTGAGCTGTGCCCCCAGAGTTTCTGATTTACTTGGCTTGAGTCAGGACTGAGAATTTGGATTTCTAGTAAGTTCCCAGATGCTGCTGGTTGTGGGACAATACTTTTGAGAACCCACGAAGAAAAAAGTGCATAGGTTTGGGAGTTGAGTAAATAAGGGGTTTAAATTCCAATATTGCTACTTAGCAGCTGTGAGAGCCTTAGAGTCTTCATCTGAAAAATTCAGCAGGCTAGTACCTATATTACACAGTTTCTGTGAGGTTTAGACATGATTTTAAAGATGACAGCAATATCTAACATTTATTGAATATGATGTATCAGGTACTTTGAAAGGTGTTTCATATAATTCCATATTGTCCGTCCCACATGTAAAGGTCCTAGTATATAAACATTTGCTCAGGTAATGTTTCTGTACTTAAAGCCTGAAAATGTGTAAAGTGCCTTACATTTTCACAAAACTTTAAAAATTGTAATTTTAAAAAGGAAAATGTAAAACAATTATGTAAAATGTTTTTCTTGTTAATGTTAAATAATAAAATTGTTACTGTTATCTGAAATGATAGAATTGTCTTATTACCTTTGTGATTTTTAAGTATTATATATTGCTTAATGTCCATGTAGCTATGTTATAAATTAAGAGCTTAATTGGCTTTAAGAAAACTTAATTTATTTTAAAAACTAACTACTTTTTAATTCTGCTAGTGTTCTTTTGTGGCTACTTTTCAGAGAGTTTCATAAAGCAAATTTATATCCAATTAAAAATTTTCACCCAGATTAAGTAAAACAAAACAATTTAAAATTCATTGCTTTGGATGTGTTTGAGAAATAATGTGTTTTATTAGAAGAGACTGTAAAGGGAAGTAGAAATAAGGATTTGTGGACTGTTGCACGGTTGGGAATACTTCTTGTATGCTTAATGTTTGCTAGGTTATTGGCATACCTTGTTAAAGTACTAGTACTTTATGTAGTTGGGAAGGTGTTAAATGGTAACCTTAATCAGTGTAAAACATGCAGTTTATTTTTTGTGGTGCTAGGGTTGGAACCCAGGGCCTTGTGCATGCTATGCAAGTGCTCTACCACTGAGCCACAACCCAGCCCTGTGTAAAACACCTAAATCAGTGCTAGCACATATTGAGCATTTGATGAAAGAGCCATAATTGTTTTATGCACTTCAGATATGTGACTATAGATACAGAATTTACCCTCATAGGGTTTATAATGTAGCAGGTCCCAAAAATGATTTTCGGCAGTTGCTAAAAGAATCAGATATATTGAGCACACACAGATATATTGAGTTTGATGTCACGTAGGTAACTATTCAGGAGGGCTTGTATTCTGGGTCATGTGATTTCAAAGTCTGGTTTTCCTGCAGTACTACACCCACCCCCAGTGGTGGCAAACTTACGGCACAGAAAGCTTTAAAAGGTTCATCACTGCATAGCCATGCCTCCTCATTCTATATTTGCGACTTCCCTTCCTAATCTTGATGTAATGACAGTGTCCCTCGTTCCAACTTTGAGTACTTGTTTTCTGTACTCTCATAATTGCTTGTATCTGGGCTTAGAAATGATATATTACCAAAGGTCATTCATTGTGACCTGCTGGGCTCGTTCCTCTGCTTAAATGTTGCCCATGCCCATTCCGATTGCCCAAACCTGGTGGGCTCAAGGAACTGGAAGAAACCTTGATTTACTTGAGGCATCGGTGTTATATCAGATAAGAAGACTTTATATGAGGAAGAAGCCCAGATTCCTGCTCAAGCCAGAAAGGCATTGTCTTGTTGCATGCTTTGGTATCTTGCATTGTGACAGATGGTGGGAGGAAGCATGACCAGGCAGTGAGACAAGTAAAAATGAAGTTTATGTATGTTCTTGAACTGCTAGCTGTTGGGTATGATTGTAGCATAGTATTTTAAGGAGAGCCTCTGTAGAGGAGATGAGGCTGGAGATGTAAGCAGGGGCCAGGCTGTGGAGTGCCTTTGTGCTATGAATTGAGGGGATGTGCTTTGGGGTTAGGATTTCATCCTGTTGGCCATGTAACTTGGTAAGATTTTTAGAGACTCTTCTGTGCTTGCTAGTTCATGGAGAGTTACCCCAAAGCCAGAAGACCCAGGTTCACTGATGACTTCAGAAGAGAACTGAGGGAACTAGGGATAGTAAGTAAACAAAGAAGCTTGAGGTAAATGATTATGAGAAATAGATGGACAGAAATCATTAGGCTGATAGTATTTAATGACAGAATGCATCCCCTTTGCCTTCAGTGACAGTAGGAAATAGGAAAGTATAAGCCTCAACCATCTGCACTCTGGGAGGGAAGAGGAGTCAGAGAGATTGGTATTGTCTCGTCACTTCCAACTTTCCTCAAATTTTTAGCGAGAATTAACTTTAAAAATCTTTATGCTTTCTGCATTTCAACCAAATATCTGGTCCTGTTACAAAAAGAAAAGTGTCTCTAAGTGTTGACCTAATTATTCCAGCTTTTCTAGAGAGTTGTGAAACAGTCCTGAGAGGGAAAGGCGTGTTTTGTTGTTATGTGTTTTTTTTTTTTTTAAGCCACCAGGAAAGCTAACACCTTCCGACCAATGATAGCTTTGTTTAACAAGGATAGATTTTAGAGTTATACATTGAAACAAAGAGTTTATATACTCCTGGAACTTTTAAGAAATCTTTTTTTTTTTTTTAAAGAAACTTCTCTCATTAAAGGGAACAAGCATTAAATATTAGTAATTTGATTCCTCTTTCATCTAAAGTCTCAGAGTTCTGCCCAGTTTGGGAAAAAAGTCTGTAAAACTACAGTATTCTATAGAGCTCAGCAGGTTAATTGAGCGCCATCTGCTGGCTTTGTCTTAATGAACCAAGTAAATGGTACGTTAAAATCTTTTTTGCCCCTATCTCAGTGTTGGAAAATTGTGAAGCTGGAGGACAATATGAATTTCAACTTCTGTTGGTATTATTTAAAATAATAGTTATGTGTTAGCATTGAGAAGAGGGATGCTTTTGGCTGGAATGTACCCATACATTCCTTTTCTGGGTACTGGAGATTGATTTAAGGACCTTGCGCTTTTGAGGCAGGCTGTGGCACCACCAAGCTAAATTCCTGGCCCATACACATACATTCTTAAAAGCAAAGAAGGTGTGTTATAGGGCTTTCATTGGTCAGTATCTTTATCTGGCAAAATTAGCTCAGTTGAAATAAAAAGTAACTTTAAATGTCAAATAAAATTGTTTAATATTTTCCAACAGTGAAATCAACCCAAGCCTGCAACTGGAATGCAGTCAATAAATTTCTTAGTTCTGTTTATGTATTTATATTTATGTGTGTGTGTGTGTGTGTGTGTGTGTGTGTTTGGCCCAGGATTTAGCTCAGTGGTTTTGTCGCCTGCTGCGCAAGCACAAGGACCCGCGTTCAATGCCTGGTACCAAAAAAAAAAACAAACCCAAAAATAAAAACAAAATAGAAACAAAAAAAGTACCTAAAGCTATATATATATAATTCTTTCTTTCTTTCTTTCTTTCCTTCCTTCCTTCCTTCCTTTCTTTCTTTCTTTCTTTCTTTCTTTCATTCTTTCTTTCTTTTTTTGGTATCAGGGATCAAACTTGGGTCCTTGCGCTTGTGCAGCAGGCGGCGAAACCACTGAGCTAAATCCCGGGCCAGTTCTGTTTTGTTTTTTGAGACAGGGTCTTGCTTTGTAGTTCAGGCTGGTCCTGAACTCACTATGTAACCCAGCCTAGCCTTGAACTCTCAGGTGGTTCTCTTGCCTCTGCCTCCTAGGTGCTGGGATTACAGGTGTGTACCACCACACCCAGCTTGCTTTAGGTACTTGGAAGCATCTTTTAAATAAATCTGTAAGGGCTTTTTTGGGCAGTCTAGAGTGGGTTTTCTCCCAAAGGATTGGAGTGTACTGGAGTATTTATCACCAAAATATGAGTAAACCTCATAGGTTAAATACACAGGTGTGATTTTATTATGCTCTCTTCTTGTCCGAGGTCCTTTTGAGTCTTAGTTATGTTTAAAGTGATTTTTTTTTTTTTCTGTACTGAGGATCGAACACGAGCCCTTGCACTTGTAAGGCAGGCGCCAGAACCACAGAGCTAAATCCCAGGCCCTAAAGGGATTTTTAAAGTACCCCTGTGCAGAATTTTTTGTGTACTCAGAGCATCAGATTCCTCATTCTTTTTTTTTTCTCATTCAGCCATTTTTTTTTCATTAAGTTTATTGGTACATTTTAGGTATAAAATAGTTACATTGATCATTAGGATCTTGTACCTTTACATGATGTATCTTGGTTCTTATTTTTTCCCTTTCCCCTGTCCTCCCTTCACTCCCTCCACCCTTCCCTATTTGCAAAGACTTTGTGTCCATTTTTTTCCTTTTCTCATATTTTTTCTTTTCCCTTCTTTCCTTTCCCCTACCCCTCCCAC
>NW_004624768.1:12879165-12934628 GCF_000247695.1 Heterocephalus glaber
ATGACTCTAAGGCTATCTCATTTTCCTTATACTAGGAAGGTTCATTGACTAGATCAATAACAACACCTTAGCCCAAGTGATACAGTCAGCAACACCATTGCATCAAGTACATCTTCGAAAATGACATTTTGTGGTAGTTATTAATCTATGACCTTTAGCTGTGTGAATTAAATCAAGATCGAGGACCAGCCCAACATATAGTGAATAAACTCTTCAATATAACAACTTTAGCCTTTGGGATGGGGAGTTAGAAGGGGTTGGGGAGGGAGGGACAGATGGGAAGAAGGATAGGGGAAGGTTAGCAGTGTGGCCAGAAGACACAGGTGAGAAGGAAAAAGTGAATAATAGGAAAATAAAGAAGAACTCCGAATGAGGACCAAAACAGGTAAAAAAGGGAAGATGAACAATGTGGGAGAGCAAGAGAGTGAGTGTAAGAGAGAGAGAAAGGAAAGAGAAAAGAAAGAAGAAAAGAAAAAAAGAGAAAAACAAATATTTGCAAAGAGTAGGAAAAATAATTAAAGATAAGAGGAGCAAAAGAAAAGAAAAGAGAAAAAAAACCAAACTAAAAATACTAATTTTGGGAATAAAAAATAACAGTGAAGATGAAGGGCCTCTTTCAGGGTATGTCTCTCCTGTCACAATAGACAACGTGGGTAGCAGGGTGCAGATATAAGTCAATGAGTCTCAGCAAGCTAGTCGCAGACCCGTGAGATTCAGGCACATTTCTTGGTGCAAGTCCCAAGTTGAGCTCCCTGTCCTCATGTAGGGTTGAACTCTGCGGAGTTGTATTGCAGGTTCCAGCTGCCCTTCCCCTGAAGATAGTCCCGGTCCTGATGGGAGGTGAAGATGACTCCAGCTTACACAGTACAGTGGTCTGGTGGTCCGGGGTCCTCTGCGTCTTCGTAGTGTGGAACCAGGTGGCTGTACAGAGAAGAGGCCAAAGGAGTGGGGTGGGGGTGGGGGGGTGGATGGGTGTCCAGTGGATTGCTGCCAGGGCATGGGCTGATTTGGTGTGTCCCGTGCAACTCGCGACCTTGGTTCGGGGTCTGCAGACCTGCTTGTCTGCAGCGGGCTGATTCGGCTGTAGGTTAGTTTTGAACCTTTTAACTTTGAATTTTTTTTTTTTTTTTTTTTTTTGGTACCGGGGATCGAACTTGGGACCTTGTGCTTGCGAGGCAGGTGCCAGAACCACTGAGCCAAATCCCCGGCTCACTTTAAATATTTGTTTATACTACACTTGCCCTTAGCCAAAAGACCCAGCATGAAGCAATGTATTTTTTTATACCATAATTTATTTGAGCAGATATTTCATGGAAACCTTTTACTTTGTAAAGATTTAAACCTTTTACTTTAATTTCAGATTTATAGAAAAGTTGTAAAGAAATCCCATATTCTTTGAATTCAGGTTTGCTATTAACATTTTTGTCATATTTGCAAAATCATTTTTACTGTTTTTATCTGAATCATTTGAAAGTTGTACAGTTCATGCTCTTTGATTCCAAATATTCGTGTATTTTCTAAGAACAAATATATTCTTTCATATAACCATGGCACAATTACCAAAACCAGAAATTTTAACATTGATTAATGTTGAGTTTATGAAAGCCTCATTCATATTCTGCCAGTTGTCCCAATAATGTTTTTAATAGCAATTTTCCTTTTTTGCATTAATTTAAGGATCACTTATTGCATTTAGTTGGGAAGTCTTTTTAGTCTTCTTTAATGTGGAACAGTGCCTTGATCTTTAATTTTCACTAGTGAAATTTTTGAAGAATACAAGCTAACTTTTATATACAAAAGCCCTTTGCTTTGGGTTGTCTGATGATTTTCACTAAAGATTATGGCATTTTTGTTAAGAATACAGATAAGTGATGCTGTATCTTCAATACATGCTGTTAGGAGAAATATGATGTTAATTTGTCTAATTTTGGTGATTACTCTGAACTGTATCCAGGTGATATCTGTCACAGTTCTTTTTGCCCCCATGGTAATGTATTTATAAGGGAGCAAATTACTTTTAAAGTGTTTCTCTTTTAAAGATAATAATTCCTTATTTTTTAAAATTAGAAAATACAGAAAAGGACAAAAGCATATTACAACTGCCTTTTACCTCCTGCTATCTAGAAATAGCCATCATTTTTTTTTAGTGTTCCCTTTATGTGTATATAGAACGCCTGCTGCTTATTATATTCTATACAAACAGGGCATCCCAGTGAATAAAATATGTTTCCATGGGTTTACGTTGAGCTACAGAAAACTAGTTGAGTATCTCTTAACAAATGTTTGAGACTGGGAGTTTTTTAGAATTTAATTTTAGAAAATTTTGGAATAGTTGCATAGACTTCAGCAGTTAAACATCCCCATAATCCAGAGATCTGAAATACTCCAGCATTTGAAACTTTTGAGCACTGGTATGATGCCCAAAAGGTTTCAGATTTTGGAGCATTTTGGATTTTTGGATTAGGAATGCTCAAACTGTAATAGCAATCTTTCATTGAAAACTTTGCCTTACACTGCCCTATGTGCTTTCCTTTTATCAGTCATTTAATTCTTGCAATAACTGTACCAGGTAAGTACTGTATGATTGCTGTCTTCCCTTATGGCACAGAGAACTTAATAACTTACTTTAGGCTAAGCAGGTAGAAAGTAATATATCACCTGGATTCAAATGTAGTCTTATGCAAGAGATTATCATCTTAACCAATATTGTATGCTCAAAAGTTGAGCCAAGTTTTAAAAAGTTAGAAAACAGTATGACTTAAGGTATGCTAATAATGAACTGCTGTGAGCAGAACCACAGCAGTATTGTTACCTGAGATGCTTTGTGCTTGCTGAAGGTTTTCTCTTATAGCAAGAACTCTATTCTTTTTATAAGTGCTGACCTCTCTTAATTAGGCCCACCTTCGCATACATTTGCCTTTCCTGTGATCCTCCTGCCTCAGCCTCCCCTCCTGGGTTAACAGGCATTCACTATCATGCCTGGCTATCACCTTTTTATAAAAATCTGTTTTTATAAGCAAATAAGTGACTGATCTGATGATTTTTTGGAATCGCAATGTATCTATATTCTGGAGATCATTTGTAGCTACAAAATAATGTCTAGTATAGAATTGTCATTTTCCTTAGTTTTTGCATCATCTACAGGCAAAACTAACTATAAGACCCTGCAAAAATAGATTCATTCTTATGAAAATACTTTATAAGAATTGCACTGTTTGTTGAGATTATTAGAGAAGTGGAGACATACATGCGTTCTTTTTCTGGGGTTGGATCTGGCTAAAATTATAATTGAGAGTGGTATGGGGGATCAAACTTGGGTCCTTGCACTTGCAAGGCAGGAGGCGGAACCACTGAGCTAAATCCCTGGCCTGAGAATGTTTTGCAAACTGCTCTTATTAATAAGTTCATTTACATGATAGACTTGTTAACTTCGCAGTCAAATTGATTTATCTATTTTGTGGGTGGGTCCTTTCCGTGGATAGCAGAACAGTTTACCAGGGTACCCTTCAAGGAGGGTAGAATTAAAGCAACTACCTCAATAAAAATTCTTAGTAAGATCTGTTTTTAGTTTTTATCCATTCTACTTGCTTGATTTTTCAAGGCCATCTCCAGTAATACTTGATGCCTGGTACTACTTAAGTAAAATAGGAATCACGTGGCTGAAATAGTTATTTGTTCTCAGTGACTGTGTCAGAGAGTGTAGACAATCCTCTTTGAAGGAGAACAGGTGCTTTAATTCCAAATGCCTTTGGAATTTAAAGTTTAAGTGGCCTTGAAGAGAATGTAGCATCCTTGTTCCATACTGGTTAATATTGTGGACATAAGATTGTGTGACTTAACATTTAAAAAAACACTATTAAAGGTATGAAAGCAATTTAAAACTTTTGTCTTAGAAGTGGAAAAACTAAAAGCTTTGATAAAAGAATTTCAACTGCTTGTGTTAACCATGTCCTCTGCCCTCAGTAAAAGGAAGGCTCCAGACCTCATTAATGTGTTCACAGAGAGTCCCCAAACAAAATGTGGGGTCTCATGTGGAGAGGAAATCCTTGATCTTACAAAAAAGGAGTATTCTTAGAATTCTAGGTTAGAAATAAAAATGAAAAATTTCAATTAAAAATTATGAAGGGAAATGAAGACTGGGTTCCAATAAAACTTTATGGACCTTGAAATTTGAATTTTGCATAATTTTCACATTAAAGATATTTTTTAAAAACCATTTAATATCTGAAAATATGTAAAACCATTTAAATATGTAAAAAACTTTCTCAGCTTGTGAGTCCTATAAAACAAGTGGGAGGCTGAATGTAGACCTAAGGATCAGTTTCCATCCTGTGTTGAAAAGGATGACATTTTTAAACTTTCATTTGCATTTTTTTCCAGAATATAATGCTACTGCAATACCTTGTGAAACTGACTCTTTTTATATGTGCTGCAGCTGTTTTAACTGGTTACATTATTCCACAAGATGCTGAACATTTTATCAGTTTAAGCTTCTCAAAACTTGCCAAGAGAGGGACCTATACTCACTCCAGACAGAAGTGTAATTCTGAGTAGTGACTGAAGTTTGTCATAATTCTGTTTTATTGATGTGATATTCCTTTTGTTAGGGTGCTTTGGAAATCCACAGTTCAGTAGTCTTGTTAATAAGTAGCTTCAAGGTAAAATAAATTACAGTTTGGGATTATGGTTCTGACTTCCTACACATTACAGATTTGAGCACCTGTCATATGTAGGGTGCTGTATAAGGTACCGGAGTAAGACACACTCAGGGCTCTAGGTAATACTTTGAACTCTGTTTCCAGAATTGATCTACTAAAGCATTTCTGTTAATAGACTTGATCCTTGCTTTTCAGTGTTCAGTAAAAAACTGATGTTTGCTTCATTATGCTCCTAGGCTTAATAAGATGTAGCCACAGGGTGGCATAGTTCTCTCACACACTTTATTGTTGCTAAACTAGATAGGAAAAAATGTTACACGTAATGAGACTTTTTCTCCTCCTAATTTCAATGTTAAAATGGCCAGGCTTTATTTTTTTCCATAGTTTATCATTAAAAGTTTAATAACATTAAATCTCAGTGTCTTAAACATTTATGCTTTAAATCTTTTGTCAGTTTATGGTTACAGCATAAATTATACAGTGTTTACAAATAGAAAAATGGTAATTAAATTGTTTTATAGAATACATGTTTTGAGGGTTTTTTTGGTACCAGGGATCAAACTCAGGACCTAGCACTTGCGAGACAGGCGGCGGCACCACTGATCTAAATTCCTGGCCCCATTATAGAATATATGTAACCATTGGCCTCAGTAAAAAATGTATAAAAATGGCTAGAAGAATATTTGTAACTAAAGGACAAAGATGTCTTCTAAATAATTACAAAGAGGGCCCAGGATTTAGCTCAGTGGCGCCCTGCCTGCCTTGTAAGCGCAAGGTCCTGAGTTCGATCCTGGGCACCAAAAAAAATTTAAAAGAATAATTACAAAGGCATGGGCACTGGTATATTTTTGTTTGGTTACAGAGTCTTAGTGGGGGATGGATAAAGAAGAGCCGGTATGTCTAATGGTTAGAGGACACAAATTATTATTTTTCTTTAAAGTGACCTTTCATCCTAATAGATTCAGATGAGAGCTGAATTTGTTCAAAAATGTTCATATATTACCTGTAAGAAGGAAAGATTTGTCTCTAGGAAGTCAAGGAAAGTGACATTTAGTGGATCTAAGGGAAGTCTTTCAGTTGTAACTTCACGCATTATTTAGAGCCAAAGTTTATGCCCTTTCATGCTTTCCATACAGGTCACTAGAGGGCCCCATCCTTGTTGGAGGGTGGATCGATTGTAGTGATTCATAGGATGTAGAATGTAGAGAATTTTTGCCACAAATGGAACATGAGTTGAGGAGCATTCTGACTGTGAGGATGTAATTATTTAATTTAACTCCCTCCATCTTCTCTGCCTTATTTAAAAAAAAATCCCTCCACTCCCCATCTGTTCATTAAGTAAATATGTTGTTACTATGTTACTTTACTTGTTTTAAGTAAACACATTGTTACAATGTTACTTTACTTGTTTTAGGTAATCACCTTCACTAAAATGTAAACTGAGCCAGGCCTGTAATCCCAGTACTCAGGAGGCTGAGGCAGAAGGATCACTGTGAGTTCAAGGCTAGCCTGGGCTACATAGTGAGTTTAAGGTCACCCTGGACTACACAGGAAGACCCTGTCTCAAAACAAACAAACAAAAAATTAAGTTGAAAGGGAACAGAGATCTTAGCATCTAAAAATATTGCCTAGCACATTAAGTACTTAGTGTTTATATTTGCATAAACATTTTAGCACTAGGTACACAGTTTCAGTTTCGATGTTTTTTTCTTAAATATGATATTTTACGGAGATAGGCTTCTAAGAGGAACCTTACTGATGCAAACTTGCTGTATCTTTTCCTTTCCTAGGGTGATTGTGTTCTTACTGTACTGCTTGCTGAAGAGGACAAAGTTGAAGATGATGTAGTTTTTTACTTGGTATTTTCAGGCTCCACCCTTCATCATTGTGCAAGTACTCGCAAAGTCAGTTCTGACACACTGGAAACCATTGCTCCTGGTAAGTACTTGAATAGGATCTTTTCTGGCCTTTACTGTTCTTGAACACTTTTATTTGTTCATTAGTGTAGTGATAGAGTAAAGCAGGGCGGTGGTATGACTGTTGTCAGATCTTTAAATGCCTATTGTTTCTTGCTTGTTCCACAGAAGCCTGACCCTAACTAGAAATAAGTGAAATAAAGCGAAGTTATAAATTAAAAGATAAAAATCAGGATCAGCAAAAATAGTAATTTCTGGAATGTTGAGATTTGGAGAAAATTAAAACATACATGCAGATATATAAGTTCTCACATGGTTGCTCTAATCATATTGCCTATTTTATTCTGAATTTCATGCTGGCAAATCCAGAAGTTAAAACACTGTTTGTAATATATTCCTCATATCTTGGGTAGAAAAACCTACAGAATCTTTCAGAAAGCCAGATTTCCCCCAGATTTACACATTAGTTCATTATGGAATGAAAGCTTATTCACTGTTGCTTTTATAAGCTTAAAAGAATTAAAAACTAAATACTTTAAAAATTCTCACAGAGTCACCAGGACATTGCTACTTCTAACAAAAATGGATCTTGAGGTGTTCTCTTTGCCTGTTCTAGCATCTGAAGGTGTATTGATTTGTGTTTGGAACAGATCTTTTCTCATTTGACCTTGTTTTACAATTAGCTTTTGACCAGTTTTCATCAGAATTCAGGAGCACACACTTGTGTAGAGAAACTCATTAAAATGTTGACAGTTTAATTATTTTGCTTTAGGAAATAAAATGGATATAATTGAGCTGTCAGAAATTTTTAGAAGTTCCAGTTCGTTGGTTTTAAGTGATATAAAAATTAATTTATGCAGTATTGAACGTGGATATGGTCTTAGCTAATATTTCATCAATTTTTTTGTTCCTGTGCCATTTCATATAAATTAACTTTATGTCTTAACACCTACTGAATTCTGAAAACTGTTTATGAAGATTGAAAGTTTTATTTGTCCTCTTTGGAAAAAAAATGGTTTTGAAGAATATAGGATTTAAATATTCTAGAAGGTCCTTAGGAATATTTCCTCTAGACTTTAATGCTAGCAAATACAAGAAGGCAGTTGGGATAGATACTGATTTCCTTTGCAAAGGATATTAGGTACCCTTCTTTGTAACTTAAAGCTGCAATCATCTTGTGATTGGTCGTATAGAAAAGACTTAATTAGAACTTGCAGCCTACTGTCTTGTAGGTGCCACTCAGTATCACCATATTTTTGGGGGGGGGGCGTTGGTAGCGGGGATCGAACTCAGGACCTTGCGCTTGCGAGGCAGCCGGTGGCACCACTGAGCTAAATCCCTGGCCCCAGTATCACCATTATTAAACATGTATAATGTGTTGGTGATGGGGAGAAACAGCTCCTCGACTAGTGGAAGCAGTTAGTCCTTGGCTGGGCTCAAAGAAAAGGAATGGACATAATTTTTATAAATGTATGCTTTCCTGAATTAGACCAAATTAGAAAGGATTAAAGCACATGGCTGTGTCTGTAAGTGTGTAAGAGAGAAGGAAACTATTGTTAAGAATATGGCCGTGGGTCCTGGCTGTGATACTCAGTCTGACCCCAGCAGAGTCCCTTGGTAGAGACAGGTGTTCCTGGAGGCTGTTACACCTTCACTAGCAGCACCCTTAAATTAAGAAGGGTGGCAGGCAAAGTTCACAACTCTCTATGGAGTTGTAAACCCACTGTATTTACATGACAGCCTGGAGCTCTAAGTTTGTATCATATCCTGTACACAGCTTCCAGCCTATGTTTGTGAACTCCAGTGTGCATTTTCTTCCCTTGGCTCTGGGTCTCTTTGTATGTCTGAGTACTCCCTTTGCCAGCCATCGCATCGGTGTTTATTGACTTCGAGTACTGTTGCCTGCCAACTCAAGCCAACCAGAATGGGTGTTTATTCTGCTCTTTTCTTCTGTTTTTGTCTGAATCCTCAGAAATTATTCTTGACCCTTTTGCTTGGGGTCATTTCATTTTCTCTTCTCTTTCATTTTCTGATTAGGCTGATTAGGCTTTCCTCTTACCCACCTCTCATATTCTTGGTTCATGCTTATGGGCCCAACATTTCCCCCATCTCCACCAATTGGCCTGAATGTTCTGCTCGTGTAAGGTGCCTAATGACAGCAGAGCTCACAAAAAGGTACAAGAGTTCCTGAAAGACTCTTATACCTGTGGAAGGCCAGTGAAAGTCAAGGCAGACTTCAGCTTGTGAGATGGGTGTATTTTGGGGGTTGAGTTAGTTTTGAGTTTCTTGTTTATATCATAAGACCTTTTTTTTTTTTTTTTTTTTCAGCCAGACTCATACTGCCTTAAATCTGCATTTGTAGACTTCTTAGACTTGTGCCTTCCTTTTCTTCCTTATTCAAATATCACTTTCTACAAGGCCTTTCCTGTCCACTTTATAGAAACACTTAACTGCTTCCTCTCAGTATCCCTTCCTTGTTTCATCTTTCTCCATTGTACTTACCAACCTTTAACACATATATTTTGTTTATTTACCCTATTTTCTTCCGGCTCTTACTACTATAGCATTAGCTTTGTGAAGGCAAGAATTTTGTTTATTTACTGGTGTATACTGCGAAGTCTTCTTTTAGGATTTTGTACCACACAGTGGAACAGGTATTCCAGTGTTTTGAAATTTATCCTGGTTCTCATAAGCTGATTTTATAGAAAGTTGCTTGTGCATGTATATACCCTCTTTTACTTCTTTATTTGAGATATGTAAAAGTAGTTTTTGGCTCCTTGAATTCATAGCTTGAAGCAGGAAAGAAGATTGTCCTCCCAGTGGTACCTTTGATACCTTCTGTGCATCAGTTAGCAGTGTGGATAACCTGTTTTCCTGTTTGCTGGGGGCAGTGTCTGATTAAGATTCTTCATGGAAAGTCTGTGCTGTGCTTTGTGTATCCCAGTTAGTGTACAGATGTGCAGTTTTTGCTTTTGCAGCAGCAACTACCACTTGTGCTAGGGACATCTTTGTGTCTTTTGTGCGTACTTTGGGCTGACTCTGAGAAGAAAAAGGACTTTGTGCCTTGTTCTTGCTTGTACGTCCTTCATCCAGATCACTGGTTCTGGTTTCTCTTCGAGTTCTCTGTCAGTGTTTCTGTAACTGTTTGTTTGTTTTTTGAGACAGGGTCTCACCGTGCAGTTCAGGCAGGCCTTGAATTTGTGGTGATCCTCTTGCCTCAGCCTCCCTGAGTACTGAGATTGTAAGTGTGCACTAGCACACCCAGCAACAGGTTTTTTTTTTTTTCCATAGTCAGTTAACTGACTGATCTTCAGAAGACAGCTACTTCTTAACATTAGTCTATATCCTTTAACATATAAATATCTTCTGCAAATATGTTTGGAAAAAGACACATTTCTAAATTGTCTTAAAACTTTGACCTCAGATACTGAAATTGCAATCACCTCCCATTTTTGTGCTTTCTTTTCTTTGCATGTTTTTTCTTATAAGAACTTTATATGGGGAGGGGATTACAAAGAAGTTGTAAAGGTTTCTTTTCTTTTTTGGCACCAGGGGTAGAACTCAGGTCCTTGCGCTTGTGAGGCAGATGGCGGCACCACTCAGCTAAATCTCTGGCCCGAGGTTTCTTAAAGTAAACTTTTCGGGCCTGCCTGCCTTTGAATGCATAGATATGATCTAATTCCCCCCTTTACAAGTAAGTTAAAGGTTTTGACTTTCTGTTTTATCTGCCTTAGAATTGTTTGAGTGCGTTATAGTGAGCATTTTACTTGTATAATATCCAGTAATTTTAGTATTTTGAAGACTGAAAAGAATGTTTTCTCCTGAAAATGAATCCCTAACACTAGAGATAAATACATGCTTTGGAATAAAGTATTAGATTCAAAATACCTCTGAGATGGCTGATTCAATAATATGATTTGCTGTGAAACATAGCTTGAATGGAAATATATTTCTAATAATGAAAAGTATTGCCTTTGTAATAAATAAAATAACCCATTATTGCCTCCTCATAGAAACTCAATCTAAATAATTAATTTTAATATCCAGTGCTTTTCTTCCAGAGATGGAGCTGAGATTCTCTTTTCTTTTTTCCTTTTTCTTTCTAATACCTATAAAGGATTGGTAAACAGTGTAAAGAAATCTGAATATCCTTGGAAGATAATTCTTGGGGGAGACATGTGCTCTTTTATTGTCTTAGTTTTATTAATGAAACAATTTAGATAAGCAAACAGAATGAAAAACGGAACAGGATGTTTAGTGGATTCTACACACTTTTATGAAAGGCTTTGATGTAGAATCTTTCATAAAATGAGATCTTTTTTTAAGCATGTCTGTTTACTTTTGGAATTCACAGCAAAGGTTCTTGTTTGACAGAAAAACTACAAACCTTCATTGACCTAAAATTAGACTCAACACAAGTATTTTTCTTTTTTTCCTCACTTACAAGGAATGGTACTATATAAAGTGGATTTGTCATGAAAAGAAAAGTACATTTACCACTATTGAGAAGTCCTTCAGGGTTTAATGAAAAATTGTAGCCCAGACCTCAACAGGTAGTCCTAGGATTTTAGCACAGTGTGTCTTTCACAAGACTTTTGTGAACCAGGACTCTTTCTAGAAGAAGTCCAAAGCCTATCAAATTGAATAACATATTTGAAAAGAAGTTACAAGATTTAAAATAATCCGAGTAGAGAATTTTATCCCCACCCCACAATCTAAAGTTACTTTTTTTACTGAAAATCTTGTAACAATTTCCCTATTCTGAAGTACTTCTGTTGTAACGCTAGATAGTTTTGAGTTTATATTTTAAAACATGAAATTACTGTATTAGTTCTAGTTGATACATATAGTGGTTTCACTGGAAAAATAAACAGAATTAGTTGAAGGGACACACATCAGTTGTTTCCTGTCTAGTTGTCCTCTGTTACAAGGAAATGACATACCTTGGGAAACTGAACAACAGCGACCCCCCCCCCCCACAAGGTAGTATAAATTGGATCTTGGTGGTTAAAAATAAGTCTTGCTCTTAATATATAAAGCACAGATAAGCATATGCAAATACACGGTATATTGATGGCACCAAAATGTCACAAGATGTAGTGGTTTAATAGAGAAAAATGTCTAAAAGCGTTCCTTGGAGAAATGGGGGAAAGGTGAGAAACACTGCCTTAGAGGTGTAGGTTGGAATGGAGACAATTAAATTTTTAGTATTAGCCCATTCTTCAGAAGGCACATGATATGATTTCAGCTGGTGCTTGCTGATTACTTCTTCTTTGCTTAAGTACCTCCTATACATGTGGAGATAAGTTTGTTTGTTTGTTTTGAGACAGGGTCTCACTATGCCTTTCAGGCTGGCCTTGAACTCACTCACTATGTAGCCCAGGTTGGCCTTGAACTCTCAGAGATCCTCCTGCCTCAGTCTCCTGAGTGTTGGGATTACAAGTGTGCACCACCACACCTGGATGGAGATGTTTTATGAGTGCACCAGATTCACACATCCACTAGTAGAGTACCAAAAACTAGCAGTCATACATAACTCCATATGTAATCCTGTTTCTTAATAGATTGTGGGTCTGAGACAGAAAATTTCCTTTAGCCTGGTATATTCTCTTTAAAAGACAGAAAGACACCAAGTTTTTAAATACTTTGGTGCCAAATGAGTAGTAAAGACATTACTTTGTTATTTTCTACCACTGACTACTAATGTGTCTTTTCTCTTAGAAGATGACATCTGTGTGAGATGGGGCCTGGCTGGCCAGCAAGCACTTTCAGGGTTCTTTTTGGATAGCTGATGAAAAACAAAGTTCCAGTTGTTTCATCCTCAAAAGAGAAGGCGTGGATGGGATGTGTTCCACTTTTAGCTTAACAGGAAATGAAGTAATTCTTGGGTCACGCTAAAGCAGTTTTGTTTATCTGTAGCAGTATTTTGTTTCCATGGGTGCTGATGCTTCATAGAGTGATAAGGAGCCTGCAGGAAAGCTTTCCCAACCTCACAAACACATATACACTCTGACCTCTGAGCTTAGGGAAGGTGTGGATTAGATAATTCATTAATAGTTAAATTGTTGTTTCTCACCTAGCTGCTTCTCTTGCTTATTCTTGCCTTCTCCTTTTAGGTTTTTCACCTGTTCACTGCCAAAGGCAACATTTGCCTCAGAAGCTTTGTTTGTCAGCCTAGCCAAAGTAGTTCTTTGCAAAGTTTTAGAGCTATTTTCCTTAAGTTACCTGAACCAGCAACATTGTAGTAGCTAATAGTAATCACCAGTTTCAGATGCCTGTTTTATGCCAGTTCTTTGTGCATGTCCATCTCTGATTTATTTTTTTAAACAATCCATAGGTAAGTGGTATTCACATTTTATGTGCAAAGAAATGGACTTCAGGGTTGAGTGATTTTTCTCAGGATAACCAAATCTATCTGGTGTGGGCCCTGGGGTTCAAACCTCATATTTTCTGACTACACCTAAGGGCCAGCATTATTCAGGACCCTGTATAGTTCACTCAACTGGGGACACATCTATCCTACCTCATAATATATTTTATATTTTGGTTGTAAATGAATTGGACCTGCTGGATAAATTCAGAAGGCAGTTTTACAGATGCAATTAAAGTTTGGGCCATGTTTCTTCAAAAATTTCTCTCTCTTCCCCTTTCTATATTCTCTAGGATACCTTCCTTCAGAAGGGCAGTAAAATTTTCCAAACTTCCCTTACGAAGAAAAAGATGATGATTTTCAGATTTTCTTCTCTTGTTACCAGGAAATTGAGAGGAAAAATACCATGGAACTAGCTGAAAATCTTGCTCCTCTTCTACTGTGGCTATTGTTTTTATGCAAAAAGATACATTATAGTTTATAGTAACTTGAATATGAATTTTTCATCCAATATCTTCGTAGTGTAGGTGTAGACATTAATATTCTGCATCCATTATGTACACAGTCAAGACTCAGGGCCCCCTGCAAGTAGTCCCTGTCTCTCGGGCTAGTTTACCATAATAAGAAGTTTTATGTGTGCACATGCAGTAATTTAATTTTACTACTCTTAAGTTATACAGGCTTTAGTTTAAAAAAAACTGCTGATATCTTTTTTCCCTTTATCTGAAAGTTTGTAGGGATTAAAAACTAATCTTGAGAGCCGTTTGAGCCTAATAGAAAACACTGATATGAGATAGTATCACTTCCAACCTTGTATGGCTGAATTCCAGACAGTAGGATCTCGAGGTGAGGTACTTTGGTCTTGATCAGTAGTAACTCTTCCAGTTTACTCTTTAATGAAGATTTATTCAAGAAACCCTCAGTTCTACACTCATCTTTCAACCTTTTTTTATCTTTTGAAAAATAAACCTGTAATCTTAACAAATAAATTCCACATTTATGGCACAGTTTACTTACAGTGATTCAGTTTTGCCTTCAAATTGTGAGTTCATGTCTGTAGGGAAAATATGGACTAACAATTGGATGACTTTCCTAGATATCTGTTTCATGGCCTTTCACAGTCTGATGTTCTGCTTCCTTCATATGTAGTTTAATTTTTCTTTATACACAGATGACTCACACACTCTTCTTTTTTTTCTTTTTTTCTCTTGGAGACAGTGGAGATTGAATTCAGGGAGTGCTGAGGTACATTCCTAGCCCTAGCACATATATGTGTGTGTGTATTTGTATATGTGTAAATATATATGTGTATATATGTGTGTATATATATGTGTATATATGTGTATATATATATATTTTTTTAAATTTTGAAATAAGATCTCACTAAGCTTCCCAGGCGGGCCTCCAACTCACAATCCTCCTGCCATATCTTCTATAGTAGCTGAAATTACAGGTGTGTACCACCACGCCCAGCCTCACATATATAGTCTTCCACCTGTTATCAAATTCTTGTGCCAATGCAGCAGAAAAAGATAAATATACTTGTGCTGTCCAGCAACATCCCCCCAGTCACCTTCTGTTTTTCACCCCCTTGTTTGCCTCTACTCTGTCATGTCCAAGTCAAGTTATTTTAGCTGTTCCACATGTTCTTGTGCAGATATTTCTGCATTCTTTACTTTGAATCAAATGCTGTTACTTCACTGTGGCTTTCACTGTGTATGCTTCATGAAGAGATGATTTTATGGCCTAAATAAATAAATGATGTTCACTTTTGTGTACTTTGACTCCTTTTCTGATTCAAGTCTCTTGATTTTTCCTTTTTGCGTAGGTTTTGAGAGGGAGATTGGTAAGAAGGAATACATGCTGTTTTGGTGGGTAAGGACAGTGAGTAGTAATATTTTAGGCAAGTGTGATACTTCCTCTAAGCACAGGAACTATAGATTTGGAAGACAATTAAACTTAGATCCCAAACTATTTGTGCTATCATTATTGGCTTGCAAAATTTATGATTTTTGTCTTTGTGGACATTTATTTATATCTACTTCAAAGGACTGTCAAGAATTTATTAATTTGTTTAATTCTGAGTAAATGGAACAGTGAATGCTACAATTATTGGTTCAATTCATGAGTCACATTTTTTTTCTTTAATTTTTTTCTGACTGAAATATATTAGCTCCTCCCCCATTTTGGAAATGAAGTGAGACTACATATGTCATTTGGGTGATGGTATTAAAGAATGGGGAGTGGGGCTTCCAAATTACAGCTCTTTTCTTACAAGGCTATGGGACTGTTTAGATTTGACAGAGGTTGTCTTTCACCTTAGGCCACACAGTAAGTAAGAAAATCAGTTTGAAGCCAGATCTTTTCTACCAAGCACTACATGTAGCCTAGATAATGTCTTTCTGAAAATAGTTTTCATAGCTATGGTTCCATTCCTTGAACTTACTGTCTCCTTCACATTTTTATGTTTTTAATGGTATTTCCTATTTCTGGTGCTGTTTCCTAACCTTTTCTCCCTCTCTCCTTTCTCCCTGACAAGATCCATTGGCTTTTACAGCCAGAGAAGGCTTAGCACTTAATAGACTACTTTTTTGTGCTGTAATGATAGGACTGAAGTCCATTGAAGCAACAGAGGTGATCTGTTGGCCGTAGCCAGAGTTTGAATGTATATGTATTCCTTTCTCACGGGTTCTTTCATGACACTCTTTATTTGTCCTAGATTAAGTCATCTTAAATATCCATAAGTATTGGGTGTGGAGTAGACATGAGAACAGTGAAGCTCAGATTCAGATTTTAATTTCTGCCATGTCAGAGCTTTATAACCTTGGGCAAGTTACTTAATGGTTTTTGTGCCTCAATTTCCTCATCCAGCAAATGGGATGACATTGCCTGCTGGTTATTATGAAAAGTATATGAATGGTTGCCAGGGAAATCTCTGATAAATAGTATATGGCACATAGGAAGTATATAGAAGTGCCTGCTAAATAAATAATAAAAAAGAAAAGACAAAAAGGATCATACATTTGTGTTCTGAAGGCTGTAGAGAAGAACCCCTGCAGTTTAGAGGGGTTAGGGATGGGGTATCCATTAAAGGCTGTTTTTAGCAGCTACCTCCTTTGTGAAAACTTGCTGATTTTGCTCACCTATGAACTGCAGTATTCCCGACACCCCAACTATATGTGTTTCTTACAAAGCTCACCCCATTTAGATTTGCATTCCATCATCTACAGCTTGTTTTAGTCTCTCTATGGGCTGTAATGTGCAGAGAGTTGAGATTCTTTCTTTATTCATCTTTACCTTCTAATCATGATGCCTGAACGTGGTGGAAGTTCTGCTGCTTGTTGTTGAGCAGAACTGAATCAGATGTTACAGGAACATTTTAAAAGAAACAATTTTTGCAAGAAAAAAATTCAAACCTATCTGAATTAGTTGACTAGTTTCTGTTGATAATGGTGTCTGTGTAATAATTAGACTGGCTGCCCTTTAAAGAAAAATTGAGTTTAATTTAGTTTCATAAGTTAAACGTAAAAATTCCAAACATGTATGTTGAATTAAAGTGCATGTATGTGCATGCGTGTGTGCATGCACATACCAATCAAGCAAAAGAAGCTCCGGCTTTCAATATTCTTCATAGAATTCAACTTGGAAGGCAGTGAGAATATATCATAGACTTATATGGTTGTGTGAAGACGGATATTGGTGATTTCATAAACCTGTTGTTCTTGCTTACCAGTCACACTGGCCTGTCATTCCAGCTGTTAGACTCCTTTCAGACAAGCACTTAGCTGTTATCCTTCCTCCTGTGTTTATAGGCAGTGTGGCACAAAACCCCTGCATCATGCTGTAATAGACCATGTCCTTTGGCATCAGCTTTGGTTTTATCCAGTATCAGGGATTGAACTCAGAACCTTGCGTTTGTGAGGCAGGCACACGGTGCCACTGAGCTAAATCCCTGGCCCTTAGCTTTGGTTTTAAATAATGGATTTTACTTCTTAAGAGCTGTGTTACTTTTTTGGGGGGGAGGGGGTACCAGGGATTGAACTCGGGAACTTGCGCTCGTGAGGCAGGCGCCAGAACCACTGAGCTACATCCCCAGCCCTAGAGCTGTGTAATTTTATTTCTTAAAGTCTCAATTTTTCTCATCTATAAAGTTAAGACAATATATACCTCATAAAATTGTTATGTAGAGAAAACGATTTGTCAGATGCCTTGTGTGGAGTAGGTACTTGGTTAGTAAATACTTACTGCTAACCGAGAATCACACAGCAGTGAGAGATTTCTTTTGTCACAAGGGTGAAGGGTTGAAGGAGGACCCCGGGACAAAGGTATGTGGAAAAGTCAGCTTAGTCTTCTAGTTGGACACATGGAGAAAACATTTGCTCTTTCAAGGGTAATAGAACTTTGTTCTGCCTGAGTCTGATACCACTACTGGCCTGTGTCCATAGTATGGAAATGCAGACTCACAGAGCATATAGACAAATAGTGTGTTCCCCCTGTTGTATACCGCCAAAAAGCAGTCTGTACATGTGTTGGACACACAGATGTCTGTGAATCAAGCAAAGCATGAAGTAGTATAACCCAAAAAACAGACACACTAATTCAATTTTCTTTTTTCTTGTCAAAAAGATACTTTATGGAAGAAGAGTAGTGATAGTCAGAGCAACATGGTTCTGCCTAGTTGAGATCAGTATTTGAAAGTTGAGAAAAAAGAGTATGTTTTGTTGACTACATTCTTCATATTGCAGGGGTTTTTTTGGGTACCGGTGATCAAACTCGCATATTGCAAATATTTAATTCTGAAAAGGTAGACATCTAGAAGAAAATTGTACTCTCCAAGAATACTATACCCACAGAAAGATGATGATGTTAGATCTTGCTTATTTGACTCAAGCTGAGGTCTTTGGAGAGGCATGTAGGTTGCTGCCTAAAGTTACAGCTCATGAGGTACCTTCTGATCTGCACAATGGGTACCATGGTCTTGTTTTTGTTTTTTTTTTCTTTTTTTTTCTTTTTCTTTTTGGTACCGGGGATCGAACTTGGGACCTTGCTTTTCTTGAACTGGACTTCTAGCCACAGCATCACATCCATGTGTGAAGCGGATGGTTTCATGATTTCATTTTTGCTTTATTAGCTTTTGAGAAAAATAAAAACAAAGTGTATAACAATTATTTATTTTTTAGGCCTTGGATTGCTTCATAATAGTAAAGTTAAAATCACACAGGTTTGCACTTTTCAGAGTGCTTCATCTCTTGATTTATTGTATCACAGTGATAATAAGACAAGTGCTGGGGAAATTGTGGAATTCTTTTTACATCTCTTGTATGAGAGATATTTTTCCCTATTGCCTTTTCAGGTCTAATTCAGCTCAGTAAGTATTAGACTTTCCATTGTACACTAGGCCTTATGAGATCGTGGGGCTTTCATTTTTTAATTTGTTAAAATTGAATAACAGTATAGCAGAAATTGGTGTTGATAGCCTGTTCTCTGCCAAATGCTGTGTCACAGACCTGGTAAAAGGTGAAAAACACAGTTACTTGCTGTTTGTATGGGAACTAATTCACCTTTGTAAGTAACAGTTTTAAAAACTGCCAACCGTTTAGACAAATACTTTCAGAGCTCAGAGGAAGGAAGACTTGAGGCAAAATTTTGTGTGTCTAAGAGGACTCACCAGTGTCCTTCTTTCATCAGGGGACTCTAATGTCATTTTCACTGTGGTCTGTTCTTCCTTTAGGTCATGACTGCTGTGAGACAGTGAAGGTACAGCTCTGTGCTTCCAAGGAGGGCCTTCCCACATTTGTGGTGGCTGAAGAAGACTTCAGTTTTGTCCAGGATGAGGCATATGATGCAGCTCAATTCCTGGCAACTAGTGCTGGAAACCAGCAAGCTCTGAACTTCACTCGTTTTCTTGACCATTCAGGACCCCCATCTGGAGATGTGAATTCCCTTGATGAGAAGGTCTCACTGGCTTTCAGACATCTGAAGCTGCCAGCAGAGTGGAATGTATTGGGGACAGATCAGACTTTGCATGGTGAGAATTTATGTGATTTGGAACACTTGTGTTTCTGTATAGGGTTGCTTTTACATGATGATGCTATATTTATGACTTCCACGGTGATTGAATAAATCTTAGGATTACTGTAGTAAAGTGACCTTGAAAGGCATCTGTTCTACTGAGCCATTAATTTCTTTTTTCACTGAAATGACTGAAGTACCCAAGTAGAAAGTGGCACTTCTTCATGTGAGTCTGGATTTCAGGCTTGATCTCACACGAGGAGAGTAACCTCTTCGTGTTTAGTTATCAGAGATAGGATTTTTGTTAATATGTTCTGAAATTGTCTAGAGCTTCTTCGATGTTGGAGGAAAGTAACAATTGGAGAGTGCATCAGGGAAGCATGTAAGCAGGGTAAGTTTTGAGGAACCCCATAATTCTTTAACCAGGGTGGTTTCACTCTTACTGATTTTATCTACTAGCCCTCCATGTAAGAAGAGTTCTTTAAAAGACTACACTTATTAGGAAACACTGATGTAATAAGTACCTACATATGTATTCTTAATCAGATAAGGGCTTTCCCACATCATTATTTTTGTTGTAAATGACATCTACTAGATGTCAGGATTATATATAATATATATTTTTAAATATAAGATACACCTGGCATGCATAAACAACACATTTCCTTCCTAAGTGCAAATCCAATCAAAAAATTTAGGAATCTCACAAATACAGATCAAAATGTTGGCTTTAGTACTGATGAAAATTAGGTTGGAAGTCTGACTTTATAGCTCCTGCCAGAAGGATTTGCTTATACTTTCTACTTCATCTCTGCAAGACTGGATAGTCATGTAATTGATCTGCAGAGTCCACACAGCTATGATTATTATGTTATGTAGGGCAAGCTGAATAGAAGTCCCGTTTTCTACAAGTAAGCAGTTCCTGAGGAGGAAGACCTAGAGGGAACTGAGCCAGTGTATGCTCAGTTCCTCCTCTCTCAGACTCAGCAGAGTTGAGTCATTCTCAAATTCACTGAATTTAAGAGCAAGCAGTGTAATGGTATCCCATATTAAGAGAAGCATATAATCAGATACCAAGACAGACTTGCCCAGGTAGATATGAAAGAAAATGTGGACCTGGACCATAAAATCAAATCAAGGAAACAAACACCCTCTTTTTTTTTCTTATTATGTAGTGTCCCAGAGACTTCTGTATTGCAATGATCTCAAGATCTGAATATTTGACATTCAGTACCTATTTAGAAACCGAATGATGAGTCCTATTTCCTGTAGCTCCTGTTATTTCTGTATTGGTATGCAAATGATTATCTGGTTGCATTTACAAATCATTTAAAGGTGTAACAGCATTAGTTATTTGAGGAGCTTATGGCATTATTATGCTTTTGTCTAGTTTAAAGAGGGCTTAAGACTTAACTGGTAGAAAAAGCAGAAGTCCAAGAAACTGGCTATATCACTTTCCTTCTCTGGGTTCCAGCCTCATTGGTTTTAATAGGAACTTGGCAAGTTTGAATTTTTTGTGTATTTTCAGTATACTCCTAGTTTCTGCTGTACAAAATTGCTGAAGCAGTGCTAGCAAAGGTTAAACCAAATGTGACCTCTTTTGTGAAATACACAAATTTAAACCATAATATGTTTGTCTTTACACACTTATTAGCTTGGCTAAGATTAAAAAGCACCAAGTGCTGCCAAGAATGCAAAACATCTTACACATTGCTGATGGGAATGCACAGTGGTATCCAAACTCTGGAGGAGTTCGGCAGTTTCCACTTTTGAGTATTTATTCTAGAGAAATGAAAATTCATATTCACCAAAAGAAATCTGTGTGCAAATGTGTCTATAAGCATCAACATGGAAACAACCTAAAGCTCCCTTGGAGGAAATATATACACCAAAATAACCATATCGTGGAATACTAGACCCAATAACTTGGATGCATTTTAAATTGATTGTGCGAAGTCAGAGTTTGTAAAGGTTATGTACTGTATGGTTCCATTTATTTGATATTCTAGAAAAGGCCCAGATCAGTACCTGCCAGGGACTGGAAGTGGGGCAAAAGTCTGACTGCAAAGGAAACTCATGTGTACATTCTTTGGCTGTGTTGGAATTAATTGTGTGTCTTGTTAGTGGTAGTGGCTGTAAGAATTTATGTATCTGTTAAGACATACAGGATTATATAACTGCCAGAAGTAAACTGTATTGTATACAAATTTGAAATAATAACTGAATAACAAAAGTAATGGAACAAGTTTGGTCTATATTTTGCAAGTTGAAAGTCAGCTGGGATCTGATTTCAAGTGCTAGATTTGCATTTTGTAGTTTAAATTATTCTCTTTAGTTGTGGATTAGAATTTATCAAGACTGGGGTCGGGGATTTAGCTCAGTGGTTTCGCCACCTGCTGCGCAAGTGCAAGGACCAGAGTTCGATCCCTGGTACCAGAATAAAAACCAAAGAATTTATCAAGACTAGATGCGGTCGGGGAGGAGTAAAGGTATGTTTATAATTGAGGCTTCAGATATAATGGAATATTCTGTTCACATCAGTCAGTTACACATCAGTTACTTTTGAAAAGCTATTTAAAGGAAAAACTATGAAGTAGGCTTGGTGCCTAGAATAACAATACAGGTAACTAGAACACCTTGTTACATAAGAGAACTACTTGCTTTTGAAAGCTAGAATGTTTACAGGCTTTCAGCCTAACACTTACACAAAAGCGTCATGTAAGAATTATAGCTGATCTTCCTACTCCTAAATTGAGAGGTAATTCTTTTTAGTTTTCTTTCAGGCTAGTGACTCCTTTGAAAATAGCTTTGATTTCTTAGGAAAAAAATATATATAGGTGCCTGCCGGCACACACTTACATATATTAAATTTCACAGTGTCCCTGAACTTCAGGCATGAACATGAAGCTAAGAAGCCTTGGTTTAGATTTGATATTTTAAAATAGCAAAAGCATGGGCATTGGAGTCTCTCTTTTTATCAGGTGTCATTGCAACAGTTTGTGGAAAATGTTACATCTCTGTTATTCAGTTTTCTCATCTATAAAATAGAAGAAAGTATAGTGCCAGTTTGCAAACCAGTCATTTCAAAAATAACATGACCAATATTCAGTAACCTTTTAGAAGCACAAAACATTGGTAAAGTTATGACAAGGGATAGTGATATATCCTATAAAGGAAGACAGGCTAGGCCTAAAAAGAAGGCTCTTCAAAGGAGAATGAGGTGGTCTTTCTTAATGTTTTTACTTATTGCTCAAAGAATCCTCAGTTTAGGCTTGAATAAGAGGGTGTTTGTCCATTTTAGTTTCTCCAAGTACTCCCTAATCCTTAATTACATAAGGAAGCCTCTACAGCCCTGCCTTAAATGAAGGTGATGAGGATTTATCTGGGTGGAGGGGTTGAATGGTGAGACAAAGACATTCTCCTTTTCTGAGTTTCCAACTCTCACTTAGTTGCCTCAGTTCTTTAGTGTTTCAGCAGTTAGTGAGAATGTTGAATTGGTTGGATTTTCCCTGACAGACCAGTGTATATAGTAGAGATGAGAGTAGCTCTCAGGTAGCTAAGAGAGGGCGCATTGAAGACTTGCTCTAGAAAAAGCAAATGGAGAAACATCTTGGGTGGAATTTTCATTCTTATTTAGTCACGGTTTGTATAAGTAAGTTAAAAGATGTAATCCTCTTTCGGGGTGGGGATCCTCCCCACAAAGAGAAATTTAGATTGGGTGGTGAGAGAAGGAGGATGGATTTAAGAAAGATTGCACTAAAAACAGTCTGTGCATTCCCAGTTTTATAGGTTGTGGGTCTTTAGATTTAATCATTTGATGATTTAGTTCCCAGTGTTTGATAGTTTCACATGGAGATTTTTCCTTAAGTGCACTAGTGTTTGTATGTTTTTTCAGTTATCATTCCTTCTAAAGAAGAAAATAATAACATATGAAAAGACTGTTCGTGAATTTTTTTCTTGGCAAAGGATTAATAACTATTGACTCTTAAGATGAGCAGTGGCCTAGCAGCTCCAGGGCTACAGATCTAAAGGTTACCTCTTAAAACTTGGCTTTTTTAGAGTCAGAAGTCTCTATTCTTTTCTGCTATACTTTGATTTTTCCAACATATACATTTTTATTAGGGCATATTTTATAACATAGTTTGCTTGTGGAATTTTTATATACCCATATAATATACTTTGCCTCCCATTACTGTCCTGTACACACCCCCATACCCACCCCTCATTCCTTTCCTCTTATCTAATAGTCTCCCTTCTACTTTATGTCCTCTTTCCCCTTTTCTTTTCCTACCCCTCCCTCTCCCATTTCCTTCCTTCCTTCCTTCCTTCTTTCTTTCTCTTCTAGCTTAGGGATTGAGGACAACTAGTTTGTCCCCCCTCCCCTTTTAAAAATTCTTTATTTTGAGCTAAGGTTTTGCTGAGTTGCCCAGGCTAGGATGGAACTTGCAGTGTTGCTTTCTTAGCCTTCCAAGTAGCTGAGATTATGGCCTCCCTGCCTGCCTGCCTTTGATTCTGCATGTTAGGGAAAACGCATAATACTTACTGGCCTGTTAAGAATATTTTCCTTCCACATGTAATATGCAAATTTCTACATCATGTGGGACTTCAGGTTTAAGAGGCAGTAGAGAATAGTAGAAAGAATGGTGATTTTGGAATCTCAGATCAAAAAGAACTCTGAGAAGAGCTTACTGCATAGATTGATGTAATCCCTGATTATTTACATCATTAATGTTTTGTTTAGTTGGAGAATCTAACAATTTGAAAATGATACAACCTCTAGCAGGGTCATCATTGTTAAATGCTTTAAAGGCATGTAATTTCCTTACAGATGGGGTGTGTGTGGAAGGTGTATCCTGCATATAAGTAACTTAAGACATTATGTACTGAGGTCTTCTGTGGGTAGAAGCTAGGCCAAGATCTTTCCAATTAGTTTAAACAGGAAGACCAACCAGTGTGTGTCCTATGAAATACTGTCATAGGACAAGGGAAAGGGAAAAATACCATAAATATTTAGAAGATAGTTTTCATTTGTTCTTCAAAAAATTGAAGAAGTCAGATCTATAATGAAATTAGAGAAGAAAGAGAAAAATAGATTTAATGAGTGAATCAGCCAGGGTTCAATTAGACAAGCCAGACATAGGAAAAATAAATATCTCAAGGTTAACATATGGTTTTCTCCATTGTGGGGGTTGGTTAAGTAAGTCTGAAATGTATGGGGCACAAATGGGAAGATCTTGAGCAAGGCCAAACCCACCATCACTGGCCAAAGCTGTTGCCCTTGGATGGTTAGGAAGAAGACATCATGTGCAGGATGAAACTCCTTGGGCACAGGCTGTGGCTATCCTCCACAGGTGAAATCCTTTCTCTCCAGGGGGAAGCTAAGCCCTGCCATTATTTTAATTTATTTGCATATATTTTTTAGCTTTGCATTTTATAGTCTTTCACCTGATTCAGCGAGGCCTACCCATATTATTCAAGACACACCTCCCTTATAAAGTCAGCTGATTAGGAGCTTTAATTATGTCTACAAAAGAAGCCACCAGGAGGTAGAGAAGGAAAGATTGATGGAAATGTTGTAGGGACATACAAAATTCCATGGCGGAAGTTAAGTGCACAATAGTATGAAGGACCCAGTTTATGTGCTCTAAAAACAAAGTTAATTAACTCAGGAAAAAGACCAAGAACCATGAGAGAAAATATAAGTAGGACTAGAGAGAGGTAGTGAGTTATTGGTACTCTGCAGTTTAAACTGAGACAGAAGGAACAAAAGTAATGTGGAACATGAAGTAATGTTTACACACTTTTATGCTCTTAAGATGGGTCAGAAGAAATTCCATTTATATGTTCATTTGTTTATCCCTATGTACATTGGCCTCTTCTTGAGATCTAATGCACATGATTTCTGTGAAGTTCAAATTAAAATATGTGAAGAATAAACAGGAGAACATTTAAACAGAGTAGGATATGTATACAGGATGAGCTACTACTAAACAATAAAAAGGAATACACTACTGATAATGGCATTATGGGCAAATCTCAAACATGCTGAATGAAGGAATCCTTACACAAGAGGATCCATTGTATAATTTCATTTCTATGAGCTTTCAGAATAGCCAAAACCACTCTATGGTGAAAAATTCAGAACAGTTGTTAACTCTAGTAATGAGATGGTTCAACTAGGAAGGGGCATAAAGGAACTTTCTTGGATGGTGACAATTTCCATATTTTGATTAGTGTTTAAAACCAGTATATGCACTTGTCAGAATTCATCAAATGGTATATTATACTATTTCTATAACACTGTTTATAAGTCACCTAAAACTATAATCATGTATTGAACTCCAGTTAATCCTATAATACTAATGCCAAGTACACTCATGTTCTCAAGCTTACTTTGAAATGAATACAAATAAGATGGATTGATGAAAATATAGAAGAAATGATAGTTGGAGCCAGGCATGGTGACACATACCCAATGTAATCCCAGCATTTGTGATGGTGAACAGGAGGGTTGTTGGAAGTTCAAGGTCAGCTTCAATTAAGTACATAGG
Organism: Heterocephalus glaber; assembly: GCF_000247695.1. The sequence goes on from NW_004624768.1 coordinate 12,904,673, forward strand.
AAGACTCTCAAAAAGCCTGCCTTCAAAAGGCTAGCTAAATAGATAATGTGATAAAACAAATACAGAAAAATATTAATTGTAGGACCTAGGTCTGTGTTTGGTTATTTGTTGTTAGTTCTTTTTATTTATGTGTACATTTAAAATAATGAGAGTAAACTTAAAAGTCTGGTTTTAAAACCACACCATTAACTTGCTTTTATATATGAATATTTGTGGAGATAGCATGGAGTTATGGAAAGACTATGGCATTTAGATATGAGAGAAGAGAATTTTCAAATTTTGATTCAAACTGTGGGCAGATTATTCTATGAGCTTGTGTTCATTTGCAAAATGAAGATAATGAGATCTCATAGGGTTATTGTAAGGACCAAAAGGAAAAGGTTGAGATAAACTACATAGCCCACTAGATGGACTTTAGCAGCCCCTCCCTTTGTATTACTTTCCTTCTGTTGTCTGCCGAACCAGTCAACCTGTAACCAAGGGTGGCACCTACTGCTAAGGACTTCAGCATTAATGGAGAAGGATATAGTACAGGAATCAAGGTGTGATGTTCCGAGCAGGTGTGTGGTCTTATTGTTGGGACTGTACTTGTAAACATGAAGCTCACTCAGAGCAAATAAGGGGCCAAATAGGTGGAAGAGCAAAGGGAAAGCTACTTTAAGGAAGCATCACCCAGTAAGACTGGAATTAACTAGCTCTGGAAAAATCACATACCTGTATTTCCTGGTCAGTCAGTGCCTTATTAGGTCTTTAGCATTTGATAAGGATGTCAGAATGCTTATAAGCACAAGTCAGATGATGATATGTGATTTTGGTGAGAGTTCTTTCTGCCCTTTTTTCTTTCCTTGCCATCTCCTCATAGGTGTTATTAAAATTTGTACCTATACATGCGTTATCATTGCTCCTGGAGCATTGATTTCTGTTTTGTTTTTGTGGTACTGAGGTTCAAGCCTAGGGCTTTGTGCATGCTTAGCATGTGCTCTATCACTGAGCTGCATCCCTAGCCCCTGGGGCATGATTTCATTCCAGCCATATTCCTCTGCTTGAACTTTCTATGAATCCTACATAGTCCTGTAGGGAAAATATAAAATACGAAAGGTAAATTAATTTCCAAGGAAATTGACCTTGAAAATAAGGAAACTGGACCAATGCACAAATAACGTGAAAATAGTGCAGTTCAGTGTAAAATCACAGCTTCAAAGATGTGTTCATTTTGTTTGACATTCACACAAAGAAGCATCTGGAGATGTCAAAGTCAGGGGGAAACAGTGGGCTCCAAGAAGTCTGCTCAGTGAAGAAGTTGAGACCTGAGGGAAACCATGAAGAATGAGAGATGAAAGCAAGGCAGAGAAGAAGGTGGCAGGCACACCTGTTGGAATTGGGTTGTGGGGCCACATCCAGTAGCCTTTCAGAGACTTGGGCTCCTATCCTCTCAGATTAGGCTCAAGAGGATGGCTGAAGAAGAGAGAGTGTGTTAGCATGGTGAGGCTAAAATGTAATTTGAAGTCCAGGAGTACAGGACAGAGAGCAGAGAAAGGGAAAAGAGCTGGCCTTAATGAGTACCTGCTACAGCCGGTTGATAGGCTAGGACTTCATTTATCTCTCCTAACTTGTTACAGCTCTTAGTGAGGTGATGGTATCCCACTGTGGGTGCCAAGAAAGCAAAGCCCAGGCAGATGAGTTGTGCCTGCGCACACAAATGGTGAGTAACAAGTTTGAACCCAGATTTGCCTGACTTATAGAGCCCTTCCTCATTCCGCCACTTTCAGAGTGACTCATACCAAGGAGGAGCCTTCATTTCAAGTTCAATAAGCTGAAGCATGTTTCCTTTCTAAAGTTGTTAGTGTGTTGTCTTGTAAGAGTCAGTCTTTTTTATTATGGTTGAAGATGCATTTTTCTCATCGAACAAGCAACAAATAAATGCTGGAATTGCCAGCAGTTTGATATGTCCTTCATGTGGAGGAATAAAAGACCTGTGTGTACTTAACAAGTAGAACCTGTTTTTAGTGTTTAACCAGCCAACTCCTGAAGTAATTATAGCCTTTATGATATACCCATCTAAGTCCTAACAGCTATTCCCTTTGGGTCCCCATTTTGCAGGGCTGCATTTACTTTTTTTTTAAGAGGAAAAGAACATATATGGAGTCACCTTTATAAACTTCCCTGTGATAATGACCAAATGTGAAGTCAGAATACAGAAATGGCTTCCCTTTTGTATGACTGTCTCCTAGTGAAGATTTTGGTTCCCTTCTATTTTTCTAGCTTTGTTTTGTCTTGGAGAGCTCATTATACTTGGCCACGATAAAGTTGTTGTAGCCTACCTTCAGGATCAGAGGCACTTGGAGACAGTGGTGCTTACCAAACTTGTATTTTGTTGCCTTTTTTTTTTTTTTTTTTTAAAGTACCGGGGATCGAACTGGGGACCTCGTGCTTGTGAGGCAGGCAGCAGAACCACTGAGCTAAATCCCCGGCCTCTATATTTTGTTTTCATTGTTGCTGTACTCTTACTTATTTCCACCTTCTCCTTCATTTACAGATGGTGGTCCCCGGGAGACATTGATGCATTTTGCTGTGCGGCTGGGACTGCTGCGGTTGACATGGTTCCTATTGCAAAAACCTGGTGGCCGCGGAGCTCTGAGTGTCCACAACCAGGAAGGGGCAACACCTGTGAGCTTGGCTTTGGAGCGAGGTTATCACAAGCTGCACCAGCTTCTAACTGAGTAAGTGCTCATTCTCTCGATTTCCTTCCTCTTGTTGCCAGCCCCTCCCCCTTATTCATAGTAGTCCCACCCACTTGGCATCTCCCTGTGAGTGAGTTTGCCACAAATTAAAACCTCAGCTCTGTACCTTGCTTTCTGTTGGAGGTTGGTACATAACCTTGTTTCTGCTAATAACCACCTCATTATCTGAAAGACAGAACAGTAAGTCAGATTAATTATTTTCTCTCCCCTGCCTCCCTGTCTTTACTGTTTCTTCTTACTTTCTACTGGAAACTCAGAATGAGTCTTGTCTGTGGGGGTAGCGTAACATTACTAATGCATATACATTTTATCCTGGTTTAGTGCAAAAGGAAACAGTTTTCCTCTGCCATTTACTTTTTCTGATGTCTTCAAGACTTGAAGGTCTTAATTAGAAATATTATTTTCATATTGTAATTGCATGCAGAAAACATGGCAAATGATTGAGTTTTTATTAGAATTTATTTTCTGTGAATACAGTTAAGGGCAGTAGTCAGTAAAAAGCAACTGAGTTGTTTTGGAAAGAGGTAGTAGGAAACCCTGTTTGTCTTTGGGTTCACTTGTTATACATTTTGACTCTGAGGACTTTGGAGGAAGGTTGTTAAGTCAAAATATTTGAAGAGTTCTTTCTTCTTGTATAGGTGGAGAAATAAATGCAGTACAATAGCCACTCCTTTTCTTTGGAATATTTATAAAAGGCAGAAGTTTCAAGAATAGTTTCTCTTGTTTAGTATATTTTCTATTAGTTTTATTGTAATCATCTTTTCCACCGCATTATCTGAGCAAGAATAACCTCCCTGAATCTGTGTTCTCTACTGATTTAGGAACCCTTATAAACTGAAGCAGTATTCCCAGATTCTCAGATATTTTGCTCATGCCACCTTTAATTGAGTTGTATTTTATGCTTTATCATTTTTAGGTGTGGTATGCAAGGTAATGGGGAAGTTCCCTAACGAGATCTCAGAAAGTAATGCTACTTACAGTTGCGTAAAATTTTTTTCTTGCTTGATGTGCCAAGTTTATAACTTGCCCAGTCCAATCAGACAGAAGGTTCTTTGCAGATATTCTCTGATGGGTGCTAGAGATACGGTGGTGGTAGGAGGGGTATTCTTCATCTCAAATGAACTGTGGACACCTGAGCTCTCCTATGACCGTATCCCAGAGAGCGATATATTCCTCTCCTTCCATACTTCCCATTTGGCCAGTGCTTGGATTCATTCTGCTGGTCTTGGGAAAGGAGGTCTTGTTCCAGAAGTTGAAACAGTTAACTCACTGTAACTATTGTGAAGTTTAAATACAGTTCCTCTAAATTTGATTTTATAGCACAGATGTCTGCTGGAAAGCAGAGTTGGTTAATGACTGCCATCCAAACGGGGAAATAAAGTGATTACAACAGCTTCATTATATGCTTGGAAAGGGATGTCACAGGACTGTTATTGCAGCATACAGTTTTAAGAAAACTGGAGTATTGGAGATTTTTTTTGCTGCCTTTAAAGAAATACTTCCGTTACATGTGGAAAGCCCAGTTCTTTATAAAGGAAGAGCGGTAAGGGAAAACTAATGGGAAAAATCTCCCAAGTGTAGGACTTTGATGCGAGAGTATGAATACCTTGCTTGCATATCCAGCCCTTAACTTGAATTCTAGACAGTTAACTCTTCTGAGGCCTCAAAAAAAAACAACTGCTGAGTCACAGCTAGCAATTAAAAAGTGATAAGGAACAGATTCTATTCATTCAGTATTACTGTGATAATAGTAGACTGCTAGAATTTCAGCCACAATCCGTCAGGAAAGATTTTTTTGTTGTTGTTTTGTTTTGGTCTACCTATGTGTGTCATATATTACATACATACATAAAATTTACTTTTAATCATGTTTAGATATATAATTCACAATTCACTATCCATTTCCAGAACTGCTTCATAACCCAAGCAGAAACTTTGTACCTATCAGGTACTGATGTCCTATTCAGTCTCTTTCCTTGGCCCCTAGTAACTTCTGTTCTACGTTCTTCTCTTAAGAATTTGTCAGTTCTAGGTATCTCACATAAAAATCATGTAATATTTGTCTTTCTGTGCCTCACTGTTCAATGTAGCTTAATATTGCCAAGCTTCATCCATGCTGTAGCATGTGTCAGAATAATAATGTGTATTTCACAATTGCTAAAAGTAAACTTTAAATGTTCTCATCACAAAAAATAAGTAGAAGAGACGATAGACAAAGTAGCTTGATTTAGTTTTTCTACAATCTATACATATATCGAAACATCACATGATAGCCCATAAATACATAGTTATTGTCAGTTAAAAAGAAAAAGCCCACATGTAGCCAGAAGATGGAAATAACTTAAATGTAAATCACCAGATAAATAAACAAGGTTTATATACACAGAACAGAATATTATTCAGCTTTACAGAGGAGAAAGATCATCTTTATAAAATGGGGAAACAGATCCAGAGAGAGAAAGTAATTGGATTAATTAAGGTTACAGGATGGGGGACAAAAATAAAAGCTATACCTCCTAAGAGCCTGTCCAGAGCTCCTTCCACTTCTAGAATTGTTACCAAGGGGCCTATAAATAGACTTCTTGGGGTGGGGGTCTCTATCCCTTTGAATTAATTATTGGCAATAGTTTATGGACATTTCTGAGTTGAGTTTGTTTTGTGAAATTCATAAAGGGGTTTGTATAAAGTTAAGAATTGCCACACTGTGTATAGTGCTGTCATTCTGATACTTAGTAAAATCATTTGACATAGGATTTCTCAACCACTTTACTAATTTTTTTTCCATAAAGGTGCCTGCCTTTATCACACCTTGTCAATTAGTATAAAATTGAGATGTGATTGTATACATTTTAAATTTACTAAATAACTAGATCCTACTTTTTACTAAAAACAATGGGTTTAACCACTTTTATAGTCCTCTCAAAATAATATTTAATTCCTTGCTTTATTATTTATTTAAATTTGGGTAGTGTGAAGAGGCATTGTACTTGTTAGAGCCTAAATTATTTTGTGTTTCTGTGTCTAGGCTTATTTTAATTGACAGTCCATCTTGACAAACTGAATCTTACCTCTTTGTGAAAACAGTGATTAGTCATTTTTAGAGATAGAAGGATTCTCTCAATTGAGGCCTGTGTCTTTAGAACCAGATAGAACTGTTCAGGACATATTTGGTACTTCCCCTTTATAAAACCTATGACTATTGAATTTCACTTAGCACAGTGACAGGAGGGAGAGATTTTTATTGACTTGTTGATTTTATTTTAGGTTATATATATTTTTTTTTTTCTCAGTATTGGGGATCGAACTCAGGACCTTGCTCTTGCAAGGCAGATGAGGTGCCCCTGAGCTAAATCCCTGGCCCAATTTTAGGTTATATTTTGATCATACATTATGAATATGAATATATTTCAGATTTTAAAATTCACTTTAAGTAAAGTATTACCAGTCTTGCTAGAAATTTTGGTTCAGAAAAGTACACTTACTCCTAAAGGTAGATGCTCTGTCTTCTTCCCTAATTTGAAGACTCCCCTCTGGAGGTCACCTAACTAGTTTAGTGATGGATAGATTAGGGACAGAACTCTAAGTGTTCAGGCTCTTGGTTTAATGAAGGCGAGAAAGTGTCAACTTTGGAAGAGTGTGGCATCAGATTCATCTAAGAAGAGAATGTTACAACTGGGTGGTATCAGGCCCAGCTAATATATCACACATAAAAAAAGGAATTTCAGAACCTGGATGCTCATATTGGAAGGGACGGGCTGAGAGTAAGCAGCAGCTCCAGGAAGTGGCTAATTGTGGAAACATGGAAGTCAGACCTAAACTTGTGTTTTGATTTTGCCATTTTTAGATGTATTATTTCAGATATATTAAGTAACTTCCGTCTCTTAACTCTTGATTTCTTCATCTGATACCCAGCTCATGAAATGATGACCAGGTATATGTAATGTGAAAAATCAGAGCTTATCATACTGATTGTGATTATTCTGTGAGCAAATAAAAGGGATATAAATACTTGAGTTTCAAGAGAGAAAATGGCATGGTGACGTTGCTTAGAGGTGAAGAGTTTAATTAAAGACTAAGCTTCCTCACTTATTAGCCCATGTGACTTGGAAAAATCAGCTATTCACTGTGAGCCTCATGTTTCTCATCTTTTATGGGTAATGCCGTTCTGTCTACATCACAAGATTAGAACCAAATGTAGTTTGTACAGATACTTAAACTATGGTGATCTGTTTGAAAGTTTCTTATAAGTATATAGCAATGGCATTAATAAAAGTAAGTTCACTGATCAATTAAACTCAAATTCTAGTTGATTGTTCTACCTGGAGTATCTTTTTAATAATATTGTAGTTCTCTGTTAAATAAAGTTCATAGAGTGTTGGGAAAATTAGACTTAGAGCAGATAGTTTTGAATGCAGGGGTTACTTCTGTGAAGCTGTATTAAATAAAATTAATTTGGCTTTCTGATAACATGCCTGAAGGTGATTGAACAAGGGATTCTAGATGAATCATTTTCAGTGTTGCCATCCTTAGAAGAAGAGATTAAGAAAGAATCATTTTCAGTGTTGCTACTCTTAGAAGAGGATTTCTTCTATGAACTTCAACTCTAATATTGACATAAAAATGCCAAAATATTTCAGTTGCCTCTAGAGCCAGTTGAAAAGTATTTGTCCTTACAAACTTTATTTAATTTTGAGTATCAGTTCAAGACATCCTTATTTATCAAATGCCTACACTCCAGTAGAAACCTTAGTTGGGACATTACAGATGCTATTTTATTTCAGCTTTATAACGTTCTTTTTGAAGTTGACATTATTTATGTTTTATGGATGAAATATGGAGACTCAGAGAACTAAAGTAACTAGCCCAAGCCTTACATAGAAAATAGTACATGTACTATTCCACAGACATTGTGGAATTCCAAGGCCCATATTCTTCCATGTACAAAAATTTATCAGAGGGGAGGAAGAGACTCAGGAAGAGGTACTGGGATACAAGATGAAATAGCACTTAATTATGAAACGGTTATATGTTTTCCATGTAGCTCTTAGCTTCTGTCTTTCCTGAGGAAAGCAAGGTCCGAGCTGTAATAACTTTACATTTACCCATCATATGATTTTTTTCTTTTGAGGCAGGGTCTTGCTATGTAATTCAGGCTCACCTTGAACACACTATGTAGCCCAGGCTGGCCTCAAACTCATGGCAATCCACCTGCCTCAGTCTCCCAAATGCTGGGATTATAGGTGTGCACCACCATGCCCAGCTATCCATCCTATGACTTTTAAAGTATGGGTGGTTACACTCAAGCTGTTGTTTTATATTTTAATTCTCATGACAGAGTAATGAGTGGGTTAGGTAAGTATTATCATCTCTATCTTGTAGTTGAGGAAACTGAAGGTAGTGAAGTCTCTTGCTCAAGGTGAAAAGGCCACAATGTAACAGAACCAAGCTTAGGCCCAAATCCACTGATCTGTCCAGATTGAGATGACATGTGTGAATTTGCAGAAAAAGACCTAACCTGGCAACAGTAGGTGCACAGTCATGGTTTATTGTAGAAGGCAGAATTGGCCCCTCTCAGGGTTGTGTCTGTAAGTTCTCAAGTCTTTCGAAATGCTTACACATAAAACAGGTTCAGGGTCAGGTGGTAGAATAACTACTCAAGTGTACATATTTCACAGTAGAACCAAGTACTGTTGTGCAAGATGTTCTGTCAACATCTTGATTGCCTTTTTAGCCTCTTTTTCAAATACTTGATAGTAGGTCCTCAGTAACCTGTCTAGTACACAAGTTTGGAGCCTTTGTTCTTGCATTCGAGGGGAAAGGATAAAACAAATAGACAAACCTACCACTCAAACTAATGGCCAAAGAGCAGGATTTGGAACAGCTTGACATATTTCTGGCCTAAGTTCAGTCTGTCTGTCCATCTATCTCACCTCTGTGGTCACTGCAACCTTGGTTTTGTTTGTTTGTTTGTTTTTGGTACCGGGGATCAAACTTGGGACCTTGAGCTTGCGAAGCAGGTGACAGAACCACTGAGCTAAATCCCCAGCTGCAACCCTGGTTTTGATAAAGAGGAAGTAGTAGAACCAGAGAGAAGCTAGATAGGAGGAGGATATTAGCATTTATTAAATATGAAAGTCTCCTTTGTATTTATGTACAGTGCTGCTTTGGTGATTTATGTATGTTCTCATTTAAAACCTCTCTACAGACTTCTACAGTGTAGTTGGTACATTATTCTACTGTACAGAGAAAATAGACCCAAAGAAGCTAAATAGCTGCCCGAGGCCATGTAGTTGGTAAATCACCATTATTCACAAGCCTGTATATAGGTGGTTTTTAGACTTTTGCGCAAAAGCATATTTGGTAGCATTGTCAGTCTTGTAACTAAATTAATTTAATTATGACAATTCATAGATCTGATTTTCAGTGTCTTATTTTTTTTTCTTTTTATAAATTTTCAGCTGAACAGCTTTAAGAATTTTACATTCCATATTTTTAAAGCCACTTCACTGGTGCTCTCAAGATTGCTGTGTCTGGCAACATGCTATAAAATTGCAAAAGGCACTTTCTGAGGATGGTATTGTATTTATTTAACAGCAACACTAGCTACCATTTATAGTGCTTGTGCTAGACATTTTGCATAAATTCTCATATTTATCCTTTCCCAACCCTTTGGGGATGATGATACTCTCTCATTTCACAAGGAAATAGCCACAGTTGGTGAGTGATGAAACAGTAATTTGAACAGTTCCAAAGCCCATGAACTTTTACATTGCCTTGGGCTTCTCTAAGAAGATAGATATTAGAAGTTGTATGGAATCACAGAGCCTTTTCAAGCATCTTGTATTTCTTTCTGTGTACTTTTTTCCCTCTGTTGTGTGAATGCAAAAGGCCTAAGCCATGTGTTCATTCTCTGTCGCTATGTAATATTTAGGCCTCAGAATATTTCTTTACGAATCTCAATCTGTGGGAACAAATTCTCTATGGCAACAGCATGTGCATTTGAAAACACTTGTTTCTGACTCCACTATAGACTTATGTGGGAGAAAGTACTGACCTGGACTATAAGGCTTGATAGGTGTATGTGAGAAAAGGAGAGAGCTGCTGACACTTCTGTAAAAAACATAAACCTTTAGGGCCCAGGATTTAGTTCAGTGGTTCTGCTGCCAGCCTCACAAGCGCAAGGTCCCAAGTTCATCCCTGGTACCAAAAAACCCCCAAAACCAAAAAACATAAACCTTTGGTAACTACACATTTTTTCTATTTGGTCAGTTTTGAACTTTGGCATAGTAATAGAATGACTTGGAAGTTTTGCTGCAACTTACTATTAGCAGAGGTAGAAGGAATCCTTAAGAAAACAAAGTAGGCCCAGGGATTTAGCCCAGTGGTTCCATCGCCTGCCTCGCAAGCGCAAAGACCCGAGTTCGATCTCCGGTACCAAAAAAAAAAAAGAAAACAAAGTAGATGTGTTGAATGAACATTTTTCATAAAATCAGTATTTGGCCAATGTTGAATAGCACCAGCATAGAATGAAGTTATGCAATAAAAGAATAGATAATATAAAGCATAATACTGTACATTAAGAGTAAATAGTTCTGTTTTCTAAGTTTGACCTTATAATGGAAAGACAATAATTATTATTATCTTGGGTTTTTTTTTTGAGACAGTCTTGCTATATAATTCAGGCTGGCCTTGAACTCACTATGTAGCCTAGGCTGGCCTCAAACTCGTAGTGATCCTCCTGCCTCAGCCTCCCAAGTGCTGGGATTACAGGCGTGTGCCACTACACCTGGCAATAATTTCTGAGCATTACTGGGTTTTAGATTATTCTTGAATCATTATACTACATGCACTCTCTCTTATACCACATTCTTTCTCATGGCATATTGATACTATCCCCAAGCTGTTCTAGGTTAGTTTTTAGTAGTGTGCATTCTAGAAGGGATTTATATTAGGATTCTCAGTTTGGCACATCAAAGAAGTCCTTTAGCTGCTGAAATTGGTTAACATTGTGTAAGAATTATTTTGATCATACTTTAAAATTATTTAGTATGCAGAGGTATGTATAAGGATTTGTATTCATAAAGTTGCTTTTTGTTTTTGAGGTATAATAGGGATTAAACCAGGGAGTGCTGAGTTATATCTCCAGGCTTTTTTTTTTTTTTGCCTTTTTTGTCTTTTCTTTTGAAACAGGTTCTCCTGCATGCACCACCACTCCCAGCTTGAAGTATTCTTATTAGTCTCCTGTTTTGACATTGATTGATGAAAGCAAAATATACTTTGTCGTGTAATTTTTTTCTAACACTTTTCATTTATATTTGGATTAAGGATGACTATCATAATTATTATACATGATTTTGACCACTTTTCCTTCTTACAGAATAAAGTATGTAGATATTTTTTAGAAATTATTCAACTTAGTGTTTAATTCTGTGCTAGTTAACAGAGTTAATAAAACTAGAGTTTTTAGATGATGTAATATCTATAAACCTTCCACATATTATTTTAATTTTTATAAACTTTATTGAAATTTGGTGAAAAATCTTCCTAAAGTTATCTAGCTAGTGCATTGTCAGTGTTAATATTGTCAAACTAGTTGTTTAATCATTTGAAAACTTTGTTTTTCCATTTAACAGTAACAGTTTTCATAGTCGCTAATTATTGTAACATTTTACTCTTATAATGTATATTTTATGCTTTATCTGGCTGGTTGAATTTTGCATTTAAAAAATGCAGGTGTGGTGGTGCACACCTGTAATCCCAGCATCCTATGGGGTTTACAGGAGAATAGCAAGCTTGATCCTAGTCTGGGCAACTTAGTGAAATTAGTGAGACCTTGTCTCAAAAAAAAAATAATAATAATAAAAGGAAGGCTAGGCATGGTGGTGCATATTCTGGCACTCTGGAGGCTGAGGCAGGAAGATTGTCACAAGTTAGAGGCCAGCCTGAGCTATGTAGTGAGTTCAAGGTCAGCCTGAACTGCATAGCAAAGGGTATGAATGTAGCCCACTGCTAAGGCCCTAGGTGTAATCACTAATACTGTGAAAGAAGGCAGGAAGAGAGAGAGGGATGGAGGAAAGGAGGGAGGGAAAGCACATAAAGAGATTTGAACTTTAAATTACGTAGAGAATGCTTACAGAGTACTTACTTTAATAATATTTTCTGTATTGGTGTTGAGGCTTCACTGATAGGACCATACCTTCTGTATTCACTTGATCATTAAACACATACATATTTAGCAGGCACTCAGTTGTTCTGCCTTAAAAATGCCACAGCTGAACCTGCCTGTATCCCTGTTGTTTACCATCCATGGGCCTCAGTTTCCTCATCTATAAAGTGAGAAAATATCATGTACCTCTTTGCTTCTGTTAGAGTTAAATAAGAACGTGTTTATAAAGTCTTTAGAAACTTAGGAAATCCCTTTATTTGGAGCACCAGGAAGGAAGATTCAATGGGAATATTTCAGCTTTGTATGAATATGACATCTTTTTTCACCACTGTCAAGTTTCTGGCTTTCTGTTTCCTGGTCATCCTCACCCCATAATTGTAACCCATCCCTTGAAACAGCAGGGAATTAAGCCCCATTCTTTGCTTAGAATTTTTTTGGGGTAAACAGTGCCAAATGATGTAGGGTGAGTTGCTGGATGCAGTTGCTGGACTCCCAAACAAGATAATACTCATGCAAAATCCCTTTTCATTTTCAAATTTAACACTCAGAACCTGGGCCCTGCTTTTCTTCATTGGAATCACACCAGCCCTATAATATACACATAGCGACAGTTTGTTGTATATTCTGGAGGTCCAAACACTGGGCTAACACTTAGAATTCATGTTCATTTCATCCCCACAATAAACTTAGTATTTCTACTTTACAGAGGAGGAAATTGAAGTGCAGACAACATAAAGTCCAAGATTACAGTTACACAGGTAGGTGGTAATACCACAGTAAGGACTTCATGCCTGTCTGACTTTCCAGCCTTTGTTCTGTAACTATTGCCTTATGAGAGTTTTCTGTTTTTAATTATTTAAGGGACAAAGTTTAGAACAAAGTACTAGCAATCAACAATAGCTGTTCATAAGATGTGCCTCCTTACCTTTTCTTTTCCTTTGCACCCTCTCTATGCTGGTTGTTAGGGAGAAAGTGACTGTTCTTTGTCCTCTCTGTGATTTGCATATGGTTTAGTTGTTCCACAGAGGGTTCACATGTTGGAAGCTGGGTCCTCAGTGTGGTGATTTTAAGAGGTGAGATCCAAGGGGAAATCCTTGAGTCATTGAGGGCCATGCCCTGGGGTGGGATTAAGATAGTTTGCAGGGAATCCCTTAGTTGTCATGATAGTGAGTTGTTATAAAACCCTTAACATGAACCCTGAGTCACTCTTTGCTTCTTGTCTGGCAATATGATCTCTTGCTTCTGCACATGCTCTCACTGTTTTGGTGCCGTTCACCGTGAGGTGATAGTCAGGAACCCTTGGCAGAGCCAGTGCCGTGCTGTTTGAAATTTCAGCTTCCAAAACAGCTAAATAAACCTCTATTCCTTATAAATGCTCAGCTTCAAGAATTTCATCATACTATTGTAATAAGAGATGGACTGATACACCCCTTGAAATCCCTTTCCCTCGTGAATGAAAGGAGAAGAAAACTAACAGCATCAGTGATAAAATTCCTAGTGAATCTTTGTATACATGGATGCATATATGACTATACATAACGTAGCTGTGAGTCCCCAACAAATAGCTAACAGATGGAGCAGCTCTTCCCCCCTCAACCCCACATGCCTGCCTTCTGGAATTTAGCCTCTCCAGCTCCATTTCAGTGAGCTGTAGTTGATTTTTTAGAACTCATTGAGGTTTGGCAATGTTATGGTAATGTGGTTTCATAGAAGATATTGCATTAGCCATTGAATAAGGAACTAGGTGCTGTAGTTCCTCATTAGAAGTAGACTCCAAGCAAAATATGCCTTCTGGGAGGGCTGGCTTGCCTGCTTTTCTTTACTTTTAAAGCTGTAGTATGAAGCCACAATTAAAATAGGGATGGGCTTGCAGTGTTCCTGGTGATTGAGGAAACGTGTGAGTATTGCTACCAAACTGATGTATTGTTAATTTTCATCACTTACTGTACTCATTGACATTTTCTCTGAGTATTTGCTGTAATTCAGCAAGCAATAGCATTGAACTTCCCCTGAATGACTGGTGTCATTAGGGCCAGAAAATTATTTTTCTCTGTTAATAATTTGACTGGGTTTTACATGTATGTTAACATTAAGCCCCAGGCTTTTCTTGAGTTGTGCATGCTAGAGTGGGAAGATAGACAGACAGGGTGTGTGTGTGTGTGTGTGTGTGTGTGTGTGTGTGTGTGTGTGTGATTGGTTGTTGACTGTTGCATAGCAGCTAGAATGCCTGAAAGTTAGTTCAAATTTACCCTGGGGTTTATTGGATTTTGCTGTACCACATACATAAACTATGAGGTCAGAGGTTAGCCATAGATGCTGTAACTCTTACCTTTCTGAGGAATGACTTGTAATTTGTTATTCTACTATTGAAATACTTGGTACAGAGCCTGTGAAATTTATGAAAACAAAAGAACCTGTAATACACCTGATTGTTTTCTCATACATATTCACATTTGTAGTTTGTTAAATTTGAATGTGGTCATAATTTGAAACTGTTACAGAGATGTTGATATCATTCTGGATAGTGAAAAAACGCGTGTAAGCTTTAGAATTAGGTTTTAGTACATGTTCTGGTCTTTTCACTTACTGGCTGTGTATTCTTGGGCAAATTATCTCTTATCCTCATTTTCCTAACATGCAAAATAAAAATACAGTCCTCTGATATCTGCCTCAAAATTGTGAGAATTAAAAGTAGATAATACTGTCAAGTACCAAGCTAAGCAGTTAATATTACTAGCTTCCTTCTTTTATTTTTCTTTACCTTCCTTCTTTTGATATTTTTTTCACCACCACTAAGAATAACATCCTAATTCCTAGCCAGACTCATAGCCTGTGAAATCCGAACCACATATAACTCTTATCTCATAAGATTTCCTCATCCCCATCATCATCATCATCATCATCATCATCATCATCATCATCATCATCATCATCATCTCCCCCACCTCTCATCTCCTGCACAACCACACTGGCCAGTTCATTGCCTCCAGAGAATATTTGTATTTTTTGGACTCTATGCCAAAATATTTTTGTTTCACTGACTCCACTTGCTGGCTTTTTCATATCATTCAAGTCATTTGTCATGTCACCTTCTCAGCTTTTCCTGACCACAAATTATATTCCTCTGTGATATAAGCTCTACCTTAGAAGGAACCTTGGTTCTTTTAGTTCTTCATCAGTATGTTGCCATTGTCTAGGAACATAGTAGATACATACATTGTTGAATGTTTGAATGAATAAATGTGTAACCTAGACCTTTAACTTTCTGGAAATCTATTTTGAGGTATTTGGCATTTAAATTTAATATAGAGAAGACTAGGCCTCAGGTAGAATGCATTTTTAATGTAATGACATGTAAAAATGGCATTATTAAAAATGCAGTCTCTCAGCAGGATTTTGGAGACATTTTGTCAATAGTAGAAAAAGACCAGAATGAACATATGAGACAGTTATTTATATGGAACCTAATGCATTTTGAGATACTGAGGAATAATATGTTGACCCAGTTCTCTTCTTTTTCATAAGTTTTGTTTGCATAAAGGGTTCGTAGAGAATTAAGCAAAATTCTTTATATACTTAAGCTATAAATATCTCCTGGTATTTTGTGTGTGTACAGTACTTCTTTGTAGAGAATATGTGCTTTTGAATTTAAGATTGAATACCTCTTACTTTGACATGTGAAATAAAGAAATATTGTTTTCGGCTCTACTTACAACTCATTAATTCACATAACCTACTACACAAAGTTAAATAAATAGATTGCTTGGGATACATTAAAAAATCATATTTACCCTCATTCAGACCATAGCTCTATGAAATATTGGTTGCTTCACCTACATTTTGTCTATATGCAGAATATTGGCCTTGTCGCCTGGAAGATTAAATACGATTTTTTTTTTTTTAATCAAAGTGATGTGAAAAATGGGTTACTGTTTTACAGTTTTATTGTTTTTATTGTTTACTATGATTTACTTCCAGTATTTCACATCTTATTCAAGAAAATTATGTCAGTAAATCTGTAGATGCTCTTTGGGACATGGCTGATAAAATTGATATTTAGATGCCTTAGATTTCATGATGATGATGATAAAAAGACCAACTGGGAACTGAACTTTTAAAATACTCTTGAATATTATCCAGTTAATTTTCCGTTTTGTGCAGGCCAATATATAACCTATACCTTTAGGAGAAAAGGAAACCTTGTCCAGTGGATCTGTAGCTAGTGTGAAGTATCACATGTCATCTAACGCTGTGCTTTCTCTCTTTCTTGCCAGAAGCCTGTTTCTTAGGCCCTATTAACATTAAATTTCAGTTTTCTAGTAATTTATTTTAAACTTTTTGCTTCTGTGATGAATTGGAAATTTTTTTAAAATCTTGATTCTGAAATAATTTGAGATGTTCTGATGCACTTAATCTTATTGTACATGCTGTTATCTGGGAGAGTAGATCAGTATCATATGTTTCTGCAAAAGTAGCAAATTAGAAAAGGCAGACTAAAAATAAGTTACATGTAGTTTGTGGAGAACACATTGTGTCTTTGTTATAGTCTTATTTTATCTAACTGCTTCTAGATCAAATTAATTTGCATATACCTATAATCTCAGCACTAGGGAGGCTGAGGGAAGAGGGTTATTTATTGCAAGTTCGAGACCGGCCAGGGCTGTATAGTGAGTTCATGGCCAGCCTGGACTATGAAAGAAGACCTTGTCTCAACAAACAAAGATTAATCTGCTTCAGTAATAAATTATGAAAGCTATTGAGTTAGGTCAGTGGATCCTGTGAAAATACAAGCTTCATTAGAAGCTTAAAAGACTGGTGTTAAATATGAACACTTTTCTTGAAGTTTAATGACAGTAACCTGATTTTTTGTCACATGAAACTTAGGCCTGAGGGTGGGCGTCCTGCTCAGACTAATGAGCAAAAATTTCTTTTTCCTGAGCTAGAAAAGCTAGTTTACAAACTGATGGCTTCATTGTGATTAAAGTTACTGATTTCTATAAGTAAAAAAATGTATTCATAAAACTGTTGAGGCTTCACAATTGGAAGTTTTATTAATTTGTTTATTTTAGTATTCACCATTACACTTTAGATTCATATTTAGCCCAAATCTTTTATCATAGTAGGTTTCAAATGGTTTTCAGTAATAAAATCTAGAAATGGCTGTACATTTCTGTTATGATTTGGTTATTTACATTAGTAAACATATATGATTGCTGTTTGATTTTGTTTTGCAGCTTTGCTCCATGAGTAACCTAAAGAAACTCATTTCAAAGACAACTCTGCCTTTGTTCTCTCTCTCTGTGTACTTGGATATTGGACTTTTCTTCTTGGTCTGTTTTATATCATCAGTTTGAAATTATTTTACCCAATTATATTATTCTTCCCATGTGCCAGACTATTTTGTAAGCTCCCCTGCTCCAAGTACTGGGGATTGAACTCAGGACCACACTGTGTCTTCTGGGCTTTAACTTGAAATCTCGTGCCTCAGTCTCCCAGAGTGCTGGAATTACAGGAATGGGCCACCATGCCTTGGTAGCATTTCCCTTTTCCTAACCTAAAATTTGATCTTGGTCAGTAATGCTGATGTTCTCATTTTCAAAACAATCCTCAGGTGCCCGTGTTTCTGACTTATTAAGTATCCTCGAGCTGTAGACATAGAGAAGACAGTAAGTAGTAAGCCAGTAACTGTCATGGAATAGGCAAAGAAATGCACATTTTGACAGAGATGAACCTAGCTTCTATATAAATACACAGTTGACTCTTGAACAACATGGGTTTGAATTGTGCCAGTCCATTCACATGCAAA
Source organism: Heterocephalus glaber (assembly GCF_000247695.1). The sequence continues at coordinate 12,922,386 of NW_004624768.1, forward strand.
TTTTATTTTTTGGAAATTTGCTGTAATTTGAAAAAACTTGCAGTGGACCTCATGACATGGAAATATTGAAAAATTTAAGAGAAAGGTGTATCATGAGTTCATAAAATATATGTAGATAACTTTCACCATTTTCTACCATAAAATATACACAAGTTTATTATGAAAAGGTAAAAATTATCAAAATGTAGGCACACAAGACTAGACGTGGTGTTCAGAGTTGAGAGAAATGGAAAGATGCACGATCATATCCCAAATGGACAAGATTAACTATAGTTTATAGTGTATTACAGTAATTTGTAGCCACCGCCTGCTCCTGTTGCAGTGATCTCAGTGTGGAATATCCACTTAAAATGCCACATCATGCAGTTTCTCTCTTCACTGATTCTCACCAGTAAATTACATGTATCACAGTAAAAATCACTTTTGTTGTACTTATTTTCACCTTTTGCAATGCGTACAGATGTAAGATATGTGTTAACTCACTGTTTATGTTATTGTCAAGACTTCTGGTCAGGAACAAGCTACTATTACATTTTTAATGAGTCAAAAATTGTATGTAGGGCCGGGGATTTAGCTCAGTGGTTCCGCTGCCTGCCTCGCAAAGCACAAGGTCCCGAATTCGATCCCCGGTACCCCCAAAAAAATTATGTGTAGATTTTCAACTCCATGGGAGGAGTGGATTGACATCCCTAACCCTAATGTTGTTCAAAGGTCAGGTATAAATCCACATAATATTTAAATAAAAATTTTATTTTATTGCTTATAATTTATAGTCACTGAAATGACCTAAATCATCTGGGAAGCAATAGGGTTGAAAAAGAGAAAGTGCGTTACTGAGTGAGTGGAGGTTGGTTAATGTGGATTGTTTCTTAGCGGAGGTTCTATCTGAAGTGCCTGGTTTGGTCTGGGTATAAACTAAATATAACTGTGTTGGAGTCTAAGCAGATACTTCGCTGTCGTGGTTTATTTTTATTGTGTTCCTTTCAATTAACTTTCCCTGACATCTGTACTTTGTCGTCTCTGTCCTCTGACTTAAGCAGGCAAGAGGAAAAATTAATTTTTAAGAATTTAGTTATAAATAATGTTATACATTATGCCTCTACCATAATACGGGTTTGTCTCATTATCCTACGTTGTATATTGTTTTAAAACATCTTTACTTTTTCCATTTTACCCACACTGTGGTTAAAACTTTAGGGATGTCTCCGTTCAACATAATCAGATAAATTTGTTGTGAATCCTTATTGGGGGTATTTTTTACCCCTTAGAAAAATTTAGGTCTTAGTTGGTACTGGTTGTATTTGATATTTCATTTAGTAGTCTGATGTTTTCACTTTATCATACCCTTATTTATTGTGGTCTTTATAATTATTTTGAGGCCCTGTAAAACATTTTGAATATTTAAAACATTCAATTAATGTTGAATGTTAACTTCTGATTTTTTAAAATATTAAAATGAATGCTAAAATTAGCCTCATCTTTTACTTACTGATTTTTGTTTCTGTTAAATTATTTTCTTAGGGTAAGCTCCAAGAAATTGTATAAGTGGGTCAGAAGATATGGCATTTGCAACACCACTGTTCAATGCAATCTTGCCTGCCTTAACTCTGCATTTCTTTCCTTTCTTAAATCAGTTGGCACCTGTAGGGTACTTTAAGGCTGTACAATATTTTTTACAAGGTTGGCTACAAATTAGAGTCACTTGGGGATTCTGATTACACATTAGAATCTCTGAGCTTCAGAAAACAGTGGTGCCTACGGGCTGCCTCTGGGGATTTGGATTTAATTGGTGTGTGGTGTGATCTGTAGCTCAGGAGTTTTAAAAGCTCTCCAGGCAATTCTAAAGTGCAGTCAAGGCTAACATACTGTTTTAATGAGAAACCTGGGCTTAACATTACATCTGAAAATTATTTCCTGAACTGGGTTAGTGGCTTAAATCTGACTTCAAAAGAGAACAATAAGCCATATGATCACATCAATAAATATTTAGATGTTAGTCTAGTATAAAATTAATTTAACTTATGTGTATGTTATTATATTAGATATTGATGCCTATGTAACTTATAGTAGGATATGGAAAATTACATTTTAAGATCTTGAAAGAAATGTAGTAAAATGGGGCTAGAACACATAACTTTGGCTATTACAGGAGTTTGTACTCAGGAGTCAGGAAGCCACTGAGTAAGGGAGCCAAAGTAAACCCTCAGGATAAAAGCAAGAGAGAAAAATGTTCATGGAAATCATAGGCCACAAACTATACCTCATATCAGTAATGTACAGTGATCTGGAACTTGCACGCTCATCTGCCAAAATGCATATTTTTAAAGTATTGTTTGTTTTGATCTGCATTCTTCTGTGTAAAACAGGCAGGAGAGGCATTACTTGGTGCTATAGGATGTTTGCCCAAATTCAGGCTCTGTTAACTTAATAGCTTTAAGTAAAGTTACTCCGTTTTCCACTTTACTGTAGTTTCTTTATCTGTAAATTGGGATAATATTGTAGTTCACACAATAATTAAGAGAATAAATGAGATGATAAATTCAAAGTGAATGGTTCAATATCTGATACAGTCAATTAATAAATATCAGCAATAAAAAGTGGGTTGAGCGTGTATCCCCTTCTTTGTAGAAGAAAGTATAAACTAATGAGTATTTATTGGTAATACATTAAGTCTGTACATCCTATTTATATATATAGTTCTTAAATCAACTATATAGGAAAGCTATTAAGTCCCCCTCCTGTTGTTTTGGTTTTTTTTTTTTTAAACAGATGGAGGAACTTGGAGGTGTAGAAGCTAAATCATTTGTTTGAGATTAGCCCATAGTATAAGTGAGATTCTAGTTCAACCTTAACTTTCATGTGTTTTCCATCGTACCCTCCCTGTAGTTAAGACTTTAGGGAAGACTCCCTTACACATAATTAGGTAAAATTTTAGTGAATAAATATGGGGAGTTGGGCTGGGGATTTAGCTCAGTGGTTCCGCCCGCCCGCCTGCCCTGCAAGTGCAAGGTCCTGAGTTTGATCCCGGGTACCCCCCAAAAATGTATATGGGGAGTATTTTTTTTTTACTCCTTATAAAAAGTTAGGTGTTGGTTGGTGTCAGTTTGTGAACATGTGCTGAGCTATGTGGGCATGCTGTTTTTCACAATGAAAGGGTTGATACTGTCCTTCATTTGAGTAGAACATGCTCAAACAGTGAGCTCAGCATTTGTCCTCCATTTTGTGGGAATCTTATCAATGCTTATTGTACTCAGTATTTTAGCAGATGATGGACTTTGGAACTTTTTTTTTTAATCAGAATGTTCATGTGTTGGAAAATGATCTACTTGGAGTGAGTGGACATTCTTTTGGATCCTAAAGAAATTTTTCCTTAAAGTCCTCTTTGTTTCATTCTGCCTTCAAATGACCCTAAATACAGTACTTAATGCTGCAGACACTCTGAAGCATTCCTCTATTCTGTCGAAAGCAGTATTATATAGTGGAGAGAACATATGTTTTGCTTATTGGAGATGTGCTGAGTACAGCCAGTATTAATTACTTATTGAATGCCTTATGTGTGTCAGGTATTATTAGATAATTCGTTTACCAGCCTCTTTGCCTCAGCAACTTTGTAAAGAGACTGTTACCATCTTTTTATAGATCAAGGTACTTTGCTCTCAGATTGTCTAGCCCAAATTCTTCTTGTAAGTGGTAAAGTTTGATCTTGAACTCCGGTTTGTCAGATTGCTAATATATGTGCTGTACCTTGAACAAATGAGTTAATACTTCTGAGTCTCAGTTTCCTCATTTCCAAATCAGGAATACTATTACTTTGAGGGAGTCATATGAGTATTGAATAGTGTACTTAAAAGTACCTGTTGCAATACCTGTATCTTGGCAGATACCTCAGTAATACTAGTTTTTCTTTGCCTTAAGCAAATACTAGTTGTAGAAGAGTAAAAGAATTATTTCCTCTGCCTTTTGGAAAGTTAATGTTGAGGTTTTTTTTTTTTGGTACCGGGGCTCAAACTTGCACTTGTGAAGCAGATGGCGGAACCACTGAGCTAAATCCCTAGCCCAAAAGTTAATGTTTTATATTTAACTTATTTTATTAAAAATTTCAAACTCATAGAAAAGATGCAAAAACAGTACAGTGAACTCTTCTACACTCTTCTAAATTCATCATTTGTTAGCATTTTGCTACATTTGTTGTATGTTTGTGAATTCTCCTAGGTATAACTCACCAAGCTCAGAGTATAAGCTGCAGACATCTTGACCCTTTGTTCCTAAATATTTTAGCATTTCCTAAGAATATTCTCTTTTGAAGCAGTGCATTTATCAGAGTTAGCAATTTAACATTAATACAACATGTAGATCCACTTTTCACCATCTGCCTGCTGATAATCTTTTAAGTAAATATTTTTTCCACCCGATCTTGCTCACAGACTGCATTTAATTGTCATGGCTTTTTAGTCTCCTTTGAGTCCCGTGCATGTTAAGCCATCACTGCTCCTGACATCAGGTTGTACTAGAATTTCTTCAGGCTATCTGTCCCTCCACAGAAAGTGATGACCTCAACCCATTTTAAATGTATTGAGGAAAACAGGAGACTGTTCCTACTTTTCTGCCCTGTAGTGGAATCCCCACAAAACCTACAATTACCAAGAGTTTGTGCAAGTGGAGACCTTAACGCTTCAGAAGATACATGGTCCATGTCCTCATTAAGGGTTACAGATGAGTAAGAAGATCATCACAGTGAAGTGCAAGCCTTGTCAACCTCAGAAGAAAGATTGTTTCTGGATTTGTATTAGAAACCAGATATAATTCTAGGCTCTCAAGAATGTTTGAAAACAGTGTAAATTGTCTTGATAGAAAGATTGAAAGTTTCAGGGAAATGGTATCAGCCTTATGAACCTTGAAGCTTGCTCTGAAATCTGAAAGAAACTTCAATATTGTCTAATATAGTGATAATGAAGTAATGCCTGTACTACATAATTGCCACAGCTAATAATAAAATAACTTTCCTTTCTTAAGACTAGGAGTTTTCGGGCTGGGGATGTAGCTCAGTGGTTCTGCCGTCTGCCTCCCAAGCACAAGGACCCAAGTTTGATCCCTGGTACCAAAAAAACAAAAGACTAGGAGTTTTCCTATGTGAATGAAGAAAAAAAAGCAATGGAGATCTCTATAGACCTTCCTGCATTAGTTATATTCCTTCATCTGCAGGTCTTTTTTTCACTCACTTTTTTAAAGGTCTCAGATAAGACTGTGGTGCTTCTTAATTCACCAACTAAAACAACCACAATTTCTTGTGTGTTGTAGGTTTTTCTGTCCTGCTTGACTTGATTTGGTGACAATAAAATTTTTATACATAGTTTCCAAGGTAAACTTCAGGTACCCAGGCCAAAATATAAGGCTGAGGGACAGCTTAATTACTAACTGTAGATGTAAGAAGGGCTTATACTTGAGAGAATATTTGCTGTACAAGTCCAGAGTATACTGAGTAGTAAAAATAACTTCAAAATGGGCAATATGGTAATTGTACATAAAGAAATTCTATACTTTGTGCTTTGGGAATAGAAAATATTCAGGCTTTTGGAATTAACCTAAGATTTTAGGATTGAACCTCATAACCCAACCAGGAAGAATGGTGGATGGAAGAGAAAGTCAGGTTTGCATTTTCTCTTATGGCTCTGTCGTCATAGAATCTGTTTCTGTGTATGATTTTATCTGAAAACATTCAGCTACTTAAAACTCTGAAAATTTGTGTTTTAGATGTTTTTGTGACAGTATTATCAAACCATGGGCTCTTGAATTTCTTTATAGGTCCTTCAGTCACTTTCTTCACAGGGCAGCTGGCCGGTAACAAGAGTAGCTGCAAGAATACAGGTTATTTAGCAAAGGTCTAAACTAGTGTAGTACTCAAGGAATTGAAATAAGGGGCTGAATGAAAGAAGGCATTGCTTATGTAAAGTCTATATAATGTTTTGAACACAGGAAACTCTTACTAGGGATAACAGCGCCTTCACTAATGGAAGTAAGTTTGGAGTTGCAGCTGTTTTTGAGAGTGGGGGCAGTATAAAATTGAGGTTTGAAATTTGAGGATCCCCACTGGACACCTTGATGAAGACATTCATAAAGTAGCTGTAAGTGTGAGGTAGGAGCTGTTAAACTCTGCGGCTAGAAAGAGGTTTGGGAGGTGAGCTGGGACTGTGAGAAAAGATGAATGAAAGAAGAGGACTGAGTTAAGAGAGTTTATTTACATTCACATCTAAGATGTGAAAAGAAGAGCCAGGGATAACAGTGGAGGGATAGCGTATTTTTGTGGATGTCAAGTGTCAAAAGAAGGGTCAGGTCAACATTTTCATGTTCTTGAAAATTTAAGACAAAGGATGGCTTCTGGATTTTTGGATTTGTCACTGACTTTTGGCAAAGAAGTTTCAGTAGCAGTGGGATTGAGTAGGAGCCAAGTTGCAGAGCCTGAGAGTGTTTAGAGGTAGGAGTTGAATGAACATTTGCCTCCTTCAATGGGAGGATAACAACATAGTGGTTCCATGGATTACATGGATTACACTATCAGCCCCAGCATCAGTGACAGTTTGTGCCTAATAATTCCTTATTATTCCCTCTTTCCCCCAAGTTGTAACAACTAAAGATGTCCTCAAACATTGTCAAATCTCCTTTGGGGACCAAATTCCTCAGCTGAGAACTGCTGATCTACATGGTTGATAAAGATTGCTGCTGCTTCCATCCTCTGCAGTGATTCCCTTTACTGTCAGTGATGCTTGGTCCACTGTTGGTGGTGGGAAAGGAGAAGTCCAGACAGTGGAAAATTAGAGGCAGCCAGGAGATGACCCTGATGCAGGGTCCTATGGAGGGCAGGAGGAAACAAAGCCAAACCACTGTCTAGAAAATGTATCTTGAGAGGGTAGATAGCGATACATAAATCCCTCCCATTTTTGGAGTGATAAAGATGATTTTTGCTCACAGGAGATGACCTTTAGATTCTTACTAAAACAGGAATAAAGGTCATCTGAAAATAAGTAGACAAGGCTAATAATGTTTGGCATTTGTGGAAATCCTACACTATGGGTATGTGGATTGATACACAGCAGAAGCATTACAGAGCAACAGTGAGCCGTGGTTGATGAGTGACTTTAGAAAATAATAAAGACATTAATGTCTTAATAAAAATTTTTAAAAATACCAAGTTACATGTTGAGGTAGAAGAAAGCCTATAACCTAACCACTCTGACACTGTTTTTATTTGCACGTTCTACTTTTTAGACTTAATCTACATTTTTATTTTGCTTATTCACAGATCATTGTAGATTTCAGTATTACTGAACTGTCATTTCAGTTAATTTTTATGGCCATGTAATAGTCTGGATTTTGTCTTTAAGTTATGATACAGTTTTTTAGTTGCTAACAGGCTGTTTACAGTTTTGAGTTGCAGTAAACTTTATGCATAAAACTTTGCCAAATTTTATTAGTGGACACAGTGAAGGTTTTTATACATTTAACTCAGAGCCGAAAATGTATTTACTTAAGTGTTACCCATCACATTGAAAATTGCAACCCTCATCACACCTTTATTTTTCTCCAGAACACTTGCTGTTCTCTAGATGTTTTGCTTACTTAACTTCTTTTATCTCCCTTGCTGAGTATATAAGCTACCAACAAAAGTGAGTTTTAGTCACCACCTTGAGTAGTGCCTGGGAAATAAATACTCGATGGATGCATAAATGGTGGAATTTAAATGGTGGAATTTAGTCCTGTAGGCAAGATGGGTATGGCAGAGTGTCAGTGACAGTATATTCATGGAAGCCAGTGAAAAAATAATTGCATTGAAATAATTGCATTGACAGGTCTTTCAGGGAAGCGGGAAGCAACAAAAGTACATAGAAACAGTGAGTTGGGAGATTGAATAGTTAGTGCCTGAAGGTAATGTGACAACAAAAACACGTTCCTCTAGAGGGAGAACATGGAAGAAGTAGAAGGTAAATAGGTTGTGGTTAGCGAAGGGAATTTCCCAAGATTTAGATAATAAAAATGAATTAGAAGGTTAATGTATTGCTGTCTTTCCCTGAGAATAAGCTATATCACTTTTTAATTGACCCTTACTTGGCCAACAAGCCCTTCTAAGCTTGTTATAGTGGGTTCACATTGAGTAGTGGTATATAAATCAGGTTTTGTTTTCGAAGGTCTTTATTGAAATGTGGCTGTACAATATATGCTAATCTGAGCAAGCAGATAATACCAGGATTGTCTGTTGTACAGTTAGTTAAATGCATTCAGAGACAAGGTCAACCCCCGCTTGAAAGCTAAATTTCCTGTGTCGCCCCCCCCCCCATTTGGTGTAGCAGATTGATCTCCTAAATGATTTCATTGACTTTTTAAGTGACTGTCCTATAGGTGCTTTTCTATTTGAGATCATTTTACTCAAAGTAGAACAATTTTGCAAAACATTTAGCACATAGCATATGCTAAGCTTATTTTAAGCAACTGTAGGCAGCCACTATCAAGTAGGGAAATTACAATAATGTTCTTTTGGAGCACACTTGTTACTCTGAGCCAGTGCATTGTTTTTTGTCATCTTACAGGTTTTCCACTGTAATATATATATAGTTGTTGTTGTTTGTTTGTTTGTTTTTTGTACCGGAGATCGAACTCAGGACCCTGCACTTTCAGACAGGCGGCGCTTTCAGACAGGTGGCGGCACCACTGAGCTAAATCCCTGGCCCTGTATCCTATTTTTAACTTTAAAATTCCCATTTATTCTCAAGTGAATTGTTAATTACAGATAAATATGATTTAGTAGGAAAAACTCTGTAGAGGCAGTTGAAGTACTCTTTTTCTTATATTTGTCAACAGATGGCCTGTTTCTTAATTGATTAGGTTCTTCCATTTCAAAACAGGACAGTGGTCTCAAATCAAACCCTTCTTCCCCCCAGAATCTCTAGGATACTTTACCATTGTACTGTTTGCTTACGCTTATGTGATATATAATACATATAATATGAGAGGCTCAAGATGTTAATGTCATAAGGAAAGAGAAAATAAAGAGCATTCCACACAATGAGGAAAAGGTGGATGGAAAGCATAATCTGTTATTTTGCCTAATCTTTTAGCTACTAGGTTTCAGAATACAGGATTGTTTTCAGTATGTTTAAAGATTTCAGAGGAACAAGGTTTTCTGATAAATGTAGGAAACAAGGTGAGTAAGGAGAAAGTCTTACTAGGAATTATTTTTAAATGAATCTAAACAAGAAGAGGAGTAACAAGGAGCATCACTGTGTGACTTGTTTATGCCAAATACTATAAACACTTTGTGTTGATTTTCTCTAATCCTCAGAATAGTGCTTGGATTGTAACATCCCTGTGTGCACATTATAGAATTAAGTCCCACAGAAGTTAATAAACTTGTAAAACATTGTATAGCTAGGAAACAAAAGAACTGGATTCAGATCCAGAAATCTCCCAATTCTGTGCCTTATACCCTATCAGACTATCAAGAACCAACAGTGACACCAAGGATTAATGCTTCAGAAATTTATATTTCTGTTAAATGTAGAAGAAACATTTGAAATATTTGCCAGAGTATAGTTATTGAAAATATAAGATTGGGGCCGGGGGTTTAGCTCAGTGGTTCTGGTGCCTGCCTTGCAAGTGTAAAGTTTGATCTCCGGTACCAAAAAAAGGAAAGAAAGAAAATATAAGATTGTTTGGTGTACCATTGCATACTTCATCTTCTTATTTCATGTCCCGAAATTCCTTCATCTGGTGTGAAAAACACAACTAGAGTGGGTAGGCATTGCAAACAGATATTATGGGCATGGGTATATATGTATGTTCTAGAAGCAATGCTTAAATTTGAGGTACTATTGGGCCGGGGATTTAGCTCAGTGGTTTTGCCGCCTGCTGCGCAAGTGCAAGGACCTGAGTTCAATCCCTGGTACCAAAAAAAAGAAAAAAAATTTGAGGTACTATGGTCTCTACAGTAGAAATCTACTTTCCTTGATCAGCAATTGGCTTACAGTATTGGAAAGATCATTAGAACCACATATAAGAGATTTTCTGTATTCAAGTATGAAATTTGTTTTGTTTGGTACTGGGTACTGAACCCAGGAGTGCACTACCACTTGAGCCACACTCCCACTTTTTTTTTTTGTACTGGGGATCGAACTCAGGACCTCCACTTGCCAGGCAGGCACCGTGCCACTGAGCTAAAGCCCCGGCCCTCCGTGTTTTTTACTTTTGAGACAAAGTCTCATCATGTTGGCTCAGGCAGGCCTCAATGTGGAATCCTTCTACTTCAGCCCCCTGAGTGGTTGGGGATACATGTGTGTGCCACAGTGCCCAGTTAGATTTCTTCTATGAGACCTGTGCCAGAAATGGTTGGTTATATGCCTGAACCCTTTGTCAGCTTTATTGGTATATATGTTTATAATATTGTAAATTGAGTAAAATTGTTTTCTAAATTAAAAAAAAAAAATTGAAAGTCTTCTTAGACCCAAGAGCGTCATTTAAAATAGGTTTTTAAATCATACAAGGACAAAATAATTTGGTGTTGTAGGGCTTTTGTTTTTTACTTTTTGGGTTTTTTTTCTGTGTAGTTAACTTCAGGAAGTTTGAGGCATTTCCTCTATTGTTTAAAAAAATCAGAGTGCCCTTCCATGGGTTGCAGTGACTGGTTCTTCCCTACTCAATACAGTCACTGTAATTAGCACACGGTGTAGGCTATTTTAAAGCAGTTCTTAATAAGTCTTGCTTCTATGGATAACTAGGCTTACACTTCTTCATTATTTGGTTGTTAGCAAAATATTAACCAAGATTTGACTTTTCTTTATCTTGATCCAAAGAACATACTTAGGAAAGAATCCTGTACTTTTAATTCAACATTTTTGTGACCTCTTATGAGGAAAATAGAGAGCTTTCTTACATGCTGAATCATAGGGCTGTTATTAAATAAGCCAAATTTTTGCCAAGAATAATCAGTTTAGAAATGTGTGACATTATACTTAAAGGAGCTTAAACCTATGAGTGGCAGATAGAATTTATATGTTAACCAGATTCCTTGTTTGCAGGGAGAATGCTGGGGAACCAGACTCCTGGAGCAGTTTATCCTATGAAATCCCGTGTGGAGACTGTTTGGTGAGGCATCATCGGGAGCTGGACATCTATACTTTGACCTCTGAGTCAGAATCCAACTGTGAATCCCCATTTCCTGGAAACAGTTGCTCTGGACATATTTTAAAACTTATGAACATTCAACAGCAACTAATGGTAAGGAAGATGGATTTCATTTTCAGCTGTGCATGTGTGTGTGTATGTGTCTATCTTGCCTAATGAACTAGCCATACTTAGAATATAAAAATGCTTCTACCACAGATCATGAAGCCTGTAAAGTAGTATTAGTACTAGTAGATGTCAGCACGTAAAATATAACCTAGCATAAAGATTGTAGTGGGCAGCTGAGATTTTTAAATTGATTTTTGCCATATTTTTTATTTTATTTTATTTTTTGGTACAATTTAGGTATACAGTATAATGACATTCAACATTGGAAATGTGCACCTTTACGTAATCTCTCTTGGTTCTTATTTTTCCCCCTTCCCCTGCCCTCCCTTCAACCCCTCCATCACTCCCTATTTACAAAGGCTTTGTTTCCTTTTTTTCATTTTCTCATATTGATTCCATTCCCTTCTTTCCTTTCCCCTACTCCTCCCACTTCCCCTTCCCCTTTGCCCCTTTTCTTCCTATGTCACATTATCTATTATACCATTTAGACCTTATTTACACTTGCAGTTTCTCACACTAGAGAAACTATTCGGGATTTACACATGTGTGTCCTGTTTATGTCGCTTAAGAGTATCGCCTCAATGTGTGTCCATTTTGCTATAAATGTCTCTAATTTCTCATTTTTTATGGCTGAGTAGTACTCCATTTTATTTTAAAAAACACATTTTCTTGATCCAGTCTCCAGTTGATGGGCATTTGGGCTGCTTCCAAGTTGTAGCTATTGAAGACTGTGCTGCTGTGAACATGGGTGCACATGTATCACTGTTGAATGATTCTTTTAATTCTTTGGGGAAGATCCCCAGCAGGGGAATAGCTGGGTCAAAAGGGACTTCCAGTTCTAGTTCTTTGAGGTATCTCCATACTGATTTCCCCAGTGGTTGCACCAGTCTACACTCCCACCAGCAGTGGAGCAGGGTTCCTCTTTCCCCACAGCCCCGGCAGCATTTGTTACTGGTTGATTTCATG
>NW_004624768.1:12938411-12991449 GCF_000247695.1 Heterocephalus glaber
ATCTTATCTTCTGTATCTCACATTCTGTCCTCACATTGGCTCATTCTGCTGTGTAGACTTTCAGTGGAGTTTTTAATTCGTGGAAATATGTTTGTATCTTTTATGGATTCCATTTGTTTCCTATGTTGGGATTCCATCATGTTTCTCAGCTCCTCTATTTTTGTATTCGTGTCCTCTCTAGATTTATTAATCATGTCTATTAATCATGAGCACTATGGGCACAATCACTGGTGTTATGTGAGAAATTATTTCTGATTTCATTTTTTCCAGATCCTCTTTTGTTGCCAGTTCAGGGAGTCCACATGGTTGAGTATCAGTGTTCCATCTCGTTTCCCTTTGGGGTTGCTGTAGGTGATCTGGAAGTCTGGTTTTTGAGCCTTGTTTACGTGCCTTCTCATTTCAATGGGGGATGGGGGATGCTGTTGGGGCCCACATGGCTCACCTCCTTTGCACTGGGAGTGGTGGAATGGTGGCCCAGAAGCCCCTACCTCTGGGCTGGGAGCGGTGGAACGGCCCATATTTCTAAAGTAATGAAAAATATACCTGTTGCAAACATAGAAATATGCAACAACTAGAACTGAATTTCCTGGCAATATAATATGTCTATGTTTCTTTAACTTTATAAACTAAGTGAAGAAAACCAGTTTATGAGACTGTTGCTAAAGAACAAGAACCAAATTTAATCATCAGTAAATCCTTTCACAGCTATTTTAGTGAGTGATGATAATATTACTGTATTTAAATTGATAGTTAAATGATTTAAAGGATCACCAAAAATAAAGATTTTATAATCCACTCAATTCTGCAAGATAAAGATCCTTTAAGACATAAAAGCATGACAGACTCTTTGATAGTATAAATTATGGATAATGTAGACATCATATGGATGCATCTCTCTTGGCCATATCATCTGAAGGACTAAGTTGAGATTATTTTCCCATCCAGTTTATTTCAGAGCTGATTGGATTTGGAAAAAGCTTGATAATGATTTCATTTAAGATTGCCTAGAGTCAGCTCAGTGCCAGCATCTTCTTTTGGAGCAGGCATTATTCCTAAAGTCAGCAGGCCAAGAGACTCTATAGTAGGGGTGTCAGCATGCCTGCCTTTGCCTGCCTGTGTCTCTCCCCCTCCTTCCCCCTTTCTTCCTCTCCCCCTCTCTCTTCATCTCTTCCCCTCTCTCCCCCTCCTTTCCCTCCCCCTCCCCTTCCCTGTCCTTCCCTTGTACTGGCGATTGAACTCAGGACCTTGAACTTGCAAGGCAAGCACAGCATCACTGAGCCCTGCCTTTGCCTTTAAAAAATCATGTTTTTTCTAAAGCAGTCATTGTCCTTTAAATGGACTGCTCAGGAAATCAGTTTTTTCTCTTAGAGCTCTTTTTTACTAAGTGAATGGTAGTCCACTTGAAAATACCAAATTGCAGCCCCAGAGCCGAGGAGCAGAGGTGCCCCCAGTGCTGAGGTGACCCAAGAGGGTGCCAGCAACATGCCCCCCAATCGAAATGAGAAGACATGTAAACAAGTCTCAAAACCAGACTTCGAAATCACCTAAAGCAACCCCAAGGGGAAATGAGATGGAACAATCTGATACTCAATCACCTGGATTCCCTGAACTGGCAACGAAAGAGGATCTGGAAAAAATGAAATCAGAAATAATTTCTCACATATCAGCAGAGATTGTGCCCATAGTGCAAGACATGATCAAAAGCAGTTACATCTACCATGCCACTGTTCTTGAAAATATGAACCTAAAACTGAAATATTTAAACTGAACTGAGATGACCATATTTTGGGGATTAAAGGACACTGTGTACAAATGTACACAATAAGTATAGTCGTACCTCAGTTTACAAACTTAATTTGTTACCTGATTCTGGGGAAGATGGCTGCTTTCATGTTTGTCACCAGGTGTGTAGTTTGCGAATGGAAGCAAAGTTTTGCTGAACACTTCAGTTTGAGAACTGAAGTGTTTTGTAACTGAGGTATTACTATATTTAAGGTACAGGAGCACTCAGCTGTATTTTATAGTTGAAGAGTTTATGAAAGCACTTATAATTTGTTTTTACCTTAGGTGGAATGGAAGTTGGCTGTGCTCTTTTAAAAACTCTTATTAAAAATATCTTCAGCTTGCTCATTTGAATATGTTTAGAATGCCTATTTTAAATTAAAATTTTTGAGATTCAATTTTAATCCTTTCTTAAGTAGTTCAAAATGTAGAAAAATAGTTACTATGTGTATGAGTGTATATTTTCTTTTTAGACGGTTTCGCTATGTAGTTGAGGCTGGCCTTGAACTCACTATGGAGCCCAGGCTGGCCTCACAGCATTCGTCCTCTTTCAGCCTTCTGAGTGCTGGGATTACAGGCATGTGCTACCACACCTGGCAACTATGTGTTTTCTAAGTCATTTTTAACATCTCAGTGGCTATGTAGGTATGAGAAAGGAAAGTGATATCAGAAATGAGAAAAAAATTAATTTGTATTTGCTTAGATCCAATTATTGTGTGACCCTACAAGGATCAGAAAGAGTGAGTTTTGTTCAGTAGACTTTTGCTTATAGGTATTAGTGACATCTTTTTTCACAGACAGTTTTTTATGTGTATTTTGATTTCCTCCTAGAAAACAAACCTCAGGCAAATGGACAATCTTATGCCCACCATGGTGACAGCTCAGGATCCTTCCAGTCTGCCCATTGCCCCAGAGACTGATGGCCAGATTCTTTCCTGTGCAACAGAGCTCTCAGACAGCCAGCAGCTTTCTTCTTCTCTTGAAGAGACTGAGACCAGCCTGTGCTGCCAAGGGAGCCCTGATGAACAGATTGAAAGTTCCTGTGATTTGTCACATATGATTGAGGAAGAGAATACAAACTGTTCTTATAGGAATAAAAATACAGATGTGCAGAGAAAGGGGGAAGAGGTGGAGCTCACACCTGTTGTGGACTTGGAAACTGTGTGTGATCGAGACAACAGCCTTCAGAGCATGCCTGACTCTGAAGTAAAAGGCATGGAAGGCCTTTTATCCTGTGGAAACAGAAATGAAGAAACTGGAACAACATCTTCTGGAATGACCACAGATCAGGAGGTTCTGTGTAACACAGAGAGTTTGCTGCAGGGAGACATGGTCATGGAGCTGGGCAAAGCCCAGCATTCCGCTGGAGGTAAACTGGCAGGCAGTTCAACAGATGTCAGTGCCTCAGAGCGTTCTGCCACTATCCAGAAGGGTCTGCGTGAAGCAGCAGAAAGTACAAAGGAAAGATTTGAGAAATCTAATATCAGCACAGCTGAAGCCACCAACATACAGGTCATCAGTGAGCCTATGGATAAAGCCAGTGTTCCGAGCCCTGCCTCTGCCCCCAGAGCCCTGGATGGCAACAAACCTGATAATTCTTCACTTGCATTTAGTCTTGGAGAAATCCCTGGTGAAAAAACAGCAGAAGCTGAAACTTTGAGAAGTTGTGAGGAACATGCTGATACTCTCAGAGATCAGGTAACTCCAGCTGCTGCAAAAGACAAGATTTCAGATGGATTAGTACTGGATGTTCCTCTAGCAGGCATTTGTGAGGCAGTATCACCCTCGGAGTTAACCTTTTCTGGGATAGAAAAAGATGTGCCGCCAAACCAGAAATCAAAAATGAACTCTCCTATTGAAAGCCAAAACAGCAAATCACTGGTTTGTTCTATAACTGGAGATGATAAACTTTGCGCTGACTCTGCATGTCAACAGAACACAGTGACTTCTAGTGTTGAGTTGGTTGCAGAACATTGCAGTGACATAGTTGACCAGCCTGGAATCACCACAGCAGGGCAGCCCAACACACAAGACCCACCTACTGCTGTCTGCCAGGAAGACCCACAAGCAAATACAGTCCCTTCTGACCCTTTAGTAGATGTCCAAGAACATGTGGATTTTTGTCCTCTTGAAGCTTTGGATAAAAAAGGCCAAAGAAAAGATTTGAAACTAGATACACCTTTAACAACTGTGCTTGAGGCCGCTTTACATCTGCATCCACTTGTTTCTAAAACTGAGGAAGAATTCAAGGCAGACCAGGCAGTACCATCAGGCAGCACTTTCTCTCTGGCAAGCAGTCAAGGCAATGAATCAGTAACCAAAGATGACGTACTTCCTTTTATCCCCTCCCACAAAGAAAAGGGAACAGCAACCCCGGAACTACATAGGCCTATAGTGTATAGAGGTGGCCCAGCTGGAGGAGATTTGGATCATCCTGATAAACAGCTGCCAGAAGACAGCACTGTAGGCCTGTCCACATCCTCTGCTGCTGTAGATCTTCAGCCCAGCATGGGGAATACCAGTCCTGGAGTTCTAGCTGGGGAGCACAAGAGCCCTGGCCCCTCAGCATCCCCTGAAGTTCTGGCTGACTGTTCCCTGCTAAGTATGGATAAGGGCACTTTGGCCTCTGACTCAATTTTGACTGAAGAAGGAAAAAATCAGGCAGTTCCCAAAAGCTCTGCAATGCAGGGACAAGATGACAAGGATAAATCAGTGACTTGCTCCTCCATTAAGGAAGACAAGCTTTCTTCAAGAATGTTGCTGGAAGTGCAGAGAAAACCACCACCTGGACAGGAGGCACCGGGATTCTGTGAAAAGCCTATCTCAGCTGCATGTACAGAGGACAAAGCACTTCAGCACAATAATTCACTTGTCACAGCCTCTGCCTGCCTTAAGGCAGAAACTGAACATAACAAGGAAGTGTCCCCACACGTCTCCCTGCTGACAGAAGGTGGGGCCATACAGAGCCTGCTATCACCAGGAACAAGTCTGGTTGCACACTCGAGGCAGGAAGCCTTTGGTACAGAGCAGAACAGCTTACCTGTCCTGCCACATGTGTTGCCAGATGTGTCTGAGGGACTTAATGGCGGTCGACCTTTTGCTCTGGATGTTGAAGTGAAGGACACTGAATCCCAGAGGAAAACCAATGCCTGTGAAGTGAGTGGAAATGTGACACTGGATGTTCCAGAGGTTAATTCCCTGCAAAGTCCTGCAGGGCCTAGAAGAAAGGATATACCACACAACACCCAAGACACCCCAATTTCAGAAGTTTTGTTGAACCAGGAGAAGAGTATGACCCTGAGTTTGCCAAGAGCTTTACCAGACAAAGGCGTGAGTGATCCACAGGAAGCTACAACCCCAGCAGTGGTACCTCTTGATTGGAAGAAAGAGAAGCTGGAGGAAGCAGACCACAACTGTATCACAGGTGACTCCAAGGAGGTACAAAAGGATGATGAAGCACTGGAGCCTGTTGCCATGGAACTCCCCACAGAGACAGGGCTCTCAACTTTTGATGACAAGACCTCAGCTGGCAGGAGGGAAGTCACACAGGCCTCAGGCTCAGACAAGCAAAGGGGTGCTCCCTCTCTGCCTTATGTGGTCTCAGCCCAAGCTGCGCATGTGCCTGAGGGAGCAGACTTAGAGGAGGCTGCCAGTCGTATAGTAGAAGCTGTCATCGAACGAATCAAGGCCTCGGGAGTGCTGATTATTGATGGAGAAATCAGTCACATATCACTGTCCAGTCCTGAGTCAGACCCTGTGACTGAAATACCAGAGAAGGCTTCTACAGAGAAGGTGTGTGCTTTCCTATCTGGGCAGATCCTGCAAAAGGATAGTGTTTGTGAAGAAGGCACAGGGAACCTCACAGGAGGAGGCTTTGTTGGAAGGGAAGAGCCAGAGAAGATCATGTCTGTTCAGGGGCTGGAGCCAGCAACAGGTAAGCGAAGCAAAATACAAAATTAACAGTTTCAGAGGCAGGTTCCTTTCCGAGTCTCTGTGGTATGCTAGTAAAAATATAGATGTTTTGGTTATTTTAAGGTCTTGCTTGCTCATTGAGTAGGTCGCCAAGATAATTTCACCACCATCAGGGGAGATTCATATCCTCTTAGGGTTGGGAAGATTTTACTTCCTGTACTGAAGACTCATAGCTTGATTACTTAAACCTATAAATGCTCTGTCTATCACACAGTCACAAGTGCAACTTTCCAAACCTAAAAGACAATGCTTAAATCACAGATACCTTAAAAAGATAAAGGTATTTAGCAGATGTTTTTATTCACATGGCCTACTCCTTTTTAGAACTATTAAAAAAAAATAATGCTGCAAAGGATGTGTTTTATTTACAAGCTTAAAACTCCCTTCCTCCCTGTCATCCTAGTCTGAATTTTGAGCACATTTAGAGTCAGATTGGTTTCATGAGCAGATGTAATTATCATTTTAAGCTGATGGCCCAGCATCCAAAATGGTGGCATTAAGTCATTGGTTTGCTTGAGGGGTGGTTCCCTCCTTTTCCTGACCAAGGAGCAACTTCCAGTTCCATTGCCTGTTTCTTTTGGGCAGAGTCTGGGAATTCAGGACTCTGCACAGCGCAGGGGATAGAATGCAGGATTTCCGCCCAAGCCCAGCATGCTGAGCTGCTGTCATTGGGCAGACCTTGTGTCTGCTTATCTTGGTGAAGCAGCTGCACCGAGCAGATTGCTCACACGGCAGCCTGTTCCATCTATGGGAAACCATGTCCAGAGACAGCAAAAAGAAACCACTCTTGCTCAGGGGAAATAAACTATCTGAATTAAAACTTCTTATTTCGGGTTGAGACTGAAGCTGAAACTGGAGTCAGACTTGGACTTGACTTCTGAAGTTTTAAAGGTCAGTTGGATGCATACTTTTATACCACTACCTGCTCCCAGCTGTAGACACAGGACCTGTCCAAATGCCTGCTCCTATGCTTTTGTAGGTAAGAGGTAACCTATTTATCTTTATTGTTTAATTATTTTTGCTGTTCTTTTTAATTGTTGATAATCCTTTTAAGTGTAGTGCATGTTAAGAGTGTGGGGGTGGGGTGTAAAAAGAAAAGAACAAACAAGAAAAGAAGTGGCTTAGCAAGAACAGTTTGAACACAGTGTATTTTTCCCTGTTAAGGATTTTTACCAATTTTTGTCTCCTTCTCTCCCTGAGGGATTTAAGAACCTACGTAGAATTCTGGATGATTTCAGGTTTTTAGATTTGTTGTTTTAGATTTGTAGCAGTAGAAATGTGTTGGCTGCTATATCCGAATTTAAATGATCAGGTCTCTAATTTTTTTAAAATAAGCCACAACAACAAGTCTATTTTGGGGACCCCTAGCAGGTTGGCATTTCAGAAGAATGGGAGTGGCTGTAAGTTGATACCTGGCTATGTTCTTTTCATTTGGGTTCTCTGTCCTTGCCACATGGGCCAGAATTATTTCTCCTTTTGGCTGTGGTCAGAATTTAACCCTAGGTACTGTAAACTATTAGGATATTCTCTGTGAGAAAAGGTAAAAACGGAGAATTTCAGATTTAGATTTTTAATAGCTTATAATATAAAGATACTAAAGAATGATTTTTAAGGTTTTACACTTGATCTTAGCCAGAAGGCCGAGAAGCGATATTTTTAAGGTTTTTAAGCTTTAAGATGGAAGAAGTATACCAAATTTCAACAGTATATATGGATTTGGCATTGGTATATTTTGTGTAGGTGTTAGTTACTCTGCTACCAGAGCAGTCACAATAGGGTCAATGGTCATGGTCTCAAACTATTGAAAAAGTAACCAGTGGTGAAGAAATCTGTGCTTTCTTCAGAAATCAGTCAGGAGTGGGAAAGTCCGTGGTCACATCCCTAGAGAAAAAGCCCCTGAGTGCGATATCAGAGCTAAAGGATATTTTCTATGAAGTTTACATTCTATTCATGGATTTAATTATGTTGTTTTATGAGCATGGAGCATGATTTGGAAGGAGCCAGTTAGAAAAGGATGTGGTCCTTCACCCATCGAAGCCTTGATCACAGTGCTTAGGAAGCTGGTGGTGCCTGCACAGCCATGCCAGTTCTTCAGAGTTGTCAGCACCCCTCAAGTCTTAGTAATCACTGTTTACCATTGTGAATGGTTGTTGTTGCCAAGATACATATTTTCTGTGGACAGGTATAGGAAAGTAAGGTTGTGCCAAAAACCACATCCCCAAATGAATAAAATAAAAACCACCTTCCCCCATTATTTTAAGAAATATTTTGATCAAGGTATACTTCTAAGGAGATTGCTCAGTCAAAAAAATTTTTAAATGTTACATTTTATGAAGTTTAACAGAATTTTATTCTCTTGGCAAATAAACTTATCTATCCATTTTTTAAATTACTAGTAAGAATATATAATTATAAGCTCAGAGAAAGGAGATTTATGAAGTTTGTTCATGCGATTGATTGTAACTTTACCAAATCAAAGGGACCTTTTGAACATGTGCTATTAGAATAATATCTTTGTTTCTTTTTTTTTTTTGTACTGGGGATTGAACTCAGGACCTTGCGCTTGCAAGCAGGCATGCTGCCTCTGAGCTAAATCCCCTGCCCTAGAATAATATATTAATGTAATTTTTTTCCCAAAAGAAACTTCTCTGCTCTTGGGTGTAGGAAACATTTTTATTTGTGAGAGTGGTGGGATCACTAGATGAATAACCACCAAAGGAAAACTTTCGCATGAAAATGATATGACAGTTCCATTTGTATTGGGATATTGAGATGAAGTTTGACTGTTATCTGTCCCTTTTTAAGAAGGTATCAGTAGCTTAAATTTTTCTTGAAAAAAATCTTCATCACCTTCTTCCTGTATTTGGTTAACAATGTGGTGGCCAGGTAACAAAGACTATTATTGTTTGGTCTGTATAGCACAGCCAGCAAAAGGACAACTGTGATGCCAGAGCAAACATGTATAAAACGTTTTCTGAAGAAAAGGAATTGCTAGGTTTTGATTGTTTTGGTTTTGGAAGAAATAAAAGTTCAAATAAATTCAAGGATAGTTTAGCCTTACTTGTTGCAGCAGTGGGTAGATCAGGGTATGTAGTGTATTATGAAAGAAAGTCAGATTTGTTCCAGAGGATTTGTCTCATTTCGGAGTAGCTTTTTCCTCTTGAACAAATCTCTGACCTTATTGATGTTAGTCAAGATGGACTACCTAGTTTCAGGTGTTAATCTGTTCCCTACAGCTTAGGAATTTGTTTTCCCACATGCAAGTCAGCCCTGTACTCTTTAGATTTGTCATGAAGTCAGTGAAAGTGGACATTGAGTAGACATTGAATCGGGTCGTCTTGAAGCTCCAAACACGTGAAAAGGGTAGGGAAAACCACACAACTGCGTGATAGAGGAGAAGCTCGATACAGGGCCAGAAGTTACACCAGCGCCCAACAGCAGAATACTTTTCCATTTAAGGCAAAAACAAACACATGAAACCTGGAGCTTATTGTGTAAATAGTCACAAGAATCAATTTTTTTCAAATGCCTCACTCTGTGACCCCCCTGCCCCACACCTTGTTTTCTTCAGAAATGCCAGACACAAAAGCTGATGATGAAGTGGATTTTCTGAGTAAGACCAGATCAAGTTCAAACTTTGACCAGGTGGCTGTAGGGAATGGAGGTCCTACCCCTAAGATGAAACAAGGCCCAAAGACCCAGGAGGTAAGTGACATCAAGAGGGCTGTATGGGCATAGAAAGTGTTTAGCTTTGTTTGTTGTATCTGATTTATGGACTAGGTTTTTGTTACAGTGTGGGGATACAATAGTATTTTACCCTCTCTTTTGTTCTGTTACAGAACCGTGAGTGTGTGATTATGCTTTCATAGATACATAGTGGGTACCACACAGCACAGGTTTGGAATGGGCTCCCCTACATGATTCTCTTGAAGATTATAATGAAATATATTTTCCCTATGAACACAAGACATTGAAACTTGTCACCCCCACATTTGAAGAGTAATACAGTGAGAATCACCTCAAAAGGGAATCTGTTAACCCTTCTTAAACTTGACTCTTCTTTCTTTATATAGAAACTGATTGCAGCAAAAATGAGGTTTTACTTTATAGCTCTGTAGTAGCCATCTAAAACACGAAGTTGTATGTGTCATTTTAGTGAAGAAATACAGTTTTAAGTTTTAATCATAACACTTTTAGTGGGATATCATTCACATACTGTAAAATTCAAATAAAGTGTGCCCATTCAAATAAAGTGCACACTTCAGTGCTCTTTAATCTGTTTACAGACTTGTACAGCTACCACCACTATTCTTCTAACATGACAGCATTATCATCAGCCTATAAAGAAACCATGTACCAACTGGCAGTCTACTTCTCCCATGTTTCCTCCTCCAAGCTCTTCGCAGTCACTAGTGGGCCTTCTCTCTCTATAGATTTGCCCATTCTGAAACTTCTATAAATAGAATTACAGAATCCGTGGTCCTTTGTGAGTCATTTCGTTCATGTAGTGTAATATTCTCAAGGTTTCACCCATGTTGCAGAATTAATCATTATTGCATTTCTTTTATTTGCCGAATAGTTCACTGTACGCATGTACTACATTTTGTTATATATTTATATTGTTTTCACTTTTTGGCAATTGTAATGCTGCTGTGAACATTTGTGTGCAAGTTTATGTAGGCATGTTTACATGTACACACTAGTGAAATTACTGGTTTATATGTAGTAATTATATTTTAATGTTCAGTAGGTTTTAAAAAATATTTTTCTTCAGGTCTTGATGATTTTTCTTCTGGTTTGAAGCCCTTAAGTTTTAAAACAATGGAACTTAAACTTGTTGCAGTACACAGTGCTTTAGATTTCATCCTGATCAGAGAAAATCTTTTAGGAGATTGAAAATCAAATTGGTGGACTCGTACTGCCTGTTGAAAATACACACTTTCTAGCTAGACTTGACAGTTCTACTATTTTTGCTTTTCAGAGGACTACATGGTATTTTTTTCTTAAAGTTACCCCTGTAGGTATAAGGAACAGTACTGTCTCAAGCCTTCAAGTATATGAACTGATAAACAAACCACATTTTATTGGAGTATAGTGGTATGAAGGGTCTGACTGTTCTGACCCACCCCTTGTTACAGATAATATTCATGACTAATGCCTGGGTGGCTACTTGTATAGCAGACATTTTTCAAATAAATGTTGCTTTTGCCCCAGGGGAAGAAAACAGAGCACACCCCGTATGGGTATATGTGTCTTTGTTTCAGAAGCCCCTCAAAGGAAGGAACAAACTCACATCCTTGAATTCAAAATGGTTCTTTCTTAGTTCTCCATCTGTTTTTTTACAATTTAATTTTATTGGTACATTTTAGATATACATAATGATAATTCATTATACGGAATTTGTACTTGTACATGATATATCTTGGTTCTTTTTGTTCCTCTTACCCTCCTCTCCCTTCAACCCCTCTTCCCCTTATTTACAAAGCTTTGTTTTCATTTTTCCCTTCTATCCCCGCCCCCCCAGCTTCCCTTCCCATTTGAAATTTTATTCCTATTTCTCAATATCTGTTATACATTTTGGTCCTTATTTATACTTTCAATTTCTCATACCAGAGAAACCATGTGATATTTGAACGTGTGTGTCTGATTTATTTCAGTTACAAGTATAGTCTCAAAGTGCATCCATTTACCTCGATATGTCTCGAGTTTATCCTTCTTCGTGGCAGAGTAGTACTCCGTTGTATAAAGAAAACCCACATCTTCTTTATCCATTCATCCATTGATGGGCATTTGGACTGTTTCCAGGATTTAGCTATTACATACTGTGCTGTTATAAACATGAGTGTGCATATGTCACTGTGATGTGATGCTTTTAATTCTTTCAGGAAAATACCAAGAAAGGGAATAGCTGGGTCAAATAGAACCTCTAGTCTTAGTTTTTTGAGAAATCTCCACACTGATTTCCACAGTGGTTGCACCAGTCTACACTCCCACCAACAGTGGAGAAGGGTTCCTTTTTCCCTCCAGCATTTGTTATTGGTTGATTTCTTGATAGCAGCCATTTTTTCTGGAGATGGAATCTCAGCATTGTTTTAATTTGCATTTCACGAATGACCAGTGATATTGAACATTTTTCATATATTTATTTGCCATTTCTATTTCTTCATCTGAGAAGTATCTGTTCATTTTAGATACCCATTTTTGGATTGGGTCTTTAAATTTGGAGGGTTTGATTTATTTTTTTCTTTATATATTCTAGATATTAGTCCTCTGTCTAAGGAACAGCTGGCAAAAATTTTTTCCCACTGTGTGGGTTGTCTCTTCACTCTGTTGGTGGTTTCTTTAGCTGTACAAAAGATTTTTAGTAAGATGAGATCCCAGTTGTAGATTCTTTGATATTTCCTGTGCAATTGGAATTTTGATCATAAAGTCTTTACTAACACCAGTGTCTTCAAGAGTTCTCTACCTATTCTATCTTCCAGCAGATTTAGTGTTTCTTTTGTAATATCTCTATCTTGATTTCCTGGTGATTAGTGTCACTGAATCCCATCTCATAATTATTTCTAAATCCATTGCATTCAATTGTAGAACAGAATATTTCTGTTCTAATTTTATCTTGTCTACTCCAAAGAAGAAAGTAAAACTTCTTGTTAAAGTTTGTTCACTCCCAGTCCCTTTTCTCTTCCTGTTTTTTCCTCTAGTTTTAGTAGTTGAGATAGATAATACTCCTCTGATTGGTCAGCATGCCTTATTTCCAGATAAAAGAGTAGACCTGGGAGAGTCATAGGAGTAGCTCAAGATCAGACCCAGCTGGAAAGAGCGTTTGAGGTTTGATTTATAACCTAGAACTTACATTAATGGCGCATTTCTTGCCGACTTTCTCTTGGGCTCTCTGATTGGTGAAGATATTTTAAGGAGCATTGGAACCCTGTAATTTGTTTCTTGCTGGGGGAATCTCTGTGTCTCCTGCTTCATTTCTGCATCCGGCTGATAACGGAGAGAGCGTATGCCAATAGGATTTACAGGGAGGAATGTCTTCTGTTTGGTTAGATGTTGATTTCTTTGGGGGGCCAGTACTGGGAATTAAATACAGAGCCTTTGCACTGAGCTACATTTTAAGCTTTATCTATCTATCTATTTATTTATTTATTTAAAAATTTTGAGACAGGTTCTTGGTAAGTTTGTCAGGCTATGCTTGAACTTGCACTACTGCTGCCTCACCTTCTCAGGGTGCTAGGATGATAGATATGCAACAGCATGCCCAGCAGATTTAGTTCTTGAAGATAGTAGAATTTTTGTATTTACAGGATTGCTATCACAGTGTGAGATCTGATCTCGCCTCCCTTTTGCACAGCCACACTTGCTCTATTTGCTATGAATTGAAATGATAAAGTATGGACATACACTTTTAATTTTCCCTTTGTCTTATGTTCTTTCTCTTCTGACTTCATATATTCATCATATTCATATGTTCATATAATGAGGAGAGTAGTTGGCAGTTCTTTTTTATAAAGGGGAGGTTAAGGAAATATTTTAGACCTTGGGGCATACAGGCTGCAGGAGCTGATCAAAAAATATGTTGAATATTTAAAATTTCAGAAAAAATTATTATAGTAAATAACACAATGGGATCAATCTTCCTCAAAATACTCCCCCTTGCTTTGAACACACCTATCATTCTTGCCATTTTCTGAAGCAGTGGTGGAAGTCCTCTTTTGTGAGTGTCTTTGAGAGATCTGATCAGACATACAATGAATGCCACAACTACGTTCCATCTAACAAAAAGCCAGGCTCGTAAAAAAACATTAACAGGGTGTTCTCATTCACCTGATTCACTGGATCTGGCACTGTGTGACATCTGGCTCTTTCCCAGAGTCAAAGTGACTATGAAAGATAAATGTTGAATCAATTTAGGATATCAGTGCAGCCACAACAGTGCAACTAAAGACATTCATGAAAGATAACTTTGAGTACTGCTTCAGAAAGTGGCAAGAGTGAAGGGATAAGTATGTTTAAAGCAAGGGGGGGGTTTTTTTGAGGGGATTAATGACAGTATATCTTTTCTTGTAATACAGTGGTACGTCAGTTCATGAACTTAATTCTTTTCATGATTCTGGTTGCAAAACGGATTGGACAAGAACCAAATCAAATTTTCCTATATGATCAACATTGAACCTAACATTGGATTCAATTCATTTCTCATCCAGTGTTGTTTGTGACCAGAATCATGGAAAGAATTAAGTTTGTGAACCAGGGTGCTGCTGTAACTTTTAAAAATTTAAACATCGTATTTTTCAGTCCTACCATTCTTGAAGCTTTTAGGTTTGAATTGTCAACTTTGCTTATACAGTGTGAAAACAGCCACAGACAGTATGCAAACAAACAGGTGTGACTGTTTCATTAAAATATTATATATGGATACTGAAATATGAATATTGTAGAATTTTTATGTCATGAAATATTCAAGTTTTGTATCCCCCCAATCAATTATAAAAGTAAAATCTTAAGATTTTTCAATGGCTTTAAAAAAAATAGGTGATGAGCTGCTGGCAGATTTTTTCTTCTTCCATTTCCCTTCCCCTTTCCTCTCCCACCTCTCTTTTCCCTTCCTGTGCCCTCCCCCCTCTGAACTGCGTTGGGAGCAAGGAGTTCCACTTCTGTCTCTCCTGGACTAGTTTTTTGACTTAGCATCTCTAGAGCCAAATTTCCTTATCTCTGTTCATCTTCTCAGCCTTAACCTTCTAGTATCTGTTTCCATTTGGAAATAAGTTAGTTGAGCTTGTGGTTGTAGTTTTGGATGGAGTAGCATTTGTTTAAAATTACTATTCCAATCTTTCTGACACATGTCCAGTTTATGTGTTGGGCTGCGGAATAGGCCAGTCATGCTTCATTATCTTACCCTCTTGCAAATACAAAACAGAATGTATGTGATAAAAGGTTCAGGAATAGAATACATGTGTCTCTCACTTTGGTACCAATTTGAAAAACTAGAGTGACAGTGAATTTGTGGCAGTTTTCTGGTAAATATGAAGAATTCCTATAAAGTTTTATGAGGTTGTTCTTTTCTGTAAGATTCTCTAAACATAATTGTCAGAGCATAGGGATCTCTGTTGAGAGTGGCACTATCCAGGATTAAAGACCACAACTACAGTTGGGTTCCTGTTTTGTTTAGTCTAGTGACCTAATGCCTGTCATGCAAGTTGAGGAGTAATTTCTCATTTCTTAAGCACCTTGACGTGTGCTAGGCCTTTACTTTAGAGAATAAAGGCTTTAAAATCTTGTTTCATAAGTGGATTAGACAGTATCAAGATTGTTTGCTTATATTCTTAGAAAAAGTGCACATGTATTAAATTCTTAAGATTTCTTGGTAGTCTTAACTGATATTTTCACTGGGTTGAAGATTATTCACAAACTAGGAGGCAGAATTATTCATTTACACATAATTCTGTCCATCCATCCATCCATGGCACTGGGGATTAAACCAGTGTCCTTCACACTGAGCTTCCAGCCCTTTTTCTGTTGAAACAGTCTTGCTAAGCTGTGCAGGCTGGCTTTGAATCTACAGTCCTCCTGCCTCAGCCTCCCAAATAGCTGGGATCACAGGTGTGCACCACTGTATCTGGCTAGTAGTTACAGTTTAATATTCAACATTATGCCTCTTGCATATTTTTACTGGTTTCAGCATTCTCAGATTGCTTTTTTATTCATGAGGGGACAGTATCTCTCTGGCTAGCCCAAGCTGACTTCAAACTCATGATCCTCTCACATAGCCCCCTCCCCAGTGCTGGGATTATAGGGGTGAGCCACCATATCTGGCTCAGATTCTTTTGTTCTCTTTGTTTACGCACTGGATTAGTATATATCAAGTGCTTAGAACAGAATCTGAGTGCAATTAGCGTTATTATTTTCATTTAGTTTTGTAACTTCAATTCCAGTATCCTATTCACTTATTTAAATAACCAGTAGAATATGATGATGGTTCAGACTCAGTTACTGCTTTTTATACGTATGTGATAAAAGCTTTAGGAATAGCATTATTCAGTAATTCGAGGGACATTGAGCTTGTTTTTATTTCTGAAACTTTTGAACTCTTGAAGAAACCTTGAAGATTATCTAAATCCAGTACTTCTGCTTCATGAGAAATGGTTTCAGAATGGTTGAATGCCTTACCTTGTTTCATAGCTAGTTAACTGTCAACTAGAACTCAGTTCTGTATTAGTAGTAATATTTCATTTATACTGTTGTTTCCTGTGGAGTCCTCTTGGTGGTTCCCTTAGAACATCTAATTGACTTGGTTTAGGATGGATCCTTGCTTTTTAGACAAGTATCCCTGAATGATGTACTGTGTACTAAAGATCTTCCCCCCTTCCCCTGCCCTCTCCTTTTTTTTTCCCCCTGTAGTACCAGGGTTTGTACCAAGGGCCTTTGCACTGTTATATTTCCATCTTTTAAATTTTTATTTAGAGATAGGGTCTCACTTAAAGTGTTAAATTGCCCAACTGGGTTTGTGATCCTCTTACCTCAGCTTCCCAGAGTGCTGAGGTTATAAGCAGCATACTGAAACTGTAAATCCATTATATTATATGCCCATGCTTTTATAGTAGTAGTTGGAGACATTTCTTTGGCTCTTTTAGGATTCAAGGTAATTCATTTAAAAATAATTTCCACTTTCTGATTGTTTAATCTATTTAGCTGCAGCTAAACACCAACAAGATTGTGCTTAAGAGCTTGCTTTTGGTACACAAATTGTAAGATTTTCTAGACCTGCTAGAGTTCCCTAAAGAAGAGTATGGAAAAAGTATAGAGCTGGGCATTGAAAAAGTAGCAGAAGATGACATAGAATTGTAAGTCTATAAAGAAAGCCTCTGGGACTATTCACCCTGAGAGTATGTTCCACTATGGACTAGAAATGATTTTAGATTCTTGCTTCCCTGCCTTAATGCTATGAACCAACATTTCCATGTGTTATATGGATCTTTTTCTTGGCAAGATGTAGCCAAGTTCTTTAGGAAGGGGCCTGCCTCTCTGGGATATCTGTTCATTGAGGTATCTCTGAAATAAATCTTCTCCCAAATGTTCATTGGATAACCTTATTAGCCATATGGAAAAGTTAATTCTGCAAACCATTGTGTCTTGTCAGTATGCCCATAGGCCTAGGAGCCAAATATACAGAACAAATATATTTTTGGACAACTATAAAATCTCATGCTAGTACTAGGTTACTTAGAAAGTCTACTCTTTTTTTTTTTTAAACACCCCCTCCTCAATCAAGAAAACATTTTTAATCAGAATGATGATCCTTTTAATATAAGCCAACACCAAATCAACTGAATTTTCATTCTTATTTTAACATTATTAATGTTTATATCTTCAGGTTGTGGTAATCTGGACTATTTCCTTTTAATATTTTCTTGAATTCTCTGTCCTGTAATTTTTAATGGGAACGCTATGTTTTCTTTCTCTTACTCTCATGGAGGCGAGCTTGTATTTCTATCCTTAGTCCAAAATTTGGCTAAAAGCTTTTGCTTTATGTGGCTTTTCACAACCTTCATGCTCAACCACAGTAGGAAAATACAGCAGTTGCTCGACTATATGGTTACTAACCTGAAAAGCCATTAACACTGTTATTTAAAATGGCTTACACACTTTACCCTGTTGATAGTTATCAATTTTAAAAAGGTCCATTTAAAACTGTCTCTGCTAGCATATTTGTGTATGCAGTTTTGTGGTCTGTGTGTCACTAAGGAAGTGGCAAATTGACCTCCTTCTGAGTTGCTACTAAGTCTTCTCTGCATAGTTTGGCATGTAAGAGACCCAAGCCGCCCTCCCTCCCCCAGTATTATTTGTGGGTCCAAAGCCAGAGCCATTGACCGTAGGGAAACTTTCCTCAGCTTTTCATGTTGGCTTTTTAAAGCCCAAGTCTCCCCTGAAATGGAGTTTCCAGGAAAGTTTTAATGTCTGCTTCTGCATATTTTCATTATAGTTGCAGAAAAGACACATCTTAACTCCAGATTGCAAAGCTGCAAATGGCACAACTATAATCTTAGTTAAGGTTATATTTATGATCTGACTATACATTTTTAAATAAACTTGTTCGAATCATTTAATTTCTGTGATCTCTCTTTTCTCTTTTTTATAATTGTTAATCTCTAAAGTTTATCCTAGCTCTTAATTTTTGACCAGTGTATAATTCTAAAATGGTTGGAATAAATTTACAAATTTGATGTGTTACTTATTTGTTGGACCAGAAGGGATCACCATGAGGGACTTTTTATTTTTCTTTTTTTTTTTTTGGTACCGGGAATCGAACTCAGGACCTTGCACTTGCAAGGCAGGCGGCGGCACCCCTGAGCTAAATCCCTGGCCCAGGAGGGACTTTTTAAAATCACACTTTTTTTAACAACCAAATTTTTTAACTAAGCACTTTTTCCTTAAACATTTTCCAGAATGTTTTGCTCTGGGGTCTTAAATTACATTATGAGCCACTTTTTTCTGTTATGGATCATATGTGCCTATTGGAGAGAATGTGTCCACCCCCCTCCTTCATCCTCTTTGGGATAAAAGAATGAAATCTGAGTGTTACTACTCTGTCTAATCACTCTGTCCATTTCCTACACTGTTCATTTCCCCTTTGGTTATTCATATTTCATATCGACAGCCAGTGTTAGTAGCTAAGGAAAGATTATGCAGCCCAATAAACTTAAGATTTTAGTTCCAGTTCTTCCACTTACTATCTTCAACAATTTTGCTTCATGTGGAGGCTTGTTTTCCTCATCTGTAAATTTGGGATATAGATACCTATTAGAGTTATTTGTAATAATATAATTCTAGCATGTAATAAGTATTTGTAAACAGTAAGTATAATTCTAATCTCATTTTAAACTAAATCAGAAATATCAGACCACCCTTGGGGATTGTGTTAACATGATTTTAAGTGGGTGATGGTTATAATGCTCTTGGGAAAAATTACCAATTCTGTCAAGCCACAGTGGTCTTCATTTAAATTTTCGTATCACTTTGTGTTTTACTGTCAGGATGCACTAATTTACTGGACCTGAAAGAACTATCACTAGGTATCTCTTATAAAAAGTATGTATTGCTCCTGACCCTAAGTTTTTTGTGTTTATCTTTTATTGTTGTTTGTTCATTTTTTGTTTTGTTTTGGTTTTTTGGTACTGAGGATGGAACTCGGGACCTTGCTCTTGCAAGGCAGGCGGCGGCACCACTGAGCTAAATCCCTGGCCCTGTTTGTTCTTTTTTTTTGGTACCGGGGATTGAACTTTGGTCCTTGGCACTTGGGCAGCAGGGACCAAAACCACTGAGCTAAATCCCCGGCCCTGTTTGTTCATTTTTTTGAGACAGTCTCACTATGTTGCCCAGGCTGGCCTCAAACTGAGGTGATCCTGTACTGGTATTACAAGTTTGTACCGCCACGCCCATCTTGACAATCATTTTAAGTATTTACCCTAATGCATATGTAAATTATTCCAAAGAAAGTTAGGTGACAGTGAAATATCTGCCATAAACTTTAGGTGGAGGACCCCCCCCCCACACACACACCCTCCTGCCTTGAACTAGGAATTTGAACCTGGTAATTACAGCTACTCAGGCATGGACCACCATGCCTGGCTAGGTGGAAAATATACTCTTATGAGCACGTGTAAACTACTCTTCCGTTTAAACCTAATTCAGAAATCAAACTAAGACAGAATATACATCATGTTGATCCTCCTTATATAGTGAGCATTTTGTCCTGACTTAGTTATCAGTATTGATATATACTGAAGAGTCTTGGAGGCTGAGTCATTTTGGGGTTCAAAAAAAGTGTAATCATCACGCTGATTTTGGCTTCTGTATTCCTACTGAAGATAACTGCAGAGGACTTTTGAAAAATTTGAACTAATTGTAATAGGAATAATTAGAGTAAGTGTATAGTTTCACAAAGTGGACTATGTGGAAAATATTTGAATGTATAAGTTTGATTTTGAGCTTTCACTTATGTGATACACTTATGCTCGCACATGTGTGTGTTTCTTTTAGTATATAGAATATTAGGTACTTTGGGAGTGGTGACATTGTATCTGGGAAACTTGCTCAACCCTTTCCCTGAGGTAGTTTAAAAAATGAAGGTGGGAGATGAGTAGTAAAAACTTAGGAGGTATTTTATTATTTAGAATCTCCTTGAATAGAGATAGACTAGTAGAAAAATGTACTATTACTATCATACTAGAATTGGAGATGCCCTCCCTTGATTTATTTGTAAAAATAAACCATGGGGTCAGAAAATTATAAAAGGACCATTTAAAGATTTGTTTCTGCTTACATTCCAGATTCTGTAATTATAGGAATTCAGAATCTTCCAGAAATAGTTGTTCTCATTATAGAATCTTAGTGTAGGGAAGAATTTTAGTAATCATGAGGTCTATACCTGAAGTTTGCCAGGAAGGAACTTGAGCCCCAGAGAGCCAGAGGGCTCAAAGGCCTGCCATTGTTTGCCCAGGGGTTAGTGGTCAAGCTCCCTTCTTGCCCACCTCTTACTATGTCAAAGAGCACTGCGTCTCACTGAAGTAAGTGGTGTCACACAGCCAGAGGGACCCTGGATGAAACCTCCAGTATTTCTACTGATTATGGTTCTGTGTTGTTCCACCATGGAAATGCATATAGGTTCATCTTTACTCTTCAGTGATCCTCTTCTACTTCATTCCCTTAATGTCCCCTCCCCCCAATACTTTGGGAGAAGTGAGAAGGGTACAGCTGACCATATAGGCATAATCTGCTTATTGTGGTTGATGTGCTGTGTGCATCTGCTGCATTGGTGGCTCTGCAGCACTTCCTTTTAGCAAATTTTCATCTGATTCTTAGCCGTGTGACTTGGCCATGTGCAGATCACAGTAAGGGATGATCTGGATAGATTTAAGATAACCACACTCTGTTGCCCTCTCCTTTCTAGAACATGGCATCTTTATTTTTATTTGTGTTTGTTCTGTGTTACCTTCCTTGAAATCTAATGAAAATTGCTGCTTGCTAAGCAGGGCTTTTTCACTTCAAATGAGCTGATGTGAGTCACTTAAGCCACATTTGTTTAATGATGTTTTCTGAAGTGCTGTGGGTAGACAAGTGACATTACAAAAAGAACATCTCTGTATTTGCTCTGTCCTTCACTGGGGATGTATTCTGGTAGCCCAGGGAAAAGCAGGACTGTCAGGTCCCCTTTCGCAGTACCCTTTATCTTTCTGTTTCTATGAAAATAACTTATGGAAAAAGTCCTTGTGGTCAGTTTTATTTTTGACATTAATTTCTTCACCATCATTTCTTTATACTTTGCTACCAAAAATTCCATTGTCTTCCTTTTCCCCTTGAATCTTACAAATCAAAGTCTTTTTAGGCAGAGGGACCCAGAGACAGCGTGGATTGAGTTTGGACTTTTCTTGCCATGCTGAGCTGGTGGCAGAAGTAGTAGCAAGGGCACTGGGTGAGCTTCTGGCTTCTTGAGATGGGACCAGGACCTAACTTATTCTGGGGAGGAGAGATGCATGATGAAAGTCACCAGAGCCCATGTCCGGCTCCATTTTGTGAGCAACAGTACATTTATTCTAAGTGGCTCAGGGTTTTTTTTCTCTCATCCTTCCCTGTAAGAGCAGGGATTATGGGAAGCCCCAGACTGACTAGTCAGAAAGGAAGGCATGTAGAGAACTCAGGTGTGTCCAAAACGTAAGCTCCTCACTTTAGACCTTAGAACAAAGATTCCAGCAGTAAATTTTGCTTTTGGAATATGATTCCTTCTTATTACTGTTGTCCATTTGAAAACTAAATAACCTTTAATCTGTAGACATCTACTGTTTTTGTGCTGAATATTATAATGGAAACCAGGGATGCCACCCACAATGGGTGAATAAAGTGTACCCCATCCTGAAGAAGCTTTGTTGGGAGAGATAAACGAACCAGGAGGTGAGATCTGGGTCCTGGGAATCCAGCAGAAGGATTGATTGTCTTTTGTTTAGGCATATCCATACCATGTTCCCTCTGCTGTTCACTTCTGGTAGCATCATATATACCACAAAGCATTAAGTGGAATTCTGCTGAAATGTTTCACTCAAGGGATTTTCCCCTTGACAACATTGCTTTCCTTAAAATAGAGAGTTGGTCGTTTTATTCCAGTTCCAGAAAATGATGCATGTGTCATACTTGTTTTGCTGTGGAACAATTCCTGTGCCTATTGCCCATGCACACAGCACAATAGGCTATGTTCCTTCCTAGGAGTCATTAGGTTTCCCTAATGGGATGATGGAGAGAATAGAGGTCTGGCTCTCCTCCTTCATTAGTGCTGAAACCTAGTACTGTGTCTGCTTCATATCAAGCTCAGTGGGTTGTTTTTCTCCTTATTGGAGAATGTTCTTTCCTCCTTGTTTCGGGAAAAGGATTTAAATTGTGGCTTTCTTGACATGTAACTTTAATGTAGTTACTATTGCAACTGAACCCATTAAAAGGAACACCAGCAAGCTGTGGTAAGAAATAATTGTTTTAAGAATGGGCATATAATGTGGGCGGTGCTCTTAGGTTTGCTTTTTAGTTAAAAGATTGTGTCCTGTGGACTTTGAGAAAGAGTTTGTCATTGGCAACCCCCTCCCTTGCTTCTGTGAAGGTTAAGAAGTGGCAGTGGCATGAGCAGGTGATTGGCATCTGCTGCTTATCCTTGGAGTTACAGTGTATTTCTACCCATTTTGGTTTTGGTCTCATACTGAGAGGTACTGTACTTTTAGTTGTTTCTGGAGCTGGAGGAGGAAAGAGGGTAGCAAGCTCATCAGTGCTTTACACTGCCAGGGTTTCTGTTTTATTCCTGATGGGAATAAAACTACTATATATCTGTTTCTTGGCATAGATCTTGGAGAAGCAGAGCTTAAATAAAAACAGTTATACATATCCTTTTATGAATGTTATCTCTGAATTACTGTTGTTTTTTATTTAAATCCTTGAACTATTGGTTTTTTTAATCCCAGCAATCTATTAGACAAACATGAAAGTGTCTTGAAATGTAACTGATATGAGAAGTTGCCTTGATTCTTGCTTTTTTAAGAAAAGAGCTTCAATATGGGGATTGGGAAACAAAAGGATAGCTAAACATGGAGCATTGGAGGCTGGCCATGCTCCAAAGACATGAAATGACAGCAGCTGTGAACCAGCCCAGCTTGTCTTAACTGTCTTAGTAATTTTTCCTGTACTGTCTTATAAGCTATCACCCTGGCACGGTAGGAGCAAGATGAGAATAGATGAATTTTTAAGAAAAAATAAAGAGGTATCTGGCTCTTCTTCCTCAAATAAACACTTTGGGGGGGGGGTGTCACAATGAACTAGTATAGTTTATTGGTGAGAATTAATTTTATGAATCTAAATAAGTAGAAAGTGGGAATTTTCAGGACCTTGTGGCACAGTGGTAGTGCATCTGACTCCAAAAAGTAGGAATTGTCAAATATTTTTAAAAGCTAGGCTTTTATTTTTAGATACACACAGTTACTTGGGAATGTCAACACCATTGTTAAAATTGAGAAACTTTTGGGCCTTGTTTAATATAAGATAGACTTTAAATATTGGTATTTCCATTTTCACACAAAAATATTCCTTTTAGAAGTTCTAATAATAATTAAAATATGACAAAGGTGGGTCATTTAAAATTCAACAAGGCACCCTTTTGGAAGGGATGTGTATGTGTGTATCCTTGCCTGCAAAAATCACATACTATTTTGACAACCACAAGGAGAATGAGAACTTGGTTTTGGAAGGGAGAGAAAATATTTCAGAAAGTCATCTACCACATTTACCTTCCATTCCTTAGCATTGTGGCTTGTGATTCCTCATGTTACCATCCCGAGAAGTGAAGACTGTCTTTTTTTTTTTTTTTGCTTAAATTCTTTTATTGGTACATTTTAGGTATACAATACATTTACATTTATCATTGGGTGCTTGTACCTGTACATGATGTATCTTGGTTCTTATTTTTTTCCCATTACCTGTGCGCCCTTCCCTATTTACATAGACTTTGTTTCCATTTTTTTCTTTTCTCATAATTTTTCCTTTCCCTTCTTTCCTTTCCCCTTCACCTCCTACTTCCGCTACCCAAGACTGTCTTACTAAATTAGGAAATTTGTACTCTGTGGGAAATCTTTTTGGAATGACCATTTCAGATAGCTAGAAGCAGACTCTTAAGGGCTGGAGTGTCTTCTTAGAAGTCTTTGCTGTAGTATATTTCTAAAGTATCTATGTAGTTGGATGGCTTCTGAAATGCTGAACAAAATGTATCCTCTTCTTGATGTCTTAGAACTATTAAGGGTATTGTTGACTGTTATAAATAAAGATGCAATAGGCCAGTGGTGGCACGTGTGCAGCAGTGGGTTGTTATCATTAAAAGCTCTAAAAGATTTGCCATCCCTGCAATAGGCACTGATCTAACTCTTGTAGAGAAACTTTGATTAAAGATTGTTCAGGTCAGTGTAACTGTGATCATTTGCTATAGTTCAGTGGTAGTGAACCTTTGGCATGCATGCCACAGCAGCCAATTTGTATCATTGGAAGCTCTAAAAGTTTCACCATCACTGCTCTCTACTCACTCAAAAGTGGAATGACCTAGCATGTGCAGTGCCTGGAGTTCAATTGCCAGTATTGGGAGCTGTCGAGGTGGGGTGAAACATACTTTGCCATGTGCTCCCTTAATAAGTGCCTTTCAGCTAAATTCACTAGTGCACAAGTCACTCAGTCTCATCCTAAAAAACTTTATTCATCCTCTGGAAACCATTTCAGCCTTTTATTTTTACTATAGTTACTAATTTATGAAGTGGTGGAGTCTCCCAACCTTCTGAGTCACGCTGAACCCGGGTCACAGCGCCAGAGAGCACGGAGCCGCCGGCCAGCCCGGCACCATGAGCAGCCAGCGCGTGGTGATAAGGCGCAAGTCGAACCTGCCCCACCTGCTGCCTGTGTCCCGTGGCCCTGGAGTGCCCCTGCTGGCACTTGGGGCTGGCGGGCTACATGCCCAAGGAGCCATGCATGAGCAGAGCCCACAGGCAGCAGTACCTGTCCAAAGGTCACCCTGGCCCCACCGTGTCTGACAAGCAGCACGACCACACTGGTTAACCAGAATGTGTCGGAAGAGGCTCAGGGAATAAATGGGAAGACACGAGCGAAACGCTGTGCTCCGAGTGCAAAGCCTCAAGTGCCTCCAAAGCCAATACGTTTGCAGCATTCAACCCTTGTCCAATATACACCAAACCCCCAGACATAAAGCTTTATCTAGAGCAAAACCCAGGATGGAGGAAGTTAAACCTCTGCTTCTTGTGTCTCAAAAGAAAAACCCAGTAAGGTATCAGATCTCATCGGTCTCTTTGAAGGAGGCAGTGCATTATCTAGTTACAGTGATCTGAAGAAAGACTCTGCTGTGAACCCCAGCACTCCTCACACCCCAGGGCTGCACAGATTGACACCCACGCCTCCACAGAAGCCTATATCCCAGCACCAGTGCAGAGGCCGGGAGATGACACAGAGCCGGCTCAGGGCGGACAGGCCTGGGTGGCTAACAGCATGATGTCAGCCATGATGGCTGCGCCACTACAGCAGGCAGAGTGCGGGAGGGATGTGGTGGCCTCACCCAGCCAAGATCCTTCAGTTCAGGCCACCAAGCCCTTACTAGAAGTATATTTAGTGAACAGAGAGCCAGAGGCAGCCACCATGGGCTCCGTGTCGCCTGTCTCCGATGACCTCGATAGTGATGCTTTCGGCAGTAGCTGCAGGACTCCACATGCAGGCCCAGAGCACCCCCTGAAGGGAGAGGTGGGTGAGACCAAAGCCGGGCT
Organism: Heterocephalus glaber; assembly: GCF_000247695.1. Next base: position 12,964,007 of record NW_004624768.1, read on the forward strand.
CCAGGAGGGGGAGAATGGAGAGAGCCCAGAGGAGCAGGAGCAGCACCCTGAGACCAAGGAAATAAATGAGCAAAAACTTCACAGAATAGCCAATGAACTTTTGCTCACAGAAAGAGCTTACGTCAACCTACTTGACCTCTTAGATCAGGTATTTTATTGTAAACTTTTGGAAGAAGCAAACTGAGGCTCATTTCCAGCAGAGATGGTGAATAAAATCTTTTCTAACATTTCATCAATACGTGCCTTCCATAGTAAATTCCTATTGCCAGAGCTGGAAAAATGAATGCAAGAATGGGAAACCACTTCAGAAACTGCCACTGTTCCTTAAGATGTACGGAGAAGATGTGAAGGGATTTGATAACACAGTGGAATTGGTTAAAAACATGACAGAATGAATTCCCCAGTTCAATCAGTGATTGAAGACATTCAGAAGCAGGAGATCTGTGGGAGCCTGACTGTGCAGCACCACATGCTGGAGACTGTTCAGTGGATTCCCCACTATGAGATGCTTCTGAAGAACTACCTAAGGAAGCTGCCTTCTGACTTCCCGGACTAGAGTAATGCAAAAAAATCACTTGAAATTATATCTACAGCAGCAAGTCATTCTAATAGTCCAATAAGAAAAATGGAAAACCTAAAGAAACTCTTAGAGATTTATGAAATGTTGGGAGAAGAAGAACACATTGTCAGTCCTTCAAATGAACTAATTAAAGAGGGACAGATACTCAAACTAGCTGCTCACACTACATCAGCACAAGAACGCTACCTTTTCTTATTCAACAACATGTTGCTGTACTGTGTGCCCAGATTCAGATTGGTGGGCTCAAAATTCACAGTGCGGGACAGGGTTGGAATTGATGGAATGGAAATCAGAGACTCACAATGAAGAATATCCACGTACTTTCCAGGTGTCTGGGAAAGAGTGAATGCTAGAACTGCAGGCCAGTTCTGAGCAAGACAAGAATGGATCAAGGCCCTTCAAGAGACTATTGATGCTTTTCATCAAAGGCATGAAACCTTCAGAAATGCAATTGCAAAGAATAATGACATTCACTCTGAGGTCTCTACCGCCGAGCTGGGGAAGAGAGCCCCACAGTGGATCTGAGACAGTGAAGTGACTGTGTGTATGAAGTGCAAAGAGTCTTTCAATGCGCTGACCCGGAGGTGGCACCACTGCCAAGCCTGTGGACATGTGGTTTGTTGGAAGTGTTCCGACTACAAAGCCCAACTGGAGTATGACGGAGGAAAATGGAGCAAAGTTTGTAAAGACTGTTATCAAATAATAAGTGGATTCACAGACAGTGAAGTAAGGAAAAGGAAAGGAATTTTAGAGAAGTTTGTTAACTGCTATTCTGAGCACGCATTAGTTGGCATCACATGGAATCAGCAGAAGTATCAGGAAACAGTGTGGTATGCAGCTTTCTTCAATACATGGAGAAGTCGAAGCCTTGGCAGAAAGCTTGGTGTGTGATTCCCAAGCAAGACCCTCTTGTGCTGTACCTGTATGGGGCCCCCCAGGACGTCAGAGTGCAGGCTACAATTCCACTTTTGGGTTACATCATAGATGACATGCCAAGGAGTGCAGACCTGCCACACAGTTTCAAACTGACCCAGTTGAAGTCTGTGCACAGCTTTGCTGCAGATAGTGAGGAACTGAAGCAGAAGTGACTAAAAATCATCCTCTTAGCTGTCACAGGTGAGACACCAGATGGTCCAAATGAGCATCTACCCAGCCTGGTTGATCATCCCAAACCTAAGAATAAATCCAAATGCTGAACTCCTGCAAGATGTACAACTCGAGACATTCCCAGCTCTCCTTGCTCATTTCTTAGCACTTTATGTTGAAAAGGGGGTAGGGATGGTGGGAGGGGAAGGGGAAAGGAAAGAAGGGAAAGGAAAAATTATGAGAAAAGAAAAAAAATGGAAATGAAATCTATGTAAATAGGGAAGGGTGGAGAGAGGTGAAGGGCGCACAGGTAATGGGAAAAAAAATAACCAAGATTCATCATGTACAGGTACAAGCAACCAATGATAAGTGTAAACGTATTGTATACCTAAAATGTACCAATGAAAGAATAGGGGGAAAAAAAGAAGTAACATATGTGTGAATACATATTTCAGACAACATTGAATATGTGAAATGTAAAACATATTTTAAAGTCAAATCTTTGAATTCTCACTTAACTGTAAGATCAACAAAAATTTCACCTCCCATGTGAAGCCTTATAAACTTGCTCCCCAGAAGAAGCTAAAAAAAATTATGAAATTATTTATACCTTATTTCATAACTACAAGCTTTGACTTTTATATAGTCTCTTAAGCTAAAAAGCTCTGATCTTAGTTTCCTTCTTTTTCCCCCAAATACAATTTTTTGAGATATTCCTCACATTTAGCAGCCATTCAAACTGCTGATTTAGAGGATTCATACCTTCATCTTCTCTTACCTGAATTCTCTGGTTTCACTATTAGTAAATCTGTTTCTACTTTATAACCCAGCAGTTTTCAAACTTTCTGGTCTTGCAATCCCCCCGACCACCACCACCACCACTGGGGATCGAACTCGGGACCTTGGGCTTGCAAGGCAGGCGCAGCGGCACTGAGCTAAATCCCCAGCCCTCCTTTTACATTTTTATAGTTAGTATAACTCCAGTGGTGGACTTTGGAGTTACCAAAAACTCCAAAGAACTTTTGTTTGAGTATAGTAGTCAGTTTTTCATTGCTGGAACCAAGTACCTGCCTCACACACACAACTAAAAGGAGGAAATGTTTATTTTGGCTTCTAGTTTCAGAGATTTCATTCCATGGTTGTCTGGCTTCAAGGCAGAAACATCATGGCAGAAGGGCATGGTGAAAAAAGGTGTTCAACCCATGACAGCCAGGAAGCAGAAAGCAGTGAGCAGAAGAGCCAGGGAGAAAGGAAAGGGCAAGGGACATAAATACATCCTTCCAGATCACACCCCCACTGACCCACCTCCTACAGCCAGGCCCCATCCCCTAATAGCAGTTAATCTATTAACTCATAAATGGATTAATTCCCAGATGAGTATAACACTTCCATGATCCAATCCTCTTTCCAAAGCCCCACCTCTGAGCACATGAGAATTTCAGGGACATTTTAAATCTAAACCATAACAGTGAGTAATGTCTAAAAATGTTTGTCATATTATTAATTCAAGTTTAACAAGTATTATTCATTTATAATAACTCAGTAACTCAGACTCATTATTAATACAAAAAAATAACTTTTCCAAAACAAAAAATTATAGGAGTATCATTGTTTTAATTTAGGTGGGGTTTTTTTTGTTTTTTTGCTTAATAGAAGACAGATTCTTAAATTGCTTTTACACTTAGCCTGTTGAAATGCATTGTTTTGTTGGAGGTATACATTTTTTTAAAGCATCCTAATTGTATGCTTAGAAAGGAAGGGATAGTTTAATAATTTCATCAAATAATTGTGATATTGTACTTTGATATTAGAATAGAATTGACAGGTAGTAAGTTTTTTAATTATTAGCATTGTAGAATCTGAAATCATAATACATTAAATCCACTTTGAATCTTTATCCATGTGTAGTTTTATAACATCATGCATTGACTATTTGCAAAATTTTGATTTACTGAGCCGTATAACTTTTATATGGTGAGTATTCAGTGCTATTAGGAAAATTACAGTTGCTGATAAACATTACCACCAATCTCATCAGAAATGTCTTTAAATATTGGTAAGCCAAATATTGGTAAGCTAGCAGACTCACAGTGATAGATAAGAGTTTTCCAAAATTCTCATTCTTCTGGGCCAGGGATTTAGCTCAGGGGTTCTGCTGCCTGCCTCACAAGCACAAGGTCCCGACGATTTCGATCTCTGGTACCAAAAAAAAAAGAACAATCAAAATTCTCATTCTCACTTGAAAGTTTGAATTTTATCAGCAATCAATACTATGATTTATTTCCCTTGAGAGCCAGATTCACTTCCAAGAAAGTATGCAGTGCACAGTAACCACCATGTGTGTCAATCCTTTTTAAAGGAAGACTGTTGATACCTAAAAAAAGTTAACTGGTTCATTTTACAACTTGAAACAACTGCAAAAGTCATATTTCTAAAGACAGCCATTGTACCTCCATGTACTAAAGTATTTTATGCATGCTTAAAATTTTGTCACATAGAATATTAAGAAAAAAACTACGTACCCGAAGCTTGATATTGTATTTATGGCTTCCTCTAGGACATTCTTATATGAAAGTGTTCTCGTTCATGTCTTTTCTAGAAACATGGGGCAGTGTAGAATGTTATGACTACTGGATCAGTTTGGTACCACTGCCTTCATTTGTGCCAAGGCACCATCAGTGCAAATATCAACACAGTAAAAAAGGCAAATGATACTTTAGCATTAGTATGAAAATACTTGATCCCATATACATTCTGAAAAAGGTATCTGGTACCTGCAAGGTTTTACAGGCCATGCTTAAAGAACCACAAGTCTAGCTGGGCATGATAGTACATGCCAGTAATCCCAGCTACCCAGGAAGGCTGCAGCAGGAGTATCGAAGTTCAAGGCCAGTTTGGACAACTTACAGTGTCTAGCATGTGTAAAGCCCTGGGTTCCATCTCTCGTTCAGGGCTGAGATAGTAGTGAGATGAGAGGAAGGGGAGGGGCCGAAGAGAGAGACAAACCACTGGTATAGCCCATGTTACAGATGCTTGGTTTGAGTAAATAAAGAACTCTTTAGTTTTAAACTTCCTGATGTGTCATACATGTACTTTACAGTCTTGAGTCCTGAGATTACTTGTACAGTCCCTCAGCTATGCCATTCCAGCATGTAGTCCACCTGCCAGCCACACCAGTCTCCTGTTACCTGTTAAAGTCATGCCTTTACTCGTTTATTGTGTTCTCTGCCTGAACTGCATACTTGAGTCCACCTGGGTACACTTTCCTTCCATTCTTTCTCTTTTTTTGATACCAAGGATTGAACTCAGGACCTTGCGCTGGTGAGGCAGGCAGCGGCACGACTGAGCTAAATCCCCGGCCCTTTCCTTTCATTCTTGAATGAGCTGTATTGCCCTAGGCTGCCATTTGACTCTCAGAGGCCTATTTTTGCTCTTCTTCTCCATGCTGAAACATAGATCCAGTGAAATAGTGATATCTCTTATGTCTCACTACATACTGCATTGGGAACTCCTCTGCTTTCTGTCAGTAACTCTGCCTTAGCCATGTTTTCATCCATGCAGACTTGTCACATTGTCTCACATGTACTGGTGGCAGACATTTATAAAGTTAGGTATCTGGCAAGTATCCTGAAAAAAACAGGAATAGAGGAAGAATTAGCAAGGCTGATACCTAATTAGCAGTTTTTTGTAAGTATTGGGTCAGTGAACTCTACATATAAGTGTATATTTATACTTTTTGTAATTTCTTTCCTTTAGGACATTGATAACCATGTTTCCCTTGTAAAATCCTATCTCCTGTTTCCATTGCATATAAATTTGAAACTTTAAATTTAGTCAGTGGAGATAAATTTGATTTTATTACTCTGGTAAAATGAGTTGCAACTAAAAATCAGGTGAAGAACAGAAAGCTCTTTGTTGATAACCTGTTAATTTGAGTATTTAGGATTGAACCAAGAAGAGTGATTGATCGATCTCTCGCTCTTTTCTTTCTCTTTTTTTTTCTTTCTCTCACTTCTCCCTCCCTCCCCTTGGATTGAACCTAGGACCTTGCACATACTAGGCAGGTGCAGTACTACTGAATCACATCTGCAGTCCAATGATGGTTTATCTTTTGCTCTGCATAGAATTTGGCCAATGGGCCTCCCTTGTAGTAAAGCAGAGTGCCTTTTCTGGTTTATCATCATGAGAGTTGGAGGCACAGAGCCATTAGAATTTAGAGCTAAGAAGACTCTACTTGTATGAAAGAAAAATAATAACACTAAGCCAGTTGAATAATATTGTGTTCTTTTGAATACCACTGTTTATCATAATATTCTTACAGAGGAGGCAGAAAAGAAATACTACTAATAGCCTTATGAAAGGCATATTGAAGGAACAGAACAAAGACTTTCTAGCTGTCCTGCTCACTGTTGCACAGGCAGTGCTCAGGCAGTGGCTCTGGTAATACATCATCTTTTTTAATCCTGATGGTTGCCTATTTGCTAGATATACTGTCCTGACATAGTGTACAACAAGCCACTGTGCAGTCTTGTGAGCCAGTACAGATTAAAATTATCACAATGCTTCCATGAAACTTGGTCTTGAATAATTGACTTTTATACAGAGTATATTAAAAAGTTTCATTGGGAACAGTTGTTTTTTCAAGGTTTGTATTAAAACCATTCATATTAATTCTAAAAAGAGATAATTTGAAAAGACACAAGGATATCAGCCTATGAATAATTCTGAACAAATAAAATAACATAGAAATCAACATGTAGTTATTCTGTCTCCAGAATGTAGTTACTATCTTCAGAATCTTACAAACCCACACAGATTACAATTTGTATTTTCAAAAAGTATTCTGTCTCCATTTTTATGAAGTCGTATGCATTTAACACAGCCTTTTGTATGTAAGTTGTACATTATTAAAGTAGTTTAAAATTTTCTTTTAATTAATAGATGTTTGTAGTACATCATGATTTCATTCATCATGGTGTTTTATGTATTAAAAATGTATTCACAATAGAATTTCTTCCATTTACTGATTAATTTCTGATAGGATCATTTATTGATAAAGTCTAATGCTATTTTCTTGTGGTAGTAAAACTAGTGTCTTTTTTTCTCTAGTGTGTATATCTGTATCTAAAATAACATGGATTATATAAACATTTGAATAAAGGAGCTTCTGAAACCAAAATGCCTGTAGCAGTTTGATCTCCTGAGGAAGGGTTTCCTATCTGAAAAATCCTCTTCAGGGAGATGGGTGATACAATAGCCTTCTTCTGCCCCTGTCAGTTTCACTTCCCTTGGTTTCAGTGATGTGTAGTCAACTGTGGTCTGAAAATACTAAATAGAAAATTTCAGAAATGAACAATTCGTAAGTTTTAACTTCTCATGTTGTTCTGAGTAGCCCAATGAAAATCTTGTGCCATTTTGCTTCATTCCATCCAAGATATGAATCATCCCTTTGTCTAGTGTATCTGTGCTATATATTGCTACCTACTCACTATTCACTTAGTAGTCATCTTGGCTCTCAGATCAGCTGTCATGGTATTGCTGTGCATATGTTTGAATAACCCTTATTTCACTTAGTAACAGCCCCAGAGTGCAAGAATAGTGATTGCCAAGGAGGCATCAGGGAATAAAATATGGAAGGACAGATTAACCTAGATGCCATATGCCAGTGCTGCAGGGAATATAGGAAAAAAATAAGGATATGTAGACATAGTACCATCTGCAGATTCAGGTACCCTTTGGGGATCATGGAACACATCACTCATGGGTAAAGGGGAGCACCATATGCATGAACCATTTGTTGAATGCTAAGAAATCCAAAGAGGTGATGTCTTGATTCATGGACAATCAGTACTCACATTACTGTGTTAATGGATGAGTAAGTGCTAACACAATTCTAAGAGTCAAATGAAAGACAGGTTGGTGTTTTGACCGAGATGTGTCATGGAGACGTAATGGATGTGATAGCCTGTGTAGGGGTCTTAAAGGAAGATCATCATGGCAGGATCAAGGGCGTGGAGGTGGCAGCCAGGTATAAAATCTAGTCTGAGAACACAAATTGACTTGTGTGGCTGCAGTGAAAGAGTCTTCTTGGAAAGAGAGAAAAGGCCAGAGAAGCAGTTAGGCTTCTCTCCCACTCACCTCCTTATAGGCAAATGCTCTTTAACCCAGCGAGTCACACTGATAGTTTAGCTTTCTATATAGGGATTATTTCAGGAACTTTTAAGTTCAGTCCAAATTAGGCACTTGGGGATTGGCCTGGCCAGGAAACTTATCTATAAATATCTGTCTTTTATTACTTCTTTCTCTTTGACTCGGATGAAGAGCCCTCTTCCTTTTGTTTCTAAGGCTTTTCTCAGCTCTATCCTGACTTTTAAAGAGCTTTGCATTCAGATGTTCAATAACTCCTTTAGTCTTAGTGTGTGGGGAGGATCTTTGACAATTATCAGAGAACCAGAAAACTTAACTTTCCTTCTCTCTGGTTTCTGTCCCATGGTACAAAATATATCCAGAGGAAACATGATCCAAAGCAAAAGTATTTTGTTGAGTTCTGATTTGAGTCAGAATTTGCCATAATTACCTCATTTTATCTGGTATGCATCCTTGTAGGCTGAATTTTAAAACTTTTTTTAGTAAGGTAAAAATGTAATGGTGCTCATAAAGCAAAAATAATGTAGCAACTAATATACTTAAGCCACAAGCTCTATACAAGTACTTTACATATGTTATTCATTCCTCATAACCTTTTTCTTTTATTATTTGCCCTTATTATTTTTATCCTCATTTTACAGGCTTGCTCATGGTAATCTGGCTCCAGGGTTCATGCTCTTAACCCCTATGCTAAGTTAATAGATTTATCAAACTGCTCAGTCATTTCTTCACTTCCTTTGATGTCTACTGTATGCGACAACTGTGCTAGTGTGAACTCATGTAAAGGAGCATTCTTCCCTCTTTAAACAAATTTTTGTGAAAACAACCCTTCCTAAGCAAATTCTCATAGTTTAATCTGAAGTAAACAGTCACGTTATACTTCTTTAAAAATTTCTAGGCCATTGAAATATCTGTTCTGTATGAATAAAATTATCAAGATACAAAGCTCTAAGTCATAGTCTATAAATGAACAGAACCAGGTTTTTTGGTTTGGAAATGAGTAAATCAAAATTAACATGGCAGTAGTCTTGAAAAATGGGCTTTTTCATGATAGATTTTTCTCTTTGTCTTTTGGACAATTGATAAAAAGAGCAAGCTGTGCCTACGTTTTTTGGAAAGCATGACTATACAGTGGTGTGTGTTTGCCTGGAGAGATGAGAAAAGTCTTCCATGGGAAGCTGAATCATTCTTTGGCTCATCTGACTGAATGACTATGCTAGAGCTATTCCTTTTTTTTTTTTTTTTTTTACTGGGGATCAAACTCGAGACCTTGTGCTTGCGAGGCAGGTGCTGGAACCACTGAGCTAAATCCCCAGCCCATCTATTCTTTTAGCTGTAGAGAAAAATAACAGTAATTTCCTAGAGTAATACATCTTATTTATGTAGGATTCAAATTTTTCCTAAAGTTATGGTTATTTTGAATTTTTGTCATATCTGGCCAGGACTTTTATCCTTTTAGTTCAGAAACTTTTAGGCTGTATTAACACTTGACAACTGGTTTTTCCTCATTGTTCAATAGCTAAATTTGGTCAGCCATTGGGAAGGGCTTAAGATTGTGATTGTGGTGGTGAACCAAGACATAATCTGTTCGTCATCTGACCTTTGGATGTCTTACACTGTTTTTTAGATACTGTGGAGGAAAAAAGAAATGGCTATCACTTTTAAGGAGGTCACCATCTACGTAGAGTCAGCAGAACATCAGAATCCAGTCACCATAATTTAAAGGAGAGTTACAAGACTAGCCTGAGCAGAGAGAGATAAATTTTATAAGGAAAATGGGACTTGAAGGGTGAATTTTGGTAAAGGTAGATAGAAAGAATCCCAGAAACCATGAGTATTCTAAGAGCCAGGGAAATTGATGTAGGAAGAACCACATCCTAGTGTTAGAACCTTATAGAGATTTCACCTGTATATTTACCTTGAGCTATAGGAAATATGATTAGATAAGGATCATGAAGCAATGTGAAATCCAGACAAGGGAGATTAGATGAGATAAAGCTAAAGACTTTTGTGTTCTCAGGCCTGGGATATAGCTCAGTGGCACCACGCCTGCCTGGCAAGCACAAGGTCTGAGTTTGATCCCCGGTACCACAAAAATAAAATTACTTCTCAGCCTTTTGGCTAAGATCAAGCGAAGACTTTTGTGTTCTTCCTGAGTTACAGCACCATTACTGTCGATTCTCTGCCCAGCTGTTTTCATTGTCTTCCAGTTGCTTCTGAATGGGATCTATACTTTTTGGTATGACACCATAGGCTTCCATAATCTGAGCTGTTAGTGCTTTCCCATTCTAATGTCATAGCACTACCTAGTGTGAGTCTGATACACGTAACTTGGCATCTTGCTAGTCCTTTCTTACATGTGGCATCTGTACCTTCATTCATCTGTAGCTTCATTCATACTCTTGGTAATATACCTGCCTCCTCCCCATTTTCTCTCTTTCCCTCCCTTTATGTTAAATTATCTTTATGAGACTTTTTTGCCTACTCACTTTAGTCAGAGATCCTCATTAATTTTGGTAAAATTCTATATTTTATCTGTATTACCCACCTTTGCTGTCTTATATTTGTGTTTTGTACAATTGCCATTACTGTGTTTTTCTTGAGAACTCAGAAATGTGTCATGGATTTTTGTAACTCTTAATGGCACCTTATGGAGCACCTTATCTACAGCGAACACTTACATTAATGGATAAATAAATGTGGCTAATATTCATTAGTTTGCTACTAATTGACCATGCCATGTGGCAATGACAAAATCTCATTAGGAAATTCTGGTCAGTAAATGTCAACATTGTTTCCTTTTACCTCATTGCCATTGTTTTATAAAATAAAATTTATTATTTTCATAGATGATCATATGGAAAGGGAGTTTCTTTCTGCTTGGCGCTTTCTTTCATTTTCCATTTTGTTGCCAAAATGCTCTTTGTTCACCCTGCTTCCCTACTCTAGCTAGTATGAAACATTTGCCCGTATTTCCAGCAAGTATGTGCACTTGTGTTATCTTTGGTCTCTGTGGACAGGATCTCACTGAAAGAATCTAAAGGTCAGGCATGCGTGTTGCAAGACGTCACTTCATGTTTAGGGATCTTTTTCTCCAGTAATGCTTTATTGAATTCTGAAATGTAAAATGTTTATTACTGTGTTAGCAGTCCTTTAGCATTCATTACATAGAGAGTCACCGAACATACTTTTTCTAAACAGAAAAATAACCAAAGGAAAACAAGAAGAGGGCTGGGGATTTAGCTCAGTGGTTTTGGCGTCTGCTTCGCAAGCGCAAGGACCCGAGTTCAATCCCCAGTACCAAAACAAACAAGCAAACAAAAAAAACCAAAAAGAGTTGAGTATATTCTTTCTGAGAGGCAAAACTTAAATTTTTACCTGTGAAATGGTAGAATATTTAATTCCAGCATTTATTATCCTATAACTACACTAGAATTACTCTACAGATCTGTGAAATAGTTGCATAGCAAAATCCATATCTCTTTGCTTGATTTTTTTTCACTGCATGTGGCACAGTTACCATTATTTCTTTGAAATACTTAATATCACATTTATGTGTTGATTTCCACACCCATATGCCTAATTCTCAGCCATTCTCCTGAGTTCTATACATGCATATTTACTCATTTGCTTACCATACCTGCACTTGAGATATCTCTGAAATACTTCAGATTTACTGTGTCTAAACCTGAACTTGTCATTGCATCTGTTGCTGGCACATACTTGTGCTCCATTCCACTTTTTAATTAGACACCTAGGGCAGAAACCTACTCAATCACATTTCTTTTTTTTTTTTATCCTCTTAACCTCCAGGCCCCGATAGCTTATTAATGTTAAATGTCTGTGAACCGTCAGTTTTTTACTTCTCCACTCTTAGCACCTAAACTCAAGCTACTATCATTTCTTACCCAGCTTCTATAACAGTTTTATAATTAGTGTTCCTCTTTCTGGTTTATAAATGCTTATACAGACTCTGGGGAAAAAACAGTAGGATGATATAAATTCATTTGAATTGACTAATTGGTATAGCATAATTAATTATATAAGAATTTTTAAATGTAGGAAGAGCATGTCCTTTTTACCTTTAGTATGTTGGGGGGAGGGAAGGGATACTATTTCTGGTTATTTTACTCAAAAGTTTGCACCTAATAAGCTTCAGGAAGTTAGTAAGATTTCTACACATGAGAAGAAATTCTTTGTACTATTATAAAGAAAAAACTTAGAGTTTTGTTTCATCTGTCAGGGCTGCACTATCTTATGTGATAACTCTGTGATCATACTAAGTGCTGCTGGAAGATTAAACATAACAGTAAGCATGGTTTATAGTTGATCACATATTGTAGTCTTTGGAATCTGGTTTCAGATAGACTTCATGACCACATAGAGAAATGGTTGTCACATAGTGCGCTGCATGAGTAGTGTCTTATTTCCCTTTCTCATAAGGTTACTAGATACATTGAATAGACTAACACTATAGACCTCTAGTGTGTATTAATTTCAGCAGGAAATTTTATTGTTTCATATTGTGTAGAAGATGAGGAAATGTGATTCAGGTTTCAGTTGGCATTGTGACTAATGGAACAGCACTTTATCAGGAGCACATTGTTGATGGATGAGTTGCTGACCTTCCAGAGGAGGCTCTTCGTGGCACACCTCTAGGTTCCATGGTTAGCATTGCTTTTCAAGTTGACAGATGAATTGGGGTTTGAAGGAACAGCTGTTTCTTTAGTGACAGAATCTAGATTTGATACCCCTTTAAAGCTAAAATGGTAAATTAAGTGAGTTTAGAAGGATGTAGAATTTGAAGTAAAATCAAAAGATTATAGCACGGGGAAGACCTACTTTGAAACAGGTCAAACCAAAAAAGATATGGGGAAGTGAGCTTATTTCACAAACTTTTCCTTCTAGTGATGTGGTATTTTTGTTAAAATCAATTTGATCTTAATCAGTCCAGTGTGCCTCATTTTAGAAGACTTTATTTTGAGCTTCCACAGTCACAAGGACACTAATAGAGAGTGCTTAATCAGATGTCCTGTTGCCTGAGGTGCAGTGTGGGGAGTCGTTGTTCAGAAGAGAAGCTTTGAGGATAGTGGTGAGTCATGATGGGTATCTTCCAATATCTGAGATGCTGCTGTAAGAAATAACATATTTGTTGCAAAGGGAAGAACAAGGATCAGTATAACCATTCATTCTAAGGAATACATGGTTAACAGTAATCAGGACCCTAAGGTCTTTGTGTTAGGTATATTCATTCTGCGTTTTGCTAAGGAACTACTGTGGTGGGAAACTTTAAAAACGAAAATGTATTAAAATGTTGGTAGAGAATCTGAGACTATTTAATGCAGTGGCATACTTTCTACCTTGTACTTTGTAAAATGAGGAATCATTTGTTTCATTGTTCTTATTTTTTGGCATTATATAAAATCAAATGTAAGAATATTGAAGAGTAGTGAACTGTTAAATTTTCTTCCCCTGATTTTAGCTCATTTTCTCTATTTTAGTTTCATTTCTTATAATTTGGGGAGGGTGTTTTTCAAATGACAAGATAGTGTGTGCTAGAAAGCAAGAAGATGTACAGATCTGAGTTTCATGCAAATTTTATTACCTATGTGACCTTGTACAACTGATTTAAACTGGATGCTACTTCTCATCTGTCAACAGTAGTATTCCACCACATCGCTCTTTTTATCATTTGAGACCAAGTCTAACTATGTTACCCCGGGGTGACCTCAAACTCCTGGATTCAAGTAATCCTCCTGCCTCAGCATCCCAAGTACAGTATCTAGGACTACACATGTGTGCCACCACCCCCAATACCTGTTAGCTCTTTATGAGGAATAAATGAAATTGTATATGTGAAGCACCTGACACAAGATACTCCATGAATGTTATTAATAAATCTCACTCAAGAATACCTGTTCTAGAGATTGAGCTAAAGTCTTTCACTAATTTTCTAATTGAAATAATGATTCTGCCATCTACATTTTTTCCCTCTTCTGCTTTTATTTCATAAAGCTTTTGGTAATTTTAGTAAAATTTATCATTGGTTTGTTCTATGAGTTTTTGGGTTTTGGGGGGGTTTTTTGGAACCAGGGATCGAACTCAGGTCCTTGCGCTTGTACAGCAGGTGTTGAAACCACTGAGCTAAATCCCTGGCCCCTGTGAGATTTATTTTTGATACAGAATATACATTTGTGATGAGAATTTTTCTTACATTCTTCCATCTTAATTTCTTTTGTTATTTTGTTGCTTTGCTGTCAAATCATTTGCTTTCAGCCAAATTGTTTTGTGGTTTCTTCTAAAGGCAATAAAGTGTTAGAACAAAGGTGCAGCTTGCCTACTGCCTGCTATTAATTTCCTCATTTCCTGTACTCTTCTTCCCATCTTTGAACCTTCGTATCTGTGAGCCAGTGAAATTCTAAGAGGGAAGAATAGACCTCTCTCTCCTAGACCAGTTATTCTAGATGAAAACAATGCCTTTTGCTTGCAGTCATTGTAAATAATTATCTTCTTTATCCTGTCTATTCATACATCTTATTTGAAGCAGTCTGTTGTTCTAAGCAGACAGAAGTTACTCAAGTGGAGACCCAGTTGTCTGGTCTGTATTCTAATAAATTTTGCTACAACAAATGTGTAATGCTGGATGACTCACTGTTTTTAAGTTAATGAGGTCAGAGATTAATCAAAATTGTTCATCATGACAAAACTCTTCCTTCCCGTTTCATGTGAAAAGTGGATGTCAAAAATACATGCAACAAAAATGATTTCTATAATTGTCTTCCAAATTTTAAGAGAATGTCTGTTTCTTTTTCTTTCTCCTCTGAGTCCACTTACATTCTTATAAGCTATATAACAAATGATAAAGATCTCTTAGTGTCAGACTGACAGTATGTAAGAGCTAGAAGGAACTTCAGTTATCCAGCATTCAGCCCCTCTCGCTCTCATTTTTCCATCCTGGAAGCCTAGCCCAGAGTCTTTGCTGAGAGGGAGAGGGAGGGAAGGAGGGAGGAGAGAAAGGCAGGGAGGGAGGAGAGGCAAGCCGAGGAAATGAAAGAACCCTTGATTTTCCACTTAAGTACCTGTGTTCCCTGCAGAGACTAAATTGATCATCAGTGGGTTATTAAGCCAGTCTCCAGTTACATGCTGCTACGTCATATTAATTTGGGATTTCAGGAAAAATATTTCGTATATTACCACGCACCCCCCTCATTCACTCATCCTCTGGATGTTGTCATGGCCACGAGGTAGTGTCTGAATTCAGAAGCTTTGTTCTTGGACTTGTGTTTCTGCCCAAACTAAAACTGAAGAAACCGCACAATGAATGCAGACCCATAAGAACATGTAAACAGTTTGAATAAGGTGTTAGATCTTGTAATTAAATACATCAAAAGAAAGTTTAAATGCTATAGCTAAATTAAGACATAAAAATATGTTTATACTTTTTCTCAGACAGTACTGATGATTTCTCTTAAAGAACTTGGTACTCTGCTAAAGATGGAGGCTGGATAGTGGGTACAGAGCAGAGAGAGGTAGATTAATGTAAACAATTACTGTTGTAGTGCTCATAAATAATCAACATATTTTACTGCCAGTACCCAGAATTAAAGGAAAGGAGAAATATACTCAAAACCTCCTTTAAATTCATAACTCTCAGCTCTGGTTTAGATATGAAATGATTGGTTACTGTGTTTCAAAATGCTAACACAGTAACTGTTCAACAGTTCCAGATGTTTTTGATAAAAACTTGGAATTGTCACATCAGCAGCAAAAGCACAGGACTACAAATTCTGTCTTCTGTTGGGAAGCGCTGAACAGATCTAGAGGGGAAAACAAAACAGACTCTTTTCCCCACCCTGAACATTTGTTTTCCAAGAAGGAACAGAATATGTAAAGACAATTTACATTGTCTTTTTAATATGTTTATGTGTTTGAAAGGTTAGAAAATCTAAATTTCCAGCTTGCAGCACAAAGCCAATAATCAGAAAATTTTTTAAAGGGTTGTTAATCCATGTCTCTCAAATAACAGACTGGGCCAGTTCATAAAATAATATTATTCTGAAACAAAATTCTCTCTAATTATGTAAATTTCCTTGATGACAGAGCCCTTATTTATTTCTTATGTTTGTCTCTACTGCAAGGCACAAGGTATCTGTTAAATTGATACAGAGTATCTATACTTAAGTCACTAGTTAGATGGGATTGGGATGGAAAAACTTTATAGTCATTTAAAAAATCTCTGATCCCTAGAGGGATGCCTGGGAACCTTGGAAGCAGGAAACATTTGATTCTAATTAATAGAAAAGGGAGCGGCAGGGAGGAACAAACCATTATTGAGAGCAGGGGGAGGCCGATTTCTGTTCATATGGGGAGAAGGGAGAGTTCTAAATTACAACTTGGTAAAAGCTGATAGGAAAATTGATGTACTAAACCCTACAGGATTTTCAGTCTTTGTTCTAGGCCACATAGTTCATAAGTATTTATAAATCTTTGGCCATATTTCCATGATCTTACCAAGCCTGAGCAAAAATTTTATTTACAACTTTTTAACCTTTCTAATTGTCTTGCCTGCCGTTTGGTAATGTCTCCTCTGAAAAGCAATATCTGTTCCAGTGTACACATTGATAACTTTACAGAGTCAAGACTCACAGGTCGGGGAGCACTCAGGAAAAGGGGATGTCATCCACCTTTGTGCCTTCTGTGTGCTGATGAGCAGTGGGGACACTTAAGAGGTTTGGAGATGAATATAGCTGAGACTGTGGTGCACTGATAGATGGGAAAATGCTTGCATTCTTAGCTGGTTTTGCTGTATTTTTCTCACTTAAGCAAATTAGTAACTTACATGCCTGACTGGAGGAAATGGTGACTCATCAGACCTTCTGTACCCTTTCATACCTTCTTTAAAACCTTAAAATCATTTTTGTTTACAATATCAACACTAAATATTAAATCTTTTCTTGTTTTCTGTCCTAGTAGTTGAAGCCCTGCATTCATACTTTCCAGGTCTACTTAAGGACTATTCTGGCCAACTCAAGGAAAATATATGCCAGCTCCTCCTGGAAAGAGAATACTTCTGAGTTTCTCTTCTTTTTTTTTTTTTTTCCTTTCTTTCTGCACTCTTTCCTATTTTTTGCTTCCCTCTGTTCTTCCTCCTCCTCCTTTTCCCTTTCAACTCATTTACAGACCAAGTAAGAGAATATCTAATCTGAGTGAATGCAGTCTAGAATAGGTCTGTTCCTATGATACTGGGTAGGGTGACAGCTGGAAAGGTCTGGCATAGTAGAAAAACAGGCAGATGAAGTAACAGCCACATACAAGCCCCAGTTAATGTGAATGAAAGCATTGAAGGGGGAAGAAGTCCCAGCCAGGTGCCTCTTATTCACAGAAATATTAAGATATGTACCTATTAATTCCATTTCCTTTCTCTTTTTTAAAAGTTCCTCTATCTGCACGCACACACACCCCCCGCCGCTGCAAAACAAAAAAAAAACACTTCTGATAATTTTTAAACCTTGCCAGACAGTTTTATAGCCACTTCTGGGTTCTGGAGACATAACTGAAATATTTGGCTAACATTTTTCTCATATTAAATCATTGGCTTGCCTTTGGCAGGCAGATGCAATGTATACTCTGTACTTCCTGGTATAGATAAGTCTGTTATACAGATTTGTGGTATTTAGGATGTCACCACCCCCACATCTTTATTAGCATACTACCCTGGCATCAAAGGACTCAAGTTGCATCTTGTAATGCCCGACAGAGCCTTTTTCATAGGAGATGTGAGGAGGAGGAGGAGCAAGAGGAAGCGGGTTGGAAAAGGAAGCCTTGTTTTTCTCCTCTTGGTCTGTAGATGAATCATGTTCCCACCACTGCAATTAGGTTTTCAAACCCCCAAGGCTGCCAGTGCAGAGCTGAAAGGGCAAGTAGTGACGTTCTTGAGAGAGAAGAAAAAGAGGGGAGGAGGCTTGGGCAGGGAAGGGCTGACGCCTGAGGGAGGGAGAGAAGGAGTGGTCTTTTTGCTTTTTACACTGCTGTCCTTAGATATTTTCTACTTAAAACCAAGCCCTGCTGCCTTGTGAGCAAGAAACAGACTGAATGAAGACTCATTACTTTGAAAAGCATCTATAGCTTCTATTTTTTTCATAAGTTGATTTTTCTCTGCCATTGTTGTTTTAAGGAAGAACAGTTTAATGAATTTTCTCACATCCATTTGAGAAAAAATCAACCAAAACCCCCACCACCCCCCGTAAAGTACATGCTGGATTTTTATTATCTGCTTTGGATTTTTTTTCTCCACGTGAGTCACCCGCTATGCTTAACCAGTTCATTCTGAATTTTTCTACTGTCCCTACTGCCAGTTATGGAAATGGCGTGTGCCTCTCTTTGCATCAAGATATACACAACGGAGATCTACAGGTGTTTGTTGTTTATATTATGAATTATAAATTCCTTATGTCAGTGCTCTGAAGTTGCCAGAAAGTTCTTAGTTCAAGGAATTAGATTCTTTTCAGTTTCTTTTACATTTGATTTTTGACCCTTTGAGAATTTTCTGTATAGAAGCAGCTAGAAGGCAAAGATCTCCTTCCACCCACGGTGAGAAATCCAAAACTCCGGACTTTCATGAGCACACTGGTCCTCAGTTAACAGTGGGTATACTTCCAGCAGTTTGTCTTTTTTCTACATCTGGGCAAGATGTATGAACGGCATAAGAGGCGCTACAGCCTATGTGACATCTCCAAGGTGGACAGGAATGTGGATGTGGTATTGCTGAAGGTAAGAGGGAACAATGTCTCATACACTCTAACCCTCTCCCGGCTGTTTTCTCTTTGAATCCAGTGGCATTGTCCCTTGCCTTCCATACTGACAGGAAGACTGAGAAAGCCTGTGCCAGCAGTACTGGGTGGGGAGGTAATTTAAGGTTTTTAAAGTAATGTCTGAACAGAAACAGTTGATGTTAGAGAATCTGCATTGAAATGTAGTTTACTTGCTGTTAAATGAATTCTTATATAATGAGGAGAACCTCATACTTCTGAATGATCACCAAGGAGAAAATTCACCTTCAGAGTCATTCTTTCTTGGGATGCCCCTGTCATTGTGTCTCTGTCATTCCTGCCCCCATTCTACTTTGTTTGGATTTCTCTCTGTCAGTTTCTGTCTCTCTGCCTCCATCTCTTGGACTTTCTGTCATCTGTCTGCATCTTTTCTATGTTATTCTGTTGCTCAGTCTTCAACCACATTTATTTCTGGCTTAGTCTGACTGCTTTTCTGATGTGCCTTCAGACTCTGTTGACAGCTGTATTTGTTTTCTCAGCATTAGTGATACTGGTGTCTTAGCAGAATGGGAATGGAAACTCTGGACAGTTAATTGCTCACAGAAGGCCTCCTTGAATCTAAATTTAGTAAAGACTCTAGCTGGTAAGATGGGAGTCTGGGAATGTTGGACAACTCGAAGAGCACTTTTTAGAAGTTTAGCAGTTCCTCTGGCAAACGCAGGGAAAGTTGGAAGCCAACCAAGTGCTGCGTGGGTGCCAAAAGAACCTCAGTAACTGCACTTGCGAGGTTGTGGAGGGAAAACGGAGAGATTTTAGACCAAGTGGTAACCTGTTGTCCTGATGGAGGAAATGCTGGAGCTATTTTGATTTATCAGTTCACTTTATAACTTGTGACTCCTCCGTTGTTTTCTTTGGAGGAGCAAGGGTATGAAATGGGCTTAGAAGGCCAGACTTAAAAGCTGATGAAATATGTTGGGTGAGGCACTGGGTAGAGGAGGTGTGATTTGTGGTAGAGTACTGTTCCTGTCCCTCCATAATCTCTCTCAGGTGTTTGATTGGCCTGGCCTAGGCTAACAGCAGTTGCTAACTTGGTGTTTTGAACTTGTCCTAAGATTATGCTTGTTAATTTGGCTGAAATGTGTTTTCTCAATAAAGACAACAGCATATTTTTAAGCTTTCGTCCTAATATAATGTATGTAAGAGAGCCTAGTTTTAAAAACCTTTATTTGTTTGATGCCTTACAATTTCAAGGTGTGTGAATGTATATATATATCTTTCTGCATGTCACAAGGAATATTGTACATTTAAAATACTGCTAAAATATGTACCATTCTGCCATCTAGCTGATCATGAAAGCCTTTATAATGGAACTAAATCAGCACAGGCTCATTGACTTCTAGAAATGCTATTTTATATTTTAAGCTCTTTTATACACATTATTTCATTGAGACTTGTCAAGCAGTGACTACTCCATTTTTAGATGAAGAACTTGAAGGTTCTCTTGTTGTGAGGAATATGAAGAACCTGAATGACAAAGATGATTTTTAACAAACCTACAGTTAATAAATATGTTTGTATTCTTTTATTTATGCCCATTACACAGTGAAAGATTTTTCAGGGCAAACTACATTTCTCAGGAAATGGTAATTTATTACAAATAAATACTCGAAGTCCTGAAAACACCTTGTTTCTAGTTGTTTGGTTTTTTGGGGGTTTTTTGGTACCTGGTATTGAACTCGGGTCCTTCAACTTGCGAGGCAGGTGGTGGAACTACTGAGCTAAATCCCTGGCCCACCTTGTTTCTAGTTTTAAATGATACAGACACTTTTGGTGTTAGTTACTCTGCCTTGGAGATAAGAAAACATCATTGAGTCCTGAACATTAAAATATATATAATTGAATGGCAGAAATGGTATTAAGTCTAAGGGCTATAGTCTATATCCTCTTGCTGCTTAAATACAGATAATCAGTGAAAAAAACAAGTAAGTACAGGGCCGGGGGATTTAGCTCAGTGGCACCACGCCTGCCTCTAAAGTGCAAGGTCCCAAGTTCGATCCCCGGTACCCCCCAAAAATAATAATAAGTACAAACTGTTTGAAGTGAGTTGACAGAAACAAGAAGGGCACTGTAAAGGGAATAATGAAAAGAATTAGATAGAATAGTCCTTATACTGTCTATTTCTGAGGTGCCCTTTAAAGAAGCTGATCTACAGAAGATGAAAAGATACCAGCTATACCAAGAGAATGTATTATAGAGAGAATGGAAAGCAAATACAGGCCCTGGGGGAAGGAAGGAACTGACAGGAAAACATTGAGTAGTAAATGAAGAATAGTGTGAAAAGAGCTATAGTTGGGCCAAAAAAACAGGAGGCTGAGAGCCATGGCAAAGATCCCTTGCTTGTCAGTGTTTTTTTGTTTGTTTTTGGTTGTTTTTTTAGGGGGGGTGGGTACCGAGGATTGAACTCTGGACCTTGCACTTGCAAACCCAAGTGGCGGCACCACTGAACTAAATCCCTGGCCCTTGTCAGTGTGTTTTTAAAGGATCATTCTGGCAGGGCTGTCATTACAGTTGACCAGGTGCTCTCAGTTGTGGCTGTGGTCTGCAGTGGGAAGAAGGAAATGGACAGGAGACATGGGCATCGAATGTTTACATTCCCAACCTTTGCCTCATTTTATAGACACAAAACACATTTGCATAGCCAGGGATTTTCACAGTGTTTCAGAACTCACACATAATCAGCAATAGGATACAATCCCAGGTCAGACTGTTGTCAGGGTCCATGCTTTTTCTCGCTGTTCTTGGCCTCTTCTTAGAGTTTACTGGTCCTTTTATTACAGGAGTATGTATACCAGCTTTTCTCTATATACACATATATATTCTTTTTCTGTCGTAGACTGTTTGATATTGGAAGAAGTTTTAGAAGTTATCTTTATTATTTCTCAAGAATGGGAATTTCTTTTGTTAACTTGGGACAAGTATATGACAGCATATAAGTTCATTTTGTCACATTTCCCCCACACAGTTCTTTTGATTCCTTTTTCTGTTTTAATCATTCAATAGTGTGCTCCAATTAATTTTTTGAATTATTTTAATTTCAATGTCTTCTGTTAGTTTCCTGAAACATAGCTACATTGAGTGCAGTATGCCATTTAAATTTGCAGATGATCACGTGTCTTCTTACTCCACTCTTATATACAAGTTGTACTTTTCTGTGGAAAGTAATTTGTCATTTTCTATTAATATACCTAAGAATTCAGAACAATATATTTAAATCATATTAAAACTCAATAAATATTTGATTGAATAAATTAGGATGTATAAGTATGGATTCATAAATTTCATATTTCATAAGTTGTGTTTAATGTACTGATAAGTTTTATAGAAGAACACATAGTTGAAATACAGCACTAATCACAAAATTTGACTGTGAGCCTCTTACTTTGATATCCCACATTTACAATTCCAGTACCTCCCACTGACATCCTAATAATTCACTGGATTTTTTTTTTTGTACCAGGGATCGAACTCGGGACCTTGCGCTTGCGAGGCAGGCACCAGAACCACTGAGCTAAATCCCTGGCCCCAATAATTCACTGTTAATTAGCTTCAGAATCACATTCTCTGTTACGTACCTATGCTTTCTTTGGCTTATTCTGTGTTCTGATCTACATCATTTGTCAGTACAGTATAGCTAATTTCATGGAAGCTCCTTTTTTATTTTTTTCCTCAGTACAGTGGATTGAACCATGCCTTCCTCACCCCAGTATATACATGAACATTCCTCTTCCTCTGTGTATGATATTCCCTTGGTTCATTTTTCTGGGTACATACATGGCTTCTAACTTGTAAGTGGTTGGTAACTATGAATCATATGCTAAAAATGGAATATGGAAGAATTCTGATTGTTGGCAGGGCCTATGGGTACTAACACTCCCAGTTTTCCCATCGTCCTTCAAAAAGCCAGCGCTGACTTCACATGTTGGTGACAGATGACTTTCAGGGGCTAAACTTCATCTTAGGATAAGCAAGCTTTCCTAGAGCACCACAGATCTCAGAAAAACTAGTCTACCAAAAGAAACGGAGTCCGCAGTATTTGACTAAATTTGCTAATCTGAGATTAACTGCTGATTTACCCTGATTTTAGCCAGGAGGCACTTCTGTTTTACTAATTTTATAACTTTGGATACTTGGGGGGGTACTCTGTATTAGTAACATGATTCTTCATTTTTCTGATGATTTATTAAAGGCATTTATTGTAGTTAGTAATTGGGAATGTTATCTGAATGAGTAAAAGGTTTGCAACAGTACTTTGTGTACATTAAATGAAATTATTTACAGAGGACAGTCCGTCCCCATCCCTGGTGCCTGGGACACAGAGCCTCATTTGCTAATGCGCAGAAGGGAACATTCATCTTTAACTCTAGTGTCACTTCCCAGAAAAATACACTTCCTCGGGCCACGGATTTAGCTCAGTGGTTTCCGCCGCCTGCTGTGCAAGCGCAGGGACCGAGTTGGATCCCTGGTACCAAAAAGAAAAAAAAAAAAACCACGAAAAATACACATCCTTTAAAGCTTGCCACTACATTGCAGCAAAGCAAAAAGATACAAGGGGGTGAAGAATTTGAGACAACCATGCATATCTGGTCTGTTACAGTCTGACTCCCTGAAAAGACTTTGACTCAACTGTTGGCTTCCATGGCCGGATGGTGAGTTTTTGCTTCCTTTTGTTACTTTGGCTGGATCTCCTGAGACAGATGCAAAGGAAGTAAATACAGGCAGTGGATGGGAAGGCTGGGTGTAACCATGAGCTGTATTATTAGGATGTTCAGATATAAACAGTAGCAGAAACATTGCCAGAAATTTTCCAGAGCCATTTTCCTCTCCAGTGAAAATACGTACTGCTCTATTTTCAGACTGTTGGGAACACATTGTGGGTGTACTGTATAGTCATCATGAGAGGTCCTTAGGCTTTGTGACAGGTATGAAAAAGCTACCCAAATAGGTCTGACATTTCTTCTGAGGTAACTTTCATCATCCTGTGTTCTGTATACATTGCAACTCACCAGAACTTTGGATGCTGAGTACCTGTGGTGTCCATGAGTTGGGTGTTATTGCAATACTATGGGCACAGAAAAACCAGTGACTAAATTTGTTTTTTAACTAAGAATCATAGCTCTAGTCACGACCAAAAAGTATGTTTTGTTGATTTCTCTTTCCAAATCATATAGACATTTAATATTTAAAATGGTTTTCACATTTCTAGTTAACTTGCTATAAAGAACTTCTGAATCATCTTGAACTGTTCCCCTCTTCTACCCATTCACTCAGTTACCAGTCCTGTGTTTCCTTCATAGCTCAGTGACTTTACAGACATGATCTGTAAGATTTGAGGGAGGGGCTCATTATCATCTTCATTTTTGTCTTAAAATTCAAGTTATTAGCAGGCCCGACACTGATGTTTCTTCCTTTTCTATCTGCTAATTCTCCTGATGATCAGGATCTCTTAAACCTAATCTCAGAAGTGTTAATAGTTCAAGAAACTAACTTATCCATTATTGTGGAAAAACCTGATCTTAGAGATCACATTTTGGAAAAGAGACTAACATGAAAATCAGTCTTATAATAAAATACATACGATAACTTGATTTCATACAGCACAGATGTGTCTCCATGTATGAGGATGTGGCCTGGAATTGTATCAGGCATTTAGGAACCAGTCTGAAAATGTTTCTACTGGGGCTACATAATGTAGCCTTCAAGTTACCTTGTTTGTCTGAGTAAGAAACTGTGGAGTCGTTGATGAATAGAACCAAGACTGACTAGAGCAAGTTTATTTGCCACATTAGTGATTCTGAAATAGGGTAGAAGACGAGGGAGGTGTTTTGTAATCCAGTTTATATCTCTTAAGCAGCTGACTTGTGAGCACAATATTCTTCACATACAAACATGATGTGCTTGGCATTGCTGTTACAAAGGATGTGGTTGAAAATGCTGATACATATTTTGACATTCTTTCCACACTCAGTGCAGTATGGAGTTTGTCCTCTGGTTAATGGCATTGGCGTGATTTGTAGCATCTGGCTCAGATTACTGGCACTAATTCTGGCTTTGTGGGCTACTTTTCTTCAAACTTGCATTTCTCTAACTGCTGTACATGTAGTTTTAAAAACTGTGATAAAGTACGTATAAACTTTGCAGGTATACAGTGGCATAAGTGCATCTACCATCACCACCAGACACATCTAGAACTTTATCTTCCCAAACTGAAACTCTGTTCCTGTAAGCAGTAACTTCTCTTTCCTCCTTCCTCCTAGTTCTTAGCAAGCACCATACTATTTTCTCTCTAATTTTAACTACCCTAGATACCTTGTTTGAGTGGAATCATACTATATTTATCCTTCACTTAGCAAAATGTATTCCAGGTTCATCTGCATTCCAGTATATGTCAGAGTTTTCTTTTTTAAGGCTAAATAATGTTCTATTTTAAATATATGCCACATTTTGTTTATCCATTCTGTCAGTGGACTTGGGGCTGTTTTGTTTGGCTAGTCTGAATAATGCTGGTGTGAACATTGGTGTACCACTATGTTTGGATCCTTTCAGTTCTTTTGTATATTCCCAGAAGTGGAATTGCTGAGTCATAAGGTATCTCTTTGTTTGAGGAATGGCCACACTCTTTCCACAGTGGCTGTACCATATTCCGGTGCTCTCTTTTTTTTTTTTTTGGTACCGGGGATCGAACTCGGGTCCTTGTGCTTGTGCAGCAGGCGGCGAAACCACTGAGCTAAATCCCCAGCTGTACCATATTCCTATTAGCAGTGCATGGAGACTTCAGCTTCTCTACATTCTCACCAACACGTTGTTTTCATTCTTCTATTTTTAAAATAATAACCTAATGGATATAAAGTAATATCTCATTGTGGTTTTGATTTATGTTTCCCTAATGCACACTTTTGTGCTGTTTGTAAGAAGCCAGCAAGTATGAGCCTTCTTCTGAGGTGCTCCAATCTTCAAATGTGTGTTATCTAACATGAATTGCCACCTCACATGTACCTTCCCTGTGCTCTATCCTGGCGCACACTTTTACCTGGTACCTTAAGAACAAGTGAAAATATACCCAGCCTTTATCTCATCTTTGTAACCTTGTTTAACCTTTTTGCAAGACAGGTTGACACCTCAAACTTAAAATAGTCAAAGTCCATCCACCTTCCTCTGAATTTCCTGTATCTGTTCGTTGTGGATCTTTGACCTGTCCTTTTGCTCGTACTTCTGTAGATTCTGCCATTTCTACCTGGTCTCTGATGTACACCTTTTTCTGTGCTCGAAAGGACACCTTCCCAGTCGGGGTGCACACTGCCTCTAGACTAGACTAGGCTGTACTCATCCTAACTAATCTTTGTCTACCAGATTCCCCATGTTTCCTTTCTCCTTCCCAGTATCCCATTTTATCTCTATACTTCTAGATTTATTTTCTAAGTATAATACTTATCTTTTCATTCTCTTACTTGTATAATTAGTGGGTACCACCCTTGCTACAGATAAAGCTGAATTTCATTGTAGCCATATCTCCCATTCTTACTCTTTGTTTATACCTCAGGATACCATTGGGCATTTTGTACTTGTGACAAAAAATCTAAAACACCTTTAATCTGTGTCATGAGCCTAGACACCAGAGCCCTTGATTGTGACACATGTGTATTCCTTTTGAGAGCTCCATAATTTTTCTTAGATTTTTAAAAATTTATAGTGGACCTTTAACTAACAAACTCAATTTGTTCTCCAGGGCTGGTTGGTAACTCACTCAGGTTGGTCAACTGAAGGCTCAGCCTCTACATAGCCTTCAGAGTCTCTTTCTTGTACACAGGCAGATCTCAGTGCCTTAGAGAGACACTGGCCCAGGATTTCTCAGTTAACCCCACACAGGAAAGGATGTTGTAATGTTCCTTCCAGAGCTCTTTAAGGGTTAGATCTGTATCTGAGACTATTTGGAAGCACAAGCAGCCAGCATTCGGGTTATAACTCGACTTCAGTTGTAAATTAAAATTAAAATTCCAGTTATAACTCAAGTTGTTCCTCTATCAGGCCAGTCATAACTTGAGGGTCCATTGTATTTTTATTTGTTTATTTGTTAATGAATGAGACAGTTTTGCCTTGTAGCCCAGGCTGGCCTTGAACTCTTAACCTTTCTGCTTCAGCTTTTCCCAAGTGCTAGGATTACAGGTGTAGGCTACGGGCCTAACTTTCCTTATACTCTTTCATTCTTTTTGAGATAGGATCTCTCTGTAGTTTAGGCTGACTTTGAACTCACTTTGTAAGCCAGACAAAGTAGACCATGAGCCAAATTCATGGTTGTCCACTTGCTTCAGCCTCCCAAGTGCCAGAATTACAAGCATACACCACCATGCCTGGCTTTGTAAAAAAAAGTTAAATGGCACACTTTTATTTTTCCTAAATTGTTTTTTGTTTGTTTTTGTTTGAGACAGGTCTTATTATATAGTTCAGTCTGGCCTTGAACTCACAATGTAGGCCAAGCTGGCCTCAAATTCACAGCAATCCTCCTGCCTCACCTTCCTGAGTGCTGGGATTACAGGAGTGTACCACCACACCCACCTGACTTCCCTTATATTCTTTTTTTTTTCCCCCATTAACTTTTTTGGTACATTTTAGGTATAAAATACAGTTACATTCATCATTGGGATCTTGTACCATTACATGAGTCTCTTGATTCTTATTTTTTTTTCCCCTTCCCTTGCCCTCCCTTCCCTATTTGCAAAGACCTTGTTTCCATTTTTTTCCTCTTCTCATATTTTTTCCTTTCCCTTTTTCCCCTTCCCCTACCCCTCCCAATTCCCCTGCTCTTT
>NW_004624768.1:12991639-13029424 GCF_000247695.1 Heterocephalus glaber
AGATTTTTGTAATATGCTTTCTATATCCTTTTAAATTCTGTAAAATCTGTGGTAATGTCTCCTAGATCCCTTATATTCTTGATAAAGTCTGTGACACAAGATGCTGTGAAGTCCGGCTCTGGAGTTTTGTAACTACTTTGTTCATACTTTTTTCCATGTGGGTGGAATTTCCCACCTTAACTACCTATCTCCTTCTCAAGCATATTGCCTACTTTTTAAGGCCTACCTCATATATTACCACTTTCCTTGAATTTTTCTCAAATCCTCAAAATTATTATTCTTATGCTAGGTGCTTCTTTAACTTCTGTAGATTTCAGTCATTTGTGTAACTGTTGTCCTTTACAGGTTAATATTTTCAAACCTTCTGGCCATGGTTCATACAGTTATTTCACTGAATCTGATAATCCATAGCCTCTTATGGTTCTGTATACATATATCTATCATCTTGTGATATGGAGGCAATGTAACCCGTGACATTTTAAATTTAAAAAGATTCCTCAGACTTACAAACTGTGGGACCTGTTGTGCAAACTAATCAAGATCATATTTTATTCCTCATGTCTACAGCTGTACCTTTCTGACTATTGCTGCACACTATCCCTTGCCTAAAATGGGTTCTTTATAAATGCTGGCTGGCCAGCTATGTGGATCAGTCAGTTTGTAGGTAATGGCATATTGGCATTAGGAAGCCTTCTTGTGCTAGATTTCCCAATCCTTTCTTTTATGCAAAATCCCAAATTACCTGAAATTTTACTATTTTTTAGTGTAGGCTTTACTTTTAATGTTTGTAAATGAAACCTCATTCAGAAGAGAGAACCGACAGTGTGCATCAACTCTAATTCACTGAAGTTTCTTGTACTTATGAGTCGTAGACCTCCTCTGAACATCAATGTCAGTTAACTGTTAGTGACTAAAAATACAAGCTACTTGCAAAAGACAGACCCCAAAGCAAAAGCCATTTCTTTGAATTAGAGCATTTTAACGTTCAAAAAATTGATACCTACAGTTCCATATTTTAATTAGTTCAATAGTTTATTCTCTTTATTTATTTAAGTCAAATAATGGTCCTGTCCTCCAACAAATAGTTCCCAAAGGTGTTATTCAATGCACTTTGCCAGACTTGTTTAATATTACTATTAAGAATTGTTTAAACAATTGCTGTTGAGCCCTGAGACAAAATAAACAACAAGAGAGACACTTGTAGGGGAAGGTAATGAGAAGTGTCCAGAAAGTGTGAGGAGACCTCGAATCCTCACTGTGTTTCAAAATGCTATTAAAGTATTGCTTTGGTCAAATTACTTTACCCCTTTGGCCTCAAAATTTTTATGGGTTAGTAAAGGGAAGCAGACATAATCCTAAAGCTCTCAGTTTTAATTTTCTTCTGAATCCCTGAAGACAATAAATTCAAGTATTATTCATGAAGTCTCCACTGTGAACCATACACTTAATTACTCATTGAGGAAATGCATGGAAGAAAAATGTTATCAAGAAGCATACAGTCTTTTGAGAACATAGAGCTATAAATACATTGTGATTCATATACAAGGACACTATCCCCAATCACCAAGCCTCGTTGAGTCTGTTTTCTCCTCTACAACGGCAGCATGGGAGGTTGGGGATGTAGCTTAGTGGTAGAGCATTTGCATAACATGCATGAGACCCTGAATTCAATACCCAGCACCACAAAATAATAATAATTAAAAAAATAAAAGGCAACATGCCTTCTCCTGGGGCTGTAAGTTAAATCTGTGTGATAGTACCTTGTAAACTTCAAAAGATGTGAACCTGAAAATACATTGATGTTTTATGGTCTGCATTCTGCTCTCACTTGCCCATCAGAAAAATCACAGATGCCAAATTCAAGGACAACTTGTGTTTATCTATTTTGGCTTCTCTGCAAGAGTCAGCACAGTGGACTATGCTGATGACCCTCTGCTTCTTTACTCTTGGTGGAGCTCTCATCTGCTGTGGCTCTCTGACTTCTACCTGCAATCTCTTGAGTTACCTACATTCCATAATATTGTGTGTGTGTGTGTTTATATATAAATTTTCTTGCCCAGTCTTTACCATTTGTTATCTGACCAGAGATGCATGTAGCACTAGGAATTTTGTATGCAGTAATACTATCTGAATTCAGCCTCATTCCCATCTTTAATTACAACCACACACTCCACATCAGCCTTTCTCTTGTCCCTGTTCACTGAGCATGACGTTGTGGCGAGCTTACTGACTTCCTGTTTTCAGGTCTCTCATATAAACTCTCAGTTCTTTGAGGATAAGTTCCTTTACTACTACTGTTACTTTATTTGACAAAAAGTTGTCATCTACATACATTGTCTGTAGATTTTCGAAAGTACTGACAAAGAGATAGCTTACCAAGGTATATATCACTTGTTTGGTGACTGACTGTTCATCCTCGGTGCGTTTTCTAGATAACTGAACATGGATACGATGTGGGACATTCCTTATTCCTGTGGCCCAGACAACTTTGTTGAGCTTGATATCAGTGTGGGCATCTAGAGTCCCCATCTCCTTCTTGGCAGATTTTCTGATCTCCTTAAAGTGCACACTTTTTGAAGCTCACTCTGGACACACCTCAGAATGTTGATGGTGTATTCTTGGATCATCCCCTCATTGATAGCATAACAATCCTCCATCTTCTTGGCACCCTTCTTGCTGAGAGTGGGGCCCAAACTGGAAAGGAAGGACAAGACAGATTACTACTATTCCTTCTTTTAAGGCTTTCTTTTTAATGAAAGAAGAAAGGAAACCAATCTGAGCAAGATGAGCATCTTAATAGTACTTTCTTAGACAGTAACCAGTAGGTTAAAAATATTTTGCATTTTAAAAGAAAATCATAGGAAGAGATAACAAGGTTGCACCTACTATGATGGCTACAATAAAGAAAAAGACAAGAACGAGCAAATGTTGGCAAGGATGTATAGAAACTGTCAAATGGTGCAGCCACTGTGGAAGACAATTCAGGAGTTCTTTAAAATGTTAAACATAAAGTTGTATGCCTAACACACAATTTCCATTCCTAGGTATGTAATCAAGAGAAATGAAAACATATGTTCCCACTTGTACACAAGTATTCATGGCATCATTATCCATAGCAGCCAGAAATGTCTATCAGGTGATAAATAGGTAAAATCTAGGTGTATCCATACAGTGGAATACTATTTGGCAGTTAAAGTAATCTAGGATTGATAACATGCCACAACATGGATGAACCTTGAAAACATTTTGATAAATTAAAGAACCCAGACAAAAAAGACCAAAAAAATGTGTGATTCTATTTGTATGAAATTAGTTGTTTGAGATGGAAGGTTGATTAGTGGTTTTCTAGGACTAGAAAAAAGCTGAGGTTGGGCATGGACTACTAATGATTATAGAGGGGTTTTTTGTCAAGATGAAAATATTCTAAAATGAGGTAGTGATAATTACACAATTCTGTGAATACAATAATACCATTGAGTTACCCACTTTTTTTTTTTTTTTGTACCAGGAATCAAACTCTGGTCCTTGCACTTGTGGGGCAGGCAGCAGAACCACTGAGCTAAATCTCTGGCCCTAGTTACCCACTTTTAATGGTGGAATTTTATGGTATATGAAGTTACATCCCAAAAAAGATGTTCAGATGCAAACTTTATACATACACACATCACATACACACCCTAAATGCAATGTACCATCCTGGACTGGATGTTTGAACAGAAAAAGAACATTAGTGGAAAAACAGGTTAAATCCAAATAAATTCTGGTGCCTAGTTGATGACAGTGTAGCAGTGTTGTTTTCTTCTTATTGACAAATGTACTGTGGTTATGTAAGATACTGGAGAAAAAAAAAAGATACTGGAGAAACTGGTAAGAGAGGGATATGTGGAAGACCACTTACACCCATCTGTCCAGGTTGGCTTCAAATTCTCTATTTTACTGTCTCAGCCTCCTGCATGCTGGGATTATAGGCATGCCTAGAATGTTCATTGTTACAGTAATCTATTCTATTTCAGTCAACCTAAAATTATTGCAAAATACATTTTTTTTTTGGTACCGGGGATTGAACTCAGGTCCTTGTGCTCACAAGGCAGGCGGCAGAACCCCTGAGCTAAATCCCCGGCCCTACAAAATACATTTTGAAATGAAGATGATGTATAACTATTAAGACTTGACAAACTGCCAGGCATGGAGCTGCATGCCTGTAATCCTAGTGCTGAAGAAGCTGAGGTGGAAGGATCATGGTGAGTTTGAGGCCAGCCTAGGATACATACAGAATTTAGAGCTACCTGGGAATACATAGCAAGACCCTGACTCAAAACAAGCAAAAAAGAACTCAAGAAACTACAGAGAATTTGAAAGGAATATTAGTTATCTATGATCTTTTAAGCATAACCACTCAATTAAAATAGAATATTAGAGCTTTTCACCATTGTTATGATCATATCAAGAGACTGTGAGTTGCCACTGTGTTTAAAATATACTGACTGGTAAGAAATGTGATGGGCCTGAGATTTTTACCCTACTTGTAAGCTCACAAGATATTTGAGCCTTGACAATTTCATGGTTGCTGGCTGTAGTCATAGACTCCTGGGGCAGAGACAGATGTGTTTGTTACTTATTGCACACCAGGCAGCATGAGCATCAGCTTCTTGTTGGTTCTTTTTGCTTCCCAAGGTCCATAAAGGTAACAGGGAGGGGTTCAGCTCAGGTAGATGTCAGCGCTGAGAAACCCAGACCTTAAGAAACCTATATTTTTATAGTGGGTAGTACACCGGTGTAACCTTGGTTTACATGGAGACATTATCTTTGCCATTCTGGACAGTAAACAGACCTGCCTTTTGTCTTAGAAGGAAACAGTTTATCTTCCAAGACTGTGTGACACACAGACATTCTTGGAAAGATAGTTTAGAATAGAAGGACAATTGGTGCCTTTACTCACAAGACCTGTAGAGGTGCAAGAGTCACATTGGGAAATGATTTCCCTACCCTGATAGCTCTCATCACATAGTGTATTAATTTAAAGAGATTTTATTTCATTTTAACTTTATTCTTTTTGTTTTATGTTATTTTGCAAACTGTGGAACATTATGTAATACAAAATGGTCTAAAATGACGGGAAAATACCTAGTGTTATTAATATGGAAAGCTATACTTCAACGCAAAGAATATTTACCCATTGGCCATGGAATAACAAGTGAGGTATTGAAAAAGTAATAGAAGAATTCTAATTTATGGAATTTTAAAGTGTGGGTTGAAAATTGTTGAATCATGTGTAAGAAGGAGAGAGCAATATTATGATAATCCAGAGTGATTTATTTCTGTATTCACTTATTAAAAGGCTCCTTAAGCTTTTTAAAGTTTCTATTAACTATCTAAATTTGTTGCTCTATTCAAGCAACCTGTTTCCATTATAGGAATAAAAGGCAGAGGCATACAGTTTTTTCCCTTCAGAATTTGAAATGTAATTTCATATTGAAGTATGAAGGTTCTGGTCTAACTCTTAGCAGAGAAGTTTATTTTACAATAAGTAAAATTTGGCTCACTTTAAATGAAATCCACTTAAATGAGAAAATCATCTGAAGTTTTTTTTTTTAAGAAAATTTGTTTTAATTCATTTAAAGATGTAAATAGGGTATAGTAAAGTTCCTGAATTTGTGGTTACTTCTTTATTGTGCATATCCAAATTACATTTTGGACAGGATATTTTGTATAATCCCAGGGAATCTGCTGAACATTTCCTTACATTTAGAACCGCTTTCAAATATGTGGCATTTTCCAGCAAACTAGAAAATAAAACATTGACAAAGACCCCAGCCCTTGTTTCTTTCTTCTGTGTGATAATGAAATAGTAGAAATGAGCAAATGATGTTTTGTTTCATATGATTCTAGACTGTATGGTTATTCTGTTATTCCTAAGCAGTTATTGAAATTGATTTAATTCATTTCTTCTACTGTCAGTTATAATTTGAAAAAAAATATCCCCCAGCTTTCTGTCTATCCTTCTTAGTATAGTCAGTAAAAGTATTGATGTTTATCAGCAGAGTAGATTAGTATCTTCTCAGCAAAGTGTTCAGGAATTTACCGGGTACATTCTATATTTAAAGGTCATTAAAGGAAAATTACAGATTTTGGGCTGGGGATTTAGCTCAGTGGCATTGCATCTGCCTCAAGCGCAGGGTACTGAGTTCGATCCCCGGTACCAAAAAGAAAAAAAAAAATTTCAGATTTTGTCGTTGATCATTATATTCAAGTACCTGATAATTTGTTTAGAAGCTCATAGTATTACAGATGAATTTTTAGTTTTAATGAGATTAGAAGGTTATGAAAACTTAAGTGTGTGCTATATTTTATATTTCATGTTTTAAAATTTATTTTATATTTTATACTTGACATTATTTGCATGCAATAAAATTCATCAGCTTATGTTCAGGGATATAGCTCAGTGTTAGAATGCTTGCCAAGCATGCACAAGGTCCTAGCTTCAATCCCCAGCACCACAAAACAAAACAAACACCACTACCACCACCAGTTTAGGTTTGCAGTTTGATGCATTTTAGCAAACTACCCCATCATTCAGGAATATATGTATCAGCTCAGAAGTTCCCTTTTATTCCTTTTTGATTAGTAATCCCTTCCAGTCTCTGTTAATTACTAATATGCTTTCTGACAGTACAGTTTGCCTTTTCTAAAATATCATGTAGATAGAACCATGCAGTAGGTAATCTTGTATATACCTCTTTCCTCTTTTATAACAGTGCTTTGGGGGTTAATCCATATTGTTTAAATTAGTAGTTCATCACTTCTTTTTGTGAATCTGTTAAATTGTATGAAGATACTATAGTGTGTTTCTCTGAGCTGGTACTAGTTTGGGTCTGGCATGAATTAAACTGCTATGAAAATGCCAGTGTAAGTCTTCATATGAAAATGTCTTTGTTTTGGAGGGGGTAAATACTCCTGAGCAGGATGTTATATTGTGTATAAGTGTATGTTTGACATAAGGAACTGCTAGATTACTTCTCAAAGTGGCTGTACTATTTTGCGTTCTCTTAGCTACATTTTCATGCTCCACTTGTTCCACATCTTTGTTAACACAGTAGTATCATCAGTCTTTAATTTTAACTCTTCTAATGGAAGTGTAGTTGTATCTGCTTGTGGTTTTAATTTGTGTTTTCCTATTGAGTAACATTTGGATATCTTTTTCTTTGTGTATTTGGCATTCATTATCTTTTTTTGATGAAATGTTTATCTAAGTTTTTTATCCATTTAAACAGTGTTGTTTTATTATTGTAGTGTACACCCACCTTCCTGTGTCCTGGGGATTACACTCATGATCTTCCCACTGAGCTATACCCCAGACCCTCAAGTAGAACTCAAACTTGTGATCCTCTTGCCTCAGCCTCCCAAGAGCTGGGATTACAGGCAAATGCCACTGCACCCAGCTTTTGTTTTGCTTTTATATGTTCTGAATAGAGTCTTTTAGCAGATTGGTGCCTTTGAAAAATATTTTCTCCCTGTCCTTTTCATTTACTTAGCAATAGCTTTTAAGGAGCCGGATTTTAGTGTTGATGTAGTTGAATTTATATTTTTTTCATGCTGTTAATTACGTAGTGACTAATGGATATTTGCCCAACCTCAAGTCACAAGAAAATGTTCTCCTGTGTTTTCTGTAGACTTTTATAATGTTAGCTTTAATATGTATACATATAATGAGTTTTTGAGTTATATAATCAATTTTGAGTTTTTATATTTCAGTGGGGTTTTTTTTTGTTTCTCATTTCATACTGTTGTGGTCAGAGAATATCCTTTTAATAGATTTAATCCTCTTAAATTTGAGATGTGCCACAGAATGTGTAGTTTTTGTTTTATGTATTTTAAGATTAGTTTTATGCCAGAAAAATATGAACATTCTAGATGCACTTGAAAAGAATGTACATTCTGCTAAAAATTGGCTGGAGTGGTCTGTATTTATTGGTTAGGGCATAATGGTTGACGTCTTTGAAATTTTCTGTATTCTTACCATTTTGCTATCAGTTACTGAGAGGGAAGTGTTAAAATCTTTAAGGATAATTTTTTTAAATTCTATTATTTCAAAGTTAATAAAAGTGAAAGGTTATAATGTTAAGATTTGGGGGAGTTTTAAAGGTTTTTTTTTTAAAACATAGTTATTTTGGGAGAAAGGTAGATACTTGCTTTGTAGAGTCACACAGACTCACATTCCAGTGCCATTTGTGCTACTTATTAAAGTATTTCAACAACACCTGAGTATATTCTTAGGATGAATAGAGATAATACAAAATTCTTGAAGCTATTTTGGTTATTTGGTGAGATAATAAATGCAGAACTTCTAGCATGATACCTGGCATTTAATTCTTAAATGAAAATTATTTTGTATTTTTAAACTTGAAAAATATGTAGTATGTTTTCTTTTAGCCTATGAACTAGAACATCAAATATGTATTTCAGTATTTGGCCATTTTCATCTGTTAACTTTTTCTTCATTCCACTGTTGGCCTGCACCATGGCCTTCTTTTTGTCTTTCCTTATTGCTTTGGTATGACTATTGATAGGCTCTTCAGAATTTTAATTGTCTGGACTGCTTTGATTATGTTGTAGTTTGCTTGCTTGTTGGTTTTTTTCCTTGACATAATTTTAACTACTTTGAAATGAACTGTTAAAAGGCGGAAGGGTTTGGTTCATGCAGCACATAAACTCTTAGCAGTTGTTAAGTTATCCCACATTACTTCAGTGTCTGAAGCAAATTGTTTTTCTTTTTCAGATAAACCGTGAAAGCTGGTGTACATTAGAGCCATGCCCAGCTGCACCATCTCTTTTGGCCTCCAAACAGAGCCCGGGTGAGCAGAGATTTTCCATCTTCTGATTTTACTGAGTAACTGCATCCAAAATGTCCATTTTTCTGGAGCCACAGTCCCACTCTAATAATAGATCATTTCATTTAGAGGTCTGCCCTTTTTTAGCATATTGTACAGTAAATCAGAGGAAGGGGTATGTATGATATGGGTTTATAGCCATTTTGTCTCATGATTGAAGATGAACACAAGTAATTTCCTTAATTTTTATTTTGGTAATAAGAGACTTGCGGCTTCATGATTGATTATTTATTTGTGAAGGTATCTGGTGCTGTGTATTTACATAAGTTTTTCATCTGGTAAAATTATATATAATACATATATACACACGTGTGTGTGTGTGTGTGTGTGTGTGTGTGTGTGAACCTGTAGTTCTCAATTTCAGCTGCATATTGGAATTACACAAGCAAGCAAGCTTTAAAAATATACTGATCCCTAGGCTCACCCTCCCTCATCCTCCACCCAAGATGCTGATTTAATTGGAGTGGGTTGTGACCTGGGCATCAGAATCTTTCTAAGTTTCTTTGGTTAACCTACTGAGTAGCCAAGGCTGAGAACCACTACACTTTCGAAGTGTTGTCAGAAATTGAGTCTTTCCTTTACCAACTATGAGGTATTAGTAACAATAGATGGAAGAAAAATTCTCCTAAGACTTTGCTTGTTAAGACACAGCACATGATTTGTGGTTAGTTAGGATTCCCAACTTTGAACCCAAGTTCAGCCACCAACTCTCTGTGACGTAAAGTATGTTCCCTGATGTCTGTGTGCTTCATTGTCTCCCATCTGTAAAATATTACTATCTTGCTTCACTGAAGGATATTGTACAGATGAAATGGTGAGTAATTATATTTCTCTGTGCCTGATCCTACAGCTAAGTGAATACTAGTAATTTGCATTCTGGATGCTTGAGTCTGCTTAACCTAACCAAGCTGTTTTCCAGTTTTTACTCTCTGCTTTAAAAATTGCCTTGTCTTTATTTTTGCTAGTCTTTTTAGGAGCAGTTTAACTGTAGGTACCCTACAGTCATATTAAATTTTAAAACAAGCTATCTAAATCCTCTATGTCCAAAGAGATTTCCTACTAATTCTCAACTCTGGCTTTACTACAAAGGAATTATTGAAAGCAGATATGCAAAGTATTTTTCCCTAAACTTCTGAAAGAGTGGTTAAAGGATATTATGCTATAGTTAAACTTAGGGTCTCCACAGTCTACTGTGTTAGAAGTAATATTACTATGTTTTGATTTCTTAAACTGCTTGGAGCTTTTTTCTTAAAAGTATAATTACTTACAACCACTTAAGCAGTGAAACTGCCATGTAAAGACTAAATGAAGCTGTCTCACAAATTGAATATTTAATTTACTCCTTTAGAGAAATGGTGTTGAACCACATAACTATTTTCCTCGGGGCATAATCTTGAATTGTTTAGACTCCCTCATCCTAGTTTTATTTTTTTGTGAGTCTCAAGTATGTGCTTTTTTTTCCAGGTTTTTTTTGTTTTGTTTTGTTTTTTACTTTATTTTATAAATACTCTCCGGAAAACAATAGAGTTAGATCAGATGAGATAATATATCTTAAAATCCCTTTGCATACTCTTC
This sequence comes from Heterocephalus glaber, assembly GCF_000247695.1. Next base: position 13,002,103 of record NW_004624768.1, read on the forward strand.
AGTATTGGATAAATACAAGATACAATTATAAATAGCATGGTTTAACAAAGCCCAGTGGATGTTGTTGGCATGTTTTCCTACATTATTCTAACTACAATTTGTTAGCATATATAGTACTGTCACTTAAAGATGAAGATACATTTGAGAAATACAGTACATCAGGTGATTTTAACATCATGTGAATATCATGAGGTGTACCTATGCATACCTAGATGGTATATCCTGCTACACAGCTAGACATGTTGTGTATGTCTGTCATTTTAGGCCTAAATGACCAGATAACAGTTTGAAAAGTGAATGTTCTGTTAGCTTTTAAAAAGTTAATGACTCAGTGCCCAAAAATTATAGACAGATTTATGTATGAGCCATAAAAATGGACTTGTGCCCACTGTGCCTACCTTCAGTGTACCATCTAGCTATTTAAGGGCCGGGGATTTAGCTCAGTGGTGCCAGTGCCTGCCTCGCAAGCACAAGGTCCTGAGTTTGATCCCCAGTACCAAAAAAAAAACCACACAGTAAAGATTAGTGAAGCCTGAACTTTATTATTATCTCACACTCATAATGTATCTCATTAGGTACCTGTATCACAGATATGGTTACTCTATTGTGTATATTATTTCTGTTAATTACAACTCTTTGGGGAGTTGCTAATCTTCCCATTTCACTGGTATGAAAATGGAGTCATAGGAGCTTAAATTACCAGTTGCCTGGCATCTTTCTTATTGTAAGTACTTAGATTTAAGCCAAATCCATCTAACTCTAAAACTAGGGCTCTTTGTTCTTGTTTACATCACTATTTATGAGGAAAGAGATGTGTTGGAAGAAAAGAAAAGTTTCATTAATTTTGTGAACTTACCAACACATGCCATAGGGTAGATTGGCTTTGCCTTTCTGGATCCCCACCCCTCAGTCTTTCGGTCTCTCTGTCTCCCTTGCTCCATTTTCATACTCTTCCCTTCTTCCTGCCCCAACATTCAACATTATCTCACACAGTGAGATCCCAAGTTTGGTTTGTGGTCTTGTGCTGGCTTGGATTTATTGTTTGGGTGAGGTGTTCCTACTAGAGCTGAATCTGGCTCTTTCTGTGAATTTTCCATTAGGATATCTTGTGGTGGTCTGTTTTCCAGTCTGGAATTTGGATGTGGTCTTTTAGACTGCCAGCTGGCCAGCTAGCAGCTCAGCATGGTTGCTGTGACAGCCCTTTCTGTTCTTGGCTAGCCCCCTGTTTCCCCTCAGCCACAGAGTGGAGTTTTTCTTTTTTTTTTTCCAAGTGGGAAAGGGAAAGGAATAGAAAGATCACAAACCCACCATTTCCACTTAAGTTACTACATAATCTATGAAATGTGTGTGTTGAGGGATCCCTCTAGAATACACATAATTTCTAGTCTTTTAAATGCAGGCCTGTTATTCCCATTGAACACATACATTAAGGTTATTTTTTTAATTGAAAAATTTTCAGATTAATTTACGTGTCCTGCCTTGCTACCTGTGACATACCTTAATTCTGTGATGAAATTATCTCTTAATATGTTTATTTCTACCACAAGATTGTAAATAGACCCCCCTCCTCTGTCACACACATATACACATACTAAGCATTTCTATTTCTATTGCCTAGTACGCAGCTAAATGCCTAATAGAAGTGGTTTTGCTGGGCCTGGAATTGCTCAGTGGTTCTGCCACCTGCCTTGCAAGCGCAAGGACCCGAGTTCAATCCCCAATACCAAAAAAAAGAAAGAAGTGTTTTTGCTGACAAGCAATTCATAACCTATGCCAATTCACTGCCTCCTTCCTCAAAGCTATCTGGCTGGTCCAGTGTACACAATTCATTAATTATTAGTTGTATAAGTACAGGGTGTTAACCAGTTGCACCACCGGAGCTCTAAACAATTAATAATTAATTTACATGTAAACAATCTCTCACAGTTCTCTTCTAAGCATACAACCTATGAATCAAAAGAGAATTTGGAAGTTAATGAGTCCAAACTACCCTTCTGTGTAGATGTCTTTTGTAATATCTTGACATAGTCTTTCAGTCTCTGCTGCAACACTTCTGATTAAATGACACTCACTACTTTATGAGACCCCCAGAATCCCTGATAATATTAGTGACATTCTGCAACTTTCATGCAGTAGTCTTTGTTCTGCCCCTGAAATGGCACAGAGGGAATCTACCCCTGCCTTTAGCTCCTTCAGGCTCCTCCATGAGCTCAATGTGCCCTGTTTTGACCTCATTATTACGTCCTTATTTTTGTCTGTCATTGTTCTGATTAGGTATCAATCTAGGAACAAACACAATTCTGTGTGATGTGTTTTGCTTAGTACAGGACCATCCTCATTTTGGATTATAGTAGTGTAATAGTCTCTTAATAAGGCCTAAAACTATTTCTGTTTTTGGTTTATTTTGCGATCTCCGTGTATTGCTAGCTCCTTTTGAATTTGCTTTTTACCAGAACTTCTAGGTAGAGGTTCAGAACTGCATGGTAGCCAGGTTTTCTACTCTGCTTCTCATTTCTTAATATCACCTACAGATTTCATAAAGTACACATGTATGTCTGCATCACACATTAAAATACTAGTATGAGAGGCATAACTCTTCTGAACTTCTTGAGGTTGCTTAATTTACACCCACTAATTAACTCTTTGGATTCCTAGTTTTATCATCTGTAAGTATTTTTATAATCTTACTGCTTCCAGATCTTATGTCCCATTTGTTGACAAAGTTAATAGGAAAGAATAGATTAAATACCTTGCTAATTTCTTTTTTTAATACCTTGCTAATTTCAAGATGCTAAGTCTTGAGGATTTCTCAACATACCAGTGTAATCATTTTGTCAGGGGCACCTCCCATTGGTTCATCAGAGTTCCCATCCTAGTTATTGAACTGAATACAGATTCCAGATGATACATTTTCTACTCCAGTTTTTTTCCTAGTATAAGATCTATTTAAGGGAGAAAAGGTTTTAAATTAATCTGTTATTACTCAGTAAAACCCATATGTTTGATACTCTGATGTTTATTAGAGATGATCTTTATACCACTATTTTGGAAAGGTGCAAGTTTTCAGATAGGACTTTAGTCTCAGAACTGAAATGGTCAAAAAAGTCTATCACATAATTTTGTAGTAATAAACTTCAGATTTTTGGAGACAAATGAAAAAAAAATTGTTTAGCTACCAGGAGGAAGACATTACCTTGTAGGTAGCATCATTTTTTTTCTATATCTTACAGAAATACCCATGGCAACTCATGGGTATCCAGTAGTAACTGTATCAGCCTAGAATTTCAGGAGCAGAGCTGAAAGCTAGTACATGATTTGACTATGTCCTTTCTGCCTTCCTGATACATAAAAAGGAAAGAGGAAAACAGGAAAGACAGCACCAAGGCGACCAAAAAGTAAAGGAGAGAGAAAAAGCCTAGATTCTGGATGAAAAATAATTTCTGAAATGAATACAAAGTAAAAAAATACTTTTGGGAAGTATCAGTTGAATAAATTTTCTTTTTCAGAATGTGAGAACTTGTTGGATGTTGGACTGGACAGAGAATGTGCCTCAAAACAAGGTGTACTTCAGAGAGAATCTGGGAGTGATTCTGACCTCTTTCATTCACCCAGTGATGACATGGACAGCGTCATCTTCTCAAAGGTATTGAGTGTATTTTTCTTTCATGTCCAGCAATTCTGATGTTCCCACTTTTCCTTCCTTAACTCTTTATTCTTTGTTTCTTCTCGTGTTCATGTCTTCTCAAAGAATCTCACTTCTGGGCCGGGGATTTAGCTCAGTAGTGCCGCTGCCTGCCCCACAAGCACAAGGTCCCGAGTTTGATCTCCAGTACCAAAAAAAAAAAAAGAATCTCACTTCCCTTAATATGTGACTCCTTCTAGTAACTTAGTTATTTAAAAATTTTATATTTATTAGCATATATCTGCAATATGTAATAATTACAGACAACATGGGGAATTGGTATGTGTATATAACATATCTTAATTCTTTTTTTATCTACCTCCCCTTCTCCTCTCCCCTTGGTCCCCTTCCCATTTGCAAAATACCTATCTCCCTATTTCTTATTACCTATTACTTTTTCTTTATACTTTGAGTTTCTCATATAAGAGAAATCATGTGATATTTAAGCCTGCATGTCTGATTTGTTTCATTTTAACATTATGGTCTCAAGGTGCATCCATTTTCCTACAGATGATTTAAATTAATCTTTTATGACAGAGTAGTACTCCATTGTGTATATATACATTTTCTTTAGTCATCTGTTGATGGATATAAGGGCTGCTTGCAAACATGTGTCATTGTAACGTGATGTCCTAAATTCTTTGAGTAAGATACCTAGGAGGGGAATATCTGGGTTGACTGGAACTTCTATTTTTAGTTTTTTTGAGGAATCTCACACTCATTTCCATAGTGGTTGTACTAATTTACATTTCCACCAACGATGTAGAAGGGGTTCCTTTTTTCCCCATAGCCTCTTCAATCTGTTATTTGATTTCTTGATGATAGCTATTCTTTCCGGAGTAAGATGGAATTTCAGTGTTGTTCTAATTTGCATTTCTCTGATGGGCAGAGATGTTGAACTTTTTTTATGTATTCATTGTCCATTTGTGTTTCCTCTTCTGAAAAGTGTCTGTTCATATCAGTTGCCCATTTTTTCATTGGCTCTTTTTATTTGGGGGGAGAGGTCTAATTATTTCAAGTCCTTTTTAATATATTCTAGATATTAGTCTCCTGTCGGAGGAGTCTCTGGCTAATTTATTTTTCCCATTCTATAGGTTATCTCTTTATTCTGTTGGTTGTTTTCTGTGCAGAAGCCTTTTAATTTGATATAATTCCATTTGTTGATTCTTGATATTTCTTATGCAGATGGGGTTCTGTTCAGAGTTGTTGCCTATATCTTCAGTCTTTCAGCAGATTAGTTTTGTTTTAATTTAGATCTTTGATCCATTTGGATTTCTGTTTAGTACATGGTGAAAGATCCAAGTCTAGCTTCAGTCTTCTGCGTGTGGATAGCCAGTTTTCCCAGCACCATTTGCTGAAGAGGCTATCTTTCCTCCAGCATATGTTTTTGGCCCCTTTGTCAAGGATCACATGGTGGCTGAATGTGGCTGCAGTTGCTTCTGTATCCTTATTCTGTTCCACTGATCTACATACCTCTTTTTGTGCTAGTACCATACTGTCTTTATCACTATAACTTTGTGATATCACTTGAAATCTGGGATTGTGTTGCCTCCTGCTTTGCTCTTGTTGCCCAGGATTGCTTTTGCTATTTGAGGTCTCTTCTGGTTCTGTATGAATTTTAGGATTGTTTTCTCTAGATCTGTGAGGAATGCTATTGATATTTTGATTGGAATTGCATTAAATCTATTATCAGTTTTGAAAGTATAGCCATTTTGACAATATTGGTTCTGCATAACCAAAATCAAGGGATATGTTTCCATTTTTTGATGTCCTTTTCAGTCTCTTTTTTCAGAGTAGTTTTCATTATAGAAGTCTTTTACTTCCTTTGTTAGGTTAGTTCCTGTTTAATTTTTTCCTTTAAGCTGTCTGAATGATATCATTTCCTAATTTCTTTCATACTAAGTTCATTATTGTTATACAACAACACAATGGTTTTTGTGTGTTGGTTTTGTATCCTTCTTCCTTGCTGAATTTATTAGTTCTAGGAGTTATTTGGAGTTTTTGGTCTTGTATGTAAAGGATCATGTCATCTGCAAATAAATATAGTTTTACTTCTTCCTTTGTTATACATATCTCTTCTCTTTTTCTTGCCTGATTGCTCTGGCTAATGTTTCCAGTGTTGTATTGAATAGAAGTAGTGATAGAGGACATTCTTGACTTATTCCTGATCCTGTTGGTAACTTGTGGTCTGGTTAGCCTTACAAGCTTCACTCACGATCAGAGGAGAGTAAGTATTGCCTTTTGAAAAACGGAAACTCCAGAATGCTTAGAAAAAAAGCATTGGCCAAATTTATATTCTGCAGAATCATGGCTAGTTACGTGTAGGTTTTGAAAGCTTGCATTGACGTCTAAAATCACGAAAGTTCCTTTTGAATTAATTAAGTGAGATGACAATGAACACTCTTCGGTGAGTTAGGAAGGGACCGCAGCTCAGACTGTGTGATGTCATGTGTATAATCTAATCATAGAGTCATTTTGATTAATGTGTTGAGGCCTGAAGCTTGCTGCTTAGCCTCATGATATCACCCCTTTTCATCCAGCCTGCTTAATTGAAACTCTCTAGATCTTTGCAAGAAAACCCAAGCCTTCTTGTAGTGAAAATCCCATCCACATGAATCAGCTCACAGTTGCATATAATTTGAGGCTAAGGGAGTGACAGATGGAAGGGGGGGCCATTTTTGCTTTCTTTTGCTTGTGTTTGTTCCTGCTTGCAGCAAGTTTCGTTTTGTCCCTTAAGAAGAATAGAGGGCTTTCCCTCTGCAGAGAAGGAAGGTGGTACTCAATTATATGTTTCAAGTGGTTTTCTTAATAGTAAGGGGTGAAGTGGCAGAAACATTGTGGCATCTGTGAAGAAGGCTGATCCTTCTGGTTTTATGATGACTTTGGGAAAATGAGGAGAGCAGTTGTGTTAGCTGGTGATTAAGTTATCCAAGACAGTGTGATGACCCTGTGTTTAGAAGTTATGGTATAAGAATGATGTCATAGTGAGGTTCTGGTCTGTGACGATACCCTCTACCTTCCTCTTGTTTTTGTCCAGCAGTTCTCATCCCTATTTGTCCTTACCTAACCTTTTCCACTTTGTTCCTTTCTCTTGTGCTCATTTATCTTCCCAAGCTTTTTCAAGTGCAAACCTCAGGACTTTTGTCGTTGTTGGTTTCAGTGTTGACTCAAGGAGTTAGGAAGTTAAAATTCTACACATTTGGAAGATTAACCCTTCTCTGAAGTTATTTAAGAAGAAGAAAACCAATATGGTATTTAAAATATAAGAATTCAGGTAATTTCCACTGTGTCTCTGAAAAAATTGTAAAGATTTCTTTTGTCCCCAGGGGGAATACCATTGTGAAAGTACATGTCTCTTAAAAACATTGCTGTGTCTGATATGAACAGACTAAATAGTATCTCTAAATTCCAGTTTTAAAATGGACCTGGTGATAATGGCTGAAATTGGGTCATGTATTCAGAGAGATGTGTTAAACATTTGTTTATATTTGATAATGTTAAAATTTTGTTTTAAAAAATTGAATTGCTTTCCTTAAGAAATACTTGGTTGCTTAACTCTTGGGAACATGACAGCTTGTCCCTGGCTGTTCCAATCTCTGCAGTGATAATTATTTCTGATCACTAAATTGAATACTTTACTTAACCTATGGAAAATTAGAATTTTCTGTATTTTATCTTTTTATTCAATCTGCCAAAACCATTTAGGATATTGTTCATACAAATAGCCTTTGCTAGATAGAAGTTTTTTTTAAAGGAAGACTAGAGAGAAATGATAATTTTTTAAACTGAAGTAAGTGTACACCCCCAAATAAACTTCCACCTACATTTCATACCAGGTGCCTAGCGAAAACCAGAAATGGTGGATGCACTTTCACCTATTCGTAGATGTGTAAGAATATCTGAATGGCCTGGGAAGGGAACAGACAGCTTTTTTTCTCTTTAGTATTTCCATTCTACCAAAGTGGCTTGTGATCCAGAGAAGCTGTAGAATAAATGCTATTTCTAGCATTAATAAAAACCAAGAGATTTCTACTTTTACTACTTACACAAGGAAAAAGAGAGAGACAGAATAACACTGACAGAGTACTTAGTGTACACAGAGCACCAAAATAAAATTTTTACATTTTTGATCTTATTTCATATGCCCAGAATCCCTGGTAAGTCGGCGTTGTTTTCCTCTTCATGCCCTTGAGGGAAATAGAGGCTCTGATAGGTCAAGTAGTTTATCCCAAACTGTTTAGCCACCAAGTAATAGAATTACCACTTGCTTCTAGGCCTAACTCTAAATCTTTGCATATTTTGTTGTTTTGCTTTCAGTCTCTACAAACCTGCTTGTAAAAGTGAAGCATAGTACTGGTAGATAGGACTTCAGCTATGTCCTTAATCTCGGTGGTCCTTTGTACAAATGCTGCACAATGCTAGAATGTTCCAATTTCTTCCCAGAGCCTAACCCTTCTCTTCCTTGTCTAAAAACATAATCTGTAGACAACGCATTGCAACATTCTTTTCTGTGAACAGTGAGTGGTATATTAGATCACTTCCTGTAGCCACTTGTATGACTGGTCTCACAGAGATTTCTTTTAACAGCCTGTGTTTGTTGTGAACTCCTCATCTTAACCTTCTTTCCATTCAGTATGCCCCCTGATAAATGTGACTATGGTGAACATTAAGAATGTCGTGTTTGTTCTTGAGAATATTTATTTGCTTGCTCCTAAGATCTTTCTATTCCTTAGATCAGCAGGATAAACTTTACATTTGTTTTTAAAGTTATTGTGTGTGTTGAATGTGTGTGTGTGCGCGCTTAAATAAAAGCCAGGCAGGTATCATTTCCTAATGTTTTATCATAAAAACACTAAAATGTTTAGAATAATTGAAGAATTGTGTAATGAGCACCCATATACCAAACTCCCAGTTCTGTAATTTTTATTGCATTTACTTCCTTGTATAACTTCCTGTCTGTCCATCTGTCTACCCACAAGTCCACTGAATTCTTTAATGTGTTTCAAAATAAGGTACATATGTTAATGCATTTCACCTCTGAGTATTTAGAATTTGTTTATAGTTTTTTTGTTTTTTGTTTTGTTTGTTTGTTTTGGTACCAGGGATCGAACTCAGTACCTTGTGCTTGCGAAGCAGGCAGCGGAACCACTGAGCTAAATCCCTGGCCTTTTTGTAATATTTACATACAATGAAATACACTCTCTTGAGAATTCAAAGACTTTTTTTTTTTTTTTCAAAGACTTTTGATAAATTATTTTTCACTCACCATTTTTGCCCAGACTTACACCAGGAGAGAGACTGTAAGCATTTCTTTGGAAAGTTTCCTTATGTCCCTTCCCAGCCAGTCTCCCTTCAAACCCTCCAAAAGTAACGAAGTTTTTTTCCCCACCAAAGATTAATTTCCTTGTTTGACAGCATCATATAAATGGGATCTAAATAATATCATTTCTCAACTAAACTTAGAAGTGGAATTTCTAGGCCATATGTAGGTATAAGTTTAGTCGTATAAGAAACATACCTTTTTCCAAACAGATTGTACCATTTTTTATAGGGCCTTGTGATATGAAAATTCTGGTTGTTTCATGTCCTTATCAACAGTTATAATTGTTTTAATTTTAGCATTTGTAGTGTCCACAGCTCAGTGAACCTCAGATTTCTTACCTATAAAATGAGAAAAAGAATACTTATTAAATCAACTAGTTGCAAGGGTTAAAAGAATACTATACATCACTTACATAGAGCCCCATATGTGAAGAGTAACCAGCTCAAACTTATTTTTAATGCATATATTTTATAAATAGTAAGTTTCTAACAGCATTTAGATAACATCATTTTATCTATACCTTTTCATTAATTTTTAGCTATTTAATTTTATATTTCTAACCTGCCTAGTTTATTTTTTCTGAAATTAAGCAGACCGGTATCCTTCAGTCATTTAATGGCTCAGCTTCTGCCTCTCAAGATGGAGCTGTCCATTAAGACTGGTGTTTGTGAGCAGGCCCACCAAGGTCTTTGAATGACTTGGAGTAGAGGACCATTCTGTGCAAACATCCCTCTCTTAGACTCATAGGTACTTTCACTAGCCTGATGCCTTTTGCAGATTTTCAGAATTAGGCAAGCACAAAGGAAAAAGAGCCTTTGATAGAGATGATATTTTTGTCTATGTGTTCCATTCCCCCAAATGCAGGAGGAAAACCAATTATAAAAACTCAGGGGAGGAAGGATTTATGTGTCAGTGTCAGGAATAGACCAAATCTAGTTTTCCTAGACCCTTTCCTTGTATACATATACAACTCTCACCCATTTCAGTTCTCTTCTGACTACCTTCATAGGTCTTTTCTACTTTTATTTACCTTTGTTCTTACTACAGTCCCACCTACAAACTGCAGCTTAAAGGAGAAGAATAAAACCTTAAATTATGTTTTGGCCATCTGCTTTATAAGACTGGAAATATCACCTAGTTTTTACTAAGTGCAAATGAAATACCTTAAACTGATCTCATTTCCCTGGCACTGTTTTCTCCTGAAAGCACAGAGTAATATCCTAAATACCTAGAAGTCATTTGTTTATCAGACATTTTAAGATAAGTAACTCAGAAGAGGGGGACTTAGGCATGGAACATTTTATGTCAGAACCCATAACTTGTTTTCTAATATATAAATGGAAGACATCTTTCCTCAAATTTGATATGGGGGAGGCGAGAGAGAAATGGAGGAAGTAATAGTTTTTGTGTTCCTTACTTGGTAAATGTAATAACTTTATTTTTAATGGATTCAGGGACTGGAAAAGTTTTCTTTCCCAAAAAACCCCACAAAATTTATAAAATCTTTGCTTTTTTTCTATTCTCTGTCATCTATAATTTAAACAGACAGTGCCTCTCAACAGGCCTTTTATTAATTTATAACCTCTTTACATCTTAAGCTTATTAAATCTGTTTAAGTCTAGAAAGGCAAAATGAAGAAAGTGACTTAGCCATAGTCAACGTACCTAGCCTATAGAAAGACTATGATTATATTCTAGCTTTGACTCATGGCTGGGCCTCTGGCTATTTTCTGTTCTGCAGGGATGATGTAAAGACATAAAGTTGGGAAACTGTTTCTACAACATGGAAAAATTCTTGGCAAACAGTAGTTTAGTGCTGCCCTTAGATTCAGAGCCTTAGTATTTAATAATTGAACTTCTTTTTTTAAGTAACAGCCTCCAGTTCATAATAAGAATCGAGTATAGTAAAAATACTTGTGTAAAATATTATACCATATGACTCTTACTATCAGGAATGCAAAAACGAAGAAATTGTATCATTACCATGAAGATTTAATGGTTGCTTCTCAGTGAGGGTTAAAATCACACAGCAGGAAAATATTGTAGCACACACCAGGAGGAAAGGCTATGTTGAAGATACATTGTACATAGCTCTCTCCTTTTTAAAAATGTGTATTAATAGGCCACCAAAGTTTTTTTTTCTTCAAAGCAGTGTCTTTCTAAATGCCAAAGTGAAGAAGCAACCTATTCATGCTACTGTCTAAGTTATTTCCAAATAGGAAGAGCTAACTTGTAAGAAGAATACATGATAAATGGAGACTTTAAATTCAGAGTTTTTGTTTCCTTTGAACCCTTGCTTGTGTATTTTAGAATAGGCTTGTCACACATTTTGCTTGATACCCATTCTGTTTGTCCCTTAGTATACCCTCTAAGGGTAACTGCATTCATTTTCTAGGGATACTGTAAAAATTTACCACAAAGTGGATAGCTTAAAACAACAGATTTATTTCTGACATTTGTGGAAAGTTAGAGGTCCTAAAATCATTTTAGCAAGGTTGCTTTCTCTGAGAGAGAATCTGTTCCATGCCTCTGTGGTATTCCCTAATGCTTGTTGATGGTCCTCAATATTTCTTGTGTTGTCCAGTCTCTGTTTCTGCTTTCCCATAGTATCTCTCTCTACCCTGAACCTCTTCTTCTTACAAGGACATGACTGACTCCTGTTGGATCAAAGGCTCACCCTACTCCTCTGTGAGCTCATCTTAACTAATTACATCTGAAAAGATCTTGTTTTCCAAATAAGAATGTATGTTGAAAAAGACATATATTTGAGGAGAACTCTATAGAACAGTGATAAAGCTTAGATATTCTAGAAGTGTTCTCTAAAGTTGGTATTAAGGACCATTTATATTTTCATTTTTTGTGCAGAGCGGCTACAGGAATAGGAACTCCTCCCCCACCAGTACTGGGAATTGAACTCAGGACCTTGTGCTTGTGAGGAAGGCGCAGTGCCACTGAGCTAAATCCACAGCCCCAATAGGAACCTTTTAAGATGACCTCATTGGCTCTTTTAACTTAAAAAGAACAATCAGAAATTTTATTTTAAAGTAATACCTACTCTAATTTAGAATTTGTGTGGTGGAACACTTGTGGGTTGTTTTGAGTTTTACTCAGTGAAGGGACTTTTGGGTTTTTAATGACAGCTGGGATAATGGAATAGGGCAGTTTGAGTAAATTAAACTGGATTCAAATCTTGATTCTGCTGCTTATTGACCATGTAATCATAAGAGTCCTTTAGACAACGTGGGCCTCAGTTTTCTGACCTTTTTCTGATCCCCTTGTATTTTCCATCTCAATCTTATCCCATGCATTTTAAAGAGCAATTAACCTAGGAAAGCAGATTCCATGGAATGCAAGAAAATTATATTGTAGCTGGTGAGATCCAGTCCCAAAGACATACAGGTGCTTTCAGAAAGTAATATGCCTGTGGTCAAAAGTGTTAAACCTTTTAAAATACTCTTTTGAGTATAGGGACTATTTCCTATTTTATAACTGAAGGATTCATTAGCCCTCAATTTTAAAATTTTTTCTCTAAGAACTATGTATTTTTATTTCTTCACTCTTAAAACACTGAGTCAACTAGCTGATTAGGAGTATATTGTGAAAAAGTCACAGTATGCCCTTCCATATTCTATGAAAGAGCAAAATAAAGATACTAAGTCAGTGCCTACATTCGTAGCTGAGAATGTGGTCCTGCATCTCTTAGATACCTTTTTTTTTGCGTCACAAAGCTCACCTTTCCCTTTGTCATCATATTCTGCATTTTGGTATCTTTTAACAAGTATAGACTGTCAGACTGAGGGGACCAAAATTCCTCTTAGACTCTAAAGATTGGCTAGGTAAAGACCATCCCACTTTATCAAAAACCATATCGCCATTACTGATTACTTCATATATATTTGGCTCCATAGCACTTAGCTGGTTTTCAGTGAAATGAGAAGCAATAGCTTTCCTCCATTTAGGTTATATTTGTGGCTGATTTCAAGTGGGATCATAAGCTATTCTGCACCCTTCAAAAGAACACAAATCAGTCAAGTCCTCGCTTTTGAAATATTAACTTCACCATTTTGCTGTAGCCATGGAGGCTGCTTTCTTTCTGTTAAAAGCCTTTGGAAAAAAATTAAACCTCATATGATACGATACTAGTTTTTGTACAGCAGAAACCCCAGAGACAAATGGTTTCCTTCATCTCAGTTGGTTGTGTTCACTGAAAGAATTGACCTAAGAATCTTTTCTGCTATCAGAAAGAAAAAAGTAATGTACTTCTAGTCTAATAGCTCCAATAAGACAACAATAGACAAGTGGTAGAGCTCTTCTTATCTTGTTGGAAAAATAGATTTAAAAAATGGAAAAGATTGCTGGAGATTTAGCTCAGTGGTGCTACCACCTGCCTCACAAGCACAAGGTCCCAAGTTTGATCCCCGGTAACAAAAAAAGGAAAAGAAAACTCTGCTTAGGGTCATTTATTGATCTTGCCCCTCTCAGACCACCTGTGAAACCATTGGCTTGGTCTGGAACAACTGAGACTATCTGCTTGGTCCTGCCAGTTTCAACTGCATATGCTTTATTTCCATTACAGCCCGAGGTCTGTGATGTCATGGGATCCAGTTCTTCTACAGATGACACAGCTTCCCTGGATCGACATTCTTCTCATGGCAGTGATGTGTCCCTCCCTCAGATTTCAAAGTTAAACAGGTCCAGAGATCAGCAAAGCCCTGATGGCTTCTACAGCCATGGGGTGGGAGCTGAGGGCCAAGAGAATGAGAGTGAGCCTGCTGGCTCTGGTGAAATTGAAGAGGAGGAGATGGACAGCATCACAGAAGTGCCTGCAAACTGCTCTATCCGGAGGAGCTCCATGCACTCACTCTCCCCTTTCCGGAGGCACAGCTGGGGTCCTGGAAAGAATGCAGCCAGTGATGCAGAAATGAACCGGAGGTAAGATGGTAGTACATTTATTTAATGTCTCACTGTCTGCTTGATTTTGAGAAGTGTCTGATCTGTTGTTATATTGGTAAATGATTTTAGGAAACACCGTGGTATAGAAGATAGAGTATAAACTTTAGAATCAGGAAGATTCGTGTTCAGATGCCTGCTATATAACTTACAAGTAAATGACCTTCGGCAAGTCGCTTGACCATTCTGGACTAATTTTCTCATTTGTAAAATACTTGCTTTTCAGAATATTTATAATAAAGTGAAATGTAACTCTCATAGTGAACTTTTAGTAAATGGTAGTGTTTATAGTTACCAGATTTGTTAATGAAATTCATTAATTAGAAAATACTGGAGGAAATGGTTTCATGTCAGTTTTTAGTTTTTAATTAAGAAATATGAAGTCTTAACAGTTATTTAAGTTACTCAATGCTTGCTGAGAATTAGAGTCATCTGTTTCTCATGCAGAAAATTCCAATAAAATTAAATTATCTATATCTCATCCTTTAAATGAGCATAAGGCTAATGTCATATCAAAGTGGTTGGTATTTGCCCGTGTGTCATACAATCTTGGGGACTAACCCCATCTTAGTCCTTCACTTTGGCAGCAGTCTGTAGAGAATGAGTACTACAGTACGTACCAGCTTACAGCTACTCCAGAGTTACTGTCTTAAGTCAGATCCTGATGGGTTGTTTTTTTTTTAACACCTGATGTAAACAACTCAGATGGATCTACTTATTTTTTTAAATTCCTGTTTTCATAAGATTATGCCTGGCTATAAGTGCATGTCATGTAATCACATTCATTTATTTATTCAGCCAGTGTACATTGAGCAGTATTTTAGGTTCTGGAGACAGAGAGGTAAACAGAATAAAGTTCCTGCCTTCAGGGAGCTCACAGTAATACCTTCTACCCTTCTAGTTTGTTAATCTTTTCAGACTCCCTTTACAACACTTTGTCTCATACAATTTTTTTTTTTTTTTTTTTTTTTTTTTTGTGAGACAGGATCTTGCTATGTAGTTCAGGCTGGCCTTGAACTCAATGTGTAGCCTAGGCAGGCCTTGGACTCGTGATCCTTGTGCCTCAGCCTCCCAAGTGCTGAGATTACAGGCATGCTCTACCACATCCAGCCTCTCACATAATTTTTTAACCCTCTCCATGAGTCATGTGGTATTATCCCCACATATGCAGTTGAGAAGACTGGTGCAGATAGTTTATATCATTTACCCAAGGTCAGTAGAATACAGGTTTTTGGTCTCTTAGACCAGTACTTTTTCTATAATTTCATATTTTTCTATGGTGGACTTGAGGTTGTAAGTCTGAAATAGAAGCAATGTTCTTAAGTTATTTTTATGTACTTTTTAAATCCTAAATTGTATAAAAATCAGTTTCTAAATGCTTTCCTTTGCAGTTTTATACTTGATGTGCTTTTTTAAAGCATTCACAACAATAGAAAATACAATGATATGGGGAATAATCCCTACACAGAATTATCTCTGTGAACCAAGGGAAACTTCATAATACATCCTTCTCTTAGACAATACCATCAAGGAAAGAGGACTTATCCATTTTTTTAATAACCCACTATGGGTCCATTTGTCATGACTGTTTTCAGAGTTATATGTGATTGTTTGCATCATGCGGCTCAGATGAGGAAATTGAAGCTCAGATTAAATGATGCATCGTGTTTTTAAGACTGAACTGACACTAGAACCCTATTGCCGAAGTCATTTACATTTCTAGTCTGCATGTCATGGCATTGCCTGTTTGAATTTAGTTTTAAGGATTACCTATCACCTCTGTCTTAATACCCCTGGAGATAATGGAATGGGATTTAGGTTTTAATTATCATTTTAATAGTTAGACTAATTCTTATAGTACTACCTGTATATAGTATAACCTGAATTTCAAAGTCCTAAAAATCTCTTTTAAGGTTTTGAGTGACATTTCCCTAATCCTTTTACTTGTATAAAAATGTAGTAAACTTTATAACTTCTCATGTTATTAATCCTTGGAACAAGAAAGAAGCCAAGTAGCCTTTCACAGAAATTGTCAGGCCTTTTGGATATTTTTCTCATCCTGCATTCTTTCATTCCCTTACCTCCTGTGCTATATGTCTTTGACCATTACCTCTCTTCCCAGTGTGGTATCTGTATGTTTCATGCATTTGTATCCCATTTTGTTTTCACCCGCATCACTGACGTCTTGCACCATTCATTTTCAGTTCAATTCGAATTCTTGGGGATGTTGTCAGGAGGCCTCCCATTCATAGGAGAAGGTACAAAGTTCATTACCTTAATGGACTAACCATGCTGCCTCTGAGCATATACTAACAAGCATTCATTCTGCTTAATCCATGACTGGATATTTCATTCATGGGGGGGGGTTGCTAAAGATTGAACCCAGGCCTTGCACATGCGAGGCAAATACTCTACTGAGCTACACCCCCCACTGCCCTGGACAGTCTGTTTCTATTTCAGGCAAATAAAGTGTAGTATTTATTAATTGCTTATATTCTTTCCAGATAATTTGTTTTTCTATTCCTTTTAACTTCTTAAAAAATGTTAAATACGTTTTCTATCTTGCACTTACTGGTCTAGATGACTTTGATAACTTTTTCTGAGAACTCAAAGAATTTTCCATGTTGTACCTATCAAATTGAACCTGGAGAAAATCTCCCCTCCTCCAGAAAAGAAAAGCCAGAAAATACGTGTGTGCTCACACACAAGTGCTAAAATATTTTCAACACATTCTTTAATAATATGAGAACCAGGCATGGGAGGCTGAGGCAGGAGAATCACTGTGAGTTTGAGGCCAATCTGAGCTACATAGCAAGACCCTCTCTCAAAAAAAAAAAAAATGTTGAGAGACTTTCATTTCTTGGCCACTTGGCAGTTTCCATTCCATTGTTGACATAATCATTTCAAAAAGTATTTAAGAGGCATAGCTAACCTCTGTCTCCAAATTTCTTAAATATTATTTGTCAGGTAAAATTTTGAAGCTTATAAGTAAGTGATTTAGAATCTGAGAAGCTATTTCTAGTCAAAAACTGCTTAAATTTGCTTTGAATTTTTCAAATGCTGAGTTTGGGAGTTTTAGGTTGTTTTTTGTCTTACATTGTTCAGAAGTCCTTAGCCACCTTTCTTCTCTTGTTTGGAAAAAGTGTAAGAAATCCAAAAAGTATAGTTCTGTTACTGTTAGCTTCTTGAGTTAAGAGACATTTGTAAAGAAGTATTTTTATCAATTAGCTAAATCTGTTTGTTGGAAGCAGGCATATGGTGATCTTTCTATTTCATCTTATTCAAATTCCTTTAATTCCATCTTTTAGGCAAAACGTTGAACTTAAATTTAAACATTCTCGGTTGTATTGCTTTTCGAGGAACAAGTTGTTTTAAAAACCTTCAGTAGATGGTACCTAAAACCTTTGGAACTATAGTGGTTGGTTATCTATTAAAATTCTTTGATGTGAGCTTTGATGGCATATTCGTAGGTGCAGTGCAAATTCACATACAGATAGAACTGTCCTAAACAACTCCAGTTACAGTTTTGCCTTTAATGAGCCCCCCGCCATAAACACACTCACACTTTGTAGGAAAAACATGATGTATAATTCATAAGCTTGTAAAACTGAAAAATTCCAAATAGTATTGGGGGGGTGATGTTTAAAAATCTGAAACTTCCTAAGTCTCAAAGCCAAAGAATCATTCAATATTATCCCTGCCAATTAAGGAAATGAGAATACTCTCAAAAATACTCTTAATTGTGAAAGGAGTTTTCTACTATAAGGAGGGGTAGACATAACCCATGTGCAACGTCCTGTATCCTCAGGAAAGCTTTTCTGACCTCTTCCTGTCTCCTTGTTGCTCTTCATCTTAAATGTCTTCCCAGTTGTCCACATCATTATTTTAAAATCTGAGAATAAAGAGAATGTTGAAAACAATAGACATTTTTAAGGGTGACATGCATTATTACTGATTTGCCACCTTCTGCTTTTCATAACAAGTTGGATATTTACGTATAATGTACCTATTACTGATGATTTGAAGATTTAAAATTAAATTAGTAACTTCAAAGACTGGACTTCTGTGTCTGTCCTTGTAAAATGTATTTTGCTTCTGCTCATACAAGTAAATTGTAAGTTAGCCAGATATCCTTGCCAGACTAGAGATGTATTTCAGCTGTGTATTTTTGCTTTTGTACTTCTGAGTTTCAAACTGCTTTTTTTTTTTTTTTTTGGTACCGGGGATCGAACTCGGGTCCTTGCGCTTGCTCAGCAGGCAGTGAAACCACTGAGCTAAATCCCTGGCCCCAGACTGCTCATTCTTGATTTAAAATGTTTTATACTGTTCTAAGTTATTTTTAAAAGATAAAAATTGGCTTCTAGAAGAACTATAGAGGAAGCTACTGTATCTTCCCACTGTTTTCCTGTCTCCTTTCCTCTGCCTAGAACCCCAACTTGGCAAGCAGTTATTAGATGAATTCCAGAGAGGTGTTTTGGTATCTACAGGCTTTCTCATGAGTAGGGAGCTGAGTGGTTTTACTGTTATCCAGCATCTCTATTCTTATTCCCCTGTTGAAAATAAAAGCATATCACTTAGAACTTAAGGTCCAAATAGCAGCAATGTGACTTTTAAATGATGCCTTGTTAATCAAAAGGGCAGTAGGAGTATAGCTCAAAAAGAAAAGAGTCCTGACCTATTGAAAATAGTTTCCTTTACAGAGTATCTGATATTTTGAGTTGCTTGTTTTTCTTTTAAGCTGGTTATATTTATTTAGCCTCTCCAACTCCAGATTCTCTATCCCTGCTATGGTTAGATAATCAAGGAGGTAGATGATCAAATGGAGTTTTTTAAATCTTGTTGGAAAAATGGATACAAACTTAATAATTAAAAAACACATTTCCAGCTCAGTATTATAAAATTCTAGGAGGAAAAAAAAAATCCCTTAATTATCACTAAAATACAAGGGAATATGGTTATTGTTATATGTTTTATTTTTAGCAGAAGAGCCTAGTGAATAGCTTTTAAAGATGAGCATGGAGCTGCAAGGCCTATAATCCCAGCTAATTAAAAGGCTGAGGCAGGAGAAATACAAATTTGAGGCTAGCCCAGGGAATTTAGTGAGACTGTATCTCAAAATTTTAGAACTAGAAAGGGCTAGAGATGTAGCTCAGTGGTAGATTGCTTGCCTACGTGCTGGAGGCCCTGTATTCAATTTCTAGTAGTACTGCTAAGGGGAAAAAAGAAAAAAAAGAATGTGAATTTGACTATTATGCAAGATTCATGAATTGCCTGATATAATTGGATCGTTCATGAAAAAACAAGAAAACTAATGACTCAGTCAGCCTAGCTCGGAACGTTAATCCGGAGTACAGATACTGTGTAACTTCAGTGTAGGAGAAGGAAGAGGGGTGTTGTGAGATTGTCTTAGTAATGAGTGTTGATATGCCTTCCTGAGAAGGTCTGGAGAGGAAGCCATAAGCGAGTGGGCTTATTCCCCACGGATCACAAGAATAAACTCTTGAGTTTTAGGTTGGACTGGTTTTCCTGTGAAAAGCTCATGTTCTTTTTCAAAGCATGACTAGATGGATATCAGTACAACAGTGCGTTAGCATGTATTTTAATCTAGCCTTTTCTAAATTCTCAGTGTTGCATTTCTAAATTTTTTGACAAGTAAATCCATCTGTCTCTAACTGTGCTCTTTCTTTTTGAACCTAATAACCCTGTACCTGTTTTCACTTTTTCCTCCATTTGTTTCTGCCTTTGATGTCATCCCCAGTATGAGCTGGTGTCCCTCTGGTGTGCAATACTCTGCTGCCTTGAGTGCTGACTTTAATTACAGAAGGTATAGTATCATTACATGTCTGGCCACCAAATGGGGAATCATAAAATATGCCATGTGGCTTTGGCTTGGAGCTGGCTTCTGTATGGCTAGAATGTATATGGGCAGCCTGCTATGTCTGTGAGCAGTGTTCTGTTGCTTCTGTAATAGGCATCACTAAACCAGCTGAAGGGTTGTGCCCTGGTAACCCCGTGATGGACCTTAATACATCATGTTTTTTCACATGGATATAGATTTAGTGTTTCTTTACAGACTTGTCTCTTTGTCCTGGGCTGCCCAAATTCCCAGATCCTCAGGATAACAATGAGAATAGCAAGGCAGCTAATAAAATATACTGATTTTGTGTTTTATTTGTTTCCAAATCCACTACTGTCTTTAGATCCCATAATCAGACACCTCTTTGTTTCATATTCTTTTTTTTTTTTTGGTACTGGGGATCGAACTCAGGACCTTGCACTTGCCAGGCAGGCACGGTGCCACTGAGCTAAATCCACAGCCCCTGTTTCATATTTTTTTTTCAACTACCCAGCCAGATTTAAATACTAAAAACATTTTCAGGATTAAGTTTTGTGGTAAATGTAGAATCTGGTTCTCTCCAGCTTTTCAAATAATTCATAATACAGAACTAAATTTCTTCTTCACCTAGCACCTCTTCTTAGCCCTAGTATTGAAAATGAGTTTTACAGAGACATTTATTCTTAGTCATGATTTTTATTGTTATATTGAAAAGCAAACCTATTGTTTAATTTAACCAATAGAAAAAATACAGGCATATGGTTTTAGTCCATAATAAGTAATTATCAAGCAAAAAAAAAAAGTCAAATACAAGTGTTTCTAGTATGGCACGTATGAACTTGTCACAATTACAGTTACCTGTAGTGTTTTTCCAGAGTGGAAGTAACTAAGTACAGTAGCTTCAGTCTACCTTCAAAGACAGTTCCAGCTGGTTGTTAACTAAGGATGCTCCACTACAACTGTATTTTGAGATCTTGCATATTTTAAATTCCATGCTGCAGTTATAACAGATAGAAATTATCCTAGTTACCAGCTCCAAAGTGAGAAATCTCTCTGTAGCTTCCTTCTAACAGAACATGCTTTTTGCTCTGCAAACCACAAAATCTTTATCCTAGGGATTCCCACCTAAAATTTTAAGCTCTGTTGAGTTTTTTTCTTTCACTCATACCAACACAAAAAATTAAAACTTCTAGACTCAGTAGCTTTTCAGCATTTGTTCTTTAAAGTGTTATATGTGCATGTCTGCACTAACAATTTTCAGGAAGCCTGTCAGTAGTTGTCTTGTCGAGTATGTATAAATGGTAATGACCATGAGTAACACAGACATTTTTGGGGTGGAACCAGACCTGTAGAATTCTAATGTAAAGCTGCAAACTCTACTTAATGGATACAGGGCAAATCACCCAGTTTGCCTTTTGAAAGTTACGACACTCATATTTTCTTAAAATTTGGCATTAGCGGAGTTAGATTCTGGTAAAAATTAATTAAATGAAAAGCATGCATACATGAAAGAAAATAAGGTAAATATGGTCTGTCCATATGGTATATTGACAAAAATCTGAGAAAGTTATCTTACCTGATTCATCATTTAGATAACAAGGTAAGAGAATCTGTGTGCATTATTTTTTCTCATCATTCTAAGACCTGGGCAGGAGGTGGTATTCATTTGTGCTGTGCCCCATTAGTTTTGCTAGGTGTCATAGAAATAACATATGAGCAAGGGAGATACAACTAAAGAGATTTGGAGTCCTCTTTCCATTGTGAGACTTACAAATACAGTGAATTTAACTCTTGTGCCCCATGTTCAGTTTCAGTTTGGAAGGCTTAACAGGAGCAGTTGGCATTGGAAATAAGCCGTCCTCATCTCTAGAAGTTACCTCTGCAAACTCCAAAGAGCTCAGACACCCTTTCAGTGGGGAGGAACAGGGTGACTCTTTGATGTCACTTTCAGAAGAGGATTTGGAGTCACACCAGAGAGAACATAGGATGTTTCATCAGCAGGTAAGGCTAAAATAGATATATATTGCTAATTTGGAAAAGAAATTATGTCCCAAAATATGAACACATTTTAAGAACATGAGGAAGGCATGACCTCTGTCAATATAAACCTAGTAGCCAAGATGACTTACCCATTAAATAATATATTCAGTCTATCAAAGCAAGTTTTTAGCAGTGAATATTAAAGAAAATCAGTAAGTTGCACAGATTTAAATATTCCATCAGAGCAAATTTTAGTGTCTTTTTTTGGTTGTTTATTTATTTATTTTGGCACTGGGGATCGAACTCGGGTCCTTGTGCTTGCGAGGCAGGCAGCAGAACCACTGAGCTAAATCCCTGGCCCGAGAGCAAATTGTAGAATTGGGAAAGTATCTAGGAGATAAAATTGAAATTTTCCTTCTTACCATCTCAGTACTAAAATGAATCTTGAAGTATATTACTCACCATTAAATTTCCCAATTTTCAAAAAAGTTGCCCAAGTTTCTTCATAGAAAAAATATTCTTTGGCTTAAATGTACTGTCCAGGAAGTGACCATTGATCCCTCTGCTTTCTGTCCCTGCCAGAATTCTCCTACATCTGTTAATGTCCTCTCCTGCCACTCTCTCAAAGGTCATAGCCCGCCTTGTCAGCCAAGTCAAGTGATGTTTTCTTAGTTCTCATTTTCTCAGGCCCCTCATTATCCCTGGGGGAGTTTTTGAGTTAAGATTGATTGTTTTTAGCATTCTACCCTTCCCCCAGTTCTTAGTCTTCCCCTTGGGCCGAGAGACTTATTTTTGTGAAAGGATTCTTCATAATTAATTAAATGAAACATGTCTAATTAAACAAACAAATAAAACACCTATGTTTGAATAGGAATTTTGGGTAGTGATCTAACAAAAGTAACAAAAATATTAAGAACCTATTTTTTTATTTGATAGCTGGGGGTTTTGTGTAGAAATTTAATTCTTTGTTGTATCCTATTACCTAGCAATGTTGTGACCACAAATTTGGCACCAAAAGATTATCTGAGTAATGAATGTGGCATTTATACTCTTACAAAGCCTGATGAATAAACAAAATGTTATAGGCCTAATGAAAATCAAATTTAGGTCTAAAAGGGCTTTCTCACTTTTTAAAAAATTTCTACTTGGCCTATTATACTACAAAAAGAAAAAGAATGTAGAGAATATACTTAATGAAGTAAGTGATTTAAATTTGTTAAGCCTAATGGTAACAGAAAGAAGGAAAAAACAGAGCCACTTATTTGGTGGTTACTTAATACAGCTTTGATTAAGGTAAACCTATGAAAATCTGAAAAATAAATTGCATTTCACGTGTATAGCATCTGTAGGAGATTATTTTCAAGGCCAGGTAAAGTATAAAAATTATGGGTTTGTGAACAAAATCATAGACATGGAGCCAGTGTGTACCTTCAGATTCATTTCAAGCTCTCTTATGTGTGAGAGCTTCAGGCCCATGTAAGTGACTTGGCTAATGCTACATAACTTGTAGCTGAACAGTATTAAACTCAGAATTCCTGACTGCTGGTCTCACTGCTTCTTCCCATATCTTTACAATAGACAAATTTTAATAAATAAGTGAGGTCATTTCAATTTTCTTTGCACTTCTTTTTTTTATTATTTCTATATTTTATACATATTTATAGATATCTTTTGTGTGATATATTTCTTTTGTGTGATTTATTTTTCTGAGAATGATACTTGATACTTGTGAGACTGAATTTGACAGATGACTTTGTCTTTTAGTAAGTGATGCTTTTCTAAAATAGATTTCCTGATTCGGTGTTTTTAAAGTCAACATTTCTGGATAACTGTCAACACTTTAGTGCCTTGCTGTGCATAGTCCTCCTGATACTCTGCTAACTTGTGATTTTTCATCTTATAGGCAACCTCAGAATGGGTATTTGAGCAGTTTGTGTGTGTGTGATCTGCACAAGTTGTCTCTAGCCAACTTCCTGTTGAAAGTCTCTGCCTTTCACCGAGGTCATTTTTCAGACCTCAGAGTTGTATTTGAAACATAGCAACTGTTTGCCTCGGGTTCCATGGTTATGCATGGAACTCTAAATAATCAGAAGACTTTGGCCCACTTGAGTTAATGCTAATAATGGATTTTTGGTGCTTCCTTTTCAGTATATGTGAGCTAGAATGAGACAGATTTTATCCTACTAATAATGATAATTAACACTAGTTAACACTTAGAATGGGCTCTCTCAAAAGGAGTGAGAGCCCTTATCACCAAAAGTGTGACAACTGTCTTTCAGGGGTGTTTAGCAGGAACTTCTGCAGTTGGTTTTATTACATGACCTTGAAGCTCTTGGTAGTTTACTAAGGGCTTTACACTACCGCATTTCACTCATTTTACATCCTCATGGACAATCAGTCTAATCTTAGAAGAAGAGATGAAAAAGATTTAGGCTTTTTTCTCCCCAGATGTACAGCTGTTTTTTATGTGATCTGGAAACATTTTTTACTTTGATTTCCGTTTCCAGCTCTTTAAAATCAGAGCAATATTGCCTGGGATTTAGCTCAGTGGTGCTGCCACCTGCCTCACAAGCGCAAGGTCCCGAGTTCGATCCCTGGTACCAAAAAAAAAAAAAAAGAAAAGGGCCTGGGGGTTTAGCTCAGTGGTTTCTCCACCTGCTGCGCAAGTGCAAGGACCTAAGTTCAATCTCCGGTACCCCCCCCAATAAATAAATAAAATCAGAGCATATTACTAATATCCTACTTAACTATATCTCTAGAGAGGTTTAGATTTCAAAGAACAAGCACTATCGGTAGATTGGTATCTTCAGTGAAATTACTTTTATTGGATTGTATTATATCCTGCAGGTATTAACCCAGCACTTAGTAAACTTGAAATGTTGCTAAATGCTGTGAGGGATGTAAAACCATTGTAAAGGATGAGTACCAGATTATCCCTATTTGGGATGGAAAAACTAAGGCTTAGTAAAACAAAGTAACTTCTCTAAAGTTGAGCAGCTGTTAAGTGGCAGAGGCAGACTGGAATCCAAGTCTGTCTGACTGAGAAACATGATTTTCCACCTCCCTTTTAGTCTGCATTATTTTACTATGTTGTGTATTAGCATTCTGTGCTTATCAAGTATTAGAGCATGTACTGAAAACCTGTTCTTTTTTTTTTTTCTTTTCTTCAGACATGTCACAGATCCAAACAACAGGGATTTAATTACTGTACATCAGCCATTTCTTCTCCACTGACAAAATCCATCTCATTAATGACAATCAGCCATCCTGGATTAGACAGTGAGTATATTACTTTTTAGAAAATGAAGTATATCCTAACCACTTTGTTATCATTTTTCTTACTTTAATGCCTTATGACATTACCTTCCAAAAATTACCTATCTCTTCCTCTGAACAAATGATTAAGCACTAAAACAGAAAAAATAACAAGAGCCAGCTCTGGGATCATCTCCTTTTGGTACACCAAAGACTCAATACATTAAGTTCATTATATTCTTGGGTATAAATGTGATACAAAGTTTTTAACTTTTTTATTTTGAAATAAATTCGGACTTGAGAAGTAGTTGCAAATCACCCTCATTGGAATAAATAGTGCAAAGAATTACCTATATTCCTTACCTGGATCCAATTGTTATCAGACTATTTTATTTTGCTCTAGCCTCTCTATCACTCCTTTTAAAGTTTTTTTTTTTCTGAAATGCTTATAGTACAGTAATCTAAATCAGGAAGTTAATATTAATAGAATTCTATTACCTAATATTTAGACCTTATTCAATTTAAAATTTTCTCATCTGTTTCTGGGTCTGAGATCCAGGCTAGGAATATAAGATGATTAAGTGATCATGTCTCTTTTTATTCTGGAATTCTTACTCAGTTGATGTTTGTCTTTCATGATCTCAGCAATAGAGTTAACTGGACTGAGCATTTAAAAAATGTCCAGTTCCTGAAGGACAAAGAAAGACTGGGGTTACATTTTTTATTTGAGCAGGTGCTAAGGGTTTTAGATCAGAAGGTGACTCATGGACTGTATTCAGCTTCAGATCAATTGGCTTTGAAGGGTATGTTGAGGTATTGCAGTATCCATACACACTTCGGATTTGTGAACCTAAGGATGCTCAAAAACATTTGAATTGAATAAATGTTTATCTTAGAAAAGCAACTTGTTAGCTGGGCCTGATGGCACACACCAGTAATTCCACCACTAGGGAGGTGAGGCAAGAAGATCTCAAATTCAAGAGCAGCCAGGACTACATAGCAAGACCTTATCTCAGAAAACCAACAAACAAAGCAAGTTGTTCCTTGAGAAACCCCATTTGGTTAATATTAAATTTAATGAATAATTACAGTATGATTTATCTGGATACAAATACTAAACTAAAGAAGGAGGAGTACATTATCCTCCCTCCCCCCAAAAATAAACCAGATTTTCTAGGAACTGAAGCAAGGGAGTAAACACAAACTACTCATGTGTTTCTTCAGTGTCTAGTGATACAGTTCCATTTAAGAGGTGGAGACAGAAGTAGCTGCCCCACTTCAGTGGGATTTTCTGTTTCACATCATGGCTTACTAGAGATCTAATCTTTCTAATTTTTCACAGTGGCATTCAGACATACAGATGGTTCTGTTAAATTTGTCTTTATTTCCATATGATAACATATAAAATATAAATGTGTGCCTGATGGTGACATATTCTTAGAGATACAGATACAACTACACAGAATTGTGATAGACCAAAAAAAAAACGAATTGTGACAGATGCAGCTTTTCCTTTTTTGTTTGGTTTTGGTTTTGGTTTGATTTAGCTTTGAGTTAGAGGTTCTGCTCATGAAGAAAGAAAATTATAACTAAGCAGTAGAGATGGATTTGATGAACCAGACCGCTGGACCTTAGTAGTCAAAGAAAAACAAGAAAGCAGTTAGTGTGAGCTGTCTCAGTTCTGTGTGCCCTGCTGCCATGACCAGCAAACATTGTGGCACAGTGGAGCATCTACTCCTATAGCAACAGATAATCAATGCCAACAAAACGTATTCCACCAAGAGATCTTTTCCTATATTATGTGACATACTCTCTTTCCTCATGGATGAAATACTTCATTATTTTTCCTCCAGAAAACAAGATGTTTTTTGACTGTGTTTTCAGTTATCTAAACACTGTAAATAATGTGTCTAACTCTCAGAAAATACTATCCTAAAGGTTCTGACAGATGGAGCTTTTCTTCCTGTTGCTGGAAATTTCTGCTCAGCTCTCAAGACTTGAAATCAGTAGTAGACTGCCTGCTGTCAAGAGTAGAGTTTTAAGCAAGAGCATAATCCCTTCATCAGTGTGTAATGTCCTCATTCTGATTTATAGTGTACAATTCATGCAAGTTTGAACAATCGCTAGTCCCACTTCACTGAATTGACGTATATTACCTTTAGAAGGTAAATCAGCTTTTTTGTTGTTGTTGTTACTGGGGATCGAACTCAGAACCTTGCACTTGTGAGGCAGTCACGGTGCCACTGAGCAAAATCTCCAGCCCAAATCAGCATTTTTTGATTTTTTTTTTTTTTTTT
>NW_004624768.1:13037060-13070506 GCF_000247695.1 Heterocephalus glaber
TTCTTTCCCCCTGCTTGGGAAGTTTCTGCCATTACTTGTGAACAGTTTTTTTATGTCATCTGCACTCTCTCCTGTTTCTTCATTGATTCCAGTCAGTCTTAATATTATTCTTCTTTGCATCATCTAGCAGCTGCTGGATTCATTTCTCATGGTCCCTTACAATTTTGAAGCAATTTTTCTTTTCCTGGTCACTAATTGCAGTCTTATCTTCTGTATCTGAAATTCTGTCCTCACATTGGCTCATTCTGCTGTGTAGACTTTGAATGGAGTTTTTAATCTGGAAATCTGTTTCTATTTGTTTTATGGATTCCATTTGTTTCCTATGTTGAGATTCCATCATGTTCATCAGTTCCTCTTTAGATTTATTAATCATGTCTTGCACTATGGTCACAATCTCTACTGTTATGTGAGAAATTATTTCTGATTTCATTTTTTATAGATCCTCTTTTGTTGCCAGTTCAGGGAGTCCAGGTGCTTGTGTATTAGAGTGTTCCATCTCATTTCCCTTTGGGGTTGCTGTAGGTGATCTGGAAGTCTGGTTTTGAGACTTGTTTACATGTCTTCTCATTTCACCAGGGGTAGGGACTGCAGTTGGCACCCTTTTGGCTCACCTCCTCTGCGCTGGGAGCGGTGGTATGGCGACCTGCAAGCCTCTTCCTCTTCAGTGGGAGCAGTGGAACAGCTGACAGTAGGGTACTTTAACCACCTCACTTTGAGAAATTAACAGATCATCTACTTCATCTCTAATTTCATTCTTCATCACTGTAGGACAGGGTCTCAGAATTTCAGTTATACTGTAGTGGGCGGAGGAGCCCAAGCCTTCAGCTCACCTCACCTTCATTCACCCACATATGGGCACAAGCCTAAATGAATTGATTTATTCCTCTGTTTATTCATTGCATATTTGAGTACTTTCCCTTTGAGGTGCACCAAACTAGACCAAACCAAACTTACAGATATCATTTCTTTCCTGGCCATATTTACAACTTATAGACAAGAAAACGAATGTACTGGAAAATTGTAAATGCAGTAACTAAAGGGACACATTCAATGTTACGGGAATGTCGGGCTTCAGGGATCTGAGAAGGCTTAATAAAAAATAATATTGAAGTTTTAGACCAAAAAACTAGGAATTAGCTGGGTATATTAGTATATGGACAGCTAAACTGAGGAGTTTGGGCTTCTTCCTAAAGGCAGTAGAATCACTTAAGTAGATTAAAACACTAGACCAGTGGTGGTGAACCTTTGGCACACCACAGCACATGAGCCAAGTCACCAGAACATCATCCCAGCAACCATGCATAGGGTAACAGTACACTTAAGGACCATGCACATGCTTGAAAGGGAGAAGCTGACTTAGGTGATGATATCCTGAGCCACTACTCATTAGCCACTACTCATCCGAGCTTTCACATGGCTTGATCTGTGTGCAACACTTGAGAAGATAGAGTGTGAAGGGATGATAGAGGTCAGTACAGAGGTCAGTTGGCAGTTCTGAAAATGAAATCCTTAAAGTGTGGAATTTTCTGCCAAGTAATTGTAAGTCAATGAAAGCACTTGAGATTGCTTTTCTTACTTTATTTAGATCATCATATGCTTGTGAGCAGCTGTTTTCAGCTTTTAATTATATCATGTCTGATATAAGAAACAGACTAACAGATGCTGCATGTGTTGCTGTCAAACTAACAAAGTATGAGCCATGTGCTCCGGGGATTTAGCTCAGTGGTTTTGCTGCCTGCTGCGCAGGCACAAGGACCCGAGTTTGATCCCCGGTACCAAGAAAAATAGTATGAGCCATGGTCTGACAAATTACAGTATATACACTACAGCAGAAATTGTGTTAATTGTGCAAAAGCACACCAAATGGACTTTTACCTTTCCATAAAAAGCTGTTTATATTGTGTTTTTCTTTTAAGACAATAAATGCTTATGTATAAATTGTGTTTTCTAAATTAAAACCTCAGTATTCAGGTTTAATTGCAGTGTTGGCATTTTGTGATTGGATTTAGGGTTGCAGTTTGAGCACTTGGTGTCTAAAACCTTTGCCATCACTGCTTTAGACCTACCCTGAGTTGGAGACAAGTTGGGAATTAGCAGAAGGCTTTTGCAGGATTCCCATGATGGTGCATAGTGTCTTGACCCAGAGCTTAGAGCAGCCACTGCAGGGGAAAACTGAGGTTCTGAGAAATCATAAAGACATTCGAGAAGCCTGGGTAATGCGTGCTACAAAGATTTGAGGGTAGTGCCCAGGTTTCTCTTTAGAATAATTAGTTAGATGTTTCACTAAATGAAAGAATATAGGAGAAGAATCAGGTCATTGAGAAAAAACAAGTAATTTGAGTTTCAGTGGCTTATGGAATATCTGTCCAAAGGTGAGCAGTGAGGTGAATGAGTCTATCTCTGAAAGGAGAGATGTGCTTGAAGATGAGAAAGATACCAGTAAGTAGTGTATGGTATGCACA
This sequence comes from Heterocephalus glaber, assembly GCF_000247695.1. The sequence goes on from NW_004624768.1 coordinate 13,039,523, forward strand.
TTGCCTGTAAGAGGTGGGAGGAATGAGGTGTTGAGGGAGAGTGGAAAGAGACCTAAGTATAGTATAGGATGCTGAGGAATACCATATTCTGTTTTCCATATATTTTTAAAGAAGCAAATTCCAGCTCTGAATTCTGACCATTGAAAATACTTCTTTACATAATCAAACAAGTACATATTTGTTGGGTGAGGTTTTTTTTTTAACTGTATTATAATTCTTGACATTCAGGAAAAAATAAATTACATTGTTCACCTAGACTGCCTTTTCTGGCATGCTATAGGCCACAATATTCTACTCTCACATGGGGTGGAAGTGCCTTTTACTTCATCCTGGCAGAATCTGTGCATGCACTAATGTCTTTCTGTTAACCCACTTCTTAGCTCAGCCACAGATGCAGCCAACGAGGCGGATCTCCTTCTCGACCAGCATCTCTCTGCTCCACCTTAAATCTAAAACTCTCTTTTCTCTTGGCTCTTCTTATTCCAGTGATGAGGAGGAGGAGTTGCATAGTAAGTAAGCAACTTTGATGTCCATGGCTGTTCTTCAGGGTCTGACAAGCACTGAAAATGCTGTAAGCTTGGTACTAAAAAATTAAACTGATAACTTTTGTACCTTATATCCTATCTTTTTACAAATTGTTTGACCTCATGCATGCCTTTAAAAATTGATTTGGAGGGCGGGGGATTTAGCTCAGTGGTTCCGCCGCCTGCCCCACAAGCACTAAGAAAGACTTGAGTTCGATCCCAGTACAAAAAAAAAAAAGCTTGATTTGGATAAAATAGTTTTTACTTCTTTATACTACTAACTCTGATTGACCCAGAGGTCCCAGGGTAGCTTTCCAGAACACATCTTCAAAGGCATTAAAGAATACAGTAGTCACTCTGTACCCTTTGTAAAACTGAGGATTAATTTCACAAAACTTTTCATTTGACAGTATCAGTTTCATTTTCCTTGTTTCTTTTTTTTTTTTTTTTGCCTTATGAGACACTTTCATCCATCTGTGATATTTAAAAGCTAATACAATTCTTTTTTTCACTCATCTTCTCAGACCATTTCTTTAAAAAAAAAAAAACCTTTAAAATTAGGTCTTATATATGAGGGGATGGGAGTTACTTTTTTTTTTTCTCCTTTGGAACTTTGTAATGTTATGGTTTTCAAACAGTTACATCTGTAATATTGAGCATCCTAACTTAATTCCCTTCTACCTGGTGACTTAAAGTTGCAGCAGTGCGCAAGTATTGCTCTGGGTGGAATATTTGTTTTTATAGGAAAGTACTGTTAGCAAATAACAAACAAATTTTAGTTAATTTAGTTTTCATTGGAGGCCTTACTAATGTTCAGTATACTTTTTACTATTAAAAGATTTGACAGATAATATAGTAAGATATTTATGTTATACTAATTGTAGGTGGAAGGTTGAAAAATCCACTTCAATTTTGAGTGTTTAGAAGTTCTCAAATCTATTTTATCTCAAAGTGTTAGTAACACTCTAGGAAATAGTGAAGTCATCGTGACAAACCATTCTCAATTGCATTTCTTATACCACTAATGTAGAATTGTAATCCCATAACAGCACTGGTCACTCAGCTAATCTAGTATGATACAATCTTAAAGGCGTAAAAACTGAAGAAACCTTTGAATCTAATGTGTAGCATTTCTCAAATCTGTTCCTTAAAACTCAAAATTGCTATTGAGAATTGAGCGGTGGGAAAAGAAGAAAAAGAAGGGATTAGTTTGTGGCCAGGTAAATTTCGTAAACTCTGAGTTAAGCAGGTTTCAAATGCTAATGTGTATACATTGTAAAGTTCCAAGGCAGTGTTCAATATACCATGTTTCCCAAATTTGTTACCAGGAAACCCTAATATGTGCAGAATTCTCTAAATCTAGTTTAATATGTTATTTATGGGCAATAGTATTTTATAAGCTTACTTTAATGACAAATGACAAATTTCTTCTGTCTGTAATTTTATACTGGAAGTAATTGTTGTTTTATGTTCTAAAATGCTCTGGATGCTTAATGATACTTTAGGAGTTTTAGAGGCATTGGTGAATTGAACAGTTTTCAGAACCATGTCTAGCAGACCATAGTATCTGATCTAAAATTTTTCAGCTTTGAAAATCCTATAGGAGTCATGGATTCTCCCAGGACCCAATCACGTACTGTTTTCAGTTCATTCCACAGAAATCTCTTAGTAGCTTATTCTTCCCCAGGCTTTTTGTTGGGATTTTTCTGTATAACGGGTTTTATTTTTATTTTGTTCCTATTAAACTCACTAAATAATTATTTAAAGGTACAACAGAATCTTGGCAGCCTGGGAGAATTTAATGCCGCTTCTAACATCAAGGGCCTCTTGGATGGGAAAAGTTTTAAAAGCACTGATTTACACTATCATCTTGATTTTTTTTTTTTTAAGCTAACTAAGGTATTACGAGGTTAAAATGCTGATAGTTTCATACCTGGATGGTACACAACTGGGGGATAGATCTCAAATATCCTGATTCTAACCCTGCTGATCTTTCCCTCTTGCTTGACTGTTTTTAGCCTTACATAATAAGTGAAAAAAAGTAGGAAAAAATATATAAGACAATCTTGAATAGTTACATTTACTTCTAAAGCTTCTTATGCATTATTTCCACCTGTTGAACAATTTCTTAGTAATAATGGCAATATTACATTTCTATTCAGAATCTACAACAGATTGGAAGTTTTGAAAGTTTTGAGTGCTGGAAATCTGGTTGTGGAACATTTTCAAATCTCAGATTAAAGTTTCACAGTAATTTCTGAAATTTTGAAATCAGTCTCAAGGGGAAAGAGATATTCTGTCCACATTTTACTAAACAAGCTGTTTCCACCTGCAATATACATGGAAAATATTTCTATATTTAATATCATTAAAACTAAAAGCCGTTCATCATTTTATAATTGAGGCCTTGCTCTCACCTAAGCTCTCAGCAGTTCAAACTTTGATTTATTAACATGTAATAAATCAAAATAAAGATACTACTTCTATTTTTTTCTATGTATTGCCCTACTATCTGATTTTTTTTTTTTTTTTTTTTTTTGGTACCGGGGATCGGACTCAGGTCCTTGCCCTTTTGAGGCAGGCTCCAGAACCACTGAGCTAAATCCCCATCCCTCTCCTATCTGATTTAAACTTAGAATTTTAATGCATCCACTTACAATCCTTTCATTAGGGTTGGAGGAAGAATACATCTGTCCCATTTATCTTATTATTGCCTACTTGGAAACAAGCTTACCAGCTATTTCATCTACCTCATTTCATGAATAAGGAACTGAAATTGAGATGTTTTACCCTAAATTAGTCACAGGGCCAAGGGATTTTAAGCCAGCTCTGATTCTCTGTTCTGTGTGCTAATCTGGAAATCTCAGGAAAATATCTGATAATACTAAATTTTTAATATAGAAATATATAAAAGCATGATTAGCACTGAAAAATTTGGCATTTACTTTCTTATTTATATTCTTCCTGTGACATCATCTCAGAAAAATGGCCTGTGAAAATAACATTGATAACAGAAATTAAATAGGCTTTGTGTATATTAAAGCATTTGAAAAAAATACTGATGTAGGGTTTTTACAATTAATTTGAGTCCTGGATGGAATATATTTTCTTCATGGGAAATTCACTGTGTAGTGCTGTTCTTATTTGAAGCCATCAAGTTTTTTCTTCTTCCAGAATGTTTGAAGGAGGACACACCATGCACTGACTTTCAAACATTATTTCTGCTTTTGCTATACCATATATTTTTTAGTGTTTTATCTATCATCAAGGTAAAATCCTTTGGTTTCAACTTTTTCTTTGCCTTGTTTTATTTTCTAGATTCACGGCTCTTCCACAACACCAGTGCTAATCTGACTGAAAGGTATTATCCATTTATTTTGTTATTAATTTTTCCAAAATGACATAAAATCCAAACTATGTTATAACATTTTATTAAGTAAACTAAGTAGTATGAGGTCATTAGGTTCTTTCTTCTCTGAGTAATAAATTGGAATAATTATCAAAGGTTTTATAATGAAGACTTATCTTAAAATTAGGATGTTCAGTAGTTTCCACTTTGATTCTTTTCACTGTTCCTCATTTGTGTTTATTCATGTAAAAATACATTGATATTTGGCTTTATAAATTTATGCATGTTTTTTTCATTCCTAAAGAATGGCATTTTGTTTCGTAATTTTTGTGTGTGTATTAGCTTATATTATTCTTTCAAGCTGTATTCTTGGGATTAGAAGTGTTGGTCAATGATGCAGTCCTTGCCTAGCATGTACAAGGCCCTGGATTCAATTCCCAGCACCACAACAAAAAATTAAAACGGCTGTGTCTTCTGTGTATCTGTATGTGGTGCACAGATCTATCCAAGTAATTGAATCAGTTCTTTACTTGGCAGCAGGTAAAGCATTTCTGTTCTGACTCATTTTTTTGTATTTTTTTTACATGTTTATGGGGTTAAATACTCTGATTTTAGCATGAATGGGGTTCTGATTACACTCTGCAGTCCTTTTAAGTTGCTCCCATTTTACAAAGACATTGGTTATGATTCAGTGATCCAGAAGCCTCAATGAGTGTTTCTCTGCATTGCCTTCTTGTCTTTTTCTTCTTCCTGTCTAGAGCAGTGTTTTTCATACTATTCCCCTTTTGTTTTAAAAACAGGGTGCTTTGTTTTTTTAAATAACACTTACATAAATAGACGTTAGCTGTTGAAGGGGACCCTTATGGTTCTGCTGCTGTTGCTGACCTCACAGAAGCCTGCACTGACAGGGCAAGCCCTAAATAACTATTCTAAGCAGATACCTAAGCAAAATAGTATAAATAGATTATTTTTCCATCATTTATTTAAATGCCCCATTTTCTGTAAGAAAATCAACCATTGAAGGATCCCTAAAGGTTACAGTGTGCTCATCTCTGATGGACTTAGACTTTATATAGGCTTCCTGAACAAGAGGATCAGTAAGTCTGGGTCTCTGGAAAACTTAAAATGAATCTCTACTGCCTTCCTGAAATCTGCCTGCTGTTCAGTATATTCCCTCCTAAAATTATTCATAGTTCCACAGGCCAGTTTACAGTCTTGATTGTCCAATATACTGAACGGCTAGAAAAGATGTGTCACTTCTACTGTTAAGGACTTAGATATGCTACCAGTCATAAGATTCCTTGGTTTCCAACCCTTATTAACAAGCACCCTATTATTCCAGTATGTATATGGATTTCCTTCATGCACCAATTTGTTGGAAAGAAGTTTGTAGGTCATGCTATTTTAGATTAAGACATTTCAGGTAAAATAATTAATGAACAATAGGCTCTTTCATATCAGTTAATCAAAATTTATAACTAAAACTTTGGGGGTGGTGATGTTTTTGGTTTGGTTTGTGTTTTGTTTTGGGAGTTGGGTACAGAGTCTTGCAGGGTGGGCTCTTGAGTTTACAATCCTCCTGCTGCAGTCTCCCAGAGTACTGGATTATAGGTGTGCACCACTATGCCCATATTCCATAATTTAAGCATTAATGTTATCTTTAAGAAAATTTAACCAGATTTTTATAACATGAGCATTGTAGCATGCTCTGTTCTTCGATATTATATAAATAAAATGATTCAGCAGCTTCTGTCCACCTCTTATTCTGCTTCCTGTTTGACTTCTGTGATCCTTTTAGAAACATGTCTTCTTGTTTTTATTTAGTATAACAGAAGAGAACTATAATTTCCTGCCACAAAGCCCCTCCAAGAAAGATTTTGAAGGGAAGAGTGGAACAAAAGTCAGTCGTACTTTCAGCTACATCAGAAATAAAATGTCCAGTAGTAAGAAGAACAAAGTAAGTATTACTGTGCAGAACCCTTGTGTGACCACTTAGTCACTAGGCTTTTGTCATGACCAGTGTATACCCCTCAAATTAAGTTAGTGATGGAACATAAATGAAAATAAATTCAGGGGCACACTTAGAAATAGGCTAGTATTTGAAGAAAACAGTAATAAAAGCAATATAGGTACTGCTGCTCACTTTTTATTCTTTGCCAAGAACTTTCATATATCACTATTTAATCTCTTCAGCAACCCTGCAGGGTAAGCATTGTCTCTTCTCTAGGAATGAGGTAACTTAGCCTATGCAGAAGAGGTTCAAACCCAGATCTCTTTGGTGTCTGGTCCCACACTGTCAACCATGGTGCCTAAGTCAGTAAATCAGATTTGAAATGAATTGGAAGGATTTTAGGCTGCAATTGAGCGATTAAGCAATATTTACACTATTTTGGTTTAGGGCGAAGAAAATTATCCCACAGAAAATTATAAAAGCTTTAAAAGACTAATTTAATTTGAGTGTTTTGTGTATTTGGTTTTGGAGTTTTGTTTGATTTTTGCAGTATTGGAGATTCAACCCAAGAACTGCTAGCCTGTATCCCCAATCCTTTTTAGCTTGTTTGAGATAGGGCCTAAGTTGCTTAGGCTGACTTCAAACTTGCAGTTCTCCTACCTCTAGCTTGCCGACTAGCTGGGATTACAGGCAAGCACCATCATGCCTGACTTAGACATATTTCTAATTAAGAACACTTGGAATATATCCTCTTTAGTACTAATAGAGTACAATATTTAAACTAGCTTTTTAAATCTAGTTTTTACATATTCATTATAGGAATCTTCAAATGTCAAAAAATATTAAAAACATCTATAATAAATCTTATAGAGACAAATAATCTCAATGTTTTCAAATCAATGGGGAGAAACTTTCAACCTCCCACTTCGCCTGTATTTTATTCAGCTACCCATACATCCTCCAACACAATAAAGAAATAATAAAAATTTAAAATTGAGGCATTTTTGCATTTAATTACTGTGTGTGTATAAATGTATGCACATAGTTGTATATATAAATATATACACATACAAACATATATATATACTTGTAAGAATAGACATAGAACTCAAGAATAGTATAAAAGTGCCCCCCCTTCTAAGCCATTCAGAAACTCAGTTAAGGCGCCATGAAGTTCGCCTCCAGAATTGTGTTTTCTCTTCATTTCACCTGCCCAAGTGCAAAATGCAGAGAGAAGGCAGTCAGGAAAAGATGCAAAGAGTCTAGCCAATTATTTCTAGCATAATCACTTACTTAAATATTAACTTTATCGTTAGCTTTGTTTTGTAATTTTAAAAAACCTAAGTCAGAGAAGATAGAATGCTTACCAGTGTTCTTATTGGCAGCAAAGCTTAAGATAGAGCCTAATCTGTTTTACTTATTCCCACTTGCTTGAACACAAGTTGGCATCAAAAAAAGGAAAGTGAGAGAGACCTCTTGGAAGGATCAGTATAAATTAGGCAAATATTACTGAGTGATTTCTATAATCTCAGTTTTAACCTTGTCAAATTTTGTAATCTACTTTTATGGTTTCAGATTTTTTTGTTTTGTTTTGCTTTGTTTTTTGTTCTTAAACTGTGGAATCTTGTCTTTAAACAAACTTAAGTGCAAGACCAATAAATAAGTGGAGGTTCTTCTGTTCATCTCCCCAGTGAATGGACTTTCAAGACAGGTTTCCTTATGTATGATATATATTTATATAGACAGTTTATAGATACTAACCTAGACTTGGGGCCGGGGATTTAGCTCAGTGGTTCCGCTGCTGCCTGCCTTGCAAGCACAAGGTCCGGAGTTCAATCCCCAGTACCAAAAAAAAAAAAAAAAAACCCAAAATTTGGCTGCTAAGCTAGACTTATTACATTCAGTATGTTAAATTGTGGTCATAAACAGTTCTTAGATAATATTCAAAGGAGCCAGAAGTCAGCCATTACATAGCAAATGGTACACATTCTTGCTAATATATTAGATATGTAGTTTTTATGTAAGAAATTTAGTTGCCAATCCTTAACATGTTCTTTTAAGAGTTAATCAGTAACTGGTGTAAGTTACTATATAAATGTATTGAATAGTTCTGAGAAGGGTGGAGCCTAACCAGGAAGTACAACAGCAAAAATGACAATTTCTGCTTTTGTCTTAGAGAAGTAGTACTATTTCTTGCTAAGTAAGTTTGGTTGTTAAAAGTATTCAAATATTTATGTACATAAGATTCAAGTTCATAAAGGGAGTGAAGTAACCCTCTTTAAACCATCCTATCACACTGGTTTTCTTTCTTTCCTCTTTTCATGCACAATCAGAAGATGGTTAGAAATGTTTCAGACAAAACATTCTGACTCGAAGTATTTTGGGGTGCAAGACATTCCTACCTGGCTAATATACTACATAAATTTATAGCAATACATTGAACTCTAATTCCTAGTTTCTGTGGTTTGTATGAAAAAGAACTATTCCCATTAATCTTTCAGAGGTACCTACTAGAGTACATTAGTGTTTAAAAAAGTAAGTCATTATTAAATATGATTCTCTCATTTCTTTGATTAAAGATCTGTACCAGGACAGTTGTTTATCATGGTATGTTTTCACAGTTGTCCAGAGTATTCTGTGATTTTTAATTAACTGAAAGGAGAGGTTGGAAAAAATGAAAAATCATTTTCATTCATAGTGTCCTAGGAAGTTGTTACCATTATCTTTCCTTTTTGAATGCTATTAAAATCTCTTTCCATAGCACATAGTTAAAGAATTTTGGCAGATACTAAACATGGACAAATCAAACCTCAGAAAACAATCACAGGCTGGGGATTTAGCTCAGTGGTTCTGCCCCCTGTCTCACAAGCACAAGGTCCCAAGTTTGATCCCCGGTACCAAAAAAAACCAAAACAGTCAATCACAACTTTACCTTAGGCAACTTTTATTTTAAAAATTTCTTACTAAGTTCTGCTCTTTATAGAATTTGAAGTTTGTTTTTATAAAGGAACAATATATTTCTTTTATATTGAGTTTCCATATTGCAACATAAGCACTGTCCACACACCCTGGATTTGGGGGGATTTAGCTTCATTTCATTCCTTGTGTCCTTTGTAACTACGATAGTTTTGCAGCAGCATTCAAATAGTTAAGATTGTCTGAAGGGGTAAAAAACTGTCTTAAGGAAACAAGCAGCCTCAGCCCTCCCTCCTTCCCTTTCTCAACCGGTCTGGCTTCCTCTTATGGTTTCGCTAATGGCAGCTCAAAGCTGTTGCGCTCTGCCCTGCCCGCACGAGCCCTTCCTTCTGTGAGAGCACATTTCCGGGCATGGAGGCTGCATCATGTCTGTAAAATGGGGTCGGCTTCCTGAAGTACCCCTTATAACAGTGAGATTCCCAGGACAAAAGTATGGGCAGGTAAGAGCCTGACTTCTCTAAAGTGCTCAAAGCGGATAGAAACAGAAAGAGACAGTGTAGTTTGTTTGTTACTTTGTTTTATCTTTGGAAGAACTATTTTGGATTGTTGCAAAGGATGATGAAATTATTTATTCAGATTTGAAGAGCATTGCAAAGTGTGAGAGAATAAGCTAGTTATCATAGATTTCTTGACTGTTACAGCATGCTTCTAGCCTTCATAAGCAAAAAAGGCAGATGCCTTTTAGTCTAAAATTTTATACATGGAGAAAGCTTCAGCAAAATTTAGTGGAAATAAGTTATTTCGAAAAACTCAGATTTTTGTTATTGATTTTTATTGGACTTATTTGTATTGTAACAGTTACCGATTTTCAGTTTGAACAGTTTCCTGTTTTGTAAAGTAGTTTGCTTTTCTCCCTTCCTCTCTTGATATTTTGCATAGTTCAAGACTATAGCACTCTGGCTCTTATATTTTACATGCACTTTTCTGTAAACAAAGGACTTCCTGTGAATCTTAAATTTTAGGAAATACTATATTTACCATTTCAGCATTGTGGATTGGTTTTTAACAGAAAATACTTCATGGTCTTTTGCCTTCACGATATAGTGTGATAGTGAGTGAAGGTTGAGCTGGCCAGCCAGATCTGGATCTTCACTCTAGTTTGAGTGTTGGGTGTGTGGCCTCAAATGTATTTTTAAACATCTCTAAGCCTCAGCCTCTTCAGATGTAAAATGGAGATAACTAGTACTTAATTCGTTGAGTTTAGAAAATTCATGTAAATTGCTTATTATTGTGCTTGACACACAGTAACCATTCAGAATTTAGCTATCTTAAAAAAAAAATTAGAAGTGTAATGCTTGGTTTTCCCACTTCAGAGTTATTGAATCAGATGAAATAATCTGTATAAAAGGCATTAATTTAAAATGTAAGGTATTGAGTAGTGTCATGATCATAACTTTGAATTACCCATTTTCTGAGTATTTTTCTAGATTATAACAGTAGTGTGGCAAAACAAGAAACTCTTAAACCTCCATTGTAGTTCTTTGTGGTCCAGTTGGTTTGAAAGGAAATTGTTAGGTTGATTTTGATTAGCCAGCCAAGTGCTTTGCCAAACAATGCTTTCAACGAACCCTTTATGGAAAGCATTATCCCCAGAGCCTGTAAGTACACTGTGTTCCTACAGTGACCCTGACTTGTGTAGATATTTAATTAAGGATCTAGCACTCTTTGATATTTCAACTTTTTCAGGTTTAAATTCCTTCTGTTCCTTATCATACTTGTATAAGCTTTGATAACAACCCCTCTTAGTTAGAAGCAAGATGATATCATAGAAGAGCCCACTTCTTTTGGTGTGTCTTCAGAGCATTTCAAGCATTCCTATAGTGTTTTGAGGTAACATACTGAGCAGTCTGGTACCCAGAACTCCTTATAGTCCAGGCTACCTCTTCCCACTGGGTTCATTCACTTTTGTGCCAGCCAATGTCCTGGAGCTTTGTACAGTGCATGGCCTAGTACTAGTCTGCTCAGTCACTAGAAGGCACCTAGTACACTGGCTGGACACATAGCAAACATTAGGTGAACATCAGTTTCCTGTTCCTCAGACAGGTGAAGGAAGACTGCAAGAAAAATGGGGAGCTTTACAGTAGAGACCAGAGAGCAGGTCTTGGGAATCCTGGTGTCTTTAAACCAGAGATACTGCCTGCTTTTCCTATCTTTCTGGGCCTTGATGCAGAGCAGTTAGCGTGTGGGCCATGGGACTTCCCTTCTGGGTCCCCATTTTCTTGAAGTTACCATTATGATGTAAGTAGCTTGAGGGGACAAAGAATATAGTTTGGAAAAAATGTCAACAAGATTTCTTCCTTTCAGGGCTGGGGATTTAGCTCAGCGGTTCTGCCACCTGCCTCGAAAGCACAAGGACCCAAGTTCTATCCCTGGTACCAAAAACAAAAAAGATTTTTTTCCTTTCTTTTTCATGCTTCCTATCCTTGGTTGGCACCAGTGCCCTTTTGCTATTCCTTAGTTTCTTTTCTCCCTCCTCAAAATCAAAATTTCTTTTCTCTCATTGCAGGGAAATATATTTCTCTATTGGGTTAGGAGAGTAGTAAGCTAATGAAACTCCTTCTGAGTGAGGCATGAATAATTATTCTAATAGCTGTTGTTAAATAGTATTGCTTACTCACTATGTGGCAGGCACTGTGTAACATGTGTAGCATGCTTTACATGTATTATTTCATGTAGTTTTTAAAAAATTTAATACATGTTTGCAGTACATAATGATTACATTAATCTTGACTTGATTTGTGTACATAACACATCTTAACACCCACCCCCCACACCCACCCCTGTACTGGGGATCAAACTCAGGACCTTGCACTTGCAAGGCAGGCGCGATGCCACTGAGCTAAATCCCCAGCCCCTTAATTCTTTTTATTTCCACTTTTCCTTCTCTCCCTTTCCCCTTCTTCCATCTATCTCACTTAATTTAAATATATTTTTTAACTGAACATATAATTTATATACATATACCACATATATATGTGTATGAATGTGTACATGAAAAGGGTCACTTTCCCACTTTTCAAATAAGGAAATTGAGACCTAGAGAATAACCTGCCCACGTTCACATCATTATTAAGTAGTAGTAGTAGAACTTACATTTGAACCTGAGCCTGACACCATTGTCCATATTCTGTACACTATGCATTAATTTTGTCCTCTTTCTCTCAACAATCTCCTTCCCAAATTAAACATTTTTCTGCTCTCTGCCTACAGCTGACCCTAAATCCATTGTTTTCTTCCCATGTGGACTGTGCTGTGGCTTACTGAGAATACTCCTTACCCAACACCTCAGGCCTCTTCGCAGTGTTGATCTTTGAGCATTGCGTCTTTCAGTATAAATAATCCATGGATGAGCCACTGCCAGAACTGTGTATCCTGTTCAGTTTTCATATAATTTTTCTAATGTAGCTTGCCTGTTCATAAGTTAATAAAAGGTTTGCCTGAACATTGTTCCTTACTTTTGTCCAAAAGATTCACCAACCACTGTTGACCACATGCCATCTGGGTATTCAGGTAAAGAGGACACCTTCCAATGTTCAGTTAACTGTCAGTTCTTTTCTTTGGCAGGAAAAAGAGAAAGAGAAAATTAAGGAGAAGGAGAAAGATTCTAAAGAGAAGGAAAAAGATAAGAAGATTGTCAGTGGGCATACTTTCAGTTCCATTCCTGTTGTGGGTCCCATCAGTTGCACCCATTGTGTGAAGCCTTTCACCAACAAAGATGCCTACACTTGTGCAAGTAAGAGTCATGCTTCTTCCTCTCTCTTACATGAGCCTCTTTTGTCTTAGGAAAGTTGGTTTCTAGTTTCCTGTCCATCCCACCTCTTATCTCTTCCTCATATATGTGGAGAAGTAGCTGTGTTTATATTTTCTTTACGCATTTGAGGAAATTAATTCTAGATACATAATATACAACCTGTATTTTTTTCAGATAGCACCAGTTTCAAATATTGTGTTCTGTTGCCTGTGAACCACCTTTTGTTCCAGAAGTCTGTGTCACCATATCCATAGCCTCAAAGCCTAATGGTGCCCAGCAGTCTCTTGTCAGATCAAGTTTGCTCATTTTTAAATCTAGTCTTTTGCTATATGATTCAGCCACTTACAAACATTAAGTTGCAGAGCCTGGCAAGGGAGGGTACCTTCTTGTATGGAGAGGTTCCATGTTGACCCATTTCCGTCCTGCTTGCAACCACTGTGCAGGCCAGATAACTTAAGTTCCTGGCTTTGATAAGATACTGTCAGGCAAGAGTCAGTTATCTTTCTCTGTAGAGGACTTAGATAACAAATCTAAGTGGGCTCTCTGATATCACAGCTACTGAACTCTGCGTGCAGTGCAGAAGTGGCCATAAACATACAAACCAAAGAGTATGACTATTCCTATAAAACTTCATTTGTGGACACAAGTTTGAATTTCATAAATTCTTTTCATGTCATATACAGTATGTCATGTCATATATATCGTGTGTGTGTGTGTGAGTGTGTGTGTGTGTGTGTGTGTTTTCCCCCAGTACTGGGGATCAAACTCAGGACCTTGAGCTTGCCAGGCAGCCACAGCACCACTGGGCTACATCCCCGGCCCCAAATCTTTTCATGTCATGTATTATTAATTTTATTTTTTTCAATGATTGAAAATGTAAAAGCCATTCACAGATCATGAGCTATGCAAAATGGGCTACGATCCACATTTGGTGCACACACACTATAATTTGCAAATAAGTTCTAAGGCAATAAAAATCAAAATTTTGTCATTGCAAACATAGTAATATTTTTGTAGAGCTGAATCAAGGAGGCTGCTTTTTTTTTTCCATTAAGTTTATTGGTACATTTTAAGTATACAATACAGTTGCATTCATCATTGGGATCTTGTACCTTTACATGAGTATCTTGGTTCTTATTTTTTCCCCATTCCCCTCCCCTCCCTTCACCCCCTCCACCCTTCCCTATTTACAAAGACTTTGTTTCCATGTTTTTCCTTTTTTCATATTTTTTCTTTTCCCTTCTTTCCTTTCCCCTACCCCTCCCACTTTCCCTACCCCATTTAGACCTTTTCTTCCTATTTCACATTATCAGTTAGATGACCAGTCTGGATTCTAAGCACTCCAGAACCAGCCTTGTCCAAGAAGGCTAAGATGATGAAGTATCATATTATGTCTATGACCAGTTAAGACAAAATAGTGACTAATTCAGATTCCAAGGAGTAAGTCCCATCTGATGATGCCCTGACATCTTGTTTTCAGTCATTTGTGTTAAACTTCCCAAGTAATTTGTGACTAAGGAATTATTAACTCACTAAAATTAGGAATTTTTTAAGGTTTATTTGAGCAATTCAACATTGCTTTTATAATAATTTCCACTCACTTGCTTTCTTGAATGGAAGAGAAATTACAGCTAGCAAAGAACCTGCAGTCTGTATTATATATGCTGACTCTTGTGACATTTTTAAATGACTGGCTTTACCTTGCATATTCTCATAAAATTGTTTTTATGGTTGTAGTATAGCTCCAAAATAGTCTACATTCCTATTTGCCTTATTGTCCTGTTTTTAAAATACAAAGAAACTTGGAAGTGCTTATCTAAATCTTTATGCATCCCTGTAGGCAGAACCTCATCCTTCATATGTAACTTAGCAGAAAATTGGGAGTTTCCACCACATAGTAATAAGTTTCAGATAACTTGGAGGAAGCAAGAGACTATCTCTGTCCATTATTCCTTCAGATTTTTTATTTAGAACCCAGACTTTTTATCTAGGACTTTTTATTTTAATGTAGGACTTTTTTCTAGGACACCAGTGGAATGTCTGCAGTTTAGTTTTTAGCTTGTTTCTCAGGACTGGAATAGCATGGTTACCTAAAGCAGAAGTCACCGAGCCCTTTTTTTTTTTTACATGTTCATCTATCATAAAAATATGTTTAGCATATTTACACAGGGAATATATATTTAATGTAAGTTTCATAAGTTGTACTACTAAAGAACTCATTCTAAGAATAAAAGTCTCAGATTTCCCATTTTCTTGTTTTCTAGTTATTAGTATGGTTAATACTGTTTTCTTTTCTTTTTTTTTTTTTTTTTGGTACCAGGGATCAAACTCAGGGCCTTGCACTTGCGAGGCAGGCTACAGCACCACTGAGCTAAATCCCCGCCCCTAGTTAATACTGTTATCTTTTTTTTTTTTTTTTTTTTTTGGTACCAGAGATTGAACTCCGGTCCTTGCGCTTGCACTGAGCTAAATCCCCAGCCCCAATACTGTTTTCTATTAATAGCTTCTTTACAAAATTTATGCAGCTCTCTTAGTGTAAACCAGATAATCTATAAGCACAATTAACTGGGCACCTATATATTCCTCTTCATCACAACATAATGAAAATAAGTAAATGTAGAAAAGATCCCCTCTGTGCTTCCCTAACCCACCTCCTCAGTAAGGAGCTCCCTTTCCTCTCTTAGGAACCCACTAATATCATATATAAAGTGAGGCTGCCTAAAATAAAGATTGAGGAAGATATCTGTGTGTATTATTCATCTTTTGAGAAGTGAATCTAAATGACAGCTGTTCAAGCTAGGAGTGTAGCAGAGAGGAGAAGTGCATGCCTAGCACACTGAAGGCCCTGACTTCCATTACCAGCATCAATCAGTCAATAAGGAGAGAGAGAAGGAGTGCTGTAAACTTTTGGTCTCATACTCTAAAAGGGTTATTTTGTGCATCTGTCCCTTTCAAAGTGCCTTTTCTTTATTTGGGAGTACTGGTTTCAGAAATATAGGAAGAGACTATATTTTTGATACACAGTATGGAATTGGTATTCAAGTAACTTTATCAGTAAAGCAGTTAGACACCTGCTTCTGTTATAAAAATAAAAATACTGGATAAAACATACTGTAAGTCCTCGACTAAGGAACATTCAAGTAGTGAAGTTTGACAGGTGTACTATATAAGACTCACTTTGTCAGATATGAATTTGATTTATTCTCCCAGAATAACTCGTTTGTAAGTTAGGGACTGTGTGTGTTTGAATCTGACAAATGGAAAAATCCTTGAGGGAACTCAAAATCAGAGGATTAAGAAACATCGCCTTCAAAAGTAGCAAGAACCTTGCAATCTCCCAGGGCCCTGTAATAGAATTCTGTGTCATGCATCAATCTTAGGTCCAAATCTGTACCATGTGTATGTGCTAAAGCCCTTTTCCTTGTGCTGTAGAGGACATTGGCATATGGTTTCAGTGAATGCATATATCTTTCCATGATTAGCTTCTGACAACTTTTCCATTTTCAGTTCAGTATGTCTTACATTGCCAATGATTTGTGTATATACAAAAACAAAAACAGTGAAATTTTGCCCTTTGCATTAAATCTTAGCAAGAGATTTATCAGATAGCAAAAATGTCCACTAGTAGTAGGAAGACTCACTTCATTTAAGCACAGCCATGCTAAGCTCATTTTTTATTGATTCTTCTTTCTGTTAAACATAGTAGAAATTTTACTGAATTCCCTAGATGATGGTGCATACTTAGCTAAGGCACCATAGATTGTCATTGCAGTGTGTGCTCAACCCCCACCCCCAGAAGAGTGGTATAGTTCTTGGACACTTGCGTTGCTCAAGGATAACAGAGCAGCCCATGGAAAATCACTTGTGGAGGGTCTGAAAAACTACAGGAAAGAGGTATTAGGAGCTCAGGTTCTCAACGACATCTGTCTAGTAACCAAATAGTTTAATAGGGTAGTGGTTTTCAGGGAGTCTGGTGTTTCAGAGTTCCACAGATTTTTTAATTTACATATATTTCCAAGCACTCAAAGGGCTGAGGCAGGAGGATCACTGCGAGTTAGGGGGCAGCTTTGGCTACATAGTGAATTCAAGGCAGCTTGAACTACATAGTAAGACCCTGTCTCAAAAAAAAGTTTAAAACTGGTTTCTGTTCTCATTGGGCTCAAAATCCTATGGCAGGTTTTTGGTCAAGTTTCTGTTAGAAAGTGCTGATTTTTAAAACCATTAACTTAAAAATGTTTCACAAGAACAGAACAAAATAGTCCACCATACATTCTTCTTTCCTTTTAAATGTTTTACAGTGCATCGTTATCATTAACCAGTCTTTTGCTATCAAACTTAAATGACCATTTGAGATGAACAGTTCTGGAACCGTTCTTCCACCACTGATTAACACTGGTAGATATTAGGAGTCATATTCATTGAGCTTTCTGGGCAGATTGCTGAGCTTGCCAGCTTCAGCAACCTCCTTGTCAATTGCGTTTAGAACACCCAAGGCAACTATCTGCTTCATGCTACTGACAGCAGTCAGCCCAGAAGGGATGTCAGAGAAGCCCAACACCCATGACCTTTCCAGGAACCACATAAACCATGGCATCATTACCAGATTTCAAGAATTTAGGGCCATTTCCTACCTCCTTTTCAGAACAGTGATTAGTCTTTTCCTTCAGCTCAGCAAAATTGGAAGCAATGAGAGCTCTGACAACCCAGGACAAAAGCATAGCCAGCATTTGGCTATGTATATGTAAAACAAATGTATTCCTGAGCAGTGAGGCCAGCTGCTTCCATTGGTGGGTCATCAGTGTCACCAGCAGCGATGCTGCAACATCTTTGATAGATACTTTCTTAAAATTGATGCCCACATTGTTCCCAAGACAAGCTTCACTCAATGCCTGATGGCGCATTTTAGCTAACGTTTACTTTGGTTATAATGTTGACTAGAACAAAGGTGATCACCATATCAGTTTTCAGAACACCAGTTTTAATCTTGCATTTTAAAAATATAGCCTTAAAAGTGTCATCAGATTTTCTTATGAACACATTACCTTTGATATTTGCCTACCTTTTCATCTGTATTTTCATTTTCGTTGCTATGTAATTGCAGAATAGACTGATTGCAAAGTAAACCATTTTTAAAAATTGCTAATACTTGTATTTACCTATATATGTGAATAAAAAGATGTTTTTTATATTATATACTTCAATCTAAAATAAATTTGATGCTGAGGTTGTGAAAGAGTCACATGTTCCTCTGATTTCAGTTTTTGGAGTCCATCAAAGCAGCCTCATTGATTAAAACTATAAGTCAAAAAATAAATATACTAAATATTTTATATACTTAAATACGTATAACAGTATCATTTCATTTAAGACTATTTTAAGATAGAAAACCAATGAAATAGTGGGTTGACTACTATTTTTATGCTGTGTTTATAATAAGCAGTGGGACTTTTTTGGTTAGGCTTGTAAATTTTAATGTCACCCAAGGGAATTTGCTTCTTCTAGAAGCACATTGTTTAATGAAGTTGGATATGTTATTGCTAGAGTCTTTTCCTGTTTGGTAGGGCTGTTGAGTGGAGGGAGATCTGTTGTCCTTTGCCAGTGGTTGTTTGAGTTACGGTAATAGGTTGGTCAAATCAAATATCACAGGATATTTTAGTTCTACCTGCTCAGCATACACACGGAAAGAGTTTATGTGTTGGGACTTTAAGCTGAAAATAGTGAGACAAAGAATCAGCAAAAAGGAATAGTTTAGGACTTGATTGTTACTCTTATATGCATGCAAGGTTCAGAAATATATTTTTGATTTGCAAACTGCCTTTCATCACACTCTTAGGATCTAAGTGCTTAGCTACAGCTTTGTAACATTTGCTCCAGTAGTGTTGAAACAGTTTTAATATTTGGTAGTGGCGTTAAGGTTTGTGTGCAGCTGTGCAGCCTGCTTCTTATAAAAAGAGGGGGAAGGGGCAGGAATCAAGGCTTGAAAGAAAAGAGCAGTGTGTAATCATCTTCCCAAAGGAGTGAAAGTAATTGGCTGATTTTCCTGGCTTCCTGAAGAACAGAACCTGAAATGCATGTTTGTGTGTATGAAGCCACATCTGTTATGTTGTCAGGAAGTGGAAAATACGAGTAACTTTGGGACTCAGAATCTTTCATTCTTTCCCTTCATCCCTGCTCATGTTTAGGATCTTCCCAGAGTTTCAGGAAATGTAGCATCCCTGCACTTAGTCTTCTACCTCCTAGGAAATCATTGTGCTCTTAGAACAAAGCGGCTTTCCTTTTTGTTTAACAGAAAGCCTGTTTTATTGATCCTTGGAAGGAACTTAATAGCCCAGGCAATTCCCAGGCAGGTCTTGACTTGTGGTTCAGAAAGACCAGTGGTATAGCCCATCAGGATGATGTGTTATGATGCTTTATATTGACTTCTTTCTATCCATGTGCATGCAGATACTAAGAGAGATTGAACAGGATGGAACATCTTAAATCAGCATTTCTGATGCCACTGTATTACACCTAGACCATTCTGAAATTATAAAGATTTTTTTACTATGGAAATTTTCAGGATCACAGAAACTAGAAATAGCAAACCACAAAGCATCTGTATAGATCCTTTGCAGTCTCCTCCTGGATTTAAAAAGAAAAGGTGGAAGCAAAGCCCAAAGCTTATTGACAGGACTATTTGAAAATAATTTAGGAGAAATATGAGAGGATTGTTTTTCTCAGCCCAAACTGTAGTCCTGCTTTAGGGTCAAGTGACTTTAGTGATGGCAAGAGAGGAGTGTCTTTCCAAGTTCATTCTTTATTATGTAAAGCTGTCCTCAAAATGATCAGCTATTTCTGTCACAAATAATCTACTTTGTGGAAAGCTTGGTAGAGTCCTTCAGAATGAGGAATTTGTTGTGTTCAAGTTTTTGGATATTGCTCTTGGTTTTCTTTTGTTTCCTTTAAACAGATGTAAAATGATGCTTAGATTATTTTTTATTTTCTGGTGTGTTAGCAGCTTCTTAATACTTTTGTGGTAGGTTGTTTCTCTTGATTAAAAAAATAAACAAGTATAGACCATCTATAATCTAAGTCGGAAACATAAGAATTCACAGTGTAGGTGATGGTTGGATTTTGCTTTGGACTTTATCAGGAAAAGCAGCTGTCTGGTTAGACAGTTTTCTGACATTTAGAATTCATTGCTTATGTGAGATAGTAAAATACATGTAGTTGATTAAAGAAAGGAAGTTTGTTATTTAAGGAAAAGGGGGATTATTCAAGCAGAACACTTTCATTTTGTTTCATTTGTTTGCTAGTGTTCTTATGAAAACTGCCTTGATAACCACTTCAGCCAAGATGGTTTGGCTCTTTTGTTTGTGTGTGTGTGTGTGTGTGTGTGTGTGTGTGTGTGTGGTTTTCCTCCTTTGCACATCAGCACTGTGGTTATTATACCAGCTACCAAGAAATCTCAAGTGTCTTTTGCTTATAAGTACTATCAGTGCTCACTAGGCAATGTCTCACATTCTCTATAAAGATTTAAAACAAGAAATTGAAAGAATTTTGAAGCATGCATTTCTGAGTTGCTCATATTTAAATGTTTTTTGTTTTATTTTCATTTTCTTGGTTAGGGTTGAAATGATAGGAGGAACTTGTATATTTCTGTCTTTGAAGGTAATCCCTCACTTAGTATCCCTAGGAAGAATCAGATCATTTTTTTTCCAGGTAAGAGTTTTCTGCTCAGGTCTATCCTTAGTGGACAGAACAGTCAGACTTGGTGTATTCCCTAATTATCATCAATGACTTGGAGTATCAAAGACACCCTCCTTCAGAGAATTCAGCTCATGAAGGTCAATCTTTGCTTAAATAGGGATGTTAGTTCAGTTTGGCATAGCTACTCCCCTCAAACTGATTTTCTTTCGCTATTCTTTTCTAATTTTTTTTTTCTGCTGAAGGAGAAAGAATGCATAGTAAATGACAGTTCACCAAATATCTGTGGCATTTGGTGGCAGAAGTTTTTTGTTTTAATAGCAACAGATAGATGAAAGTTCCCAGTCACATGGGGTTTGCTCCATTTTCTTTTGTTTGACGCCTTTTTTTTTTTTTTTTTTGGCACCGGGGAATGAACTCGGGTCCTTGTGCTTGCACAGCAGGCACCAAAACCTCTGAGCTAAATCCCAGGCCCGTTTGATGCCTTCTTATAGCAAAAAAAGAAGTTGAAGGCCAGGCTTGTTTGCTTTTAAGTTCAGAAGAATCTAACTAAGAGATCAGCTCTGTTCCAATAAACCACTGTGCTGAGACCTTTTTGAAGAATTTTGGAAAGTGAAAGCATATTGTTTATTGCTATTAGGAAATCTTTAAAGTAAATAAATAAAAGGCTAGATAATCTTCTTTGATCTTCCTAATGGCATAGATGGTTTGTGACAGAGAGCTTAAAAATATATTAAATTTGTCTTCACTTCTTGTGTTCTTGGTAAAAACAGAGAAAACAGTTTTAATCCAGTGACTTTGGCTTATGTCAGTAGGGCCAAATGTTCATTAATTACCCATTGCAGATTGAGTCCAGGACCATTTGGTAACAAGTTGAGTGGTTTTCAAGTAGGTACTTCTTCAGTATGTTAAGCAAGTGTCCATATGAGCTGTTAATCAGTAAGACTTATGACCATAATATAGAGGAAAATTAAGTTTCAGCTGGCTTGTGGATTTGGAATCATGTCTCAGTAAACTGAAAACAATTTAGTTTTGAGACAGGGTCTCGCTATGTAGGCCCAGGCTGGCCTTGAACTTGCAGCAATCCTCTTGCCTCAGCTTCCTGAGTATTAAGATTACTGGTATGCGCCACCATGCTCCACTATGAAAACAAATTTGTGTGAAAAACTCTACTAGAAGTATATTTCATAATGCATCGAAGGGAAATGGTTTCTAAATCTCAGACACTGCCCTGAGAACTGAAAACTGCTGGTTTGTTTAAACGAGTAGTTTGAAAGCTGGAAGGTTGTTGTTGCTTAATTCCTGTAGAATATTGGAACTGACCAGGAAGGAGAGAATCAGAAAGATACAACTTGAAAACAAGTTCTGTCCACAGTGTTCTCATTGATCACTTTGGAAGATCAAAATTAGTAGCAAGTTCTCAGGCAAATCTCCCACCTTTGATGTTCCACATAGGCGTCTAAAATAGATATTCAATAAACCAAAATTTAAAAATGCACTTTTATAATGGGGATATACAATAGTAAAATCTAATTAAAAATAGTTTTCATTTAATCACAAGTGCTCTAAGTTACTTTTTAAAAGAAAAAAAAAGGATAGGAAATGTTTGTAAGTGAGCTGAAGGAACTTTGGAGGATCATAGTTTGATTGAAAGATGTTAATACAAAATATTATATATGGATAATTTAACAGGCACCTAGGTACCCATCACTGAAAATGAAAAAATAGTAACATTTGTCATAGTCCTTCTGATTATTTTTCACCTTTAAAGAAGCCGTTACAGGGCCGGGGATTTAGCTCAGTGGTTTCTCTGCCTGCTGCGCAAGCGCAAGAACCCAAGTTCGATCCCCGGTACCAAAAAAAAAGCCATTACATTTGAAATTGAATTTCCCTATGTTTTCTTGCTCCAGAATGCTTCTTTCTCCCTTAGAATAAGCACTGTCACAAATTCAGTGTATATGTAATCTGTGTTTTACAGTTTCATCTCATAGAAACAAAGTTTTTTGTATTTTGAGTTTTTTTAGTTTACATAAAAGGTGCCATATGGTGCATCTTATTGCATAATCTGCTTTATTCTCCCCAGTGTTTTGTTTTGGGGACTCAGCATATTGAAACACATAGATCTAGATCACTGACTTTTAGCTCTTCTGTGGTATCCTGCTATGTAAATATAATCAGATCTGTTCCACTGCTCAGTCATTTGAGTTATTGTCAACTTCTTTCTGTTACAAACAGTGCTACCAGGGACGTCCTCAGTATGTTTATCACTAGGCTTTATATCAAGATGGGCTAATTCCTCAAGTGGGCACATTTTCAACTTTATTAGAAGTTGCTAAATTACTCTCCAAAGTTAATGTAGCAATTCTTGATCCTTTAGCAAATGCTGGGTATCTTCGTTGTCATATCCTCACCAGGGCTTAAAACTGGGGGAAATGTGGTCCCGCTTCTTTTACAGATGAGGAAAGAGAAGTGTGTGGGGAAAGAACTTTTACTAGAGTAACACTAAATAACAGAACCAGGACCTAACTCAAGTATAGTTTGACAGCCATTTGCTCTGTTATCCTCGTAGTGTTAATAAACTGACACAGTAAGTTTCATATACCATAATCAAGGTTGTGTCAGGGCGCTGGACTTAGATAAAGAGGCATGAGTTCTACAGACAGACATCTGAGTAGGTGCCATAGCCCGGCACTGTGCTAAAGAGACTTGAAGAGTAATGGGTGAATGGCCTCTGCCACGGAAGAGCACTCAGTGCAGAATAACCTGACATAATTCCAGTGCAGTGTAACTGGTAGTATTTAGGAAGAGACCTATGAACCATGTGGGCATTTCAAGAGTAACTATTGCAAAAGGAATGGAAAGGGCCCTTGAGGTTGGGGTTTCCGGCAGTGTCTTTTCTAATGTCTTCATGTGCCCTCCTTGCCATCATCACTCCAGCAGGCCCCCACCCCCGGTCCGTATGTCTGAGCCTTAGAAAGTATCTTGGCCCATAATTCATGAGTTCGTCTGGACATGTGGACAGGATCTGTGATGCTTCCTGAAGCAGTATGTGAGACAGTGCCTAGTAGATGGTACCCCAGACTCCTGAGTGAACTTGTCCTCATCAGGTGTGCCCAAAGACAAAACTTACTTGTTCCTGCTTCACCTCTGACTTCTTGCCACAGTTCAGTTTTATGACTTCATAGCAACAGTAAGAGCTGATGATAACCCTTCTGAGGCATAGAGTGATTTGAGTTTTACATCCTTGGTCTTTGAAGACCAAGGGGCTGAAACATTAAAAGAATTTTGAGATAAAATTGTGTTGGCAAATTGTGGTCTCTCTTTATCTTTCAGGACATCTCCCATCTTCTCCAGTTTAAGTTCCCAGGGGTGCTTTGAGGTAGTTATGGTCACCTTGCTTGTGTGACTCTTAAACTCGAAGGGTTGTGACAAGCTCAAGGTAGTTTATTATCCCGAGAAGAAGGGTAACCAGGTACATTTTCATATCCACGTTGTTAGTTACTTTTCTCTCATCACTGAGACAAAATACCCAACACCCAAAGTTAAAGCAGGGAAAGGCTTATTTGGCTTACAGTTCGTAGAGGTTTTAGGCCATAATTGGCTGCCTCCAAGGCAGGGTGGCAGAGAGTGGCAATAGTTTATGGCAGCACAAGCAGCAAAAGCAACAAGAGAACTGTACCAGCGCCTTCATGCCCCTTTGGTCTTACTCAAACTACTTAGGACAGGTAGCACTCACACCCTTAGTTCCAGTGCCTTTGAGCCTAGCCCCACCATGACTCAATCACACACTCTAGATTCACCCACCTCTGGAAAAGCATGAGGCTTTGAGGAGACATCTAACACAAGCTATAACACATGTCCTCCACTTTGATACAGTAATGCAAACATTATAATTCCCTGTTAGTTGGGTTTATTTATATATTGTGATTTAGACATGCCTATTCATGGCAGACACTTAAACTTTTGCTTTTGATAGCATCTTGGGTTTCCTGCCTGAGAAGTTCCAGAGTTCTCCTTTTTGTTAATCAGAAATCACATCTGCTCTTGTTTGTGCTCCAAATGATATCGTAGGCCTGCTTCCTAGAGGAGGACTGCACAGTGTAACTGGGGTTTATAGTGACATTCTCATAAGTGACTTCACTTGGAAACCAGTAGGCATCTCACAGTGTAGCAGTGGCAGAATCAGAATCTCAGTCTGTTTGTAGCTTTTTTGTGACCTTGAGTTTTGCGTTCTTTTCAGATTGCAGTGCTTTTGTCCACAAAGGCTGCAGAGAAAGTCTGGCCTCCTGTGCAAAGGTCAAAATGAAGGTAAGACATTTGTGGCTAAAAGAAGGCTTTAAAGAAAAAACCCTTAAAGTTAAAATAAGAGAGTATAAATTAGCAAAATCCTTAGGAATTAAGAGTTGAGGTCTCAGTTTTTATTTAATCATTGGTACTAACTTTAAGACCAAAATAATTTTTCTCTAAAATGGTCAGTTCAGGGGCTGGGGATTTAGCTCAGTGGTGTCACCGCCTGCCTCGCAAGCACAAGGTCCTGAGTTTGATCCCCAGTACCCCCTAAAAAAAAAGATCAGTTCTCAGTTTTCTCAGGAATTTTAGGCTTTTGGAAAAGAAATTCTTTCAGAATTTCTATGTGTTAAATATGCTGTTCTCTGTGATTTTAATATTTGTGTTGCTCTTTTTAAAAATTTATTTTTATCAGTACATTTGTAATATATGATTACATTCACTTTGAGGAGTTGATACATGTACATAACACATCTTAATTCTTTTTCTGTTTCTATTAAAGTGAGTTTTTAAAAACCATGTCTGCAGGCCTGTTCTGCTATTCACACACTTGGCTTCTTTATTTGGGACTGTGAGGGCAGTGGATAGAAATCATGGGCTTGTGATACACTGATGAGCAGGGGGCTGCTCTGTTTAGACCCATCGTGTGTGTTCCACTTTTCTTCACAAGTACATGCAGATCATATGATCATATGATATAGTAATACAAAGTGTCGATTATATGGTGGTACCTGCTCTGAGCATGCTATATAATAATGTACACTGATTTTCCAGAAACTCTTAAAAGAAGAATATGGGAGCTATGGATGTATCTCTGGGGTAGAGCACTTGCCTAGCACCAGTGAGGCCCTGTGTTCAATTCCCTGCACTGGGGGAGGGGCTGGGCTTGGGGGGATACCTTTAAAGTAACTTGTGTGCGCTGTCACCCATAAATGTCTTTCCATTCCTTGTCACAGAGACTTTCCAGTTTCATCTCTACAGATACACAATGTGTTGTTGTATGAGTCATCTATAATCAGATACGCCTATCTAGTACAATGGCCTCAATCTTGAGTGTGTATCAACGTTATCTCAAGGGCTTACAAAAAAGAAATTCTGGAATGGAGTCCAGGAATTCGCATAGCTTGATAAGTTCCTAGATGATGCTAATAGTCCTTGGACCTTACTTTAAGAAGCAATGAAGTAGCGTAAAGAAGGCAAACTTCTGTAACCCAGACTTATTCAGCCCACAGTCATATATTTTGTTTACATCATGAAGTATGTTTTTTAATTACTGCATTTATTTAAAAATCATATTTCATATCAATTTCTGATTTCTCCTGGAAAGTTGGAAGGCCTCACAAGCCCAAGCCCACTGGTATTTCCCATTACCCAGCACTCCCAATTCACCTGCCATTTTTCTCTTTTTTCCATAATACTTACTACCTTCTCAGCATCTGTATTTATCTGCCTTTATTTATTAAATTTTTTGATTATCTGAATCTTTCTTTAACTAGAACATAAGCTTCCAGACTCACTAGCGAGCCTGAAGCAGGCATCTTTGATCCATTAATAGCCTGAGAATGTAGCATGGTGTCAAGCTTATACATCTTTAAATGTTGGAAGATTGAATGGCAAAAAGCAACTACACCTGAGTGGCCACTGCCTCTTTTTGCACAAAAGGATATACAAGTTCCATATTGTCACTTCCCAACTTCTGTTACTTTTGTTACTTGCCTGACCCCACAGTATTTGAGTTCATGTCTGATAAAATTTATTGCTGTTTTGAACATACTGGATTCCACAGAACAATGACAGGACAGATAATAGCATTGCCTGTATATAAGTGTATAACCTAAATAAGGAATTCTTTTTGAATTGGAAGCAACCTGTTTTCTCTAATAATTTGTTCAATTAGAATGCTATAGTCTGCGATTTCTTGGTTTTTTTTTTTTAAGACATTGGCAATTGAACCTAGGGTCTTTGCACTGAGCTATAATCCCAGCCCTTTTAAAATTATATAATTTTGAGACAGGGTCTCCCTAAGTTACCCAGGCTGGTCTTCAGCTTGTGGTACACCTCCCTCAGCCTCCCCAGAATGCTGAGATTATGGAAGTGTCCCACCAAAACTGGCTTGTAACTTCTTGAAATATTTTTGATATATGTCAGACAAAAGTCTTAACTAAAATGAGCATTTTACCAAAGAATTTGACACCTTATAAATGCTACTCACTGGAGAAACAGAAAGTCATTGATGCTCCTCTTGAGGAACTGCCAGTCTAGTGGAAAGATAGACAAAACACTTTCCATAAATAAGGAAAAGCTATATGAGCGATATGCCGGGTTTCCCTGTTTGTCAGTTGCTGCCTGGGGTGAGAAGAGGAAAGGACCTAATGGCTGGCTTTATGAAGGAGGTAGTACTTAAACCATCTAGAAATGGAAGACTGCCAAGTGTAGAAAGAGAAGAAAAACAAGCCTGGGAGAAGAAACAGTACCTGCAGCACTGAGTGCTCAGCAGGCCCAGAGGGTGGCAAGTGGGTGTGACAGGGCCACAAGGTGCTGCTGGCTAGTGCAAAAGAGAAGCCAGAAAGCAGGCTGAACCATTCTCTTTTCATTCTAGGCTGCTCTAAACATGGCAGAGTTGTCAGTGCAGTCTTCATGTGTTTATTCTGTTTCTTTAGCAGCCCAAAGGGAACTTCCAGGCACAGGACACATCATCACTGCCTGTCATGAGAAACAAGCGTAAGTAGCCCACCTCTCAGAGTAGTTTTGATTTGATTGGTTCCATTGTGTGTTGTTCATTTCTTAACCCTCATCACTATTTGAATACCTATTCTGCTTTTAAGGCACTGTTGTTTTGTTCTGCAGATTCGTTGGCCAGTAGTGTAGCATTATAGCATCTAGCCATCTTCGAAGGCCTCTGTAACAGTGCGTGCATTATCTTCAAAGGCAGGACTGCAGCCTGTGTGTGAGCAGGTCCCGTGTGCAGCCCATTACCTCACAGTTATATGAATCAAATGAAATCTTGCTTGTTAAATGTGTTTATTAACAGTGAAGTTATATAAATGGTTTATTCCTCTACCCCACCCCGAGGACAAGTGGTATACCAAATCGAGTAAATCGTACTCTCCCTTCATATCAAACTATCTTCAGTCTATCTGAGGCTTTTCTTTGGTTTTACTTCATATTTTTCACTTTTCATTCTTCACCTTCTACTCATTTTTTCCTATCTGCCCTGCCTTTAGACATATGCATATCTTGGGAGGGCTCTTAATTCTTTCCGCTAAATATAAATTAGACTATTTCACTTTTGCATATGTATTCTTATTTTTTCACTCTATTATTTTGAAGTTATGCATGTTACTATTACAAGCTGTTGTTTCAGACTGCTGCTGCATGATCTCTTTCATAAGCATAGATCACATTTTAAATTATCACTTGCCCTCAAATGTTTTAAATTGCTTCCAACTCTTATCATAAATAATGTAGTAAGGGCTATCTTCTTAATTGGCTCCCTGGGAATCTATATGAGAATTTTCCAAGGCAGTGTTTTTCAAATTGAAATTCCAGGATCAATTAGACATACATATTCTTGGGCTTTACCAGACCCTACCAGAAACTCTGGGGGTGGAGCTCAATGATCTGTGTTTTAATAGATTCTCTAGATGATCTTGATATTCTCTTAAGTTTGAGAATCACTGCTATATGCTGTAGTTCTGAGTTCTTCCAGACAGCTCCAGAATGGCTATGCCACTCTATACTCCCACAGAATGTGAATTCCCTTCAGACATATTAAGTCTGGTTATGTGTCTTTACATTTAGATGACTATAAAAAATGCTTTGCCAGATTGACATCCACTTCCATTTATGATCCAGCCCATTCCACATGCCTTTTGCGAGTCTAAAACTCTTTTTCCTGTGAGATTATCTTTTGTTTCAGAAACCTATTTTCTTCCACAGCAGATAAAAAAAATTTTTTTAAGTGCCTACTATGTGCAGGTTTCTTTATGTGTATTACCTCTGACCCACACAAATATGTATTCCTATTTTATCTCACTGAGTCAGGATAGTAATTGAAAGTATCATTTATGGGTTCAGGTTACATAGGCTGAGTCCTACTAATTAGCTTTGTAACCTTGAATGTTACTAAATCTCTGTGCCTCATTTTCCTCCTCTGTAAAAGAGGGGTGATAAATCAGGCTTATCAGGGTGGAAGTCAGGCTTAAATGAGATTATAAAGTACTCAGTGGCGGGCACTCCAGAATTTGGCGGCAGCACCAGCAGCAGCATCACAGTTGATTGTGATAAGGCTCAAAGGCACAAAGTAACTTCCCCAATGAGCTGTTAGATTGGTTTCAAACAAGGCAAAGCTGTTGTTTTCAACCTCCTCTGCTGCCTCTTAGATCCAACTTGTTCCTTATAACTTTTAGGACCCTACATAACATTCTGCTTCTGTCATCTTCTCCACTCCTTTGTATACAGTTCTTCTCATCATAATATCCTCTCTTTTTCCCCTGACCTGTCCATATCCCCACCATTCTTCAAGAGCTACTGTTTCTTCCTGTTATATTTTATTTGCTCCCTTACCCCCTCCCCCAGCTTTTGAAACTCTCAAACATGCTTCAGACTCTTCACACTGAAGCATATTTTCTTTTCCACCAATTGCTCTAATTCTCTGTGGGGGCAGGGCCCGTGTCTCAAACTCTCTATGTACTCCCTACAACAAGGTGTTAGAATATATCCTGTTTTGGGTACAGTGTTTTATTGTTTTGTCTAAAATAGAATTTGAATTGGAAATTATTATATTAATATCTGTTAAACCAAAAGCATCCTGAAACAACAGCCACCCCAGTCTTACTGCCTTCAGCTCTTGACATTCCTGGCATAGGCAGATAATGGAGTTCATGTCTGGGGCACAAGCTCAGTTGTCAAGGGGAAATGACTTATTAACCATGTGCCAATATGACTGCTTTAGCAAATTAGAGCTCCAGTTTTCTTTCTGGTCATATTAAAGAGAAATACGCAGTATGAAAACCAAATAGCTTTGTGACATTAAAGTAATACTACATTTTCTTCATCCATAAATTAAAGAAATTGGTCAAAATTTATGCTCTTAGTGATTGAAAGAATCACTTGGGGAGCTGCAATGTATGTATACTCCTAGGTCCCACCCCATTGGACAAAATGGGGCTGGGAATTTCATACCTAATAAGTTCTTCAGATATTTTATGAAGGAGTTTTAAAAAGCATTAATCTTAGTTATCTCTAAGATTCCTTTTATCCTTCAAATCTTTTCAATCTTATTTTATTTTTTATTAATTTACATGTTTAAATATTAAATACCTTATCATAAATTTTTATCCTCACCTAATTTTTATCCCACATCAGAAACTCTTCTTAGTTTTTCTTTATCTTCCAGAGTTACCATATTAAAGCAGATATTAACTTGGATTATTAATTTTTTCAAGCAAAAGAGATAGCCTATTATGTACTTTGTTCTTTCCATTGATATTTTTATTTCCCCCTCTAATACACATTTTAGAGGTCTGTGTCAGTACATGGAGTGTGTCCTCATGTTGCTAAGCTGCATCATATTCTAATATATGAGGTACTGTGACTTACTAACCAGTATCTTAATACTCATTTATGTCATTTGCAGTCTTTTGCTTTTATCAACAGTGTTGCATTGAATAAGTTTGGACATGTATCCTTTCAGACATGAGTATATCTCAGAGAATATAGGCATTTACAGTTTCAGTAGTTACTTGGACACTGTCCTCTGTAGTTTTTGTACCAACTCACACTCCAAAGGGAAATCTGTTTTAAAGCATTTTGCTTCTATTTGGCATTTTAAAAATACATCAGTACTAGGTAGGCATGAATAGGTGATGTTCAATTAATGTCCATTCTGCCTTTATAGCCTCACAGCCCAAAGAGCGCCCCCGATCTGCAGTCCTCCTGGCTGAAGAAACAATGGCTCCCCCAGTGTTCGCTAGCAGACGGTCCCAGCAGAGTGTTTCACTCTCCAAAAGTGTCTCCATACAGAACATCACTGGGTAAGTGGAGGTTTAGCTAGTACAGTTGACACCTGGGTGACAGGAGCATAATAATCACATCATTTGACAAAAAGATGCTTCTTTGGAGAAACATGCATAAAATAATGGGTTTAGTACATGGTGGGTTTTGGAGAAAGGAGAAGGGAGATTGTGGATTGGATGCACACACAAAATGGCTGCCATTTTGTGATAGTTATCTCCTTTAAACACCATTAACAGACTGGTTGCTCTGGGTATTTGTACATGGTCAGTCCCATTTTTGAAGAGCCTGAGTTCTGATATATGTGCTGCCAAAGCAAGCACTAAGAGCCTGAGTTCTAGAAAGATGACTTAGTTCAAAATAAGAAAGAATAGGGAAAAGACAATAATATATAAATTTTTGTTTGTAGCTACATATTTACATTGTCGAGTATCACACTTTTCTT
>NW_004624768.1:13074551-13100328 GCF_000247695.1 Heterocephalus glaber
TACCTAAAACAGTCTGTCTTGAATCATAGTAGAACTTCCAGCTACCATTTAGGGTTTTCAGGTACTCATTTAAGAATATGAACACTCAGGCTGGGGATTTAGCTCTGTGCCTGCCTCGCAAGCACAAGGTCCTGAGTTTGATCCTTGGTGGTGGTGGTGGGGGCTTATGAACACGCTTAACAATGTATATTACAACAATATAAATGTACTTTCGTTCTCAGAGTTGGCAATGAGGAGAACATGTCAAATACCTGGAAATTCTT
This sequence comes from Heterocephalus glaber, assembly GCF_000247695.1. The sequence continues at coordinate 13,074,815 of NW_004624768.1, forward strand.
GTCTCACTCAACAGACTCACTAAATAAAATCAGCAAGGTCAATGAGTCAACAGAATCACTTACTGATGAGGGTAAGAGGGAGTCATGGCCTATACAGTATTACGTGCCTCTGTAAAGACTGTATTGTGTTGTAAATACTAGTGTTAATGCATCTTCCTTACTTGGAAGATTCTTTAAGTTATAAATCTTCAAATGCATTTTAATGAATTGGTAATCACTCTTAGCCAATTGTGAGCTGTCCTTTGAAAGATGGCATTGATTTTAATGTGGGCATACTCTTTACTACAAATGCTTTTTCCTCCCCTAGACTTTTGTACATTTTCATTTCTAGCTATCTTGGCATAATTGTAAGTCTCCTCTCTTCAATTATGTAAAAGTAGCAGGTCCTTTTTAGATAGTAGGAATTATATCTTAATAATGTTTGATTCATGTCATGTTTGTCATTCTTAACCAGTCTCGAATATAGTCTGTCATTCCCAAACAGGACATTAATTCTTCTCTAGTACTAGGATATGCTTTCCATGAATGTCCCCTGTATCAGTTCAGAGTACTTGGGTCTAATTTATCATCTTTAGAAAAGTCTAGCCTGGCTTTTTAGAGGTCACAGAGCCAAGGTTCTCATTTGACTTTTTGATATTTTGAGGAGTAGGTACAGACATGAATGAAGGACAACTAATGGGAGACTTTGAGATTGATTCCAAACAGCTAGAAGCAGAGTCCTGGAGTCGGGTGGTGGACAGCAAGTTTCTGAAACAGCAAAAGAAAGATGTGGTCAGACGACAAGAAGTAATTTATGGTAAGATTCTTTATTTTGCTCTGCTTGTATTCTATTTGCATTGTCAAACATTTTTAAGCTGGTGATTTATTTGGCTATGAAAAATTAGTTTTTGAGTATGGGGTGCTTTAAAGGTTTTTTCTTAAAACTTTTGTGGTATGGAAACATGGTCTTGTTGGTATCCTTCTTTCTTACCCTGTTGGTTGTTCTATTGAACATTTAACTAGAAACATGAGTGCTTAGTGTACAGCCGTCCTAGAATGAGATCTCTTATGAAAATGCAGTGTAGTTCCTCAGCCACAGTGGAAAGTAGGTGGAACACAAGTCAGTTATAGGAACTAAGAACACATTCAAAAAGAGAGGGGCTGAATCCAATGAAGATCTCTTTGGAAACCATTATTTAAAACTGTCAGAATCCAGTATAGCTATCATCAGAAAAGAGTATTCAGTTATGTGAAAGATAAGAGTACTTAGGGGAGGGGCCGGGGATTTGGCTGTGGTGCCCCACCTGTCTCATAAATGCAAGGTCCTGAGTTTGATCCCAGGTACCAAAAAAAAAAAAAAGACTACTTGGGGGAAATACAGCCATTGACCCAGTTTTAAGGTTTAAATTGGGCTCCACACCTTATGACTGGAGTTAAATGATCTTTGAAGGACCCTCAATCTCCTTCTTCCTTCTAGAGTTGATGCAGACAGAGTTTCATCACCTGCGCACCCTCAAGATCATGAGTGATGTGTACAGCCGGGGGATGATGACAGAGCTCCTCTTTGAGCAGCAGATGGTGGAAAAACTGTTCCCAAGTTTGGATGAGCTAATCAGTATTCATAGCCAGTTCTTTCAGAGGATCTTGGAGCGGAAGAAGGAATCTCTGGTGGATAAAAGTGAAAAGAACTTCCTTGTGAAGAGAATAGGGGATGTGCTTGTAAATCAGGTGAGCAAAGGGAATGATTTCAGGTTCTTCTCACATGCTTCGGGGAAAGAGTGAACCCTTGGGGCTCAGGAGGCGCACACTCACATCTGTGTAAGCTTGGGGAGGTGATGTCACCTCTCTGACCCTTGATTTCCTTTTCTGTAAAATGAGGACAGTATGCTATTTTAGAAAGTTTAAGGGAGTGTGTATGTAAAATACCTAACATGGTAGATGCACAATACAGTTATTCTTCTCAGAATCCATTCCATCATCAGAAGCAATATAGTTTAAGAAATCAAAGGGTACTTGTTGGGAAACTTCATCTTTGCCCCATTGCTCAAATCAAAAGGATCTCATTTAAAAACCAGCTGAAGCATAGAAAATTAAGCAGCTATCTATGAATTATTTCATAAAACACGTATTACTGATAATTTTCATCAAGGTGTGCTATGATTTCATTCCACTCCAAAAAAATTTCATCTAAAAATTATTTCATTACTTTTATATATTGTCATAGGCAGCTTTTATTGTTTCTTTTTAAAATATTCTCCTTAAAAAAATGTTACAAGTGGGCTGGGGATTTAATTCAGTGGTGCCGCCACCTGCCTTGCAAGCCCAGGGTCGCGAGTTTGATCCCCTGGTACCAAAAAAGAAAAAAGTTACAAGTATAATCTTAATAGTAACAGGAGTATAACACAGGCAAATGACTCAGTCTTTTTCTCCAGCAAATCCCTGCTTCTATGTAGAAGAGAGGCTTAATTGCTGGAGCAATTGGAGAATTGGAAGTTTTGTCCTTTCCTTGTATTTTTGAGCCCATACCTCTCACTTTATCACTTTATTAGTGTATTCATTCACTCTTCAAGTATTTAGAAAACATCTACTGAATGACAGGTCAGACTACTCAGGTGAATATGTATGGCTTGGACATTTGTCCGAGTGAACTCCTGTTCTGGGAGTAAAAAAGGCACACTTTGAAATAAATGCAAATTCTGTGTAGTAAAGTGCATTTCCAAAATGCACAATCAACAAGGTGTTTGTAAAAGATAGGGACTAAAAGGAAAACCTACAAATGAGAACCATTCCTCCCCCTAAACATCCCCTTTACCAAATATTTTCCATTTCTCTTTCTGCCCCTCCTCTCTGCCTTCAGGACCAGGGACCTCATCTAACCTTCGCTGTGTTGTTGTATTTATATACATCCCTTAAGATCTTTGGTGCTAGTTTCATAGTGTCTTGTTTGTTACTCTCTGTGCCATTGCTAGGGAACCCTTTAGGGAACTTGCTTTACCATTTGAGCAGATAACATAATCTCTTTGCCTCAGCTTATCCATTGGTAAATGAATAAAGGAAAAACTACCCTGAACCTTCCAATTTTTTGGTAAGGATAAATTTGTGTTGCCTCCAGAGATTTTTCTCACTATATAGAAATCAGTGTTTGACATGCATCATATAGACTACCCATAAGCTCATTGACTTACACCAACATATATCTTCAGATAGACCTTTGAGATTGTACATATTTGGGAATGATTTAAGAGCCATGAAGAATTATTAGAATTATCACTTCTCGGCCTTTTGGCTAAGATCAAGTATAGAATTATTAGAACTGCCTGCCTGAAGGAAGTTGGATAAGCAGATCGCTAGATAATGAAGCCCGTTTCTGGTATCTACAGTATCTAATTTATTAAAGTTGAATTTCTAAGACTTATGTCACATGAAAAATTTCTAATGAACCTTGTTATTTTCTACTGTATTCATAACAAGTGGAAGAAAACATTTTATAGTGTTTATGTGGATGGTAAATAAGAATTTGTTTTTATTTCTTAAATATATGTAGCAGCTTTATTGAGATAAAATTCATCCACCATACAATCCACCCATTTAAAATGTACAGTTAAATGGTTTTTAGTATGTTCACAATTGGGCAGGTATGACCACAGTTAGTTTTAAAACATTTTCATCACCCTAAAAGGAAAACCTATAAACCTATACTCGCCTATAAATTCCAGCACTCTGGGTAGCTGAAACAGGAAGACTACAAGTTTGAACCCCACCTTGGCAGCTTAGTGAGACCCTGTCTCAAAAAATAAAAATTGGCCCGGGGATGTAGCTCAATCCAAAGGCCCTGGGTTCATTCCCCAGTATCCATCCCCCAAACCCTACACTCATTGGTACTCATCCACATATGCCACAAACACCAAACTGTGCTCGTCCTAGGCTACCACTAATACACATTTTTGTCCTTGTGAAACAGTGTGGTCCTTTGTGAATGGTTTTTTACTTGGCCTAATGCTTTGAAGGTCCATCACAAATTATAGCACGATTCATTCTTATGGCCCAGTAATAATCCATTGCATGGATAGCATCTTTTATTTGTTAATAATCACATTATTTCCACCTGGATACTATTCTGAATACTGCTGCCATGAACATTGGCATATAAATTTATGCTCATTGTATGTTTGGGGGTCTACATCTAGGAGTGAAATTGCTAGGTCTTATGAGAACTGTATGTTTATGTATGCTTTTGATAAAGCACAAACTGTTTACTAAAGCTGCTGTATTAGTTTAATCTTTGAGGAAAACTTACAAGGAAGTACTCTTGGCTTTTACAAATAGAGTAGAAACTTTTTACAAAATAGTAATATAAATTTACACTGAGTTACAGCATAATCACTGTTCTCTTTTCTCTGCAGTTTTTGGGTGAGAATGCAGAACGCTTAAAGAAGACATACGGCAAGTTTTGTGGGCAGCACAATCAGTCTGTAAACTACTTCAAAGACCTTTATACAAAGGATAAGCGTTTTCAGGCCTTTGTAAAGGTATACATGGAAGCCTCCATCATTGTCAGGAATAATGCATCATTGTTGGTTTTAGGTGGTCGTCTTCCTTATATAGTCCCTAATAGTTTGTTTATCCCATTGTAGAAGAAGATGAGCAGTTCAGTGGTAAGGAGGCTGGGAATCCCGGAATGCATATTACTTGTAACCCAGCGGATCACCAAGTATCCAGTTTTATTCCAGCGAATATTGCAGTGTACCAAAGGTGAGTCTCATTTTTAAACTTAGTCTTGTAGACCAGTGGTCTGCTCCTGTGTGTCCAGTAGCACTAGAGACCACTTCAGAAGAGCTGTTTCATAGACTGATAGGTCCTGTGTTTCATCTTGAAAATTCTTTTTTTGATTTAACACTGGGAATGTTGTCACTGGACATTGAGTGGGTGACAGCAAGAAGGAAAGGAAGCACTCACTGACTCCATCCAGACTTCCCTTATCAGACTGCCCTGGGAGACAAGTCCCACCATCTCTCAAGTCTAGAATTGCTGCTGTTTCTCATTTAATCAGTATTTCTCTCTCTTGGCTATTCCTGCTTCCAGCCAGTTAGATTATGAAGTAATTACATTAAAGATTAGGTAAAACAGGGCCAGGGTTTTAGCTCAGTGCTTCTGCCGCCTGCCTCGCAAGCACAAGGTCCTGAGTTTGATGCCTGGTACAAAAAAAAAAAAAAAGATTAGGTAAAACAAAGATATAAATAACATGTTGCTCCTCTCTCTATTACTCTTCCTCCCTAAGAATGGTTTCTTTTATTTTAGAATAGAGCACGTAATTGCATGTCATCCATACCATTGAGTGCTTTTTTCTTTAGAATTAAATTTATGGCAGCCAGAGAGATGGGCCCGTAACCTCTGCTGCTTTAGTTTCACTCTCATAGCATAACTTCAGAGGGAAAATAATGGTGTGGTAGACTAGGAAGGCACAATCTCTTCTCTTACTCTGGTCTGAAAGGAGCCATTAAAAACAGCATTGTTGTTCCTCCCAAGAAAATGAAGTGGAGCAGGAAGACCTGGCTCAGTCCTTGAGCCTGGTGAAGGATGTCATTGGAGCGGTGGACAGCAAAGTGGCAAGTTACGAAAAGAAAGTACGTCTCAATGAGATTTATACAAAGACAGATAGCAAGTCAATCATGAGGATGAAGAGTGGTCAGATGTTTGCCAAGGAGGATTTGAAGCGGAAGAAGCTGGTGCGCGATGGTAGTGTGTTTCTGAAGAGTGCAGCAGGAAGGTTGAAAGGTAAAGCTCCACTTGCTTCTGTCTAAGTTGTTGTGGCTCAGGAGATTAGGGAGAATCCAAGTGCTTTTGTTGGAAACCCATCACCAGATTTTCTATCAGAAAGGACTAGTTTTGCGATAGTTTACAAAAATCATATGAAATACAAGAAGAAAAGGAAATGATGCAGCCAAGAAAAAAGGAAAATAACAGTTTTTAAAAAGAGGATATGATTAATACCAATTTGTAATCTAGGTGTAGTGGCACACACTTGGAACCCTAGCACTTGGGAGCTGAGGCAGGAGGATTGCCATGAGTTCAAGGCCAGTATAGGTTACATAGTGAGTTCAAGGCCAGCCTGAACCACATAGCAAGATCCTGTCTCAAAAAAGATTAATACCAACTTGCAAGCTGTTTAAATGCATACTCCCTTCCAAGAGGTGAGCAGACACTGTGGGGTTGTGATTGTGGCAAAGTAATTGCAATTTCCAGGAGGGAGAGACAGTCAGTGACAGTTGATAGAAGTCTGAAATTAAAATATATCACTTGTTCCTAGAGATGTTAGAGGGATTTATGACTTCTGAGATAGAGAAAAGTGAATTTAACTCATATCAGCTACCTTATTACACTTTATGATATGCATATCCTTTAATTTTTTGTACAGTAAGTTATTTTCCACTTTTTTTTGTTTAAATTCTTTTATTGGTACATTTTAGGTATACAGTACATTTACATTTATCATTAGGTACTTGTACCCATACATGATGTATCTCCCTTCCCTATTTATAAAGACTTTGTTTCCATTTTTTCCTTTTCTCATAATTTTTCCTTTCCCTCTTTTCCTTTCCCCTTCCCCTCTCACTTCCACTACCCCTTTGGACCTTTTCTTCCTATTTCAAATTATAAATTATTCATTTTAATTATTTTAATCCTTATTTACACTTTCAGTTTCTCACACTAGAAAAACTATTCGCTATTTACACGTGTGTCCTATTTCACTTAAGAGTATGGCCTCAATATGCATCCATTTAGCTGTAAATGTCTCTAGTTTCTGGTTCTTTATGGCTGAGTAGTACTCCATTTTATAAAAGAACCACATCTTTATCCAGTTTGCAGTTGATGGGCACTTGGGCTGTTTCCAAGCTTTAGCTATTACAAACTGTGCCGTTATAAACATGGGTGCACATATATCGCTGTGGTATGATTCTTTTAATTCTTTGGGGAAGATCCCCAACAGGGGAATAGCTGGGTCAAATGGGACCTCTAGCCCTGGTTCTTTGAGGTATCTCCATACTAATTTCCACAGTGGTTGCACCAGTCTACACTCCCACCAACAGTGGAGCAGGATTCCTCTTTCCCCACAACCCTACCAGCATTTGTTATTGGTTGATTTCTTGATAGCAGCCATTCTTTCTGGGGTGAGGTGGGATCTCAGCTTGTTTTCATCGGCATCCCTCAAATGACCAGTGATACTGAACATTTTTTCATATGTTTATTTGCTGCTTTTACTTCTTTGTCTGAGACCCTTTTGGTTTTAATCTTTGCTTTTCAAATGGTCAACCTAGGTAGATTAAAGAAAGGAGAAGTTGTTTTGTTTTTGTTGTGCTAGGCAAGTGCTCTGCCAGGGAACCACACCCACCTGTACTCTATGGGCCTCTGTGAGCTCTGGCTGTACTAGCAGCCTTGAGTGTACTACCCTTTCTCACTGGCCTCAGTAAGCTGAGGACACAAAACAGGACCAGTCAGCCGCTCAGCCCCAGTGGCATAGATGGAGGTGGAGGGGAGTGTGCTGCTCTGGGCTTTGAGGTGTAGTGATGTAGTAACTGCTCTCAGTGTACCCAGGTGTCCCTGATATAGAGTCTCAGCATGCTTAGAACAGAAGTCCCAGGCAGTCAGCTGAATTCTAGCATCAATGATGTTGGAATCAGAATGAAGAGACTTAAAAAGAGGCAATTGCTGGCCAGTGATGAGAGCTGCAGTAGAAGACAGGTGAGGACAGCAGTTGAGGCAAGTCTTAAAGGATGAAGAGGAAGGTTTCTAGCAGGTAGGGAGAAAGTGATCCTGGTCCTGGGCAGAATAAGGTGGAAGCATGGAGTGGGAAGGGCTAGGAACCCATGGTAGGCAGCCGGGCCTCTCAGACAGGTATCAAGTGAATGACAGCGGCATTGGATAGCAGGCCGGTAGGAACTCCTAGGCCTCACTGTGGTGGAGCACACTCCAGACTGCAGGGCTGACGGGCATTACCCCAGTGGGTGTGGGCCAAGCATTCACCATAGGGGTTTAAGTAGGAAAGGGGTGCACTCTGGGCAGGGGTTTAGAGCCTATCAGAAGTGACAGGGTCTCAGGAAGCTCTTGAGTGACTCAGAAAGTGGTGGCCCAGCCTACAGTGCAATGGAAGGCTCGGAAATGAAGGCAGGATCACATCAGAGACAAGAGACAGCCCTTGCTTCCACCAGCCAGCTATTCTGTGATGATCCTGAACTTTGGCCTCTTTCCACACTGCCCCTTTGAAATTGTCTTTTAAGCAGCTGACAGTTTAGAAAAATCTGCTCTGTCTTATAAGGACCTGGATTTCTAGCGCTGCTGCTGTTTGGAGCTGGTGCTTTATTACTTGCTTTATGTGGAAGTTTATTCATTCCCAAAATTAAAACTGATGGATTCCAGCTGTTGCAGTAGAGTTGTGGTCAAGCCAAAATGGTAGGTTTTGTTTGAGATACCTCCAGGGGAGATAGGACCAGGCGTTTAGTCATTTTCACCCCTAAGTGAACTCATGCCAAGAACAGCCATTACTGTGTTGAGTCCCCTTTGAAAGGGGTGGGATTGTTTTTCTCTCATCCACTGACAGTGATCATATAAACTTGTGTTTTTGATTTTTTTTTTTTTTTGGCAGACACCTGAATTATTTAAAAGTAAAAAAATAAAGTTGTCAAAACTGATAGTGCTTGGAAAATTACTGTAGTCTAGGCTGAGGAGTTAGACTTCCCTAGGAAGCAAACATCCTTACTTCCATTTCTTCATAGCTTTACAGTCAATTCCATGGAAAAGGGATTCTAGCTGGAGCAGAATTAAAGAAAAAAAACAGGAGGAGCTGTGTAAATTATTTCCATCCTTTTACCCAAAGGAGTCATAGGCTCCACTTTCCAGAGTGAAGATATACATAGGGGTTAGCCTGTTAGCTCTCAGTAGATGGCATGGAGATGTCAGACTGTCTGTAAGGGAGCAATGACAAATTCTTCTGTTTTGCTTTGTTTTGTTTTTGAGAAGGAGCTGCTATGGATGGAATCTAGGGCTTCACACATGCTAGGAATGCATTCCGAGATACACCTATCCCCTTGGTTTTAGTTCTAAAGAAGAGGAGAAAAGAGCTGTTGCCATGGGATAGAGAAATAGAAGAGTGGACTACTACTTGTGGGAGTTGGGGGTAGACCCTGTATTTGTTTTTACTTATGAGGCCACAGGGTGTGTCTGGAGGCCATTCTTACTCTTTTGGGGTATCAAAGAAGTCTCCTTTTCATTAGACTTAGATAGTTCTATGCATCACCTTTGGGCAGCTTTCCTGGTTGCTGTTTCCTGTTACTGTAAATCAGTTTGAGAAAGAATTACTAACAATATTTGGTGAATATGTTGCTATAGATTGATGTTTAACATCTGTTGGTGTCTGTCTTTTGGCACTAGGGTGTGCACTACATCCCTAACCCCTCGTTTTTTTGTCACACTAAGTCCCTAAAGTGCTCAGACTGTGCTCAAAATTTATGATCCCTGCTGCCTAAGCCTCCCACAGTGCTGGGATTATAGGTCTATGCCACCATGCCAGGCTTGAAGAAGTCCAGTTTTGAAAATCAAAAGTATTTCATTCTTAAAATTTTGCCTTTAATATATATTTTCTCAGGACTGAGTACTTAAGCTTTTCTGAGACAAGGCTTTGTTGGTGAACCACATTTTTATTGTTTTTTAATTTTTTTGGGTACCGGGGATCGAACTCGGGACCTTGCGCTTGTGAGGCAGGTGCCAGAACCACTGAGCTAAATCCCCAGCCCCTGGTGAGCCACATTTTTAAATGACTGTGAAAGTCTGATATCCAGATCTGAATTATACAGAACCATCAAACCAGTTGCCTTGGGATGGAGTGTGATCTTAGAACATGGGGTGTGTCGCTGAATACCCTTCAGTAAAACCCTGACTTTGATTAACTGTTAAGTAGTCATTGTTCTCTTTTCCCATTTCCACTTTCCAGAGGTTCAGGCAGTTCTGCTCACTGACATTTTAGTTTTCCTTCAAGAAAAAGACCAGAAATACATCTTTGCATCACTGGTAAGCTGAGCTGTTATTTTCTTCTGTTCAGAATTAATAGTATTCAGAAAAGCTAGGTTAGATATGGAATGTAAACACTCTATTATGGCTTGCCCACTTTCTGAAAATTAATTTATTCAGGACAGAGTCATCTCAGTAATCTCTTATAAACCTTTGTGGTTTTCTGTTGTTTCTCCCTACTGCCAAAATTATTTTCCTGTTCCCTCCTGATCCTTTTGCGTACCCTGAACATATTTGCTTATTTGATTTAGTTAGAACTCTGTCACTGAAAAAAAAAAGAAATCTGTCACTGGAGTATTTCTCACACACACCCAAAATGATGCTTATGTATGAAATTGTTGACCAGTATTTCTGTGGGGAACTTGGAAAGATTCATCATGTAGAAAACATCACTAGAACCTTTATGGCCATAAACGATCATCTCCTTTTTTTGGAAATCTTCTATTTGTTAAAATTTGCATGAAATAATGAGATGTTTCTCTTTATCCTAAAACTACCATTTTTATTAAAACTATATGCATTTAAAGCAGCATCTGAACTAACATTAGGTGAAATGTATCCTTAAGAGTTAAAACATTGTATACATTTCTTCTGTTTGCCCTCTCCCATTTTTCCAGGACCAGAAATCAACAGTGATCTCTTTAAAGAAGCTGATTGTAAGAGAAGTGGCACGTGAGGAGAAAGGTCTGTTCCTAATCAGTATGGGGGTAAAAGACCCAGAGATGGTGGAGGTCCATGCCAGCTCCAAAGAAGAGCGGAACAGCTGGATTCAGATCATTCAGGATACAATCAACACCCTGTAAGCGAAACACCAGGGCCCAGCCCACCTAGCCCTCCTAATACCTTTGTGTGCCATAATACACTGGGCAGTAAGCAGAGTTAGTGACATCTTAGGAATTTGTTGTTTCATCTTGTTTTCTTTTGGTTGGTTAGGAACAGAGATGAAGATGAGGGAATTCCCAGTGAGAATGAGGAAGAAAAGAAAATGTTGGACACCAAAACTCGGGAGCTAAAAGGTAAACTGGTGGAAGTGGTATGAGGCCCTTGTCTGTGGAATGTCTGCAGTTGCAGATGGCTGCTAGTGGTGTCCAGAGGCCCTGGCTGCACTCAGTTCAGGGCTGTCTCAGCAGCCTCAACAGCAGGGAGATGAACCGCTTTGAACACAAGAGTCCTGGTAAAAAGTGGCTGTGTGAATGATCCACTGCTAGGTAAAGGGAACGTTGGTTGTCTTATCTCAGTATCACTGCTCTTAAACCCTGCTAGTATTCTTCGTACCTGTCACAAAGAATTTCCCAAATTTTGGGGGAACATCTAAATAAACAGAAGATATTTGAGGAAAAGACTTTTGGGGTTAATCTGTTTTAATTCTCCTGCCAGTCCCTGGCTTTCTCAATTATCTGTACATTCACAGATGAGTTGTGAGGTGGCTTGGGAGAAAGTATTTCCTGGTTATGTTGGACTACTGCTTGTCGAGGATCTGCTGTTGCAGGTAGTCTTGTTAACCTCACTGCAAGGCAGGTATTAATCCCTATTGTACATATGAAACAGTGCAGGATCTCAAAGCCACACAACTGGAAGTACAGTCAGTCACTGAGCCGGAATCCTGATTCTTGTTTTAAAAACAGTAGGGCCTGGCATTCTTCCCACTTTGCCTGTGGCTTACTGAGTATTCTGAAGTAAAAACTGTACTTTGAGTAAAAATCAGGCTGGCAGTCAAAGAAGTGTAAGCTCTCAAGGAGTTTAGTTATTCCTTCAAGCTGTTCAGAATGGTAGCGTCATCAAAGGAAAAAAACGATGGGTAAGTTTAGTCGGCGGCCAGATTTGTATCAAATTTTTGGCCCGTGAATAGGATGACAAGGATAAAATCTTCCTTCTCTTAGCATCTGTACACCTGGCTAGGTGTACTGCTAGGATTCAGAGATTTGAGAAGAGCCCTTAGGAAGCTCACACTCTAGCAAAGGAGACCACCTGGTGGTTCATGGGAATTGTGTGGGTTCTGTTCATCCTGCCTCTAGTTAGTCCCACAGAGAAGCTGACACCTGATTACTTCTGAAAAGCAAACTGTCTCAACCAGTAAGGATTGTGTGCAGACATGAAAACGACTTGATGAAACTGCTGAAGAATGGCAGGTTTCATGTCTCTAGAAGGTCAGGGCTAAGTGACAGGAGCTTAAGCTGGGAAAGCACCAGCTCTCGAAGGAAATACAGGAATGATTTTTAACATGTGTTAAAGCCCATCAGATCAGGAGAGTTGAAGGAGGGAGGGAGGGAACAGCTGGAAGTACAAAGAATAGTTAGGAGGTTGTTAGGATATAAGGTAGTTGAGAAATAAGCTGGAGAGGGATACAAGAAATAAAATTATTGGGCCGGGGATTTAGCTCAGTGGTTCCACCGCCTGCCTCGCAAGGTCCTGAGTTCGACCCCCAGTACCAAAAAAAAAAAAGAAATAAAGTTATTAAAACCTGGCCAGGGCCGGAGATTTAGCTCTGGTTCCACTGCCTGCTGGGCAAGCACAAGGACCTGAGGTCGATCCCCAGCACCAAAAAAAAAAAAAAAAAAACTGGCCAGCTGGGTGTGAGTGGTGGAAACACAGGGCAAGGAAACAAAATCTCTCCGAGTTTCTAACATGTGTAACCTGGAAAGTGAAAAGTTGCTGACTGAGAAAGAGACCACAGGCTGCAGTGGGGAGGCAGGGCAGCAAGGCTGACATACAGGTTGGGTTCAGATGCCAAAAACAAGACATCTTGGTAGAGACAGCCACTTGAGGGTAGGAGCCAGTGGTCAGGAAAGGAGATGGGATTCAGGATGCTAGTTGTGAATTATCACCATGTAGGTGGTACCTGAATCCAGGGGAGTGATTGAAATCTCAGCAGGAAAGTGTTGAAGGTATGCAAAGCAGCCCAGGATGGAGCAAGGGAAGAACCCAGCTGTGCCCCTGTTGCAGATGGCAGACCCATACAGATGGGAGGAAGAAAACAAATGTCCTCAAAGGAGAGAGTCATCACTAACAGACCTAGAACTAAGGGAGGGTCCAGGAATGAGCAGCTGTGAAGTTGCAGGACTTAGGCCAGGGAAATGAAGAACGGCAGGAAAGTGGAAAAAGAGGGCATACTTATGTTGAATATGCCAGTCTTTGTGAAAAAGATCCAAGGTGGCTTTCTAAATAGAAATTACAGAGCAGAAATTTGATTTTGCCTTTATGGTTGAAAAAGAAGGGGCAGGCAGCCATTTTCTGTCTAGACCCTTTCCTTAAGTTACCACAAGGTGGCACTCACGTCTTAATGGTATCTTAACGCTGAACAAAAAACGTTGCCTTCTCCATCCACTCTGCAGAACAACTTCAACAGAAGGACCAGCAGATCCTCCTCCTGCTGGAAGAGAAGGAGACAATTTTCCGGGACATGACTGAGTGCAGCACCCCCTTGCCAGATGATTGCTCCCCAACTCAAAGCCCTAGAACTCTCTTCCGCTCCAACACAGAGGAGGCTCTCAAAGGAGGGCCTTTAATGAAGAGTGCAATAAATGAGGGTAATTTACATTCAGCCCTGCCCCCATCCTCTCCTGTAGTGTTTTATACCCTGATGTTAATTTTGTTACTGTAATACAGAAAATTAGCCACAACGAATATCTCACCTTAGCAAATTATCAGGTGAACATCCTTGTACCCACTACCCAGGTTAATAAATACAATGTGTCCAGATACCCCGAAACCCCCTCAAATGCCCTGTCCCTATCACACCTCCTTCCCTTCACAAGGAACAGGTACTCTGAATTGTAGTAGTAGTCATCACTGGCATGCCATCCCCTTCTGTTCCATGTAGTTTCCCTTTGAACTGTAGGTTGGATTTTATTTACACAGCAGTTTGTCTTGTTTCCTTCACATTCACAGCAGTATTTAGAGGCATTATTACTCAGGTTTGATCCTTTTGGCAAGTTGTATTCTTTCCTTGGGAGGCACCAAATATCTTCCTCTTTGCAGTGGAGCTCCTTCAGGGCCTGGTGAGCGGAGGCCTGGGAGGCACACTTGGACAGGCTGGCGGCAGCACTGTGGAGCAAGAAGCCATGATTGGCCCTGTTTCCCTGCCCCGGAGAGCAGAGACCTTCGGGGGCTTTGACAGTCATCAGATGAACATGTCTAAGGGTAAGCAATCCTTGACTATTCCACACAGCTAAAATGACCTGGATTCTGGCAGCTCCAACTCCTTTCCCATTCATCAGTGCATGTTTTAAAGAGATTCTTAAACACTAAGAATCTGTTAGAGGCTGAACCAGGAGGATAACTGAGTTCGAGGCCAGCCTGGGCTACATAGTGAGTTCAAGGCTAGCCTGAACTGCAAATTTGAGACCCTGTCTCAAAAACAAAAATCTGTTAGACATTCATTTTGAATAATAATATAATCATCATTAATACAAAAAATTCAAAATTCAAAGTGCCTCAAAGTCCAAAACTTCTTAAATGCCAATATGATGCCACAAGGAAAATATTCTACACTTGACCTCATGTGACAGGTTGAAGTCAGAATGCAGGCACACTAAAAATATTGTTTAAAATTACCTTCTGGCAATCTGTATAAAAGTGTATGTAAAACAGTGAATTTCCTGTTCGGATACACACCCAAGATAAACTCAGTAGTGTGTACAGATACTCCAGGATCCGGAGTCCAGAATGCTTCTGGTCACAAGCATTTCAGATAAATGATATTGTTTTTCTTCTTGCTTGTAGTTCTTCTGCATCACTGAAATTATTCATGGATTAGTTGCCACCAAGTGGCTTCCACTTTTTCTGCGTTAATAAGATTTAGAAATGCCTGAACTATCTACGTTTATTCCTTTTCTTGTGTTTAGGAGCTGAGAAAGAAGAAGGAGATGATGGCCAAGATCTTAGGAGAACAGAGTCAGATAGCGGTCTTAAAAAGGTATTTTTTTTTTAAATATGTTATGAGCCTCCTTGAAACTTTGAAATTACTCCACTTTGGTCTGGTTTTGGATACCTGACTTGCAACTTTCAGGAGAAATCACATTTTTAAAAACAAACTGTACAGTTAGTTGCTAGTCCCAGGTTATTGGCTCCTTGGCCTGCCCAGCTTAAAGCACATTTACATTCCTCAGCTACCATGGTCCTGCCAGGACCAGTTTCATTAAGTTTGTTTAGGTCCTCCACCACCCAGATCTATTAATAAAACTTCTGTAATAAATATTTCAACCTCAGATCTTTGGGTAGAAAAGAGAAAATAGGAAACTACAGCATAACTTAGGAATGCATTGGATATAACTTTCACATCAAGATCATGTTTTTAAATGCAATTTTTTGTTTTATAGGGTGGAAATGCTAACCTAGTATTTATGCTTAAAAGAAACAGTGAGGTAAGGACATTATGAACTATATAAAGAGTAAATGGGGCTTAGTGTTAGAGCATTTGTCCAACATACACAAGACCCTAGGTTCAATCCCCAGTAGCATCACAAAAAAAAGGGAAGGTTGAGGTAGGATGATCACAAGTTCAAGCCCAATCCAAGCAACTTAGCAAGAGCCTATCTTAAAATTTAAATATAACGGGCTGGGGATTTAGCTGAGTGGTTTCACTGTCTGCTGCGCAAGTGCAAGGACCTGAGTTCGATCCCCGGTACCCCAAAAAAAAAAAAAATTTAAATATAAGGCAGAGTAGGACAGAGCTGTAGCTCAGTGCATAGGTCCTGGTTCATTCCCCAGTATTTGGGGTGGGAGGTATCTTATCATTAGGTTAAAAATGTTTGTGTTTTTAATTGCTATTTTGTTGGTTAGATAACTTCAATTGGCATTTCTTTCTTTACTGTTTTGGTACTGGGGATTGAACCCAGGGTTTGTGCATGCAAAATGGCATGTGCTCTACTTGTGACTGAGCTACTTCTCCTCCCAGGACCTGAATTATTTTTAACGTTTCATATAATTGGCCATTTGTATTTCTTTTGTAAATGCCTTGGTACAGAAACACATGCAGTTCTTTTCTCTTTCCCCTAATCCACAAGAGCCTTTTTTTTGGTGAGATGGAGCCTTGCTATGCAGCCCAAGCTGGCCCAAACTGAGGTCTTCTTGCCTCAGCCTCCTGAGTAGCTGGGATTACAGGCACACCTGGCAAACCTTTTTTTTCTTTGTACCGGGGATCGAACTTGGGACTTTGTGCTTTCGAGGCAGGCAGCGGAACCACTGAGCTAAATCCCCAGCCCCAAACTTTTTTTTTAATTAATAATTTTTTTTTTTTTACTTTGTTTTCCCTTTGCTTTCCATATTAGTTTTTTTACTTGTGTCTGTGTTAGGAAAGCCTTCTCTTTCATTTTCTTCTACCTCTTACGCTTCGGTTGTTACCTTTAACATATTATCTATTCAAATCCTTTGTTGATGTAAACCAAGGTCCCAATTTAATGTTTTCTACAAATGTAAGCAATTTTCTCATCAATTTAATATATTTTCCCCATTGATTAGACCAGCTATTTATATACTAAATTCTTAAGGCTCCTCTGTAGGCTTTCTGTTCTGTTACATTTATATGCCACCTTTACTCTAGTCTCTTTAGACATTGGAAACTTTGTAATACTTTTATGGTTCGTGATATCCCTCCTACAAACACATTGCTTTGTTTGGTCCTGGGGATTTTTTGGCTTCTACTTGCTTATTCCCCTTGCTTGGTACTTTCACTTTTAAAAGAGTTCATTGAAATCGGAGCCCCTTGTAGTTTTTAAGGGTGTTATAACCATGTAGCATGATGGATTCTGAGATTCATGAAGTCCTGAAGTGAATGTTTCCATTTTGCTCCTCTTGCAGCAGGTTGTCCGGAGCATTGTTCATCTGCACGAACTCCTCAGCACCCTGCAGGTACAGGGCTTCTTTCACCACACACTTCCTTGCATAGAGGACAGAACAGGTTCTGTTGTGAGCAATGAAGTTTGTTAGTCGCTTACGGTAAACAGGGTCCCAGGCTGGAGAAGCCTGGCTCTTGGGGTGAGGAAAGACACAAGGGCAGTGGGTGGGGTTCTGAGGGACTGGAGGTGATGAGCAGCTGCGGGCTGGAGACTCGGCTTGGTAAACAGTCTCCCACGCATTTGGAGATCACTAGATCCTTCAGGATACGGTTCTCTTCTCCATCTCTCTGTGTGGTATTTGGGTAGGGTGGCCCTCCCCAAACTATTACTGCGTAGTACTTCCCCAGAATCTCCTCAAATTCTTCCCACTTCCTTTCTTGAGGAGTTAACCTGTCTTGTTCCTCCCTCCCTCTCCCTGCAGCACACTTACCTCACCCCTGGTCCTACCCACAGATACAAACCTACAAACTAAGGGTTCCTACACCTCTGGTATTTACATGTGCTAACTGCCCAAGAGTACCCTGGAGCATTTTGTTACCAGAACCACCTTGAAAATCTAAGGGGGGCTCAGTCTGGCACAGCGCCCCAAGGTGTGCGGTCAGGACAGGTCCCAGGAGGTGGCTGTCCTCCAGCCAGCGAAACACAGCTGTCCTCTTTGTACCTCCCTCAGGGTGTGGTGTTGCAGCAGGACAGCTACATCGAGGACCAGAAGCTGGTGCTGAATGAGAGGGCGCTTACGAGGAGCATGTCCCGCCCCAGCTCCCTCATCGAGCAGGAGAAGCAGCGCAGCCTGGAGAAGCAGCGGCAGGACCTGGCCAACCTGCAGAAGCAGCAGGCGCAGCACCTGGAGGAAAAGCGCCGGCGAGAGCGCGAGTGGGAGGCCCGGGAGAGGGAGCTTCATGAGCGGGAAGCACGGCTGGCCGAGCGGGAGGAGAAGGTGCAGAGGGGGCAGCAGGAGCTGGACAGGGACTGGGAGGAGCTCCAGCAGAAGAAGGGCGTGTACCAGTGCGACCTGGAGCGGCTGCGCACAGCCCAGAAGCAGCTGGAGCGGGAGCGGGAGCAGCTGCAAAGGGATATGGAGCAGTTCAGCCAGAGGCAGATGGACAGGGACCTGTGTCAGGTATGGGGAGCCCTGCTGAGTGGGGAGGCTGGCAGCTCAGCTGTGAGGAAGCAAGAGAGAGGCCATGCCCCTGTCTATCCTACTTTGCCCCAGGTTTGTGGCAGGGAGTCTCTTATCTCGGCATCTCCAGAAGGTTGAAGAGGAGAGTGGGAATGGGGGGGACAGAGGAGTCAGTGGCCCTTTCCAGCTGACTGGCACTTCTCCTACCCTGTGCCCCCACCTAAATGAACTTGTGCCTGATGAGACACCAAGGATAAAGGAGCCTCTGAAACTTAGCGCTTGTGGTCAGAGCCAGCAGTCAGTGGCTCAGCTGTCAAAGCTCCTGAAGGACTCGTGAAGAGGGTCAGCAGCATCGGTGACAGGGGACAGAGCCCAGCCCAGCAAGTGGGTGGAGGTGGCCACTCCTGCTGGGGCCCAGTTTAATGCCTGATTTGCCGAGCTGCTATTTGTGCAGACAGGCTGTCCGTTACTCAGCATATTGACTCTTGTGTTTACTTGAGTGATACTCGATGGTTATTCGGGACTGTGGACTCATGTGGCAGATGGAGAGCCTGGTTGTACATGGATCTCCCTGTCTTTTAAAACTCCTATCGGGTTGACATTTCTTTGATTGACTGACCTTGGACCACAAAAGGAAATTAAAGCAATATTTTCCAGGGTGGGGGGGATTGTTCGCTTTCTGCAGAAGTTTTAGAATAACCAGTAGCAACAAATTGCTCTGTTAAAGATGGATTCCACTTCCCTCCAATAAAGCTCAGTGGTTCCATCACCTGCCTCGAAAACACAAGGTCCTGAGTTCAATCCCTGGTACAAAAAAAAAAAAAAGACCCCAAAAAATCAGTGGGGCTTTGACAATGGAAGGTTCCCAGGCAACTGAGATAGCACAAAAGAGATGATCCTCCTTATCTTTGGTTTAACCTATAGCCAGGATTTACCCTCTTAACCTGGAGAGGTCGATAATCTCTTTGCCCTGAAATAATTGTCTATATCCTTGTGTAAATCAGGAGAGCTAAATATGTAGCTTTTCTTGTTTCTTCAGGGAATGAAATGGGAGATCTTTTCTAAGCTGCCCCATTAAAGGTACTATTAGTCTTTGTTATTGATATTAGTGCCTGCAATAAAAATATTGATGGTATTGAAGGTGATATTTTTTAACACCTGGAGGAGGCCAGCAAATGAAGCAAGTTCTGAACCTTCTTACAAGTTGTGTAGAGTCCCGGGAAGTGGGTGGGCCACTTGACCAATTGAGTTCAGCCAGTAATTATTGAGTGAGCACAAGGGCTTCTGGCTGAAAAAGCCTTCTCTTGGACATATGCAGGTATCACATCAGCACACCAAGCTCATGAGGATCCCGTCCTTCCTTCCCAGTCCTGAGGAGTCAACCTTGCCGTCTGTACCTTCAGTGACCAAGTCAGGGTCATTGGACTCAGAACTTTCAGTGTCCCCAAAAAGGAATAGCATCTCTCGGACACACAAAGATAAGGGGCCTTTTCACATACTGAGTTCAAGTAGCCAGACGAACAAAGTGCCAGAGGGGCAGAGCCAGGCCCTGTCGGGCATCTCCACCTCCACCCGCCTGTTCGGGTTGACTAAGCCGAAGGAAAAGAAGGAGAAAAAAAAGAACAAAAAAGGAACCCGCTCCCAGCCTGGTGGTGAGTCCCCCACACCCTTCAGTGACTGAGTTCTAAGGGGGTGGTTTTAGCAGCACAGCAGTTGAAAGTAAGGGGGCACAGCTCAGATGCAGGAAAGCCAAGCTGTCATCGTTCTGATCTTAAGTGGCTAAGAATGGAATGCACATTCTGTGAGTGTCAGGACCTCCTCTGCGCAGCACGCATGCCAGGTAGAGGATACAAGTTCCGGTTTTGTGGCATCAGACAGAAACTGGAACTCACTCAAATGATTTAATGCAGGCCCTCCTGTCTGTCTAGACCTAGCCCAGTAACTGGGAATAACAGGCAGCATTTGACAGTTTGACCCTCTAGCAACTCTATGAAGTAGATGCACCTGGGGACCAGGAGAAATGAGGAGACTGGGGCCCAGAGAGGTTGACTAATGCGTCAGTAGTCCAGAGTCTGAAGTTACACTGTACTGAATGCCACCTCATCCTGTGCCCTTTTCTCCCTGATACCTGCGTAGGAGTATGGAGGTTACCCCGGTGGGTAGAAAGTGCCCTGCCTCTGAGCCCAGATACTTTTTGCTTCACAGCAGACTTCCAAGAGGAGGAAAGAGATAGAAAGGGAGCTTTTCAGGATTTCTTTTTCATTCTTGGTTTCAGATGGCCTTGCATCAGAAGCCTCAGCAGAGGGTGAGGAGATCTTCTGCTGATCCTCTCCCTCCAAACCTGGCCGAAGTGCCTGCCTGCCTGCCTGCCTGCCTCTCCTCCTGCCCCTCATGCATAAGTACCCACACTGGACGTCCACTGCTCCCCAGCATCCAGTCTTCCTGGGCACCCCAGGTCCTGCACAAGAAGGAGCAGATTGTCTTGACCGTTAGGGTGGGAGGAAGCCCAGACTCCAGTCCAGCTGTGATCTGTGACTTCCCAGGATGTTACACTGAAAGTTGTGGGCCCAGAAGTACAGGGGATAGTCTGGGACATGTCAGGAATCCCTAAGGGCCTGCCTTTTATGTGGGGAACACAACAGACTCAGACAGCAGCTAGGAAGGGTTGTATCTGTGCATGTATTCAGAGACCCGGCTTAGCTCAGCCCAGAGGCAGTGTTGGACAGCCTCAACCCATAGCCTATGGAAATGGGGTTCCTTTAAACCACTCTGCCTGTCTCAACCCTTTTCTCATTTCATTTTTGAAGGGGTGACAGACATCTGTGAAACCAGTGATAAGGATCTTGATGTGGATAAAAAGCATATGATCTCTACCTTGATCTTGGTTTTCCAGGTTTTTCTCATCAAATTCAGAAGAAACATACTGACTGTCCAAGATATTTGCCTACAGGTTCTAGGCACAGAGGGAGTAGAAAGGCATCTCATCCATATCCCTGGAGTGTGACACTTTTTGGTTGTCACTAACCACTCAGAAGAGCCCTCCTAACAGCTCCATGGGAGAAGCTGCTGCCTGGGCCTCCATGTGGGAGAGAATGTGCCTTCTGGCACACACTCTGAGCAGCTGCCACCCTCTCACCCAGGACCCAGCTGTGGCCTCTGCAAGGTCCCCTCAGGACCACTGGCCGAGCAATGGGTTCAGGTGTGGGGTAAGCCTTGTGTAGTGATGGAGGGAGGACCTGGCCCACAGCAGGGAGCATGCTCATTCTGCATCAGGCCTCCCTCAGCAAAATGCGGTTCCCTGAAAAACTGTTTAAATCCAAGTATGAATTATCCTGTACTATCAAGATCTCACACAAGCTGCCTGGTTTTTCTTCTCCCTTTCTCCCTGTGTTTTGATCTGTGGTTGCTTGAGACTTTCACCGCTGGTGTGCGCAGGCCAGCTCTTTGGTAAGAGTTCCCTCTGAGGCTCCCTGTGCTGCCGCTTGGCCTCCTAACGGAGGAGACCTGGAAATTCTGTGCTTCACAGGTGGCCTTCAGTTCCTGCTTTTTGGCCCTCAAAACCATGAGGCTTTGAACATTTCTTTTTAAAAACAAACAAAAATCTGTAACTTGGTGCTTGTTGATGAATTGCAAGCTGGCCTTGCAGATGGAGATATTTATCTTTCAGTTTATTTGAAAGAGATCTGGTTTAAATTTTTAGCCTAAATTTGTCTTATTTATTTTTGTGTGTGTTTGTGTTTTGTTTTTAGGGTGAACCAGTTCTAGCCCAGCAGTTTAAACTAGCTGATCAGTGCAGAGAGTGCAGTAGCAGCCAGCACTGCTCACTCCTGTCTTCCAAGTGCCTTGAGATCCAGGTGGAATCTGGGGTTAGGGCTGGGGAGGGGTCTGTGGCCTTCTTCCCCTGACTCCCACTCACTTTACCAAGGGATGTCTCCTTCCTTGAGGGTTAGGAAACTTGACACCTATGAGCTACCTTGACCCGTTTTTGTCATAAGAACTTTCACCCATCAGATACAGATTTTAGGCCAAACCCAGCTGATTTTCTTTCAATGCAAACAAAATACCCTAAACAGCAAAAAGTCAGTTGCTTCCTTCTACCAGTCCACACAACTCCGAGTTACAGCTGAACCTGTCATGACTGTTCTCAGACCCCCAGGAAGCCAGGCTGCTTTCCTTCTCACTGGCCCTGAGTGATCCATGGTGGCTCCAGCCCCATGGGAGTCTGAGGAAGGCACTGCACCCACGCCCTGTGCACGGGCAGACTGACTCACATGCTCACTGGCACACTGTACTCTCTAAGGTACTATGCATCCCTGCAAGCACAATTTTGATCTAGCTGTGATGTTTCCCTTGCTTTGTTGGTTTAGGTCATTGTAAAAAGGGTGATTTCACCTGTACCCACACCTCTCTAACTCAACAATGTGGTCAGGTTCTGGTTGAACAAGTTGGGACTCAGAAGGTTGAGTCTTCACTTCCCCTGAGCTGCCGATTTCCTCCAGGAATAGACTGGTGCAGAAAGAGAACCTCTTACCAGGAACTGTGCTTTCACATGCCTGCCCCTCTCGCCTCCCCTTTGGATCTGACCTCTGGGATTCAATGCTGTGCTTGGGATTTCCTGGGATTACCGCTGCTGGTGCTTCTGCTTGTGACCTGGAGAACTGCTCTAGTTCCCCAGTCTACAGCCCCAGGGTGGGGGGTTCTCTCCCGTGAGCAGGGGTGGTTTTCCAGGGACCTGGATTGTTTCCCTTACTGCCCCCACGCTAGAAAGCCATGGTTCTTCCTCAGTCTAAAGAAATCAGATGCCTGAAATTATGACTGAGTCTGGGGGACATGCAAGTAGTCCCAGCCTCCAGCTTCTAGTGAACTTCTAGAAGGACACTGCACCTCCTAAAAGTTACAGTCATCTCAGTGGTTGTCCTCCTGGTTGGGTGACATGTGCACTTTAAAAGCTCCCTCCTCAGTTGGCTGTATTTTTGAGACAATCAAACATGTTAACTTTGTTTTCTTCTTAGAAAATGGAGGTGGTTAAAACATGCAAATTCCCATATTCAGCCTTTGCCAACATTCCCTCTGCCCCCAGGAGAGCTGTCTTGTGGGGAAGAAAATCCTTTTCAAGAAAGTCTTGATAAGGTACAAACCTTGCCTTCTGTCCTTGCCCAAGTCTCAGGGTTGTACCACTAAAAGCTGCCCCTTTGAGCATCTTCCCCTATTACCCACCCAAGGCCTCAATATTAGTAAGCATGTATTTTTGAGACTTTTGGGGTCTTGTTTGTTCCTTTCTTGGGGGAGAATGAGATGGCCTTAGTGCATAAGAGCTTAATTAAATAGCTCTTGCCTTAAGAGTGGAAACAGAACCTTGTAGGCCAGAAAAATGCTCTCCATAGAAGAACTTTTTATTTTATTCTTTCATCCCTAATGCTCTCCTACTGCCAGTTCTTCTCAAGGATTCGGTATTTGCTCAGAGCTGAAGTTTGCTCTGAGGATGGGTGGACAGTTGTGCCCAGAGCAGCAAGGTGTAGACAGTCCTGGGGAGTGGGGTTCTGTGACCAGAAAGTGGGTGCCTCTGAGGTGGTCCCAAGCACCTCGGGAGGTGTCCACCCCCTGTGCCTAAACGTGACCATCTGGGTGGAGCAGTGGAACATGTGCCTCCTTCCTCAGGAGGACCTGTTGGGGATGCACCTGTGTCCTGGGCTGTCCCTCCAGCCCCACTCCACTCACCTTTCCTCAGACCAGGAGGGCAGGCTGTTGGGCTTAGGTTCATAGTTTTTCTTCCATTGTAGCATAACATTCCTAGTTAACCAGAGCTTTGGAATCTACTACCTGCTGGCCAGGGTTTGAAAAGTCTTTTAATCTGCCAGAAAAGGAAGAAAAGGAAGGCAGGGGAGGGCCTTTCCACATGCTTATGTATTGCAATTTGTTGAGAGGCTGATGGGCCATCAGTCATTTCTCCATCTCACTGAGGTTTGAAGACAGGCAGCCCTACTGGCCCAGGATAGCCTGCCCTCCGAAAGGGGAGCCGCTGTACCTCAGGGCCTCTGTGGGAAGCCCAGAACCTGTCCCCCAGGCCTTCCCAGAGCTGTCCCCATCCACTGGGATGGGGCTCCCAGCACACTCGCAGGACTTGGCCCTGGCTTTCCTCAAGGCCCAGCCCGGTTGAGCCTGGCTGTGCTAGTGTCACTTGCCCTGTAGCAGAAAGATGGGGGTGTTGCTCTCATCAGTTCTCAAATGCTGTATGAACGTTTCTGTGCTAACTCCTATTAAATGATGGGTTAAAACCCAAATGCTGTACATTAATTTGTAATTATGTATAAAGTGATGCAGTTTTAAACTGTAAAGATTTTTGTCAGTGTTTTCTGGAATTTTGCCATAACATACTGGCTTTGTATTTTATTTATCTTCCTTTCTAGTTATTGGCTTCCCACTCTTGTAAAGTCCCTCAGCCCTTTCAAAAAGAAAATAAATCTCCTTTGAAGTCTTCATGGTTGCTCTGATTTGTTCCTGTCCTGGATCCCTGGTCAAAGGAGTATTCCCCTCCTCAGCTTCTATCCTGTGGGGAGCAGACTTGGAGCTAGGCTCAGACCCTGAGGTGAATGAGTGATCAGCCCAAAACAGAATTCCGTGTGACCATTAAATCAGTGCAGTAAAAGAGCATTTTAGTGTTCGTGTACCATTTTTGTCACCTTCTTCTGTCCTATCCCACCCTTGAACAAAAGCAGCTGCCAAAAATTCAAAAAAGAGAGGCCCACCGGCCACCAGTTTGGCCTTGCAGTCAGATGTGGGTGGCTGCTCCATCTGGCTTGCCCCGCCCACTTGCATCCAGGAGACTGTGAGGACACCCCCCCCCTCCCCTGGCAGGCCCACCAGTGCCAGCTTGGCTACACGGGCCCCTGTAACAACAGCCAACCCCCTTCCTCCCATCCCCGCCTCTGGCCTCTTGGCTGTGCAGCTACCTGGTTCCACACTACAGAGCCACAGGGGGACATAAAGGCCATTGTCCTGAGCTGCAGAAGTGAACAACAGAAGGCCTCTCTCTGGCTCCCTGATGAAAACTGAAGCCCACTGGAAAGGTGAAGAGAATCTCCGCAATATAGGCACACCAGACCACCATGCTTGGTAAGTTGGAGGGATCATCACCTCCCATTTGAACCTGGACTATTTGAGGGGAAAGACAGCTGGAACCTGTAATAGAACCTTGCAGAGTTCAACCCTGCAGGAGGACAGGGAGCTCAATCTGGGACTTGCAGCCAGAAATCTGCCTGAATCTCATGGGTCTGTGACTAGCTTACTGAGACTCATTGACTTATAACTGACAGTACCAAAAACAAAAATGAGAAGACATTTAAGCAAGTCACAAACTCAGACTTCCACCCCACAAAAGGCAATTTCTGGGGAAAACGAGGTGGAAAAGTCTGATAATCCACCACCTGGACACCCTGAACTGATAGCACAGGAAGTAACAAAACAGATGAATGAGGCTCTAGAAAAATTCAAAGCAGAAATAATCTCCCAGATAACTA
>NW_004624768.1:13104792-13202166 GCF_000247695.1 Heterocephalus glaber
TAAAGCTTGGAAACAACCCAAGTTCCCATCAACTGGAGACTGGATAAAGATGTGGAGGGTTTTTTTTGTTTATTTTTTGGTACCAGGGATCGAACTCGGATCCTTGCTCTTGTGCAGCAGGTGGTGAAACCACTGAGCTATATCCCCAGCCCAAGATGTGGGGTTTTTTTTATAAAATGGGAGTACTACTCAGCCATAAAGAATGAGAGGGCCGGGGATTTAGCTCAGTGGTTCCACTGCCTGCCTCGCAAGCAGAAGGACCCGAGTTCAATCCCCGGTACCAAAAAAAACCAAAACATAAAGAATGAAAAACTAGAGACATTTATAGCAAAATGGATGCACGTTGAAGCCATCCTCTTAAGTGAAATAAATAGGACACACGTGTAAATACCGAATAGTTTCTCTAGTGTGAGAAACTGAAAGTAATTAAAGACACACGGATGAAATGGCCTAATATATTTCTCGGATTGTGTTTCCATCGCATGTCATATGACTGTATCGAAATTTAAATTAGGGAGAAGTTTGGCTTACGTGGAGTTTGCTAGCTAACAGGAGTTTTTTTTCCAGACCACTATCTGTTCAATGTTGGTTTTGGAATCTTTCTGAAACAGATCACATCCTCTGGTGTCTTGGTGCTTGAGATGCTTTTTTAAGTTATACAGAAAAATGTTTAAGTGCTTTTCAGTTTTGTTTTGGTTGAGTTCTACTGTATTTTAATATTACTGTAGTTTTTTTTCTCTTGCATTGTTCTTTGAATGGTTTTAATTTCTGTATGTGTGTGTTTGATAATAAAGTGATTTTCAAGTTAAAAAAAATTCAAAAAAGATCCATGCCAGGTGCTGCCAGGTACAATAGGGCATACCTGTAAGCCCAGCACACTGGCAGCTGAGGCACAAGGATTGCTGCAAGTTTGAGGCCAACCTTAGCCATACAAAGTTCAAAGCCAGCATGAATTACAAAGCAAGACACTCTCAACAAAACAAAGCTGCTGTTTGCATGTAGCTGTGTTGGGATTTACCAGTTGTGGTCTCAGAACACTGGGGGTTCCACATGACAAACTACTAAGGTGCACAGTGCTCCTTGCCTGCCCACTGCGCCTCTGGTTCCTTCCTCAAACTGCTGGCTTCCTGAGCTTGACTCAACACACCTGCAGAATGGCCCGTCAGACCAGCCAGATAACAGGCAACAGGGCCCTAAAAACCCACCCCGGCCTGGCTGCCATGCATTTGGAAGTGCACACATTTCTTCACAGTGGCTCTTGTAGCCCTGGTAATAGCCCGCTCCCCTACAGTCAGGAACAGAGGTCCCTTGTCACCAGCTTCCTCCCGCCATCCCCCCTCCCCCACTGGAGCGTCCTGTCCCTTCCCACCCAGCCGCCCTCGGCCACAGGAAGAGCAGTTCCCACAGCCCCTCCTGCTCTGTGGGGCCCGGTACTGAGCCAGAGACAGCTCTGTCTAGGAGGCGGGACAGCTCCATTCTTCTCTTCTAAAAGCACAGCGGGGGCACAAAGCCCAGAGGGCTCCAGGAACCCTGGACACAGGGCAGGGCTGGAGGGTTTAAATCTCGCCTGCCCCCAGGAAGGCTGTGCACTGAGGCCTCTGCCCTGGGAAAACTTGCCCATGTGAAAATGGCCATACTGCCAGGCATGGGGTGCAGACCTGGAACCCCAGCTACTTGGGAAGTGGAAGCCAACTTAAGGAGACCCTGTCTCAGAAAATAAAAGGGCTACAGAGGTCACTCGGTGTAGGACCCTGCTTCCATCCGCAGTACCATGAAAAGAAAATGACCTTGTGTGTTTGAAACCCCCATCCTTGCCAAGGGCGAGCCCCAGCCCGATGTGGACTTGCACACACATCTGTATGAGATGTGCAGGGAAGGGCTGCCTCAGTAGAGATCCAGGCTGGACATACGCAGGAGAGACTAGGGAGGCCAGGGAAGGACATGGGCCAGGAAAGATCTTGCAGAGGATGATGACAGCCTGCTGTCTTGCAGCTGCTCTGGAAGCAGGCACAGGAAAGAACCAAGGAGAGTGGAGCTGCCAAGAGGGGAGACCAGATTCCAACTGCTTTCCCAGTGGGTGCCCATACCACCCTTCCTGTGCCTGAGCCAAGCCGACAGTGAGAAGGGGGCTACTGCCCCAGATTTCCAGAATGTGCCCTCCACAGTGTCCCCAGCTGCCTCAGGTACAGAGCCCAGGGCTCTCTTCATACTGTGATCGCTTGCTCCACCCCAGCAAGTGTGGGCTTCTCCCTCCTGGCCCCTGGGGCATCTTTCCTTCCTATTGGAAACTGCCCTCTGGGGGAGAAGATGAGGATGGGGCTCCTTGGGGCTTCTTGGAACTGCCGGTGGGCAGCAGGGCCAAGCTTTTCTCTCCCTGCCTGCTGCCCCTCCTGAAAGCCCCTCCCACTTCCCAATTCACTCCCAGCTGAGGAGTCAAACATGGGCAGTCACTTGGCCAACCTCAGTTGTCCCCTGCAGTGCAGAGAGGCCAGTGATCATCTGAAACAATACTATCTCCCCCACATGAGCCTGGCAGGTGGAGAGGAGCTTGGGAGAGGGCCAGGCTGGGGCCCAGAGAGCTAACGAGGGTGAAAGGCCACAGAGTGGGCAACAGGAGGGCACAGACTGCACAGAGGCTGGCCTCCAGCTCAGTCCTGCATTTCCCAGCTGCTGCCCTTGGACGAGCTTAAGTCTCTACCCTTTGAAGGAGGTGGCCACGCGTACCCTCAGGTGACTGGTCCAGATGGTGTGGGTGTGCAGTGAGGCTCAGGGCACAGCCTGCAGGAGCAGCTGTCACAGCAGTAGGTCCTGGATTCCTGTCTCCTCTGCCCGGAGAGTCCCTGGAGGGCAGAATAGGCCTTTTCTGCCTGCTCAGCAGCATCCAGACCAGCACCAGGCTCAGGATACTTCTTGCCTCTTGGCCCACACACAGGCAGATTCAGAATAAGCTTCCCCTCTTGCCCTCAATTGGCTCAGTTTAACTGTCACTTCTAGAAAGCCTCCTGGATGGCACAGGCAAACCTAACCCTCACTCTTCCTGCCCCTGGGCCTGGACCCATCCCAAGGCTATAGTAGAGCTGACCCCCACCCCTGCCCCATCACCACACAGGGCTGGGGGCTGGGGACAAAGGACAGGCAGGACTGTGCCAAGACCCTTAGAACGGCAGGGACCTGATCGGGGTGGGCTCGCACCGCAGTGTCCAGCTGAAGGGCCCATCCTGCAGCAGGGCTGTGGAGCAGCTGAGCACCTGAATCTTCCAGCTGAAAGCAGGTCAGATGGCCTAGGACCAGGAGGATCAGGGAGCCCAAGGAGCTCTCACGGCCCCTGATGGGATTAGAGGGGGCCCCACCCCACAAGGCAGCTGGGAGAGCCGAAGTGTCACATTCACACCATGTGCTCGAGCAGCATGCTTAGCCTCTCTGACCTAGTGTCCTCATCAGTGTTATGGGGACAACACAAACCCCTGACATTAATGAGAGAGAAAGCAGTAAAAGGACTGAAAAGACAAAGGCCTACTTCATCCTAAGAAATGTACTGTGTTCACCTGGCAGGAGAAGTACTTCTGATTTCGGGGAGCTCAAAGGGTTTCTGATTCCTCTGGGTCAAAGAAAGTATGTCAGTGTTTTGTCTGCTTGGGATGAGTGTGCTCGGGCCACAGGGTTAGTGTGTGAGCGAGCGGCCCTTGCTGAGGATTCACAGGAGCCTGCCACCCCGGATTGTGCAAGGCTACCTCTGAGAGGGGTCAGGCTTCCCCATGAGAGGGCAGTTGAAACGCAGGTGAAAAAGGTCGCCTCAGAGCAAGCACTTCCCAAGAGCTCTGCTCCTGCTGCATGTGACACCGCAGGGTCCTCCGGCTGCTGGGACCTGCTCAGGATTAGCTCTGGTTTCTTCCCTGTGCAGCCTTTGCAATGATGACAGGTGTGTTCTTTGTGAGACCTCATCCCTCAAGTGCTGGGTGGCCTGGAATGTGTCACACCCACAAAATAAACTACAGCTGGTGTCAGCCTCCCATACCACCCTGGAGTCAGCTGGTGGAGCTCTGGCCCAGTGCTGCACATCTGCGCCTGAAGAGGTCACACTGGAGCCTTTCAGGCGGTTCCAGCCTGCAGCTGCAGCTTAGAACCCAGGCTGGGCAGGGCTCCCGGGCTTGACCTCAGAGACCAGCTTCCATTCTGCAGCTGAGGTGCCCTCCAGCAGGGTCCCCTGAAATGCAGCCAGCTCCGACTGATGGATGCCTGGGCTTTGCACACCAGCTCCAGGCCTGAGGGATGATGTCCCTCTCCCGGGGGGCCTTGAGTCCCAGACAGTGCCAAGCAGCAGGTAAACATGAGGGAGACGCAGAGAAGCAGTGGCTCAGGAGTGAACAGCTGAGCTGAGCAGGGCTGGGTTCCAGGGAACCATCAGGGGCCTCCAGAGGCAGAGTGGGTGCTGGGCAAGGAAAACCCAGGCCACCCCCACAGCTCAGGTTCTGGTGCCAACCGTTAGCTGATGTCCCTTGAGGATTCCCACCCGTCTCTTCCTCAGCTGCAGCCCTCCTGCCCAGCCTGGCCCGGCATCATGGTGGGAAATACTGACACTCATTCTTAAAACAGTTTTAAACACCTATAATCCCATTGCCAGGAATAAATATCCATTAACATTCCATGAAAGTGTCCATTATTTCCTGTGTGCAGTTTTTAAGCAAAATTATACTCATGTTCTATATATATTTATATCCCATGGCTCATTTCATATTTTTAAGTAAACATTGGGTGCTTAATACTCTGTAGATAAATCATTGCTGGGAACTTAGGTGTTCGTGTGTTCCCAATTTTCTGTCCTACGAATAAAACATGGTGCTCCTCCCTACCCCCAGCAAATGCTGAGGAGGGAATGAAGGACCCCAGGGGCCCCCTGCCAGTCAGCTACATCTCTGGGCCTGGCCAGTCACTTTCTCGTCGCCGAGACACAGCACCTGACACCTGCAGCTTAAAGGAGGGGGGTTATTTTGGCTCACATTTTGTAGAGGTTTCAGTCCGTGGTCAGCGGGCTGCATGTCCCTGTGCTCCGGTGTCCAGGAAGCAGACTGTGGAAGGAGGAGCGGAGCGGGGAGGGAGACGGCCTCCTCCAGGCCATGCCCCCAGGGACCTGCCTCTTCTGACCACACCCCCCTCCTAACACCAAATCAGCCCTATGCCCCTATAACCCAATCACTCTCCAAAAGCTTCACCTGTAAGTGCACGAGGCTCTTGAAGAACATCTAGCTATAAACCCTAACAGGGCCTTTTCATTTGAGACAGAGTCTCACTAAGTTGCCCAAGCTGAGTTCAAACTCGAAATCCTTCTGACTCAGCCTCCAAAGTAACTGAGATTACAGGCATGGGTGACAGTGCCCGCTATACAGGGATCTCTCTATAGCGTTCTTTTCCCCGTAAATTTTTTTTGAATAATATCCCTCTTGCATAATTTTAAGTTGATCTCTAAAATAGTCTCACAAGTTTAACAAAGTACAGATGTCATGCACTTTACAATGAGATTATATTCCAATAAGTGGTTTGTAAATTTAAAATATCCTAAGTAAAAAATGTGTTTAATTCACTTGAGCTACCAAATAGTTTAGCAACCCAGGACACCATCGTGGAGTGTCCAACCTTACCCCTCATGACCACAGGGCTGGAGGGCAGCTGCAGAGCACTGCAAGGGAATACTGTACCACAAGTCTCTAGCTCAGGGAGAGGGTAGACTTCAGAACTCCAGGACGGTGTCTGCTGAGTGCATACTGCTGTTGTACCACAGTAAGGTTGAAAAACCTTAAGTTGAACCATCATAAAAGCCAGTGTGGCCAGCCAGGAATGCAGGCATGTGCCAATAATCCCAGCTATTCAGGAGGCTGAGGCAGGAGGATTGCAAGTTCAAGTCCAGCCTGGGTAACTGAGACTCCATCTCAAAATACAAAAAAAAAAAAAAAAAGGCAGAACCATCTGTGTATAACTGGGAATATATTACTTACATCCTTTCAAATGTATTTAGGGCTGATGGAAATTGTTTCAATGTCAATTGTTTAATGTGTAAGAAATGCCCACCAGGTAACCTAATTAGCAAAGCAGTGCAACAAACTCATTAGCCAAGTCAGAATTTAATTTCCTTAAGGACAAAATGAGTTTTGTAAAGTTTTAAATAGGAATGTTACTCTGCATCCCAGTGACAACGATCTCATTTCTGAATTAGGATTCAAGCTAAGAATTGGATAGGGAAAGAGGTGGAAAGGTAACGGGTGAATGGATGGATGTGTGGGTGGATGGACAGAGGCATGGGTGGATGGATGAATGGATGGATGGGTAGGTCGATGGGTGGGTGGACAAACAGACATACAAAGAAATGGAACATTGCGATGCACCTGTCAACTGAGTTCCAAAAGGCACGCCCTCCTTAGTAACTTCATGTTTTCCGGTTAACCTTGCCCTCAGGGGCTGCCCAGTCCTAACCTGCCCTTTGTTGCCCAAAAGGCTGCACAGTCTGAGCAAAGCAGGGAGCCTGTCTCTGTTGCGAAAGTGAAGGACAACTGGGGAAGGGTGTTGGGAACGGAGGCAAGCCACAGGTGGTCACAGTCTGGGGAAGGAGCAGCTTGAGGAAGTCCCTTAGGCCTCCCAAGTTGTGTCCAGATGGAAGCCCGTGTGTCAGGCCACTTCCCTGGACCAAGAGGCTCCCTGAAGTCTCCCTGTGCTTTCTCCCTCTCCGAAAGGCTTTGGAGCCCTGACTTTTATCAGGAAAGAGAGAAAAAAACATCTCCTCACCTTCACTCCTGCTTAGAACTGGACAAATCCAGCCCATGTGAGCGACTTTCTCAGCAACCAGAGAAAAGTAACCAGCACAGTGCAGGAGCTGTGCCCCTTCTGGGTGACGAACTTAAAGGGGCCTGGCTGTCACTCCTTCTCCCCTTTCCACTGGTGGAAAGCAGACAGGTGGGAGGAGCAGAGGCCTTGTTGGGCCAGGAAATGGCCTTGAATGGAATATGCCAATACAAGGAGAGCAGAGGCTGGGCTTCCCACTGCTTGGAAGGAAACTGCCTCTGCTTGCTGTCCAGGATGTCTCCAGCAGTCTTACCTGCAGGCCAAGCCCCCACTTCTGCTGCCAGGCCCCGGGAGACACCCATGCATCCCAGGAGATTTCAATTTTACAGGAAGGTGACGATGTTGTGCCCTCTGGCACCTGAAGCACTTCTGCCCAGCCAGTGCCCCGTGTGGTTTGTGGCCCTCTGGCCGCTGAGGGCCACAGGAGATGAGAGCCACTCAGCGGTTCCTGCAGACGTGAAGGCACTTCCAGGCTCTCCCAGCACCCTCTGGTTGCCACTGCCTCCTCAGGCTGCCCCTGAGGAGAGCCACAGTCAGGTCCCCCACCACCCAGGCCACGACGCAGCTGTGTGCTTCAGCTAGGGTGGCCTGAGTCACTGCTGATGGCCGAGAAGCGAGGAGAGCAGCCAGCTGGGCAGGCCAGCAGCTAAGAGGCCACAGACTCTGGAACGATTACTACTGCCCGAAGGCCTGGTGCCCGTCCTGATAGTGTGGCACTTTCACACATATGCCAACCAACGGCCCACAAGGCGTACCGATGTCTGCCCAACCGACAGGCTACCCTTTCAACCTGGCCCTTTCCACAGGATGCTCAGGAGTGGGGAGGCAGGGCCGGGATTCTACGATGAAAGCTGCTAGGGCCTGAACAGGTGGGGCCTCAGGGGAAGCCCTCCTATCCCGGGGCGTTCCCCACAATACCAGGGGGGCCCGGCCAAGACATCCCAGCAACCAAGGCAGGCCAAGAATTTGTTCAACTCTTTTTATTAAGTTAGAAAACTCGGTAAGAGCCTCACAACTTGGGGAAAGCACCGTGGCTAGATCCTTGGTGCTGTGGGACGTGTGCTTATCTCAAGCAGGCCCCCACGCAGGGTCACTGCAGGTGTGCGTCCCTGTGGGCCATGGCTGCTCTGCCAGCCTCCAGCAGAGGGGAGGCTGAGAGCACAGGGGGCCTGCGACACGGGCCGCGTCTGTGGGCCTGAGGAGCCCAAGGAGCAGCTCTCCTTTGGCAGGCCCAGCCCGGGTCCTCTTCCCCTGAGACACCGGGGCTCAAGCTCCAGCTTTGTACAGGGGCCCTAGTGGCCCTAAATCCCCAGTAAAAATGCGGCCCACTCTGCAGGCCTGGTCAAGTGAGGGGTGAGCTGGGGCCTCTGCCCAGGTAAAGTGCCATTGGCAGAAGATGACAGCATGGGGCAACCTGGTTGCTGGGGACACACTGACAAGAGATCCACAAGATGCCAGAGGGGACAGCGGTGGGCAAGTACCTGGTAAACCTAGGGACTGTTCTTACTCTCTGAGCTCAGGGAACAAACGGGAGAAGCCAGTGCTACCCAGCAGGAAGGATGGCGGGCACTGCTGCGGCACTGTCCCCCACTCTGAGACTCCTCCAAGGCCCCTCTGCTACTAGCTCAGAGCTGGCCTGTCCTGGAGAGGTGTGGTCTCCTGGGACGGAGCCCAGTGCTGCGGACTGTGGTGCTGTGGACTCTGAGGAGGGGCGGTGAGGTGGCCGAGTGCTCCCCAGGGCTACAGTCCCACTGTCCCCATGTCCTTGGGCAGGGGCACCTGTCCCACACCTGGAGCAGCACCCTAGAACTTGGTCCTCCGTGGGACAGGCTGGGCTTTTGGGGATCTGGGTGGATTTGTTAATGAAATCTTGTGGTGTCACTGAAGTCACCCCATGGTGTCCTCCAAACTGTGCTCAGTTTTCTCCTCGATGACGACCACCTGCTCTCAGTCAGGGAGACCCTGCTTCCCTGAGGCCCAAGTACCATCTGTCAGGTGACATTAAAACCTCCCACGGGCAGCCCGTGAGTCAAAGACTGGGGGCCAGTTCCGGGTGACCAAAGCCCACCTAGGCCACCCACTGGCCCCACCCCGGCCTGGACTACCCTCCTGACCCCAGCCCTAGTCCAGGGCTCGATGACATAGGCAGCTTCGGGGCTCCGCTCGAGTTCTTCCCCGAGGCTCTCTCGAGCTCCTCGCCCTGTGCCTGAAGCTGGAGAGGCCCCCAGGCACAGGATGCGGGAGGCTTTGTTCCTCTGGTCTGAAGCTCTGAAGCGCAGGACAGCCCAGGCGGCGAGGAGGCCTCTGCCAGAGCAGGAGCAGTTGGCTTCCGGCCCCTGGAGGGGTGAGAGCGTGGCCACACCTCCGGGCAACCAGGCCCAGGCCCCGCCCCGGGGACAGTGGGAGCCGCAGGGCTGGGAGAGACACGCAGAGTCTGTGAGGACAGAGAAGAGAAGGAATGAGCGCCTTGCCGCCACAGCAGTCCCCGTTCTGTGAGAAAACGACAGGACAGAGGCCTCACGTCAGGCCTGGACGTGGCCGCAGGGCCCGGCACCCTGAGCGGGGGTTCCTGCCACACTCCCCGTCACCCCCACCCTGGCAGGCCTGGCGATCCCGCGGAGCACACACTGTCCTCCGGGGATTACACGGCGGGAATGCACCTCGGGAGAAGTGCTACAAACGCAAGGTAACAGGACTGGAGCCAGGACTGCGAGTGTTTTGGCGAAGGGTGTAGGAAGGAAGTGGTATTTCCCGAGATGTGAAGGGAGGTAGGTGGGTGGGTGGGAGTGTGCTGAGGGGGCCCGCAGTGCAGGCACGGGGAACAGCGTGTGAGAGGGCCCTGAGGTGTCACGTGGGACAGGAGACAGACGGGCCCCCCTAGTAGCTGCCCATGTAGCTACCCCCAGGAGAGGCAGGACTGTCTGTCCTTGAGCCCCAGCCACCTGCTGCTCAGCAGGCCTTCCTTGGAGACACGACAATCACCACCCAGAGTCAGGGCCGCACTGGGGCTCACCTGGCTGGGTCTGCAGGTGTCCTCACGCTGGCAGGTGCTTCCAGGTGCTGACAAAGGCTGTGGGGATAAGCGAGTAGGGCACAGTGGTGATGCAGCTCCACGAGTCTGAGGTGGGGTCATAGCAGTCCAGAGTCTTACACCTCTGGGTGCCGAAGTACCCCCCCACCACGTAGAGCTTGTTGCCCGAAGCCAGGGCATGGCAGGACATGCGTTTGGCGGTCATGTCCCCAATCCGCGTCCACTGACTGGTCTCACAGTCGAAGCGGTAGGCTGAGGCAGCCGTGAACTCCGTGTCACCCCCCATGATGAAGATCTGGCTCCCCAGGGCAGCGGCGGCTGTGTACCGCCAAGGCTGGGGGCACTCGGCCATGATGGTCCACCAGTTCTCGGAGGGGTCATAGCACTGCACTTTGGACGCCATGTCCCGGTGGATGCTGGTGCCGCCGAAAACAAAGAGCTTCAGCTTGGCGCTCACCACGGCGGCATTGCTGACGCCATCCCGCAGGGGGGCCACCATCGTCCACTTGTTGGCCCCGGGGTCGTATTTCTCTACCTGCTTCAGAGAGATAGAAGGGGAGGCCGGGAAGACGCCTGCCAGGGACGTGTGGCCCCCCACCACATAGAGACAGTTCTCCAGCTCAGCTGAGCCATGGCCAAAGCGGGCGATCAGCATGGGTGCGGCCTTGGACCACTCCTCGTGGCCGGTGTCGTACACCCAGACGTCCTTGGACACCCCATTCTCGGAGCCCCTGCCCCCAGTCACATAGACCTTACAGCCGATGGCTGAGGCGCTGAACTCCTTCCGGGGGCTGGGCAGGTCCGCCTTGGGGATGATCTCCTTGGCCTTGTGGTCCACCTGGTAGATCTTGTCGCACATGAAGGTGTGGCCCCCCAAGATGAGGAGCGTGTGGCCGGCCTTTCGTGGCCGGGCGCAGAGGCTGGTGACCACGCCATCGTTCTGCAGGATCCTGGTCTTACAGCGTAGGGCCTCGTCCACAGTCGGCCGGGTGCGCTCGTCGGCCGTGAGGAGGGCCTCGCCAGAGACGACCTCCTTCAGGTAGTTGGACGGCAGCAGGGCCAGCCGCACGCCACGCAGGAGCACAGGTAGGTGGGCCTTGCGCTCCTCAAGGCTGTGCTTCACCCACTGCAGGACAGCCTCGAAGACAGCCCGCTCATCCTCGGTCTCCAGCTCGTCACTGGAGATGAGGTCCAGCAGCGTGTCCTTGGACAGGCTGTTGAAGTCCTCGCTCTGCCGCACTGTCTCGAAGTGCTCCAGGCACATGCGCCAGGAGAACTCGTACAGCCTGCGACACTGGTGCGCGTCCGACAGCAGCATCATGCCCAGGCAGTTGGAGGGGCCCAGGTTCTTCTCCAGGAATTCGGCGGCTGCATCCCGCACATCATGGAACTGCAGCATGTCGCTCGCCTCCAGCAGTGACTCAGCGTTCTCCTCGTTGATGGCGATGCGGGAGGAGTAGGCGAAGTCCAGCAGCAGCTCCAGCACCTCGGGGTGCAGGTTGTCCTGGAAGTTGACCGTGTCGTCCCGGCTCTCCCGCAGGCCATGGCTGAACATGGCCTCGAAGTAGCGACTGGAGGCGGCCAGCACGGCGCGATGGCAGGGGAAGGCACGGTCACCAGCCCAGAGCGTGACATCAGTAAACATGCGCTGCTTGCGCAGCGTGTTGAGCTGGGCCAACACGGAGTCGGGGTGTGAGGCCTTGTGGAAGAGGGTGATGTTCATGGAACCTGTGCTGCTCCGCGACTTTCGGGTCTCGTGGACGCTGACCGACATGGTGCATGACCTACAGGACAAACACAGGTGAGAGGCGCCCTCCTGCTCGAGCAACCTTCAGCCCTCAGCCTGGATGCCCTGTCATCTCCCGCTCCTCTGCTTGGCTCCCACAAGCCTCCCCCACGCACTCAGCACATCTCCAAAGACTCGGGCAAGAGGGGCTGAGCCTCTCCTTGACTTGTGGAAACAGGTTTTGTTGCCTGGCCCAGCGCTGGGACTCACGATGAGCTGTCACTGCCTCCTGTGATGAGCAGCACATGAAAGGGGGCCCCTAACCTGAGTGAGCAGTGGCCAGGCAGCGCTCAGGAGTGAGCGCCCTCAGCCACACTCTGCCCCTCAGGATGGTGCTCTGGGGAGGCCTCTGTCAGGAGCCAGCTGTACAGCAGGGCCCAGGTGGGTTGTCTGGCTATGAAGCCCGGCCTCTGCCCTCCCCTGGCCCAAGGAGACTGATTCCTGCAGGTTGCTCTGGAGACTTCTGAACACATTTCCAAGGACCCATGAAGAGCCCAGAGCCTTCCTCTCTGCCCCTGCTCCCAGGGCACCTGTCCCCAGCTGGGATCCAAGCTGTAGTAGCCAGACGGTCCCTGCCCTTGGAGAGATACTCAGTGTAGACACACTCTACCATGGTATGGCCCCTGTTGGATGGGAACTGCCAATATGAATTCTGGACCTTAAAGACATGTTTCCCCAAACCTTGCTGTGATTGCTGAACCCCAGGGTCTTTGGAGCCCTCTGCACCCAACTGGGATGAGTGAGCATTTGGAGGTGAAGGCACTGACAGAGACTCAGAGACAAAGCCCAGGACAGCAGTGGGGCACGACCAACACTGAAGCATGCCAGACTGGCTTCCGCAAAGACCAGACACTCAGAGCCACCAGCCCTCCAGGTGACTGCAGGTCCTGGGTCTCAGCAGGCAGCTCTCCTGCCTCCTCGGCCAGCCCCAAGGACCTGGCACTCAGCACTCGGTCTGAGCAATAACATAGACATAGGTTCACCACCTGCTTCAATTTGGGGACTCAAGCACTTTGGCTTTGATTCAAATGCAAATGAATTTGAACCAGGGAGGATTTCCAAAACCCTGCAAAGCCCAGTTGATACGGTTCGGTTCAGTTCTGGAAAAAGAAGTCTCCAGCTATATGCAGAGAAATCATGTGCTCAAGAAGCAGCAGCCAAAACCAAGCTGCATTCAGTGTCCCGACCGCAAAACATCTGTGGTGCCTTCCTCCTGCGGGAGACTGAGGGTGGCGGTCTTTGCATTTTTAATTCTCAGAGTATATGACTCCTCTCATATTCCGCCCAAAAGGAAGCGATTTCATGCTTCAGTGAAGTTATAAATTAGTGTCCAACTGCATCTTTCCCTCTCTCCTCCCCTGATGAAGAACTGGAGAAGTTACAAATTAACGATCAGGGAGAGCTGCCCAGGCAAGGTCCACACTCTTGGGCTGGGGCAGGGGGCAGGGGGCAGAGGGGCCCTGTGATCTGGGCCGGGCACACTGCCGGGTGAACTTCAAAGCCCAGGCTACTGGGCTCCAGGATCACAGGCCAGCCCAGGGTAGGGTGAGGGTTTGAGTT
Organism: Heterocephalus glaber; assembly: GCF_000247695.1. The sequence continues at coordinate 13,118,001 of NW_004624768.1, forward strand.
CAGGTCTACCCCTGCCCTGGACCACCTCTCCCCTCCTCTGTACCTCAGTTTCCTCTTTTACAGAGAGTAATCCTCGGCCCACTCTGGCCTCCACAATTCACTCACTTGTTGGCAATCATTTCCCATGTGTCCTTCAAGCTGGCCCTGGGATGGGGCATCATGGAGACCAAGCGGCTTCGCTGACCCAGTCAGATCCATGCCCATGGCTTGGCCCCCAGTGGATGGGAATTGCCCAATGTGAATGCCGGACTCTGTGACATGTTTCCCCAAACCTTGCTGTGATTGCTAAACCCATCTTCCACCCCGTCTGTCACTGGATGCTTTCCTTAAAGTGGCCCTTCACCCAGTGGCTTCGCCCCACCTACACCTGCACTGCACTGGGCCATTTTAGGAGCCTTTATTACCTCTGCTCTGATCTGGAGACCACACTGGGGGCTCAGAGGGACAAGGGCCAGGAAGGACTCCAATTTGGGGCTGAGACTCCCAGGCCCAAGACCTTTCCCCACAGCTAGTGCTCCTCTGCTTATCCACAGGGCTGGCCCGGGCTGGCTGGTGACAGAGGGCCCTGGTTTCCCCACCAGCATGGGTGAACAGCACACCACAAGCCCCTCTGGGCTTCCCGGCCTGGGCAGGGCCCTTGTGGGGTGCATTCCACTCCCTCACTGACCCCCTTGTGGGTCCAGTCCAGGCTCTCGAGGAAGCTGGCCATGGGGCTGCCGGGCCAGGGCTGGGTCCTCTCCACGCTGTGTTCTAGAGCTGCCTGCGAGGGCAGCCCAGTGGAGACCCCCTTTGAGGGGCAGGATGAAGCAAGGCTCAAAAGTGCAAACTGTGGAGCAAATTCCAACAGCAGCAAGGCTGCCCAGGAAAGGGCATGAAGCAGTGACCACTCCAGGCTAACACTGGATGGGCAGCCCAGGGCCCCAGAGCTGATTGGTGACCCGCTAAACCCACAGCAAGGACACCAGTAACTGGCACCTGCAGCAGCCAGGTCCCCACCCCTACCAGCTACCCGGCCTGAGGCCGCTCTGTGCCAAGAGCAGCAAGCAGGGCACCTGCTTGGCTGTCTCCTAGCTTGGCCCACCTCTGGTGGGCAGCTGGGCCTGGGCCTGGGCCAGCTTTCCAGTGACAGCGGCCGTTCATTTCCTCACTGGCTTGTCGTATCTGAGCGAGGTAGCCAGACCCGAGGGACAGATGAGGTCATGAGGCCCAGACTGTTCCCACATACGCTGTTTCATACTCTCTGACTGCACAGGGGAACCAGGAAAGTGGAACCATGCATGCCCAGTGCTCAACTGATGTGACCCCAACACCGGGAGTGGAACCTGCACAGCCTCCCCTCGATGGGGTGGAATGGACCTTCCATCCCTTCCCCACCCAGGCCCGAGACGCACAGCAAACCCAATTCACATCACACACCACCCTCGTGAGCCCAGGCCCAGCTCAGGAGGCCCACAGAGCACAGCGGTATCCATCCCTGCCATTTCCAAATACAACATGAGCTAAGCATGTGCCACAGGCAGATAATCCCAGTTAACTCAAAATGAAGCAGAGCCACAGATCATTCTAGACTCAAGTGCAGTCTCTATCAGACAATGAGTCCTCTCTCCCTGGATGCTTCTGCCTTGCAATGGCCGTTTTTCAAAAAAAAGCCAAACAAAAAACCCTTTATCTATATTTGTCCAAAAAATTATAGGACCAGGAGGTGGGGTGTGTGAAACTCAGTGTGACAGTGTGTGTGCTTAGCATGCATGAGACCCTAGGTTCAAAATGGTACGGACCCTGCTTTTTATTTAAAATGCAGAGACCAGGGCTGTTCATATTTCCCGCTGTGCATAAATGCCTATTTTGGTTTTGTTTTCAGCCTTTCACTGTGGAACAACTTCCACGCGGGGAAGACACAGGCGTCGTGCTAAGGTGCACCTTCTGACCCCCGCCTCACCCCCCGCGCCTCCCATACTGGCACGCAGGGAGGGCCCGAGGCAGGTGAAGAGGTCTGCTTCGGGCACGGCTTGGTGATACGCAGGTCTTCTCTTCAGGCGGCCCCCGAATCTCCCTGTCTCAGCCAGCTCCCCACAAAGGGAGGCCAGGATGGCACCCCTTCCCCGCCTCGGACACAGCACACCAAGACAGCACGCCTCCCACCTGCTCTCCTGAAGCCACGGTCACCCTCTCACACATGCACGTTCCCCAATGGCTCTTTGTCTCTATCTCCCTCAGGCTCCAACTGCCTGCAGCCAGAGCTGGGAAGGGACAGGGAGGCCAGTGCCTCAGTGCCCCCTGCGCATGGCACAACCAAGGCTTCACACTTGAGCCAGAGGCTGCTTCAGCTCGGCTCCAGTGGCCACACCCCATGGATGCAAATGAGACGCCTTCGCCCCAGTCAGCAGCTCTGCCTTCCCAGGGAGGCTCAGGACAGAGGCCGGGGGTCAAGTCCCGCAAAACCCGGCCGAGACAGAGCATCAAACGTGCGCCTGCCGTGTACGGGACACCGCATCAGGCATTTTGCATATGCGACCCAACCTTCACAACCGAGTGCGGCAGCACGGTCACGACTGACAGTCTGCATGGGGTGGCCAAGGGTCCACCACAGCAGCCCACAGCCCTGGGTTGCAGCGGCCTTCCTGGACAGATTTGTTACTTGCTCACACTGCATGCTTTGTGGTTGTGACATGTTCTCATAGCTGGCCCCAGAAACCCGGGTGATAGGGCTGCTGCCCTGTCACATCAGTCACCATGCCAAAGGGAGAGGGGAGGACTGGAAAGTGTAGCCCCGAGAGCGCCAGGAGGTGCCATCTTGCCACATGCCCACTACTTCGGCAGTTCAGACGAGAAACAGAAGCTCACAGGTTACTGCTAAGGAAGCAGCACCCATGCCGTCCCATCCAATCGCCACCACAGCCCTGGGGACAGTTACACTTACAGGCTAGGAAACCAGGCCCAGAGATGCGAGGAACTTGCCCAAAGCCCCATGGGAGTGGTGAGCAGAGCCCAGGGCTCCAGCTCCAGGGTGTTCCCGCAACTACACTCTAGGACCTAGTCTCGAGGCTGGGAAGGGCTGGCATTCAAACCCAAGGCCCCCCTTCCCCGCACCAAAGGGGTCCCAGGCCTGCGAAGCTTAGCCCCAAGTTTGCCACCAGGACACTGCCCTCTCCCTCCGCCCCATGGAGCAGCCTTTCTCACCAGCCTCTGTGACACGCCAGTGACATCCAAAGAGGATTTCGCCTCCTGCCCCAAGACACCCACTGCAGGCCATGAGCTCAGCTCTCTCCTGAGCGGAGTGGCTAACGGTGGGCACTCTTGGCTCACTCACTCTCTGTGTTCAGATGCAGACGTGCTTGAGAAAGGCCACCTTCGGAAGGACCTGACGAGCTCCCAGGACTTGTTCAGCTACTCAAATACCAAGCATGGAAGTGGCCAGCCCACCACCAACTTAGTATGTTTCCAAAGAGAACCTGTCTTGCCGAGGAGAGAAGCCAGAGAGCAGAATTCTTCTAGAGGGACTGTTCCAGCCACACGCCCAGCCTGGGAAGGGGCAAACAAGGCCACAAAGGTCACGGCCCATCTCTCCACCCAGAGTCCTGCCTCCTCAGTGACAGCTCTGCCGACCAAGCAGAGACACACCCAGGAGCTCCATCGGAAAAGACAGCAGCAACAAGAGGAGCCAGACATGCAAGTTCCCAGACTCTCATAACACAGGATTTTCACAGGGAGGGGTGGTATGAAAAGTAACAGGGGTGGGCGAATTTAAAAGCTTTTGGGCTGGGAAGGTGCTGAAAAGCAAAGGTTGAGAAATGCTGCAAACAGAAGAACTCTTTTTACTTTGGCTTATCATTTCCAGCTCTCATCCACAAACATGTTGAAATTTCTGCATTTGGGCCGGGGGTGTGTAGCTCAGCAGTAGCCCATCCACTTACTATAGGTGAGGCCCTGGGTTCAATTCCCATAGGACACATTTTTAAAAAGTAAATAAAAATTAAATTGTTGCAATTACAGAATACTCTTTATACTGTTTCTATCTTAACTTTTCTCATGGTTGCCATTTTCCTGCCCTTCATTTGCTACAGACACCAGACCTGTCTCTGGCACCTCACGAAACATGGTAGTTTGTTTTTTGTTTGTTTTTGTTTTTGTTACTGGGGATCCAACTCAGGACCTTACGGTTGCAAGGCAGGCGGTGGAACCACTGAGCTAAATCCCCAGCCTTTAACATGGTAGTTTTATCCTGCGGTGATCAACTACATTTTCATACCTTAGAAACATACTAACCATGATTCACTAACACATTCACCCATTGGGTTTTTTTTTTCTTAAATTCTTTTATTGGTACATTTTAGGTATACAATACATTTCCATTTATCATTGGGTGCTTGTACCTGAACATAACGTATCTTGGTTCTTATTTTTTTCCCCATTACCTGTGCGCCCTTCACCCCTCCATCCTTCCCTATTTACATAGATTACCCGTTGGTTTTTGAATTTTTATCCAAAAACAAAACCAGCTTTGGCTGAATTAGATTTATTTTTTTTAGATAAACTTGCAGAATATCCAAAGATTTTGATGTGATGCTATCGTGAAGTTGTTTCCCCAAGCAGGCAGTGGGCCAAGCCAAGCAGAAGCCACTCCTGCTAAAAGGCTTCTCCCCACTTGGGAGGGTGGCAGATGGACCTGCTGCACTCTGCTTCCCCTTACCCAGGAGTGGGGGGAATGCAACTGTCCCTGGTCCCAGAGCTGGGGGTCACCCCCAAGCCCAGCTGCGGCTCCAGACCCCTATCAGACCACTGCCCTAGCCACAGAGGGGACTAACAACCCAACACTCAGGTTCTCCCACCCGGTGAAATAACTGGTTTCCTTTCCAAGAGTGAGCAGGAAAGAGAAACAGCAGAGAGTGCAGCCCCCTCCTAAGCAAACACAGAGTCCTGAGGGGCCTCCTCCCGCCTGGCCCATGCAAATGCTCTTCTTCGGTCTGATCCCACAGCCATTAAAAGCACGCTGGCCAGCCGGGATTTAGCTCAGTGATTCCGCCACCTGCCTTGCAGCCTCAAGGACCAGAGCTCCATTCCTGGTAGGAAAAAAACAAAAAGCACGCTGACCCAAGTATCACTTTCTACGAGCCACCTGAGGCAACAGCCTGGAGAAAAGAACTTGTCCTAGAGAGCAGAAAAAACTAGAGTAAAGCACTGGCCATAAACTGGCAGTGGACTCCTCCTCCTGTCTCCTAGCGCCCAAAGCACTGCACTTCCTGTCCCCATCCAGAGAACAAGGGGAAGGTGGCCAGGACCCTCTGAGGAGAACAGCGAGGCAGAGTGCTCTGAAATGACAGGCACACGCGCTTCTGCCCCAGCATTTCCGCTCCTAGGAACTCGCCTTCTGTCACACTTGGTCATGAACTTCCACTGTAGCGAAGGCTAGGAACAGCCTCAGTGCTCACGAATGAAGCTGGGTTATGCAAACACTGCTGCATCCCCACAGCAGAGTATGACACAGCTGCAGCAGCGGATTTTAGGTGCCGAAATGACAAGAGTTGTGTATAGGATGTTTTGCACATGCTGAGAACTGGACTACCTATTCACATACACACCACACAAATGCTGTTCTGACAACAGTGACCCCATCCCGATGGGCAAACACAGGCTCCGAGAATAGAAGCGATGTGCACACACCTGAGGTGGGGGTGGCATCATTACTGGAAGCCCCTGCAGCCTGGTCCCCTGTGCGCTGCCACTCCCCACCCACAATCACATCCTCAGTACCTTAGTCCTTGCTTACGGCCTGGGAATAAAAATAACCATGACCCCAAAGGGCTGCTGAACAACTAGAGGAGGAAAGGGATGTAGAGCCAGTTCCGGGCCCGGATGCAGATCCCACCCTGTGGGACCGTGAGGGGTACACTGGTTTTCGGCTTACTTACAATTTAAACATGACCGAGGCCCTGAGCTGCCTTTGTTGATGTGGTTTTGGCTATAGATGATCACTATATTTCAAAGTAAAACTGAGAAAAAATTTAAACGTTAATTTAAAAATAAGAATAAATCCATTAGCTGTACACATAAACAAGAACTGTCTTGGATAAATCAATTTCCCAAAGATACCTCTTATTGAGAATAGTGGCTGAAATCTGCTTTTGCAGTCAGTCTGCTGAGATGAGTTTTGACAAGAGACTAGGAAGAAAATCCTGCCTCCTCTGGACAGCTGGCTGGACAGGGGCGGGCAGCTTCAGCCTTTTACATAACTGGATATTCTTCAACTTAAGCTAAGACTGGACAAGTGGTAGTTTCTGAAAGGCTCACTGTGGTGTGGAACCTGAGCTTATCAGTGAACTTCTGTACTCTGTGACATTCTCCTCAGCTGGCCCGCCCCAAATTTGGAATGGATGGTTTACCCAGGCGTGATTTTGTAACACAGTGCATGGGTCATCCAGAAAACACTGCTTCCTGGAGCTACGCACTCGGGAGAAAGTGCATGAGCGAGGCAAACCCATCATTGTGTTACCACGAAAATAGTTTTGACCTGCGAATCCTCAAAAGAATCTGAGAAGACCAGGCTAGCAGAACGTCCTTACCCTCCACATCACCCATGCTTTTAGCTTCGGTCGAAGTACGGGGACCTGCATGGGGTTTCCTTTCCCCTCCCTGGCTCACACTACCACGTGCTCAAAGCTACTGGGGTCAGGGGCACCTCCCTTCTCACAGGCTGCCTGCAGCCCGATGGCCCCTTCCTCAGCTAGCAGGGGCCTGCCTCACCCAACGATCAACCCACCCTCCTTCGAAGTAGCAGGCCTCGCTCAGGCTGGGGATTTAGCTCAGTGGTTCCACTTCCTGCCTTTCAAGTGGAAGGACCCGAGTTTGATCCCAGATAGCAAAGGAAAAACAACCTCACTGTGAAATAACAGGCCTCCCCAGTGTTCAGAGACGGGGCCCAGAGGCAAAGTACAGGGCGGTGCTCTGGCCACAGCACGTGGGCGTTGCAGGTGATGACTCTTGGCTTTGAGAAATTGCATGTTTGTGTATTTATAGCAAATCCATGGTGCGGTGCCCATAAATAGCCACTCACTCATGTATACTTTTAACTCTCTGGCCACCAAGTCCATTAAACCTTCCTTTGTGGGCCCATGCCCTGGGCCTTCTTTCCCAGTCCTGCCCTCTTGCTGCAGACTGGCTTAGAACAGGACCCCTGTGCCCCAGGGGCTCCTCACTGCCACCAGTGGTAACCTGCTGACTGCTGATCTCTTACTTGGAAGACTGGGAGGAAGCTCTGGCCCCAGGCTTGTTCAACAGGTCCCCCTTTCTGAACTCCCTTCTCTCCTCCCCAGCCTTCCCTGCTCAAGTCCCCTCTCTCCCTAATCCCTCTTTTCACCCCCTCTAGACTTTATACTTGTTCAGTGCACAGGGCTTTGCATACAGTATGTGCTCAAAAAGAAAAGAGTAACAAGGAATTTCTGGGCACCTGCCATGCACTGACTGGGCCTACAGGTGCTCGGGTCACTGAAGTGAGTGAGGGGCCGCCCTGTCTCATCTTTGGGATTTTACACTCTAGCTAGCACCCTTTGTATCTCTGCTGTGGTACTGAAATGTTTCTCCTCCTGCTGGCCAGCATCTTTTATTCCTTCAGGTCAGTGTCTTGTGTCCTTATCTATATCTGCCAATCCTCAAGGACAGTATTCTGCATCCTCTTTGATGCCCAGGACATATTAGAAACCCAAGTTTCCAGGGAGGAGCAAGTGAATTAACCACCATACCTACTGAAATAAGAATGAAAATAATCCAGAGCCCTGCTGAGCCCAGGGGAGTGGGCCCACTGTCTGTCCCCTTCCTGAGTCATCAAACATACTTCATATTTGATCACTCTCAATGCCAGCTGGGGAAGACCAGCCCTCAACTGCATTCCACAAATCAAACTGGAGACGCCAACCCCATGCAGGATGCTGGGTACTAAATGTCGCACCTGGCCCAAGGGACTTAAATCTACTGAGTCTCAGTTTCCTTATCTGGAAAGTTGTAGTGAAGATAGCTGTCCCTACCTCAAGGGACTGTCCTGAGAATTAAATGAGAAAACACAAGTCAAGGACACACAATTCACTTAGTTCCTAAGAGATGCAGCTGTTCTGCACTGTCTCTGCTGACACAGCCCACCCAGTTTAACCCTGGGGCAGGCTCCGTTCCAGGAGGGTCCCCTAACCTCCGCCTGTGGTCTTATTCCTGGGAACATGCTACCTTACAGGACAAAGGGACCTGCTGATGCAATCAACGTTTGCCCCAGGTATAATTAATGTTACCTTAGCACCATTTCTTAAGTCAACCCTAAGACAGGGAGACATCTGGGGGCCCTGATTGCCATCAATGAGCCCTTGAAGAGCCCTTTTCTCCAGTGGGCGCAGAAGAAGCCAGGGTTTTGAAGCCGGAAAGGACTCCATGTGCCCCCCCACCCCAGCAGGGCTGAAAGTGGAGGGAGCTAAGACAGGTATCTGGCTGCAGCCAGCAAGGAGACAGGAGCTCGGCCCTACAAGCCGAGGAGCCCAATTCTGCCAAAGCAGAAAGAGCTTGGACAGATTCTTCCCCAGAGCCTCAGGTCCTCCACCCAGACTTTGTGACGTGAAGCACAGGAGCTGGATGAGCCAGCCTAGACCTCTGGCCTATAGAACTGTGCACTAATGAGAGAGAACATTTAAGCCACTAAGCTTGTGCACATTTGTTACGTTGCAACAGAAACTAACACAAAACTCTTTCCCTTACTTATTCAAGATCCCGGCAGATGCCCAAAAGCACAGATGGCACTAATCACTGTACTGTTCTCCCCATCCATTCATACCTAGGATAAAGTTTCATTTATAAATTAGCCATAGAAGGAGATCAACAACAACTAACAGAACATCTGTAATGATACACTATAATAACCTTATTTATATCAAATTATTTCTGGAATTTTCTATTTAATAGTTTCAGACCCTGGTTGACCACAGGTAACTGAAACCATGGAAAGTAAAATTGCAGATAAGCGGTGACTATTGTGGAAGTCCCCTCAGCCTCAGGCCATGGTGTCTTCGTATTGAACGCACATGGGCTGGGGATTTAGCTCAGTGGTTCCACTGCCTGCCTTGCAAGTGCAAGGACCCAAGTTCGATCTCCAGTACAAAAATAAATAAATAAATAAATAAAATTAACGCACATCACGGGCTCATCTAAAAGGCTCAGGAGGACTTGCTCCATCTGCATTCTCCAGTGGCCAGATGTGTAAGGCTGGAGAGCAGGGGCCGTCTTATTTATCTCTGTCCCTGGCACAGAGCTCAGTGAAGAGTGAATAACAGGTGCTCAACAATTCCATTTAACAAAGTCCCAACGTCCCGGACAGAAAGGGGCCACATGGCTTATGCTCCCCAGGCTAGCGTGTGCTGCCAAGTAGGAGGTGTTCAGGTGCAATTTTCTAGGCAAAACCCAACAATATGCTGCCTAGAAGAAAACTGCAGATGCTAAAAATAGTTGAGGAAGCCACCCAGCAACAGGGTAGGTGTGTGTCCATGTGCAAATGTGTCTTGCTTTTTGCACTAAGGAACCTCTGTGCAGTGGCCCCTGCCTCATCTGTGGCAGCATCCCAGGGTCTAGCTGCCCAGCCAAACCCTGACATTTTGCTTGTTTGTGCCTTCCAGTAAAAATCCCTGGCTGGAATGGTAAAAACTGCAGCTGCAACCTCCTGCAACACAGATAGACCAGTGGATCCAGGTGCCTGAAAGGGAACGTGGTGACTCCACCTCAGGCTAATGGGGCAAAATGCCTGCCTGCAAGCTGTGCACAGGCTAAAGTGGGGTAGGGGCTCAGGAAGGGTGCCCACTCATGTCCCAGCTCCCAGCAGACCACTCACACTGCCTCCCAGTGAGACGCCCCATTACTCAGCCTGCAGGATAAAGAGGCACCTGGGAGAGGGAAAACTGACCTCCAGCCCTCCTCCCTTATTAGCTGCAGAGGTACACATCAGGAACCTTCCATCAGAGTGCTCCAGGGCCCATCTGTCCCCTTGGTTACTCCCCCGGGTCCCACCATGTCTGTCCCCAAGGCTGTCCAACCAGGTCAAGCTGGTGGGGATGACAGAAGCCTTCTCTTGGCTTAGTTCTGAATCCTCTCCGGGTAGCAGTGGAAATGCAGCAAGGCTGGATGCTGCTTTTTGAAAGGGGGAGTGAGCCCACCTGGGAAATGACAGGGCAACCTGCCTTGAATGTCCCCAGGCACCTGGGTGCCAGTGGTAAGCAGTTCCTGCAGGGGTGCCCGAACATCCTTGACTCCTCTATCACAGGGCCTCAGGCTGCCAGGGGACCATGGTCTGGAGATCTCCCTTTCCTTCCCCACCCATCTCCAGTTTCCTCTCATTCCCCTTCCATCTCCAAATGTAGCACAAAGGCCCTTTTGGTAAATTTTTTGCTTGTTTTAAAGCTTCCAGTTACAGGAAAAAACAAGGATCCCAAAGTAATATACACTGAAACTCACAAAGTTTTGGAGCTGCAGCCTTTGGCCTCTATTAGCACAAGCAAACCAGGTCTGCGACTGTAGGGGCCCCTTCCAGAGCCTTTTCAGGAACAGTTTAGGGAACTCACTGCCAGGCAGGCTCTTCCCTTCATTCCTGCAGGCAGGACAGGAGGTGGCCCACACTTCGCCAGCAGAGCCGAGCCTCTCAGGCCCAGTGAGGGCCTCACCCCAAGCCACCTCTTCCAGGAAGCAGTCAACCCCGGCCCCTGGACACGCTGGCTGGTCGGAAACACTCCGATTCACTCACATGCTCTACCCTTCAGGTGCTTGGCTTTCACTATTCAAACCGTGCCGCCCCGTGTTTACAGAGCTTCTGAGCCTAAAAGGAACTTTCAGGAACATTTTCCCACGCACAGTGCACAGCAGCTGGCTGGGGGCAGGGCTGGCAGGGATGAGAGGGCTTCATTTCACAGATGAGTTCACAGGGCCAGGAGCTGCCCTCCAAGCCCGGCCGAGGCCGGGAGACCAACAGGAGACTGAACCAGCTCTCTCTCGCTAACCCTTGAGCACTGGAAAGATGGATGGATTAGAATCAAAAGAGAAATCCTGAATAAACCACATCAGTTTTTTTTTAAAGGAATATTGAGATTTCCTCCATCGTATTAAGTGAAAATGAAAATGTGGGTAACATCAAAGATAGGTGAAAGCATGGAGAAATGGCCACTCGGATGCCATGTTTGGTGGGAGAATAAATTAACTCTTTGTGAAAGGCATTTGGCTTGAACAATGAAAATTTTAAATTATCACCTTTTGAGCCAGGCATGGTGGTGCACACCTGTAATTCCAGCACAGCACTCTTGGAGGCTGAGCACAAGGATCACAAGTTCAAGCCCAGCCTGGGAAACTTAGCAACTTAGTTAAGACCTTGTCCAAAATTATAAAAAGGGGCTGGGGGGCTGGGGATGTAACTCAGTGAATATACAATCACATTTGCTCATAAAGACACATGACCCAGGACAGCAGGGATCATGTGGAGCAAAATCAGGCATGATCCAAAAGTCTCCCATTAGGAGACAATAGGATCAAAGATGGGGTGGTTTGGCCAATGAGGAACATTACGTGGCCATGAAAAGGGAACATGTTCCTCCACATACTATATCACAGAAGTTGTAGAGTGCTAAGTAGGATCCAACTTATGGAAAATCAAAATCCGTACATAATCTGTGTCTGTGGACACACACCAAGGAGAAAGACTCATATGACACTTCATTTTCCCCCTTATATTGGTCAATGTGGAAACTGAGGCAGGGTCCCTTGACACACTACTCCCTAGCACTCTGCCATGACCACATGACTACCTGGCAGCCTCACCTGCAGATACTGAGTTCCCAAGCAGAGCCCCCCTTTTTGTGAGTATGTCTGGTACTGGAGACTGGACCCAGGGCCTGCACACTGAACTACATCTCTTGCCTTTTTCATTTGTTAATTTGAAACAGGGTCTCCCTAAATTGTCCATCTGGGCTTGGACTTGTGATCCTCTCAGAGCGCTGGGATTACAGGTGTGTGCTACTGCACCCCACTAGGGCCCCTCCTAAAGCCTGACGTTCTTTCTCCAGGGTCAAGTCCAAAGTAAGCCATTGAGAAGGCACTGAATGTTTGGCGCTCGAAGGGAGCTGGCCATGAATCCACAACAGACTCTCTGCCTCTGGTCTCCTGGGCCCAGTCAGGGTGAAGGAGAACTTAAGATTCTGGACCCTGGGTGCACTGCATGCTTTCTAGAAAAAGAGATCCCTGCCTCTCAGCCCTCATTCCTGCCTAGTCAAATAGGCCTGGCCAACTGGAGAGCTGGCAGGCACTCGGCTTGGGCTTTGGACAAGGAAAGCTTCTCTTAATTAGGAAATTAACTTTACTCAACCTGGATTGATCTGCGGTCAGCACCCCGCATGGAGACCTGACAGGAACAGGCAGGAAGTAAGCAAGGCTTTTTGGTTTCCCTCTTCTCCATGCATCCTACTCCCGGCCACACGGCAGAGGTGCTAGCAGGTGATACCCAGGATGAATTCGGTCCTAGGCGAGCAGGCCTGCGGGCAGCAGCAGCCACAGCTCTCCCATGGCCTGATCAGCAGGAGGACCCATCCAACCGGTCCTGCAGGAGCCTCCTTGCAAAAGCCTGGTGCTCAGCCTCCTCCTCCAGTCCCCAGGGCTCCCTCCTAATCCCTCTTGCTGCTGGGTGCTTTGTCCATTTCTCCATCTCTCTTCTAGGAGGTGTCCCTGGCTCTGTGCCCAGGGGACATCTGAAGGCTACGCCTCACGCCATCTACTCCAGAGAGGGGGTCACTGGGGGCTCTCACACTCACTGCCCAGCCAGACACCTTGGGAAATGAGTCACCTACATGCTACCTTCCTTCGAGCCCATGCCTGCTCCTCCTGGACGCTGACCAATATTTCCCTGACCCAGTCCTTCGGCTTCACCACCCCTCAGCCTTAGGCACAATCAGGCCCCAGACTCTGAGGCCAGGGGCAAGGAACTGACGGAGGCTGGGGGAGAAAAGCTCTGTGGTGGAAAAATCTTCGGGCGTCTCTGCTCACCAACCTAAGAAAGGAAACAGGAGCCCGCCTATTGTACCCCTCTCCTCCTTCAAGTGGGGAACTCAGGGCCTACAGTGAAACACTCACTGACAGCACAAGAGCAACCTGAGTGAAGCCCACAGAGTAAGGGACCCGGACAACCACAGAGCCAGGCAGGGGCAAGGCACACAGGCTTCCCACCAACAGCTGCTCTTTCTGCCAACAGCTTCTAGGTCTCAGGAATCAACTGTGGGAGGGTGAAGAGGTGGACTTGGCCTTAGGCCTCGGTTGCACTGAAAACAGGGTGGCCTGTGCTAGCTTCACAGATGTACCCAACTCAGGTTGCGGAAGATCACTGTGGGGGAAAGAACAGCTAGGGAAGTGGGTGTGGTGGCTCATGCCTATAATGCCAGCACTCGAGAAGGCTAAGACCGAAGGACTGCAAATTCAAGCCCAGCCTGAGAAACTTAGTAACTTAGTGAGACCCTGTCTCCAAATTATTTCAGAAAAAAGATAAACAGCTGGGGATGAAGCTCCGGGTGAAGGCCCTGGATTCAATCCCCAGTAGCACCAAAAAAATAAATAACATAAAAATAAAAAAGGAAAAGCTGGCAAGATTTTTATGCATGTCCTTGAAGAAAATAGGGTGCAATTTCCAAGTTAGTCAGCTTCCTGAGACTACAGAGCTGCCACTTTTAAAAAACAGGTCAAGTTCGATCCCTGGTGCCAAAAAAACAAAACAATAAAAACAAAAATAAAAAACAGGCCAAGAAGCCACACATGCTCACCTTTTATCACCCCAAAGAGCACCAAGACGGGGCCTGGAAAGAAAGCTTAGTAGAAAGAGGCGGGGTGGGAGCGGAGGGGACACGGGACAGGGCTGCAAGTCAGCAACAGACTTCGAGTCTGTGCCCAGCGGGTGGGGCGAAGGGAAGAGGAGCTGGGCTGACCCAGGGCCAACTGGTGCGGACGCCTCTAGGGGATTCCACCCAGTACGCTACTTCACCTTCATAAAGTCCCGGAAATCTCCAGGAAGCCTCAGTGGGGTGGAGGAATTCCGCCGCAGACCGCAGGCAGCGCCTGAGCCCCAGTCTGGGTCCAAAGCTTAAGCTCCCTCCACTGACCCAGTGCTGAGGGGGCACAACAGGGCCCTCCCCAGCCCGGAACCTTCGCCACCCCTCTGAGCCCCACATTTGCTCTCCCCTCCTAATGCCCTTGTGGGACTCGAGTCAGTCTAGCAACGTGATGGTTAGAAGCCAACCAGCGTCCGTCCTCTTGAGACACCTTCAGTGCTGCCACCCGTAGGAGGTGGTCCAGCAACGGGCTGACTTCCTTCACCTGGGGAAGTCACAAATTCCCCTCTTCCTGACCCCTCACCCCACTTGTCGCAAATAAGCGTTTCCTGGCTGGGAAAATGTTTCAACGCCCCGAGCAGCTGAGACAATTCAATTATGAAATTTGCTACATTAGATGAAAACCAGCCGCACAATCAGCCAATTCATTTGCGCCTGACCACTCTGCTGCTTGTGCCAGCTCTGCCCTCCCCAAAACCGACGCCCACCAGGCCACACCCACATTGCTGGTTGGTACAGAAGGACTATGGTGTCTTGGCTTCCGCAGGTGGGCTCTCCCAGGGCTCTCTGGGAAGAGGCTGCACTCAGAAGCTATCCAGGCTCCTGCAAATGTGGACAGGCGGTGCAGGCTGGACCACCACAGCTGAGCAAACTTCCCTGCCACCTGTCCTGGACTTCACCTGTGCCTGGAGCCGCCATCCACCTGAATGAACCCTGGAGGGGTTCGGGTGTTAGGAGGAAAGCCGGATGCCTGTGGCTGGGGAACTGGGGCTGTCCTGTGCCTTTCCCAACTTCTCTTAGTCCAGGGGCTTTCGCCAACTGTCCCCTCCGTGTCCCTTCAGGTCCTCCTGCTGACTGTATCACTGGGGCTCTCCACACACTCACGTGAGGGCTCCGCATCCCCCACCCCAACAACCCTGTCTAGGAGATCCCTGAATGCAGGGTCCCTCGCCAAAGTCAGCTCAAACAGTGAATGCGTTAACCAGCTTAATGTGCCTGAATGACTACAACCGCCCACCAAGTAAGTGACTCCTCACCCTAAGCTGTCCGCCTCCCTCTACCTGACAAGGGAAGAACGCAGCCTGCTCATTTCTCCTTCCTTCCTGCCCTCCTCAGGTTTAAAATTCCATTAAGGGCCACTGGGCTGCAGACACTGCCGCCAATGCGGAGCGTGCAACGGCCCGCAGCTCTTCTCTCAGCACCACACGCATAAATCCAGCTGCAGCCCACAACTCAGGATGAAGGATTCTTCCATTTCTACTTTTCCTTTTAGCAATCTCCCTGGAGTCACTTTGCGACAAATGACTCAAAGGTGAAGTGACTGCGGGGGCTGGGAGAAGGCTGTCAGCCTCCAGGCACAGCTGGTGAACTCAAAGGCGGGGGTGGGGGAGTTGGGGGGTGGAGCCCAGTGTCCCACGCCTTCCTGGCCCCCCAAATGCAAGCCATCACCAATGCCCCCAACGCCCCCGGAAACCCCAGCAGCACACCTAGTGAGCATTGCTTCTGTGTTGGAACCAACCAGGTCCTTGTGCCCCCGGCAACTTCCCCTCTTCCTTGTCTCTCGCCAGGTCAGAGGGAAACCTAGCACACACCTGGCACACTTTGCCCTGACTTGCCACAGCCTGGTGAGTCTTGCCGGGGGCAAGGCTCAGCAGGAACCAGGGGCGTCCAGATTAAACCCAGAGGGGCCTGGGGTCCACCCCATGCCCCAGTTCCTCTGGTCAGATCTCTATACAAACTCTTCCGTGCTCCAACACTCCGGTAGCGCATGCCTGCAAGGTCAGCACTCTGGAAGGCTGAGGCAAGAGGATCATAACATCAAGCCCAGTTTGGGCAACTTATTGAATCCCTGTTTCAAAATAAAGGGCTGGGGATGTAGCTCAATAGGAAGGGCCTCCAGTCCGGGGGAAGGGGCAGAAGGAGGTGGGGGAGACAATGGAAAGGGTCCCTGAAGCAGAGCACAAGAATGTGTCTGGCTGCCCCCGGGAATCCCCCCCGCTCCCCAAAGAAAAAGCTTCTAAAGCAGCGACAAGGGAGAACAGGGGGGCGGGGATGCCAGGGTCTCGGGGCCGGAGCCAGGCAAGACTCGGGGAGGGGAGGGGAGGGCAGCGGAGAGCCAGGCCGGGCCTGCAGGTGGCCGCCACGGGTGGGCAGCGGGTGTGACCCCGGGCGTGCGACCCCTTCTCTCCGACTGCTCGGTGGTCTGGGGGGCGCGGAGCGGCCGGGTGCAGGCGGGGCACAACCGGCCTGGGGCCATGTAGACGTGGCCCCTGCTGAACTCGAAGCCTCGGCGTCCAGGGCGCGGGGACCTCGCTCCTCGCCCAGCCTTCTCTCTCCAGGATCAATAGTAACCTCTTTAAGAGTCCGAGGGCTCAATGAATCAACCGCTCCCAGGGGAGGGGCAGAGCTCCCGCGCGCATCTTCCATTTGCAGAACAATTCATTCGCCGCGCGGGGTTGAGCGCGAAGCCGCCCTCGGCGGGGTCCCCGGTGGGACGGGCGCGACGGCCCCTCCTCGTCCTCGGGCCCCGGCCGCGCCGCGCTCGCTCCCCTTGGCACCCGCGGCCCGCGGCTCTGGTCCCGTCCGGAGGGTGACAAGTCCGCCGGGACCCGGGCGGGCACTCACCTCTCGGGGCGCTGCCGCCCGCCGCGCTCACACAGCCCCGGCCGCCCCGCGAGCTCCCTGCCCGCCGCCGCCGCCGCCGCCGCTCCTCAGCCGGCAAGCCTCAGCTCAGAATCGCTACCGCCACCACACCGCCGAGGTGCGGCCAACAAACTAGTTTCTCCGGCCTTTCCGCCCCGCCTCCCGGCCCGTAGCCTAAGAAGCCAATCAGTGACGGTGCTGCTATGACGGATGGGCTGCCGAACCCGTAGTGGAGCCGCTTGAGAAAGGGGTGGGAGCCCGGGCCAAGCCAGTAGGGCGGGGAGGTGGGGCCGGGAGAAGAAAAAGACTTCGACCAGATTCTTAAAGGGACAGGCGCCTGCCAGTCTCCCGGCTGAGTTTGGGAAAAAAACCGCAAGGGTGTTCTAGAGCTTTCTGAAGGAGGGAGTTTGTAAATTGCACATGCGTCTTACTTTTATCTCCAAAATTACAGGCGTTGCATACCTTTTTGCAGAGTCACAATTTAGTTGTCCCAGTGTTAAGGAAACCCTTTATTCTTATGCCAGGTTTGCTTCAGTGTTTGGAATTTCTGCAGCCACCAATTCCCGTCTGTACTTGGAATTGGGGGGGGGCGTTGCTTCAGCTCTCCTGTTGGTGTCAGCTGGGTTACTGGGTTCATTCGCCCACTCTCAATCAAGTATGGGAAAAGCCTAGGAAAATGGAAAAATTGGAAAAATTGGTTTATTTACAATTTGTCCAAATTAGGGAGCCCAGCTCCTCCCACCCACCTCCACCCCATCCCCCAACGCACAGACCCGCTCCACGTTATAGAAGGGGTAAAACGAAAGCCAGGAAAGGTATGTTTGTAGACGTACCCAAGCTTTGGCCCAGAGGGCTGGAAGTACAGAATCCTCTGGTTTGTCAGGTCTGGGTGAGTTGGGGTGCGAGTGGGGGTTACGGTCAGCATGGGGAAAGTCAGAGAATCAGCCTATTTCCTGTTTTGAGACAGGGTCTCCCTTTGTAGTCCAGGCCGACCTAGAACTCCCTAGGTAACCCAGGCTGGCCTCGACATCTCAGCGATCCTTCTGCCTCAGCCTCCCTCGTGCTGGGATTACAGGCCTGGGTGGCAGCCTATTTCTAAAAAAAAAAAAAGTTTTACTTTTTGAAGAACTATATAGATTACAGTCCCTGTCTGGGTTGAGTCCAGTCCTCGATCCTGAGGGCCTCGAGGTGCTGTGTCATCCGGCTGGCTATTAATTGATTGGTGTGTGGATTCCATCAAAAGGCAGCTAGAGCCCAAGGAAGGCAGGCCGAGGTTTAAACTGAATAGAGCACCATTAAATATGGTGGGGCCCAAGCCAAAGTCAGGAGGTAGCTAACCGCCTGCTGGAAGGGCTTTTTGCTTCAGGCAGTCATGCCACGAACCCTTCTTTTATGACCTCTGTAACTCTTTATTATTTGCTAGGGTTGACTCAGGTGATTCTTTTTGATGCTCTGAATACACATTTGAGATAACGAGATATCTCAAGATAAGGAGAGGTAGAAACCAGACAAGGCTGGGCAATTTAGCAATTTAGTGAGAGACCTTGCCTGAAAATTAAAAAATGAAAAAGGGTTGGTTGGGGATACAGCTCAGTGCAAAAGGCCCTGGGTTCAACCCCCGGTGTGGGGTGTGGATACGGAGGAAGAAAAACGGGGGAATTGAAATAATAATTGTAAAATTGTGTTTTTAAGAAAAACTGCCGCTTTAGGACACAAAGTAACCTGAGGCTAAAATGCCTTTTTTTCCTTCCAGGAAATTTAAAACAATTTTTTTTTCCTAAGGGTCTTGATGATATGATAAGCCTGTAAATTGGGCCCCTGCTTTTTAGCCACTAATTGAGCCTCTTTCTTCCCAGAGATTCCCAGCCTCAAGGAAGCAACATTAGGAGGTGCACAACTTCCCTAAACTTCAGACGCATGCAACTATTTCACCTTCTAACGTAGCCCACCAATCGGGTTTCCTGCACCTCCTAGATGGACCATCTCCAGCATGCTCCAAAACCACATGAAAACCCCCAACTCCTGACAATGTGACTCTCTGGAGGGCTTGTACCCTATTTCCTCTGAGTGTGTACTTCTTTGGCTCTGCCTAATAAAGCCTTCTAAGGACTCTCATCCTAGAATTCTTTCCTGTGGCACAAGTCAGCAAACCTACAGCTTTGCTGACTCTGGTGAGACCCCTTAAACCGTCTGGTGAAAAGGACAGATCCCATGTTGAAGGGGAAATGACAGGCAAGTCGTGTGAGTGTCTAAAAAAACCCCTCTTTTTAGCTATTTGAGCAATAACAGATTTAGAAACTGGTTCTTAGGGTAAATTTATCTCGAGTCCATTGCCAAGTTCATTCTCATCTAATGAAGAGAAAACAGTGGGGGCCCTAATCATTCCAACTTTGACAGTCAAAAGTTACAAAGTTTATAAGGAAGCAGAAAAAGGAAGGAGAGCAAAGCACAGGGGCCTGTACTAAGAAACATAGTAACCAAGTTAGTCAAAGAAAACCAACTTGTCCCAGCTAAACAAGTTTAGCTTTGTCAGAAAAGTGCACTAAGTATATATTTAGAGTCACCTTTCTCCTGCAAACCAATGAATTGCCAGTTTGGTGAGAAATCATATTATTTAATTATGCCAAAACCTAGAATTATAGTTTAGTAATTACACAGCAGTGTATAATTTCTTAGGTACACAGAACTGCAAAAAAAAGTTAAACACAGAGTGCAAGAATTAATGCCCATTTACCAATTAAAAACATATGTTTTTGTAATAGACATTCCTGGTTTAATGAACTGTTTAACAATTTATTATGTTCTGTTACACATTACAGCACTGCAAGTCAGAGTTATGCAAATAAAAGCAAAGTTATCAAGCTGGAGTTTCCTTTATTTCTTTGTTTTGAATATTGTAATGTAAACACTATACAAAATTCCTCATTTACCAACCAATTCATTTAATGACCTAGACATAGAAATGAATTGGTTAAATGAGGAATGTCTGTAAAGCAAGATTGTTTTATTGACTAAGAGTAGCATAGCTACTACATTTCTAGCTACGTGACTATAACCAATACACAAGGTAGCAATTTAGCAAAAACAATTTAGTTTTACAATATATTAAGACAACAATCATGATTGACTGCATTATACCAGGACAATTAGACATTTAAAAATTAAAATATACTGCATACAGTAGTTTATTTAAACAGCATTATGTAATAAAACTATTAAAAGAAAACTGAACACATGGTTAAGTACACCCTAACACTCCAAGAATTAATTTCTCTGAACAAAGTCTAATAAAAGACAATAGAGAAAAACAGTCACAGTTTATCTATTGCAGAGAAGCAAGCAAACATTTTTAGCATTTTTAAAACTGTGAGCATTAGACCACATAAACCAGGGGGCCCCAAATTTTTTGGCACCAGAAACCAGTTACAGAAGACAGTTTTCCATGGTAGGGGAATTCCAGCACATTACAGTGGTACCTTGGTTTACGAATTTAATTTGTTTTACGATTTGGGGGAACATGGCTGGATTTGTGTTTGTGTGAGGAAAATGGCTGTGGCTGTATTTGTTATCTGATGCGGAGTTTGTGAACAGAAGCAAAATTTTGCCCGGTGCTTCTTGTTCACGAACTGAACAGTGCAAACATACGCATTTGTGAACAGAAATATCAGGCACATTTATTGTGCACTTTATTTCTAATATTACATTGTGATATATAATGAAATAATTATACAACTCATCATAATGAACAATCAGTGAGAACCCTGAGGTCGTTTTTCTGCAACTAGACGGTCCCATATAGGGGTGATGGAAGCCAGTAACACCCCAAGTGTGTTGCTTATGTCCAGTCTACTCCATAATCTTCTTTTGGCTGCTGTCACTGCAAAAAATCCTGCTTCACGAAGATAGAATACTGGAAATGGAAGCGGGCTTTTCAGTGCTTTTGAGCCAATATCAGGGTATTTTGCCTTGACCTTAATTCAGAACAAAATTAATTAATTAACTCAGAACATAGAGAGATTTAAAGTTGTCTCAAACATACTTTTAAGGCCATCATTTGTGATCTCAAGCAGCTGATCCTCTTCTAGCATGGACAAAGTCCATTCACCTGGCTTACTAACAAATGGTTCACACACCCATTTCTTCTGAGTTCAGGGGTCTTTTTTTTTTTTTTTATTTTTGGTACCGGGAATTGAACTCGGGACCTTGCACTTATGAGGCAGGCAGTGGAACCACTGAGCTAAATCCCCAGCCCTCAGAGGTCTTTTTTAATCATGTTCCACAAAATGTTAAGTTCAGGTGTCATTTTTTGGCTAGCCAGCATTTCTCTATGGATAACACAGTGTGTAGACTCACATTCAGAAGTGACCTCTTTGACTCCAATAGTGAAATCAGAAACCCATCCAGTCATGGCAGCCGCTCTCTGTACCTATACTGACACGAAATGACCAATTCGGTTCTGGTGATATGTAATCAAAGACTTGAATGGTTCTGCAGCTGTGAAGCTGGCTAGCAACAAAAGTGCATAAAACATATCTTCATGTACGTCCTCCTGACAAATATATTGGACAAAAACTAGCACTGTTGTCTTGTCAACTTCACCAGACATGTCAGCTTGGCTTGTGCACCATGGTGACTCATTCATCCTAACAACTGTGCTTCAATGTCCTCTGCTACTTCATAAATTCATCTAGTTACAGTACTGGGTGAAAGAGGAACATGTGCCACCTTCTGAACTGCAGCCTCTCTTAAAAATTCAGGACAAATGTCCTTAGCAGCTGGCAAGATCAACTCTTCACCAATAGCAAAGGGTTTCTTAGCTTTAGCCACTAAGAATGGTGCTCTCAGTGTAGACACCTTTGATGAAGTGGTGGCCTTCAATAATTGCTTCTATTCTTTGTGTTCATCTTTTTTAAAACTCCAAAGCCTTGTCTTTCAATGCAGGGTGTTGGATCTCTATATGGCAAGGCATTTTTGAGGGTTTTATGGGTTTGATGGATAGCCCATCACAACATATTACACAAAGCAAGCTTGGAGAATGTAAATTATATGTTGCCATGAACCTGTAATTTAAGTAGGACTCACATTTTCCTTTCAATGCAGTTTTCTGTTTGTTGGCAATCTTGAAGTCTTCTGCTATCTTACTATTGGGTCTTTTCCTCTTTTTTGAAGAAGATTTCAAGTTTCTCTTTCATTCATTTTGGCTAGGGTTAGCTTGCAGGCTAAGACTGTGACTGAGACAAGTTTGCAGTTTGGGAAAGAGGTATGGATGAAAGCGGTAAATACTGAGTGGGTCACACGTAGACTAAAACAAGTGTTCTGACTTCAATCCTGTCATCAGATGCAGCTTAATTGCCATTTGCCACTCACTGATAGAGTTTTGATCTGACTCTCCAAGCAATTGATTTATTATGGTCTCTGTGCAGTCAAATCTCACTGCTAATGTTCATCTCAATGCTAGCATCACCGCCTCAGCTCCACCTGAGATCATCAGGCACCAGATTCTCATAAAGAGCAGGCAAACCTAGATCCCTCACATGTGCAGTTCATAGTAGGGTTCTTGCTCCCATGTGAATATAATGGTGCTGCTGGCAGGTGATGGAGCAATGAAAAGCAGCTACAAATACAGATGAAACTTCACTCTCTTGGCCACTCATCTGCTGTGTTCTGGGTTCCTCACAGGCCATGGTGTGGTACTGGTCCATGGCCCTGCAGGTTAGGGACTCCCTGATGTAAACAAACCCACTGACAGACCACTTAAGTCATAGTTATTAGGTTTCACAGCAAAACAAAAGATGTTTTTCTAAAACTTTCAGTTTCTTAAATGAGTTGTTCCTTTTTAAATTAATTTTATTGGTACATTTTAGGTATACAATATAATGACATTCATCATTGGAAATTTGCACCTTTACATAATTTCTCTTGGTTCTTATTTTCCCCCCTTCCCCTGCCCTCCCTTCAACCCCTCCATCCCTCCCTATTTACAAGACATTGTTTCCATTTTTTTCAGTTTCAAATGAATTGTTCTTGTATAAATTATCAACTTTATGATAACTTCATAACAAAAAAATATGACCCAAGCCTATGGGACAGGGTGGTATTTAACATTCAGCATCAGGAAACTTGGAGAAACAGCCATGGCTAAAAGAAAAAAAAAAAATCCTAATTTTTAAAGATCTACTTTGTCTTCTCAGTTAATTGTATCCTTTCTCACTAAAATCTTATAAGCCAGCCTTCAACTATTCATTCATTCATTCATTCATTCATTCATCCATCCATCCTCCTATCTATTAATTCAGTCACAAATTCAGTTCACAGGACACCTCTGATATACTAGTCTCAGGGCAGGGGAAGAGAGGCAAGATTTTGTGTCCTGCAATCTGGATTTGCAACTCATTCCACCACTTCAAAATACTGTGTATCGGGGCCAGGGATTTAGCTCAGTGGTTCCGCTGCCTGCCTCGCAAGCACAAGGTCCCAAGTTTGATCCCCAGTACCGCCCCCCCACACAAAATACTGTGTATCTAATACTCTAACCTGTGAAACAGCAAGTAAAAACTCCTCATAGGATTCTTTAGGGGATTAAAGGAGACAAATTCCTAGATAAAGTGAGTGCAATAAATGTCCTTTCCTTTCTCCTTCTCTCTGAAAATGAATAATTCAAGTAGCTCACTAAAGATACAAAGATTCCTGGTAAAGTAAAGAAAATGAATAATGCCGTAAGAGCCAAGGAGGAGAGCGCAGACTCCCAAGGAGCAGAGGTCACACCCATAAGAGGTGAAAGGAAGGTTTACAGGGGAGGAAGATATATACAAAACATTTGGAAGAGAGGCAGGATTGTGACTGGTGGAGACCAGAAAGAGAGCTCCTGAGCAGAAAGCTGTTAAGCCGTAAGAGAATCCTGGTTTAAAAGACTGTGTGGGATGATAGAGAAGACATGGCCAGCAAAGGCATTTGAGGAGAAGTAGTCTGAATAGAGGCAAACAGCCTGAGATCTGGGTTTCAATCCCACCTCTATCCCTTCAGAACTGTGTAGGCAGATTGCTGTAACCCTCAGAGTATCTGGTTCTTACTGGTGAAAGGATTCTATACCTGTTCTTTCAGACTTATTGTAAAGATTAAATAAGATAATGTACTGCCGTGGGGCTGGTGCCTAGAAAGTGCTCATAGTGTCTCCCTTTGGCTCTGCTCTGGAGACATTCAAGACTCAAGGGTTCTGATACTTAAGAGCAGTGTTGGCCAGAGGTGAGAAGCTGGCCAAGTGTGCTGTTACAGTGCTTTGCAAAGGGAAAAGGCACCAGAGGCATCAAAATAATTGCTCCATTAAAGAAATGACACAGATCACATTTGTAGTTTTAGTACTCTGCCAATTTTCTAGGGCTAGAGTATTTATATAATTGTTGATTGGATGAAGCTTCACATGCAAAATTGATTCTTAGCAAGTTCATAACCATTGCTTATTATTCCTTACAGGTTTTCTGTGAAATTGTAAATGCCAACCATCTAAAATCTGGCCCACATTATCACCACCCCCCAAACTCTAAGGCTTAAATTAGGGAGTGGAATACATTAAAATAAAATATAGGCAATGGAACAAAATCAGAGCAAGAACACATGGGGAGTTATTGAAATTTAGATTATGATCTGAAATAAAAAGAAGAAAAAGATGAGGAAGCTGTTATGGCTGATATCTAGATGTCCCTCCATAAATCTTCAAGTGTTCATAGGCAGAGCTTTTGGAACTGGATCATGGGTGTGTGATACTCATCACTAGATCAGTCTATCCATGGGTTTATACCTGGATGAGATATTGGAAGGTGAAGCCTAGTGGGAAGAAGTGGGTCACTGTGGGTGTGGCCTGGAAGGGTCTATCTCCCTCTTCCACCCTTGATCCCTTTCTGCTCCTTTCTGCCATGCTATGAGCTGTTTCTCCTCTACCATGCTCCTCTACCACACTGGATCCAGCCAACTATGGACTGAAATCTCTACAAATTGTGAGCCAAAATAAACCTCTCCTTCTTTAAATTGTGAGTGATAGATATTGTGTCTCAATATTAAGGAAGTAATTAAGACAGATTTTGGTACCAGAGAAGTAGGATCGTTGCTGCAATGCTATGTGTCCACGTGGTTTAGAAGGCTTTGGAACTTGTAGAAAGAGTTTGGAAAGGTTTGGAGTTGCTGGCTGAAGAAGGAGCCTTAGAATGCTACAAGCTGAGCTTGCTGAGAGATTCTGGTCACAGCTCAGAAGACCAGAATGCTGACAGAAATGCAGCCAGTAAAGACCAGGCTCAGGAGGTTTCAGTTGGCACTACATTGGGAATTGAACTCCAGGCCATGTGCATTATATTCTGGCAAAAAATTTGTCTACACTTTGCTCCTGCCCTGAGATATTATGGAAGACTGAGATTAAGGGCAGTGGACTAATGAATCTAGTGGAAGAAATTTCAAGGTAGTCTAAAGTTGAGGCTATAACTGGGGGCTTTTTAGCCAGCTCTACCTTGAGAATCAAGAGCAAACTGCCCAACAGAATGGTTTGGAAAGTTTTGAGTTTGGCCAGAAAGGAGGGTCCTGTAAAGTTGGGGCCTACAAAGATGAGACAGAGGAGAACTTGTTTGTTGAAAAGATTAGCATTAAAAAGTCAAGTACTTTGGAACAGGACACTACAAAAGATGGCCTGAGTGTATTACAGGAAGCAACAGGACTCCACCCTTCAAAGGCTCAAAATTGCAAAGGTGAAAGACTTGGTTTCGAGAAGAGAGTGCCAGGGCACCATGCTCTAGAATGGAGGCAACCTAGGGAAAAGCAATTTGTCCCTCTGAATTTAGTTCACCATGTTCAGCCATCTAGGTACTTAGAGGCCTCTGCAACCACTGGCAAGATGCAAAAGGGCTCAGCTACTGCTCCAGCTGGCAGCAGATCTCGGCATCACCCATGTGGTGCTGGTTTTACACATATGCAGAATGCAAGAGTTGTGGGGTCAGAAGGCTTCCACCCAGATTTCAGAAGAAAGCTGGGAGGCCAGGCAGTGTGTCCCTGAGAGGGCAGTGTGGGAAGCTGTGAGTGTGAAGCTGAAAGTGCAGAGGAAACCCCAGAAAGCTGGAGAAGCCAGGAACATGGAGCATCTGAGGAAAGCCACAGCGAGGGAGCAGAGCGAGCTCGAGAGAAAAGCCATGAGGACTACAACCACCAGCAGTGGTGGGGCTACTCCAGCCCTCTCTGCAACCTGTGCACAGGGAGTTCTGGGGAGGCAGGCACCAGGACACCCATCTCTGAATCCTTGGTGCTGCATAAATGGTCTTTAGATTTTAAAGTACTATGAACAAATCTTCTATGAGTTAGAATTCCCTCGTACTGCATATGACAGAAAAGCCAAAATTAACTGTGATTTAAATAAGTTAGGAGTTTGTTTCTTGCTCATGCAAAAGAAATCTAAAGTTAAGCAATTCCTGACTGCTCAACAGCTTCACAGTTGGCAGGAACATGGGCTCCTATATTTTCATGATGCCATCCTTTATGTTTGGTTTCCATTTGTGAGGTTGCCTCAAAGCCCAAGATAGCTGCTAGGGCTCCAACTCTGATAGCCACATTATATTCCAGGCAGCAGGAAGGAATGGGTTTGAAGAACAAAAGATGTATTTCTCTCAGCTGTGCTAGCCCCATTTAAGCAGACTGCAGAAGTCCTACCTCACACTTCCATTTATTATCTTACCAAAGGGAACTTAATCTGTCTGCCTGCAAGGGGAGCTGACTTTTATGTGAGTTTATTGCCTCCCCACCATCAGGTTTCTGTCAAGAAAAAGGGAAGAACAGACAGATGTGCAAGGTGGACCAGCAACATCCCCCCTCCACACACACACCTTCTAAATGCCATCTACTCAATATTCCTAGTGGTCCACAATCTGAAGTCTGAAAACTTCTGGGATGGTGTGTAGAACCCAAGACCTATTGGTTAATAGATGACTGAATGATTGGTTCTTCTACATCTCTGGATGTTCCTTACAGTCTCTTCTGCTGTTTCCACCTCACTTCTCAGACTTTCAAATATTGGAGAAGGCAGGAAGTGAGTACAGGTAATTAAGACCTCTTTCCTACTTATGTCCACACACTAAGTGATTATACACAGGCCGGTATGGCTACGCCCAAGTCTGTGCTCCCACCCCGACCTCCCTATAAATTCTCAGCCCAAAGGCGCAGTGGCTCGATCCACATCTCCACAGGGTGCACCACCACCTCAGCTGTCCCCACTGAGCTCCCAATATGCTGCTTCTCCTGCAAGCCTCCTCATCTTGGGAGAGCACAGCTCAGGCTTGCCTCTGCTCAGATGAAAAGCCTTGGCATTATTCTCTCATTCTGCACGTCCCAGCCATCTGGAAGCCCCAGTGAGTCTGTGCGCTTCTTACCACTCCACTGCCACACCCAGGCTGAACCACGCTGCCCTTCACCCTCCTCTGGATTTTTGCAGTGCCCCCTCCACCTGCCTCCACCCTTGCCCACTGGAGTCCATTCCACACAGCAGCCAGGGGATCTATTAAAATACAATCTCCCAATGGCTTGCAATCCTCCAAGTCCTCCAGTTGCTCTCACCTTCAAGTGGCATCTCCAAACCTTTCCAAGCTTCTCCCGCGAGCCAGTTCTGAAAGCTTCTGAACCACATGGTCAGGTACCATCAGCAATGCCCCTAAAAGCCTGTCCGGATCGGACCAAGCCCATCCCTCACTTGGTATCTCCCACCAAGTGCTCTGCTGCAGGCCTGTTGCCCTCATGCTGGGTCTCACAAGAGCCAGGCCCACTCCCCCCCACAGGTCCTTGGTGTTGGCTGGCTCTACCCAGACTGCTCCCCCAAGATGGGCACCTGATTCCCTCCTGTTATGGTTTATATTGTGATGTGCTCCCAAAGCCTTCCGAGCTCACAGCTGGGGCTTTAGGAAAGTAACTGGATCATGGGGGCATGACCAGTGGATTAGTCCACTGATGAGTTTATAGCTAAATGTGACATTGAGGCATAAAGCCTGGTCTAAGGAGATAGGTCCCTGGGGGCGTGGCCTGGAAGGGAGGCATTTGGAAAAGTTTAGTGCTCCCAGCTGGAGATACAGTCCTAGAATGCTGTGAGCCAATCTTGATGACTGATTCTGGTCAGAGCTTAGAAGACCAGAATGCTGACACTCATGCAGCTGGTAAAGACCAGGCTCAAGAGGTTTCAGCTGGAAAGGACTCCATTGGCAGTTGAACTCCTAGCCATATATTTTACTCTCTGGCAGTAATTTTGTTTACATTTTGCTCCTGTCCTAAAACTTTGAGGGAGACTCAGGTTAAAGACACCAGACTAATGAATCTGATGGAGAAAATTTCAAGACAGCCAAACATTCAGGCTGTGGCCCAGTTACTGTTGGGACCTCTTAGCCAGCTCTACCTTGAGAATCAAGAGCAAATGGCCCAGAAGAATGATTTAGAGTTTTGAGTTTGGTCAGAAAGGAAGTTCTAGTTAAGTTGGGGCCTGCAAAGATGGAACAGAGGGGAACTTGGTTGCTGAAAAGATTAGTATTAAAAAGAAGCCAAGTAATTTGGAACTAGACAATAGGAAAAATGGCTTAAAGGCAAGTGAGGAACCGTCAAGGCCCTATCCTTTGAAGCCTCAAAAGTGCAAAAGTGAAATACTTTGCTTTGAGAAGAGAGCTCCAGGGCACTCCATTAAACAAGGGCTGCCTAGGGAATTCATTGGTCAGGATTCAGTTCATAATGCTCAGCTATCCAGGCATTCAGAGACCCCTCCAGCCATGATAGAAGGAAGCCTAGATACTGGTCCAGCTGGTGGCTGATCTTGACATCATCCATGTGCTGCTGGTTCTACACATATGCAGAATGCAAGAGTTGTGGGGTTAGGAAGGCTAGCACCCAGATTTCAGAAGAAGGTTCGAACGGCCAGGTAGTGTGTTCCTGAGGGAGCGGTGTGTGAAGATGTGAAGGTGAAGCTGAAGGCACACCAGAGATCTCAGAAAGTTAGAAAAGCCAGGAATGTAGAACATCTGAGGAAAGTCACAAGAAGTGAGCAAAGCCAGCCCAAGAGAGAGGCTATGAGGGCTATAACCACCAGCAGGGCTATAGGGGAAGGGCCACTCATGCTCTTTGGAGTTCACATCTCCCACGGCTTGCCCCAGGTGCTAGACATGGAACTACAGGATTTAATGTTTGCCTTGCTGGATTCTGATCTTGCTTTGCTCCATTTCTTTCTATCCTCCTATTTCTCCCTTTTGGAATGGGAATGTTTACCATGTACCTTTATTTGTTAGAGGTGTTTAACTTTCTTTTCATTCTTATAGGGGCTCATGGGAAAGTCTGCCTTAAATCTCAGAGACTTTGGACGTGGACTTTTCAGCAATGCTAGAATTGTCAGGATACCGGCAACTCTTAGAGATGGACTAAATGGATTTTGCATAAAGAGATACATGTGAGTCTTTGGCACCTAGGGTAGAATGTCAGGGTTTATGTCTAGATGTCTCCCCAAAGCCTCATGTGCTCATAGATGGAGCTTTTGTGAAGTGACTGGACCATGGGATGTGATACTCACCAGTGGATTAGTCCACTGATGAGTTTATAGCTAAATATGATGTTGGCAGAGCCTGGTTGGAGGAGGTGGGTCATTGGGGTGTGGCCTTGAAGGGTCATCTCCCTCCCTCCTCTCTTGTTCCTCTCTGCTTCCTGCTGCCATGCCATGAGCTGTTTCTCCTCTGCCATATTCCTCTGCCATGCCTTGGAGCCAGCAAACTATGGATTGAAACCTGTACAAACTGTGAGCCAAAATAAACCTTTACTCTAAGTTGTGGGTGTTGGATATTGTATCTTGGGGACAAGAAAGAACTAAGATACCTCCCTTGCTTCCTTCTGGTTTCTGTTCAAATATCACCTTACCACACAGGCCTTCCTAACCACCATACAGTGATGACATGCCCACTCCTGGCAATCCCTGCCCTTAATGTCTATCTCCATAATGCTTACCTTCACCTGAAACTATATAATGGTCCCTTTACAATCCAACTTTAGATGGTTCAACTTTATGATGGTATGAAAGCATATCTATACCACTGTTCTGTTTTTCATTTTCAGGGCAGTGTTCAATAAATTACATGAGCTATTCAATGTTTTATTATAAAATAAGCTTGTTAGATGATTCTACCCATCTGTAGGCTAATGTGTTATGAGCAAGCTCGGATGTTCAGTAGGTTAAGATATATTAAATGTATTTTTGACTTATGATATGTCTAATTTGTGATAAGTTTATTGGGATATAATCCTACGGTAAGTAAGTTGAGGAGCATCTGAAGGAGAGTATGGGAGTAGCACTGTTATGGTTAAGCTTGATTGTGTCAACTTGCTTGGCTTACAAGCTGCCCAGGGGTTTGGTGGAGCCCACTCTGAGTATGTCTGGGTCAGTCGTGGAAGAATGACCTTAGGACCTATAGCTGATCCCTACCCCTTTCTTTTCTGGAGCTTTTCCCCTGTTCTGCTTCCTTGATTCCATGAACTAAGGAGTTTTGCTCCTCCAAACCCTTTAGCCATGATGTTTCTGCCTTGGAACCAGCAGACCATGGACTGAATCCTCTGGAACTATGAGCCAAATTAGATCTCTCCTCCTTTAAGTTGCAGGTGTTAGACATGTTGTCCAGCAATGGCAAACTGACCAATACAAGCCCCTAACATATAGAAGCTGGCCCTGCACACACAGCCAGGGACTGATGCTCTCCCATTGAACACAGACAATTACACAGGACCTCATGATCAGAGAAGGCCAATTGTGACCATGAAAAATCAAGACAAAAACCAAGACCACCCTAACATCATGTCTGAACACAGACAAAACATGTACATTGTCCAAGACACAAAATACCAAATGTCCTCTTCTGGATGGTATAAATGACTGGTGTTTCCTTATTAACTACAACTTTGACTCACTGTAGCTGCCTTTCTTTTAGATAAGATTTATTAAGATATCCTACCACAGAAGTATCCCTGCTTTCTGACAGCACCAATCCAGAGCACCTACTTCCTTAGGCCCTCTCCAAAAATCCCCAACCCAAGCACCAATACTGTGATAGGTTTTTATTTCTAACACTCTGGTACTGAGATGCCCCATGGTTCCTCCTTGAAAAGGTTAATTTAAAAAATTCTATGTAGAGCACTTAGGTCAGAGCCTGAGACCTAATAAACTCTAGAAATATTAGTAGCTATTATTACAATTGGATGTTTGTAAAGTGCCAAGAAGTATCCCTGGGTTACTTTCTTTAAGTGGTCAGTCAATTGTATTCATTGTTTGTAGATGTCATCATTATTGTGCATATCATTGCTGGTAACTTCCAAGCTAGAGAGGCAGGAGCTCTATACCTCTTAGTTGCCATCCCTGAACATCTTGTCCCATTATGGGTCTAATCTTGCCTGGTACGTGGTGGCAGAGGGAGTGACTTCCACTCCTCAGGCCCCTTCCCAGGCATCCATGGGAGATGAGGGGTGTAGCTAGCTAGGTAAAACTGGAGGATTCCTGGGTCTGGCTCCAGAAAGCTTCTCCAGGAAGACAGACAGTGCCCTGTGTAATCATTTCTCATGCCCAACTAAGTCCAAGCATAGCCAAGTGGGATGCTGTCTGGGAGGTGCTTAAAGTCCACAGGCTTTGTTCATTAATATGTGAATTTCAAAAAGCCTATCAAACACACATCCAACATATCCTAGACACAATGCCTGGAGATGAGTAGGTACAGAGAGAGGGGAGACATAGAGGTGAAAAACTCAAAGTCCTTGTCATTAAATATAGCAAGAATAATGCCCACTGGTGCCAGAAATACACAAACTATAGAATAAAATAAGGAATGCCACAGACACTAAAATTAAAATGCTATGGCAGAGAGCCGGGGATTTAGCTCAGTGGTTCTGGCGCCCACCTCGAAAGTGGAAGGTCCCGAGTTCGATTCCCAGTACAAAAAAAAAATGCTATGACAAAGGTAAGAAAGAGAAAGGTGAGTTTGGGATGTAATATTTACACTGGGCCTTTCTGGGAGAGGGGGTGGAATGGCATCCCAACATACAGACAAAGACCTGACATGGAAAAATTACAGATACAGATTCAAGAAAGGAAGAGGATCCCCTAGACGTGGTACAGAGCTCACGTGGGAAACAGGAAAGGGAAGATGGGGACAGAAAAAGACCAGAAGGGAGGGGAAGAGACTGTTCATTGACTGATGGCTGGTTATGAATGCTGCCCACTCTCCTGCTACTGCTCACACCCAGCTCCAGAGTACGAAAACTCACCACAGGAAAAACAGGCATCTGTGTGACTCAACTGTTAATGTTTATTCACACAAAGGGTTAGTCCACAGCAAAGAGCTATCTTCATGTGTCAACATAGTTACATTTCAAAAACCTGATGTAGCCAGCTGTGGTGGCATACACCTGTTACCCAGCACTCTGGAGAATGAAGCAGGAGGATCATGAATTTAAGACCAGTCTGCACTACACAGCAAGACCTGTCTCAAAAATCCAACCAAACCAAGACAAAACCAAACCAAAGACCTGGTGTTGAATGAATGAAGCAATTTGCAAGTAGATATGATCATATTTTTGTACATGATATCTTACAAGGTGATACTATAAAGCATATGGTTATAAATAACTGCTCATATTCTGCAAATATGAAAACACTATGATTCATACACAGTATACAACAGGATAACAAAATATTTTGAGAATCTCAATGATAGTGAAAGTTTCCTGGGAAAATATAGGTTATCAAACTACCTTGAAGATATGTAAAAATCTTGAAAAGCTCAATTACAATAAAAGGGATTTTAAAAGTTAGTAACAAAAGAGTCAATGTGCCAGGAAGGCATACTAATTCTGAGTGTGTATGCACCAGACAACAGGCCTTGTGATATGTGAAGTAAGAACTATCAAGTTGAGAGGAGAAACATAAATCCACAATTATAGCTGAAGACGTCAACATGCCCTGCTCAGTAGCTGATAGAACTACAGTACTAGGTAGAAAATCAGCAAAGACATCAAAGATCCAGACAGCATAATCAACCAACAGGCTCTAAATGGCTCCGTCCAATACCAGAAGGCACATTTTTAAGCACAAGTGATCAAGATGGATCATATCTTTTTTTTGTTTTGTTTTGTTTTGCTTTGGTGCTGGGGATCGAACTCGGGACCTTGCACTTTTGAGGCAGGCAGGTGGTGGCACCACTGAGCTAAATCCCCAGCCCAAGATGGATTATATCTTGAGAGATAAAACTTTGCCAAATTTTAAAAAATTGAAATCATACTGAGTGTATACTCCAACCATAAAGGAATCAAACTAGAAACTAGTAACAGAAAGACAATCAGAACATTTCTAAATACATAAGAATTAAATAACACACTTCTTTGAACTGAGGATCAAACCCAGGGCCTTTACCCTAAGGCACATCCCAGCCCTTTTTATGTTTTATTTTGGGACAGGGTCTTGCTAAGTTTTCTGGGCAGGATTTGAACTTATCCTTCTGCTTCAGTCTCCTAGGGTGCTGAGATTACAGGCATGTGCCACCATGCCTGGTTAATAATGTATTTCTTTTTTGGAGGTACCAGGGATCAAACTCAGGACCCTGCACCTGCAACGCAGGCGGTGGAACCACTGAGCCAAACCCCCGGCCCCCCAGTAACATGCTTCTTAATAACCCATGGGTCAAACAAGAACTCCTAAAGGAAATAATAAATTTTAATTTTATTTCTAGGGAAAAAGTGGTGAAGTTTAATTAGGCAATGGTGTGCTCAGAGTGAGTGGGCTTGCAAAGGTGGAAAGGAAAATGGCACGAATGCTGAATGCATCAGGTTTAAGAATTTAAAATGTGTGGGTCTAGAATGCCTCTAACTGGTCTCTCAGAGCATGGCTGATGGGGTGCTGAGTCATGTCGGCTTCATCTATTGTGCATGTTCTTTCCCACAAGTCACTGTTATAACTGGATGTATGAGATGCAGTCCATAACCATGAACCTTCAATGAGTTCCTAATGAAGAAAGGTTATTATAGATCATGCTTGGAGAATCTTTATTACTAGTATAGCGACATCTTTAGAAAGTGACTGCTTTTCAGAGACGTCTTCTAGGCATAGCCATTGTCAGGTTATGGAACCTGTCAGCAACTTTCCAGGGCCCTCCGAAAATGCACTGTTTCCCTTTGCATCACTGCATATCCGTTAACTGGAAAAGAGACCTGAACTCAGATGGTACCATGCAGTCCTGCCCGAGTGGGCAGAATGGGGGCAGGCTTAGGTTTTTAGTTCCCTAGACTAGGGCCTTCCTGAAGGCAGACCTGGACCTGGTGTGGGGTGTGCTCAGGAGGATGTCTTTATCCCCTGCGGGCACTGAGAGTTCACATTGGTAAGGAGGGGATGACAAGAGGGACACCTCTGCAGTGTCAACTCCCAAGGAAGGCTCAGTTCTATGACACAGGTCAGACTTTTGGTAGAGGGCATGGAGGCTTGGACATAGTCCCTCCAACCATTTTCCTTGTCTTTTCCAAACGGGGAGTCAGGTGGAATGGATGAGGTGTTGCCCATGATGGGTCTGTGGGGAGGAGGAGTAAGAATTAGGTCATAGGGACCTTAGAGTGTCCCCTGGGTCAGTCCCCCACCTATTTGGTGCCAGGGTGTCCCCTGGTGAAGCTGAACTCCTTGGGATTCAGAAGCCAGATGTCTGGCCTCGTGTGGGCAGTGATGCCACTTTGGACTTTCAGATCTCCCCCTTTGGCTGCAACCCATCTCCCAGACAGGGGTTCTAGAGCTGGGGTGCCTGTCTGGAAACCTCTAGTCAATTATCAAATCACCTAACACCATGGTATGCCTGTCCAAGGAGGAGTAGTAAGTGCCTCCCCCTTGAGACCTCAATGAAACCCTGATGATTTTTTCTGCCTCTTGGGGACCCTGACAGAGGTGAGTAATCTGGCAGATGGTGCACAGTCAGACCCATTATCTAGGGGAGCAGGGCCTCTAGGTCCTGATTAAGTCTTTCTCCAACCACTGAAAGTAGGGCCAGTGGAGTGTGCTTATTGGCAAAGAGCTGACGGAAGTCTAATGGATGTGGAATCTGGTAGGTGGTAGTCCAACAACTGCGGATAGAATGTCCCTCGGGAAAGAGACCAAACAGACTGGGGAGACCATCTGAGACACCATTAGTCTAGGCGGGGTGGGATTCTGGACCTCCCTGCCGCCAGTAGCCTGGGCAGGACCCAGCTTTAAAACTGGACTTTTATATAGTTCCCTCACTCTTTCCTAGGCCCTTCCTCTGTCCCCAACTCCCCTGCCTTCCCACTCGCTCAGGTCACAAAGGGAGATGAAAGCTTTACAATGAGAAGACAGCAACTACATCACCTAGCATTTTAGACAGAGAGGCAAACTTGAGGCCAAAGTTGTCGTAATAATAGCAGAACCAAGTAAGATGGAGGGAGAAAGAGAGCTAGCATTAGAGGAGCGACCCCGAGAGGCCCCAGAAGACATAGCTGTAGTTGGGCTTGACAAGTGGCCCTAGGACCCCGGAAGGTTATAGCGGATAGCTGAGAAGGGCTGCAGTGGTGCCCTCCCTGCGGGCTGGGGCCTTTAACCCCCCCCCCACACACACAACGGGACGCACTAGGCTCCTCTACCCTCTAGTTCTTGGTCTCTCCCTGTAACTAATACCAGAAAAAGAACTAAGGGATTTGAGCTTTTTGACAGATGGAAGCCTGAGAGGGAGAACAGGAAAGAGAACAGGGATCGGGGCCTAGAGGAGAGAAGAGGAAGAAACCCGTGGGCTCCTTATCAGTTTGAGTCCACAGTCTTCACCAGGACCTGAGGATAGCACCAGCTATCACCTGAATGACTATTTGAATTTGCATGGCTTAGGTCATGTTCTCAGTTACCCAAAGAAGGAGAGCTGTGCCATCAGGCAGAATGAGCTTATGCCTGCCAGTTTTAAGAGACAGAGAGGTCAAAGGAGCAGTTTAGAGGACCTCCCTTGGGGTGAAGCGTTTATGACCCACAAGTGTGTATCCTTTCAGATAGCTTTTTCCAGGGTGACCCAGAGACTGGCTCTCTCCACTGTGTCTCAGGGTTAGGGTTTCCCATGCTGGGTGCATGAAAAACTTTGCTCAAGACACTGGATGAGGGTGCATGCATATTTTGCGTCTTCCTGGGTAAGCAAGATTGTCAGAGTCCCATGTAAGCCAGGGATGGGGTGTGGTGCCCATGCTGACCTACATGAACACCTAGTGAGGCCACCACACACCCTGGAGAGCGCCTCCCGATGCCTCTTCCCACTCCTGGTCAGAAGGAGCAAGTGTCTTGTGATCTTCAGTCCTTTCATGTACAATTACTCATCTTTCCAGAGGCTTAGGAAACTCTAGCTACTGAAAAGGAATCCCCAAGCTGCAGGGGTTCATGGCAAAGGAGGTCTCACAAACATAAACCTGAGCCATGAGTGGAAGTTTTCATGGTCCTGGCGAAGACTAAAATTCTCTGTTCCATCCTTGGGTTATCCTTTCATGGGAGTTTTCTTTTTGTGTGGCAGACACTCTAAGGGTATTTTACAGTCTGACCTGTGCCCATAGTCAGTGACCAAGGACATGAAGAAGGGGAAAGAGAAGTATAAAATCTCCCCTAAAAGGGGCTTCCCTCCTGGCCAGGCTCCCCAAGATGTTGCCATGGGTGATGGGGTCCTGGATGGGTTTCTAGGTTCTTGTGCTTGACGAACAAAGAATTATATGTGGTACACATTGGTAAAGAAAAAGCAGCAAAGTTTAATTAGGTGATGGTACCCTCAGAGTGAGGGCTCATGCCAGTGGAAAGGAAAATGGCATGAGCTGGGAAATGATATATTTTAAAAAATGTATACACAACAAAATCTCAGAAAAATATCTTTCAAGACAATATATTAAAAGTACATAACAGGTAAAAAATTATCATCAGGCAGCAGGAACACATTCTAGTGGTCTATATCATTGTAGAGTGACTATAGTTAATAACAATTTACTGTATATTTCAAAATAGCTAGAAAGATGGGCCGGGGATTTAGCTCAGTGGTATCGCCACCTGCCTCACAAGTTCAAGGTCCTGAGTTCAATCCCCAGTACCAAAAAAAAAAAAAGCTAGAAAGATTTTTAATATTTCTAACACAAAATGATAAATGTTTGAAGTGATAGATATTAATTACCGTTATTTGATAGTCACAACACATGGATGTATCAAATTATCATATATTTACATACATGTATCAGAATATCACATGCTATCCCATAAATGTCCAATTCTGATGTACTGATTTTTTAGAAAGCCACAAAAGTCCAGATCCCTGTAAGATCTATCATAGACAGAGAAGCTGCTTCATAACATGCTATTTGTTTGAACGCCAAAAATGGATTATTTCGGTGCTCACCAACTGGCAAATGTTTGTTCCGCACTTTCTCCTCTTTTTTTTTTGGTATGGCACCACTGAGCTAAATTCCTGGCCCTACTTTCTCCCTTTTGTGAGAAGACCATGTAATTCTGGAGACTTACATGTGGCTGGCCTGACAATGTCCCTTGCACCTTCTTCTAACATTTTTTTGTGGTGCTAGGGACTGAACCTAGTGCATCCTGCATGCTAGCCATGCGCTTTACCCCCGAGCTGCACTTCCAGCCCATCTAACATAAGGTCTCATTGACCGTCCTGTAAGAGGGACACAGTGCCTTCAAATTGTTTCAGATGCACATTTGATGTTGAAAACATTTGTGTTTGCTTTTTCTTTTGGACACAGATATGTAAGAACTAGAACTACTGATAAACTGAAGTTCTTTGAGGCATCCTGTGTCTGAGAGTGAATAAAGGATAATGAATAATGTATATTCTATTAAAATGATGTAGAACTGAAGAAAAACAGATATTCAGCATATCAAAATGTGTGGATGCAGCAAAAGCAGTAATACATTGAGAATACATGAGAAGTGAGGAGGGTTCTCAAGGAACTTAGAAGAAGAACAACAACAAAATACACTAGAAACAAGAAGGAAGGAATGAAGAAGATAGAGCAGCAACCAGTGAAACTGAAATCAGGGAGACAGTAGAGATCAATAAAACAAAAAATGTGATTCTTGAAAAAATATCATTAAAATTGATGTAAATCTAGTTAGACTGACAAAAGCAAGAGTCAAGGGAAAAATTGCTGACAACCAAAATGAAACAGAGGATATCACTACAGATCTTGTGGCCTTTTTACTGCACAGATAGTAAAGGGATACTATGAACAATTTTACAGTGAAAAACTGGACAACTGAGAAATGGGCTAAACTAACCAAAATAGTCAAAATAAAACTGACAGTATGACTAGTACTATAAGTACTAAGGAAACAGAATTAAGAAATAGAATAGAAATAGAAATAGAGCCAACAACATGACTAGTACTGTAAACACTAAAGAAACACAATCAAGCGTGGTTGTGTGCCTATAATCCCAGCATCTGGGAGGCTGAACAGAAAGATCACCATGAATTCAAGGCCAGCTTGGGCTACATAGTGAGTTTAAGGGCAAACTGAACTACAAAGTGAGACCCTGTCTGAAAAAACAAAAAAAGGAAAGAAATAGAATTAGCAATTTAAGAGCTCCCCCAAAGAAATATCCAGGCCTAGATAGTTTCATGGAAGAATTCTGACAAGCATTTAAAGAAGAATCAATATTAACAAAGTGCAATTTCTTCAGGATGATAGAAAAGGAACAAATATTTCCCAGCTTATTTTACGAAGTTAGTATTATCCCAATGGCCAAGTCCAGACAAAAACAAAAGCAAGAGGGGCCAGGGATTTAGCTCAGTGGTTCCGCCGCCTGCCTTGCAAGAGCAAGGATCCGAGTTTGATCCCCGGTACCAAAAAAAAAAAAAAAAAAGCAAGAGAGCAAAATGAGGGGTGGAAGGAGAAAACTATAGACCAATATTTTCATGAAGTTAGACATAAAAGTCCTCAACAATATATTAACAAACAGAATTCAGCAACACATAAAAATAATTATACGCATGATTCATGTTGGATCAGTTCCAGGGATACAAGTTAAAAATAATAGATTAGGCTTCATCAGAATTAATCTTTTGTGCTCTCTGAAAGACCATGTGAGGAGGATGAGAAGGCAAGTTGTGTGCTAGAAGAAAATATTTGCAAATCAATATCCAACAAATAACTGAAGAGAATATTAAAGAAATCTCATAATTCAACCATGAAAACAAAAACCAAACATCTAACTAGAAAATGGGCAAAGGACATGAACAGACATTTTATTGAAAGAGCTGTATGGATGAGAAGTCAGCATATGAAATGATGTCCCACATCATTAGCCATCAGGGAAATGCAAATTAAAGACACAACAATATGTCACTATGTACCTATCAAAATGGCAAAAATAAATAGTGACAAGAAATGCAGGCAAGGAAAGGAAAAAACTGAATCACTCATACATTTGCCGGTGGGAATGTAAAATGATACCACCACTCTGGAAAGCAATTTGGGAGTTTCTTAAAAAATGAAATATGCACTTTTCGTATCACCCAGCAGTTGCACAAGTGGGCATTTAACCCCGAGAAATGAAAACTTCTGTTCTGACAAAAAGCTGCACACAGCTGTTCATGTTGGTTTTATCTGTAGCAGCCCCAAACTGAAAATAACCTAGAGTTCCTTCAACAGAGGACTACCTAAACAAACCATCACATCCATGCTATGTAAAACTGCTCAGCAGTAAAAAGAAACAAATTATTGATACATGCAACAGCTGGAGTGAATATTCTGCAAAAGTATATTTAGTGAAAAAATGTAATCCCTAAAAATTATATACTGTATAATTTTATTTATAGAATATTTTTTAAGTGACAAAAGTTTAGAAATGGAGGGCAGATTCACGGTTTCCAAGCACTAGAAATGCGGGGGGGGGGGTGCTGGAAGGGAAGTGAGCATGATTATTTATGAAAGGACAAGATGAGGGAACTTTGTAGCATCTGAACTTGAACTACTGAGTATCTTGATTGTGGTGGTGGATACACAAACTTACCCAGGTGATAAAACTGTATATTGCTTATGCACATGCACATACACACAAGTACCAATAAAACTGGGCAAATCCATAATTAAGATGTGACTTGTATATATACCAGTGCCCCTATGTGAATGTAATTATTATGTATAGCAAGCATATACTGATAAAAAAGAAAATAACAACAAACCCAAACAAACTGAGAAAATACAACATCAGTGGATTGTATCAATGTCAATGTCTTGGTTCTAATGTTGCAGTATTTGAGAGTTTGGAAAATGTTACCACTGGGGAAATTGGGTGAAGTGTGTGTGAACACTTTTGGTATTATTTCTTTCAACTCGGTGTGAATCGCAATGATCTCAATAAAAATTTCAATTTAAAAACTTACATAAAAGTTACTGACCCTCTTAGTCCTCACCCATAACAAGATCTGAGTTCAGGTAGTTCTAAAGAACAGGTCATTTCCCGAGCTATGTAAAGTGTTTCAGCATATAGGAAAATGGAAATCCACCCAATTCATTCTCCTCAAATAGTATTCATACCAAAAACTACACATGGAACCTGGTGTATACAAGAGATTTTTAAAAATTAGGGCTCTCTTGCTGAGGCAGAGAGCAGAGCTTTTTTCCTTTGGTTCCCTTCCCAACCTCCTGCCTCCACCCTTTCCCTCCCTGCCCCCAACAATACCCCAGGGCTTGCAGCTCACTCTTTGAAAATCAGTGCTGCAAACACCACAGGATAATCAATCAGTATGCAATAATTTATACGGTTTTATGCATTAGCTAAAATGCATTTAATTAATCACAAAAAGAAAAGAGAAAAAGAAAAATCACAAGCATTGCACAAACCTAATTATTGAGAATTATAGCTGTGAACCATCCCAACCAACACAGCAAGCTGAAATCAACTTAAAGCAATCATCTGATTGCCATGAAGATGAGTTCATCTATGGGGTTTGTAATGGCCTAAAACAGAGAATATACTACTGTGGCCTGTCGGTAGGTCTGGTAAGAATTCCATGATAACTCTTAGAGATGCTAAAAAAAAAAAGAAGTTTAATAAAATTAATATCCATTTCCTTTTTTTTTTCTTTTTCGGTACAGGGGATCTCGGGTCCTTGGGCTTGCGCAGAAGGCGGCAGAACCACTGAGCTAAATCCCCGGCCCCCATTTCTTTTTTTTTTTTAACTGTATATGCTTCTATTGGCACATTTTAGCTATACAGTGTAATGAAATTCATCACTGGAAATTTGCACCTTTACATAATCTCTCTTGGTTCTTATTTTTCCCCCTGCCCCTGCCCTCCCTTCAACCCCTCCATCCCTCCCTATTTACAGAGACTTTGTTCCATTGTTTCATTTTCTGATATAAATTCCATTCCCTTCTTTCCTTTGCCCTACCCCTTCCGCTTTTACCCATTTCTTTCTATTTTTGGTACCAGGGATCGAACTTGGCACCTTGCGCTTTCGAGGCAGGCGGTGGAACCACTGAGCTAAATCCCTGGCCCCAGTATCCATTTCTAATTCTTTTAAAAAAGCAATTTACCAATAATAGGATAGATCCTTTGCTTGATAGACTTTGGGGTGAGGAAATAACCTGATGTTTTACGGACATGCTCTGAAGCTCAGAAGAGTCATCTTCAGAGCACTGTGTGAGACTGGTTTGGGCAGGGGCTGTGGCTGGGGAGAGCACTCAAGCTCTGCGCTACTCAGGGCACTGAGGAGGAAAGTCCCTGTTCCTTTCCATTCTTCCACAACCCGTAGGAGGGGATGGGAAGTGGGTCGACATACCACACCCTCCCTCCAGGACTTCCACTGCTCTCTTCCTGACTCAAGTTCTTCCACTATCCAAGGGAATATGTGTGTGTGTGTGTGTGTGTGTGTGTGTGTGTATTATATATATTTCTTTTATGAACAAAACTTTGATTCACTAAATTGCTTTCTAATGAGTGCTAAAGTCTGTTGAAACAGATCTGTCCAAAGTGGCTGCAGGAGAATTCCTAGATGTAAAATCTGGTGTTGTTTTGCATTAATATGACTCTACAACTAATGGCTGCACAGCAGAAGACTGAGAAAGTTGAGTCAATAATGGTCAGTATTGAATTTTGTACAATGGCCCTTTTACTTTAAAAATAGTTTAAAGAAATAAGTTGGGTGGGCTGGGAGTGTAGCTCAGTGCTAGAGAACTTACATGTGCAAGAGCCCAGGTTAAATCCGAGAGAGAGAGAGAGAGAGAGAGAGAGAGAGAGAGAGAGAGAGAGAGAGAGAGAGAGACAGAGACAGAGAGAGAGAGAGAGACAGAGAGAATAGATAGGGACCATCCTTTGCCCATGGGTTATCAATAATTAAGAGAAGCTTTTGCTTTTGCTGGAAGGAGCTTCCAAACTCAAAAGGTGGGGAGAAAGAACCAAAGACTCACTGTTCTCCATCATGGAGGAAAATGGAACTTAACTGTGCCAAGTATGTTTTCTGGAATAGAGCAGTGCTTGGGTGGGACTGGTGATGGTGCAGGCCAAGACAATGTGAAGAAGACATGTCTGTCCCCAAATCTGTCCTATGATTTGGCTTCAAAATCTTCCTTGAACAATTGATGGCATCCATCGTCTGGGCAGCAAAACAATACTGTGAGTCTTAGCAAAAATCAAGTTTCTATAATGCACAAGAACTGAAAAAGAATTATTTCCCTCACTTGAATTTTATCCAGGCCCGGGTGGCAGATTTTGAGTGGGACTGGGTTGGTGGAGGAGAGAAAGTAGGAGTTGGGATGGAAGCGGCTCCAGGGAATCGTGACTTATTCTCTGATTCTGAAAAGGGAGAAGCTAAAAGAATGACAGAAGAGGTCCTCAAAGAACCTTTAAAAATCTAGTGGCATTTGTGCATATACTTCTTGTTCTTTCAAAAGTTTAATTTGTAGTTTAATTTCTATTATGTTATTTAATACTCCATGAGACTCCCCCAAGGATGCTAATCCGTAGGGGGCCACCTAAGGCTTCAGAAAGTCACAGGCACCCCCTTCCCCTTTGAGAGCCTGCAACTCCCAGCAAAGCACACTACAGTGTACTCACCTGCCATATGAAACATCATTCATGTAATTTGTGCAGAATTGGGTAAGAGAGGAGCTGTAATTGACTAGCTGTTCTGTGTTTCACTTTGAAGGTATTTACACTTGTTCACATTGACTTCAATTGCCTTTTCATGTTTTAGAGCTGTACATTCTTCCTGTTCTCTAGCATGTCAGCAGGGCATTCAAAAGCCTGGCAACTTTAGTCACCTTAGCCAAAGAGCCTTGCAGGTATGATGCCTTGGAGGTCTAAGGTATCACTGCAAGCTTCTGAGGTCCTCAAGGGGGCAGCTGCGGAGCGTCAGAGAACACAAGATCAGTAGTTGGGAAACAAAACCTAGAAGATGTGTATGGGGGGGGGGCGCTGCTGGCAAAATGAGTTGGGGACGGGAGGAGGCAGGGAGCCAGAGCTTTGGATGGAACAGTAATGGCCCTCAAATGGCTTCCAACCAACTCCAAGAGACATCTCCCAGATTCCTTAAAAGACATAGTTTTCTCTCTGCAGCTGAGAGCTCTTCCACCTTTTGAGGGATGAGACTGCAGAGCAGCTTCTCTTACCACCAGGTCCAAGTTGAAGGACAGGAGCCCAGGTCCCTCATGCTGAGCACCTCCAGCTGCACCACTAAGTTTGGGGGATTTCTTCATCTTCCTGTGGAGTTCTGGTCCGCGTGCAGTTCCAGTGTCAAAGCCCACTCATGCAATCATTTCACTTGTCTCCAGGAGGCCTTCAGAAGCGGCCTCGTGACAGTGTTTCTATTCCTACCAATTTTTTTTTCTTTCAATCTATGTAGCATGTCTGACTGCCCAAGTCTGACCTTTCAGGCAGGAAAACTATTTGGATGGGTTTGGACCTAGGCAGAGGGAAATTCATAGCACAAATGGGACCCAGAACTCATGGGCTATTGCTCTCTGAAACGTCAGTATCTTTTCTTTTCAATAATCAGCCTTACCTGAGGGTGGTGGCACCTGCCTGTAATTCCAGCACTCGGAAGGCAGAAGGGGGATTGCTGCAAGTTTGAGGCCACCCTGGTCTGCCTAGTGAGTTCAAGGCCAGACTGAACTGCACAGTGACATGTCTCGAAAAACCAAGAAAAAAAAATCATTTCTAAGCTGCTTTGAAGGCACCCATGGGCTCCAGAATCAGAAAATGTCTGATACTGTTATAAATGGCATTATTTAAAAATTTTATTTTCTATTACTTTTTTGCTCCTATAGAAAAATGCAACTGCATTTTGGGCTGACTTTTATCTGTCAGGTTGCTAATAAATTCACTTATTTATTATAAGTTAATCTATATAATCGTCGCTGTGAGTGACAACAGTTTTCTTTCTTCCTTCCCAATCCCTGTAGTTGTTATTCCTCCTCTTGCTGTCTGAGGCTGTCGATAGACATGGTGCTCACCTGCAACCTCCTCCTGCTCCTGACTTCAGGGGAAACACTCCTTATCTCTGTCTGAGTGTACTGTTTGCTGCAAGTTTTGTAGAACCTGTACCAGACACTTGCCAGCGCCCTGTGGATCCTCTGGCTCACCTGGTTACCTGTAGCTGTGGCTGTTGGGAGAATCTCTCCATGGGCTGTGAGCACCACCACAGCACGATTCTTCCTCCATGTCCCGAGTGCGTGCCTGCCCTGCTGAGGTGAGACACATCCCGGGTGCCCAGTGGGTGTCCCCTCAGCACAAACCTTAGGCCAACTTTGACAGTGGAGACGAGAGTGAATGACTCCTCCCTCGTTCTCTCCTGTCTCAGAAGCTGCCAGCGCCCCGGCCACCAGGCCAAGCAGGGTCCAGCTGCCAAGGCCCCTCCT
Organism: Heterocephalus glaber; assembly: GCF_000247695.1. Next base: position 13,162,641 of record NW_004624768.1, read on the forward strand.
GTTGGCGCTCTCCCTCTGTCTTGGTTAATTTTCTCGTGGCTGAGACACAATAACTGATGCCTGCACTTTAAAGGAGGAGAGGTTTATGTTGGCTCACGGCTTCGGGGGTCTCAGTCCTCACCTGATCCGCTGGGTCCAAGGCAGGAACGGCATGATGGAAGAGCCTGCAAGGCGAACAGCTGCTCACCTCAGGGTAGCCCAGAAGCAGAGAGGGGGATGCACCTTCACCCAAGACCCACCTCTTCCAGACTAAGCCACGCCTTCCAACAGCACAATGTGCGCTCAACTCACCAGTGGGTGGGTCCACAGATGAGACGGCGTCCCCATGATCCAATCAGCGCATGGGACTTTTGCAGGACATTCTTTTTTTTTTTTTTTTTTTTTTGGTACCTTGCACTTGCGCCTGCGCCTGCAACCACTGCGCTGAATCCCCGACCCGGCACATTCTTGATCTAAGCCATAACACCCTTTCCCCTCCTCAAATCCAGCTCCGTGGGATTGTCACAGGCTTGTCTGTCTGGAAAGCACAGGCCAAAATCTTTTTTAAGTTTTGGATTGGTGACCAAACCCACTCACTATCACTGAGCTATATCTCCAGTCTTTTTCTTTTTTTTGAGACAAGGTCTTGCTGAGTTGCTCAGGATGGGCTCCAACTTGCAGTCCTCCTGCCTCAGCCGCCTGTGCTGGGATTACAGGATGTCCTAAAACCCCAGGCTCAGATCAAGATCATTGATAGCAAGTGGGACCCCAGAAAACTGACTGAATTTTGGAGCTAGTTACTCACCAATTGAAGACTTAAGGATCCTGTTATTAGTGACAAGGCTTGTGTGTTAGAACAGGTGGCACTGAAAATGTTAAGCCTTGTACCTATGGATAAGGTACAGGTGGGCATTTGTTTATGGGTAGCCGGTGCTTGGTGCGGTGGGGTGATGATGAGGAGAAGGATTGTGGAGCACACCTGCTACAGTTAACATGAGGGAACCCTTGGAAAAAAACAGTAAGCTGGGGAACTCTGGGCTACACTCTGAAAGGGACAAAGAGACTTATCTCTTAAAGTTATGGGAAACTGGGCCGCAAATGAGCTCTGTTGATTGTTTTGATTCACAGTGTTTGCATACATAATGTTTACATTCCTCCTGGGGAGTCCGTGCATGTACATAACAGTTCTATGGATTTTTGTTGCGGGTGTATGGGAGCTATGCACATGCACAGCTAAGGTTGTTATGTCTTCTTGATGGGTTACTGTTGTTGGAATGAAATGCTTTTCTTGATCCCTAGTTGTAATACTCTTTCTCCTGAAGTTTATTTTGAGTTTTATTTTTGGTGGTGGTGGTCCTGGGGATTGAACCCAAGGCCTTCACTCTGAGCTACATCCCCAGCCCTTTTTATTTGGCAACAGGGTCTTGCTAAGTTGCTCAGACTGGTCTTGAACTTGTGATCTTCTCACCTTTGCCTCCCAGAGTGTTGGCATCGCAGGAATGTGCCACAGTGCCCAGCTTCTTGCAGTGTTAGGGACTGAACCCAGGACCCATGCATGCAATGCTAGGCAGTGTTCTACCACTGATTCGGCTGTTATTTTTATAGTCGTACCAGCCTTCTTGCGCTTAGTGTTTGTGAGGTAGATCTTTTCCCATCGTTTTTCTTTCAACTTGTCTTTCTCTTACATTTAAAATTTGTCTTGCAAAGAACATAAAAGTTGGTACTTGCTTTTTTTTTTTGGTACTGGGGATTGAACTTGGGACCTTGTGGTTGTGAGGCAGGCGGCAGAACCACTGAGCTAAATCCCTGGCCCCAGTACTTGCTTTTTTACCAAGTCTGACAATCTCTTCTTTAACTGAAGTGTAAACTGGTTTTGTCTTATCCTTCCAGTTTATTTAAACATACATTCTTATATTTTCCCTTGTCTTACTCAAAAGGTAGTGTACTCTGAGCATCGTCCTGTACTTTCCTTTTCATTTCCCTTCATGTTAATATTAGGGAGAATGTGATATTTGTCTTTCTGAGTCTGGCTTATTTTGTACAACATGATGATCTCCAGATGTGTTCATTTTCCTGCAAATGACAAAACTTCGTTCTCAATAATTACCTATCTACCTATTATTTAAAAATCCACTCATCTGTTGATGGGCACCTAGGCTCATTCCATATCTTGGCAAAGACATGAGTATGCAGGTGTCCCTATCACAGGCTGCCTTTGCCTCCTCAGGGTATATACCAAGGAGTATGGTGGAATTTAGGGTGTTTCTATTTTTAGTTTTTTGAGGAACCTCCATACTGATTTCCCTGGCTGTACTAAAATTCTACCAGCAGCACAGAGAGTCCTGCAGCCTCACCAGCATTCATTATTTTTTTAATATTCTTGACAATTGCCATTCTGACTGGAAGTTGAGATAAAATCTCAGTGTCCTTTTTTTTGTTTTTTTTTTGGTACTGGGGATCGAACTCAGTACCTTGTGCTTGTGAGACAGGCAGCTACACCACTGAGCTAAATCCGTAGCTCTTCAGTGTTGTTTTGATTTGTATTATGTAATAGCTAAAGATGTTGAACATTATTTCATATACAGTGGATCCTTGAGTTACAACTCCTGACCTATGAACAATTTGGGTTTCAACCAGAATTTTCATTTTAACCTACAACCAAAGTCTTGAGTTACAACCAGATGCTGGCTGGTTGTTCTTCCAGATGGTCTCAGATACAAATTTAACCCTTAAAGAGTTCTGGAGGGAACATGACAACATCCTTTCCTGTGTGAGGTTAATCGAGAAATGCTGGGCCAGTGTCTCTCGAAGGACACTAAGATCTGCCTGTGTACAGGAGAGAAACTTTAAAGGCTGTGTAGAGGAGCCTGAACCTTCATTGACCAACTTGAGTTACAACTGCCCTTAGGAATGAATTGAATTCATAAGTCAAGGATCCACTGTACTTATATGTATATCTTTTCAGAAGTATCTGTTCAATTCATTTGCCCATTTATTGATTGGGCTATTTAACTTTTTGATGTGAAGTTTGAATTCTTTATATATTTTAGCTATTAGTCCTGTGTTGGAAGACTAGCTGATAAAGATTTCCTCTCATTCTGCAGTCTGTCTCTTCACGCTATTGGTTGTTTCCCTTGCTGTGCAGAAATTTGTTAGTTTGATGAAGTCCCATTTGTTGATTCTTGGCATTATTTCCTGTGCTGTGCTATTGGAAGTCACTACCTATGCCTATTGCTCCAAGTGTTTCTCCTATGTTTTTGCCTAGCAATTTCAAAGTTTCAAGTCTGATCCTTTTTTTTTTGGTACCGGAGATCAAACTCGGGTCCTTGGCTTGCGAGGCAGGCGGTGGAACCACTGAGCTAAACCCCTGGCCCGTGATCCATTTTGAATTGAATTTTGCACAGTGTGAGAGACAAGGATTTAGTTTGTCTTCTACATGTGGATATCCAGTTTTCCCAGCACCATTTGTTACAGAGAGTACTTTTCTCCAAGGTATGTTTTTGGCTCCTTGGTCAAGAATCAGATAGCGGCCGGGGATTTAGCTCAGTGGTTTTGTTGCCTGCTGTGCAAGCGCAAGGACCCGAGTTTGATACCCGGCACCAAAGAATCAGATAGCTATAGCTGTGTGGTTTGTTTCTGTGCTCTCCATCCTATTCCATTGGTTTACATGTCTATTTTTGTGCCAGTACCACACTGTTTTTGTTACTATGGGTCAGTAGTATAATTTGAAATCAGGCCTCCAGCCTTGTTCTTTCTGCTTAGAATTGTTTTGTCTATTTGGGGTCTTTTGTTTCAATATGAATTTTTTTTTCTAGTTCTGAGAAGAATATCATTGCAGTTTTGATGGAGATTGCATGGCATCTGTAGATTGCTTTTGGTTAAAATGTTATTTCTGCCAATCCATGAACATGGGAGGTCTTTCCATTTTCTGGTGTCTTCTTCAATTTCTTTCTTCAGAGTTCTGTAATCTTCATTGTAGAGGTCTTTCACCTCCTTGCTTAGGTTGATTCCTAGGTAATTTTTTTGAAGCTACTGTGAGTGGAATTGTTTTCCTGATTTGTTCTTCTCAGTTCAATATTGTGTACAGAGAAGCTACTGACTTTTTAATGTTTATCTTGTATCCTGCACATGAGATTCTTAATACATAAAGGATTAATGACCAGCTCAGTTAATTTTGAAAATAGAGCCAATCTTATTCTTAAATTTTAGGGCATCCTAAAGTATTCGATTCAGCCATTATGCTTCCTTACATACATTTGAGGTGCATTTTATTATAAACAAAGACATGGACATGCACAAAACAAAAATAAACTCCAAAAGCAAGAAAACCCAAATCCAAAACCAACATAACCACAACACATAAGGCATCTGCAAAATTGCTGGGCACTGACAGTGTACAGGAGCCCTTCCATGTTTCAGATGTCCTGCTGCTTCTGAGACTGAGATATGAAATAAACATTTGTCCAGGTGGATGGCACACATTTGTCTCACATAATCAGTGATCTGACGCCAATCTATCCAGTCATTCTTGTTTCAAAGACTGTCCTTGGTACTAGGAAAGGGATCATTCCTGTTATCTGCAAGGCGATGTTATTGCTGTTAGTCTGCAAGGGGAGGTGGACCAGCAAAGTGAGGGTTAACTACACAGTGCCTGCTGTTATAGTGAAATGGTCAGATGAGCCAGGGATTTAATTATCCTAGCTAACGATGTACGCTTTTATATATGCTCATTTTGACAGCGCATATATTAAAACCGAAGCAATATGGAAAAAATTGGCTTGGGTCTTAAGCAAAGATGACAGAAACTCAGAAGGTACTTTTATTTTTGTGAGGCAGCCTGTCGTCATAGGAATATGTCTGGACTTGGTTCCTAAAGCGGTGGGTTTGATTCCCATTTCTACTTTTGATTGTCATTAAGCAAATCCCTTAACCTTTTATGGACCTCAGTCTCCTCATTTTTATTTTTAATTTTTGATTGATTGATTGATTGATTCATTGATTGATTGCAATACTAAGGATTGAACCCAGGGCCTATGCATGCGACTACATCCCCAACACTCTTCAGTGTTTTTGAGGCAGGGTCCTACTAAATCACTAAGTTGCCCAGGCTGGGCTCAAACTCTTAGTCCTCCTGCTTCACCCTCCCAGGGTGCTGGAATACAGTTGTGTACCACCAAACCTGGCTAGTTCCTCATTTTTAAAAGCTAGAGGGAAGATAAATGATTCCACATTGAGCATCCCATGGAATGGATCAAAGTATTCTCTGATGTGAAACTAACTGCCCAGTGAGGATGTCACTGAGTCCGTTGCAGAGTTGGGCTGAATGTGTCAAAATAACCAACTAGGGTCTTTCCTCGGTGTCAGCGTTAGGTCTGGGAGCACCTTCTGGGGAACAATCTTGACAAGTTTAATGGCAGTGGAGTCATGCTGCTCTTTCTTTCTGAAGTCAGACATGCGGAGTCCCTGTAGGATGCTGTTGAAACACGGGCCAATGGGGTGAGGAGAATACAGACAGTGCAGCACTCAGATACTTAGGACCCAGGTCAGCTGCCAGTTACCAGCTTCTGCTTCTGCTGAGGATCTGCTAAGGGACTGCAAGGCAGTCTGACCACTGGGAATTTGCTAGAGTCCCAAGAAAGTCAGCAGGGAACCTGATATTCAATGAGATTTAGTCATTTGAAGGATAAGATGCATTTTGAAGACTGGGCAGCTACCTTGTAGCTGTGGGAGGTGCAGAGGTGAAGCCAGGTCTTCCTTATTTCAAAGCACCTGCCTTTCACCCCCAGTACTCTAGGAGTGGAGGCAGGAGTGGAGTGGTGTTCCTAGTGGGGATTTCTTTGTTTGTTGGTTATTTTTAATTGTGATAAAACTCACATTTCAGCAAACTTACCATCTTAGCCATTTTCAAGTGTATGGTTCAGTAGTGTTAAGTACATTCATACTGTTGAGCAACTAATCTCCAAAGCTCTCTTCATTTTGCAAAACTGAAACTCTGTCTCCATTACACAACAATTCTTCATTCCCTCTGTTACGGTTTGGGTCTGGATGTCTCCCAAAGCCTCACGTGGTCATAGGCTTGATCTAGGTAGGGTGTGTGAAGCTGGAATTGATTCATGATGCAATGCTAGGCTCAAGGGCACTAGGATTAAGGGTGTGAGTGCTTTCCACCCTAAGTAGCTTGAATAAAATAAAAGGGCCAGGGAGACAGCAGTAATTTTCTCTCATTACCTTTGCTGCCTTGTGTGTGCCATGTTGTTTCTGTTCTGCCATGCCTGTTTGTCATCCCTTCCTTGGAGTCAGCTGATTATGGGCTGAAACTTCTATAAACTATAAGCCAAATAAACCCCTTCCCTTCTAACTTTGGGTATCAGGTATTTTGTCTCAGCAATGAGAGAGAAAGGTAACTAACACACCCTTCTTCCTCTTAGTCCCTGACAACCAGCATTCTACTTTCTGTCTCTTTGAACCTGATGATGCTAAGAACTTTATAATTGGATCAGATAGTATTTGTCTTTTTTGTGTGTAGCTGGCTCATTTCACCTTGCATTATGTCCTTGAGGTCATTCTTATTGGAGCAGATGTCAAAATTTCCTTCTTTTTGGGGGCGGGTACCAGGGATTGAACTCAGGACCTTGCACTTGCAAGGCAGGCACAATGCCACTGAGCTAAATCCCCAGCCCATTTCCTTCATTTTTAAATGAGGTCACAAGGGTAGTGGAGCCATGCTCTGATAGAGTTAGTCTCCTTACAAGAAGAGACACTGGAGGGCTGGTTCTCTCTGTCTGTGTCTGTCTTTTTGTCCCTCCACACACAGGCACCAAGAAAAGATCATGTGAGGACACACGGAGCAGCCAGCTATTTGCAAGCCAGGACGAGACCCTGATCCAAAGCTGAATCAGGCAGAGACTTGATCTTAGACATCTAGTTTATATTTGTGAGAAAATACATCCATGTTGTTCAAGTCATTTAGTTTATAGTGTTTTATTATGGGAGCCTGAGCAGACTGATACAATAATATGCCATTGTATGCATGCATTGTATTTTGCTTATCCATTTAGCTGTCAGTGACATTTGGTGATTGCTTCCATCTTTTGGCTTATGTTAATCAATGGTGCTATGAACATGAATACACCCATATTCCTTGGAGATCCTACCTTCAATTCTTTTGGGTATAGGGCTGGGGATTTAGCTCAGTGGTTCCGCTGCCTGCCTTGCAGGTGCAAGGACCAGAGTTTGATCCCCAGTAAAAAAAAATAAACAAACAATTCTTTTGGGTATATATCTACAAGTAGTGTTGCTGGGTAATACGGTAATTCTACTTTACATTTCTGAGGAACCCTCATACTGTTTTCCATAGCGGTTGTACAATTTTTACATTCCTACCTGCCACAAGGGTTCTGATTTCTCCACATCCTCATTTTACTTATTATTTTCTGTTTTTAAAATTTACTTATTTATTTACAGCACTGGAGATTAAAGCCAGGGAATACTGAGTCACACCTCTAGCCCTTTGTTTTGTGTGTGTGTGTTTCAGTACTGAAGATTATTGTGATTTAGACCAAGAATGTCCCCCAGAGGCCTCATGCACTCATAGGTGGGGGTTCTGGAAGGTGACTCAGCCACATGGGCAGCACAGCTGCCTTGCTGTTAGGAGGTGGGGTCTGGTTGGAGGAGTGATCCTTGCGGGTGTGATCTGGAAGGGTTTCTCTCCCTCCCTGCTCCTGTGCTTCCTGGCGCAGCCTTCTCGGGGCACCCATTTTCTTTCGAATTTTTGTTTGCAAATGGTAGTCACTGTCCAACCATGTTATCTTCTACTTAAAAGAGAATTTCTTAGTCATGGGCTCAGAGCTGGGGGCTGTCAAGCAGGATTTATGCTGTCCAAATGGAGCTGGTAGGTTGTGGGGAGTTAGCCTATTTAGCTGCCTATGGCTATGGTTGTTCCAGCTTCTGAAGCCTGAAGTGGGCTTGGCCACAGAGGCCCAGGTGGCTGTTAAGTATCCGCTGATTCCACACAAGAACACTGTCATCCACAAAACAGAGCTGTGCAGACACCGACACAGAGGCCCTAGTAATTATTATGGATATTAAAAAATCCTATCACCACTTCCAGTATTAAGACCAGCTGACACTGCCGCATGCTTCTCACTGTCAGGCATGGTGCTAGGCACTTCATGTGGACGAGCAGGCCTGGTGGAATTTCTTCCCCAGGGACTTGGATGTGGGAGGTGAAGAGTACTGGCTGGCTCTCTGTCTCAAAGCTTGACTGACAGATGTCAGATCTGCATGCTGTCGGCAGCCACACGGTTTAGGGAGTACAGGAGTTGGCCTGGAGCCAGAGGGAAAGAGACGACAACCTAACAAAGACAAGGATAGGGATATGAGATGAAGTTACCCCCCTCTGGGGGCTGCTGTAACAAATTACTACAAACTAGGTGCATTAAAACAACAAAAATTTATTTGTCCTGGAGACCAGAGGTCTGAAATCCAGACATCTGTGGGTCCAGCAAAGGCTCTAGGAGGGGACCTTTCTTTGCCTCTTTGAGCCACTGGTGGTTGCTGTAATCCCTGGCATTTTTTAGTGTAGATGTGTCACCTCTATATCCCCCTCCATCGTCATACGGCATTCTCTCCTGTGTGTCTCTCCTCCCTCTGTGTCATTGGATCCAGTTACCAGTCATTGGATTAAGGATCCAATTACCAGTCATTGAATCCAATTACCAGTCATTGGATTAAGGCCCCCCCATAATTCAAGATGACTTCCTTTTAACCTAACTATCCACATCTATGCAGATCCTATTTCTAGAATATATTCTGAGCTGCTGGCTGGACATGAACTTTTGGGGACACTTTTCAACCTAGCACAGAGGGGTATCTTAATATGGAAACTGGACCCCATATTCCAGTTGTTCTCAAAACCCAATCATACTCCAAGCTTTGGGTGTTGTGGTGCAGGTCCATATGCTTATGATAAATTATTATTTGTGGTAAATCTAGCTCTAGTTGGGTGACTGTCACATGCAACCAAAATAATTTTTAAAATACATAGAAGAATAGAGACTTCCATTGTTATAATTCTATTAGCTGCCAATGGGTGCCCTATTTATCAAGCATGAAAGTATTTCTTCTGTGGTGGCTTGGGGAAAACAAACTTATACACTGTAGAAAAATGAAGCCCAGAGAGACTTGACTAAGCACAGATAGTGCATCAGGAAGACGCCTGGGGGGCTGACCTCAGCTCAACTGGAAGAACAGCAGTAGGGTGAGCCCAGATGACACCAGCTTCTGCCTAGAGTCAGATACCTGGGCAGATACCTGGTCTGAATCAAAGGAAGAAAGGTGGGTAAGACATACACAGTGCGTGGCCATCTGGTAGCCTCTGCTATGGATGGCGAGCCTACATTTTCAAGATCCCAGATGGCTCCAGAATTCCCACCAGATTTTTTTAGCTTACCTTGAAATAATCAGCCATGTGCCATAGGCAAATTTGGCAGGAAGTTCCAGAATACGGTGCTTCGATAACGTTCAGATCTGCCCACGGTGCCTCTGATGTCAGTAGCACAGAGGGTGGAAGTCAATCTGGTCAGCTTTCCAGGAGGCTATGTGTCATTGCCAGTGGCCATGTTTGAAAGGTGGTTGTAAGAAACCTGTAAGCGACAGACTTGCTTTACTGTCAAGTCTCTGGACCAGGCTCCAAGAGGACATCAGTGGATGGCCCAGCAGCTGGTTTTCCTGGCCAGGACCCACAGGCACCCTCCTGGTAGGTCCAGTGCAAAGAATTCCACTAGCCACCCTTTCGGCTGGGGAAAGGGATGGAGAGGGTGATTGCAATCAGGGAGGTTGCTTGGGCCCCATGAAATCACCCCAGAAGCAATTGCTAAATGCAAAGACCCACCAAATCCATCTGCCTTTTGTGGTTGGACTCTAACCAGGCTCTAAATGAGTCACCAAGATGGTATCCTGACCTCATAGGTCAGCTGTAGAAAGCCAGTGAGCCCTAGCAGCAGGATGTGTTTCTCCTGTGGCCCCAGTTCTTACAGGGAGAACTTTCTGTGACCCGTAGATTGGGATGGGGCATCTGGACTGGGGCAGGGTAGACACTTAGTGGATTTCAGGCCTCATCCCACCTGGAGTTGTACCAGCGCTGTCACTGAGCAACAGGGATGACAGTGTTTATCTGATGGGATCATCATAGCAGCCAGTGATATGGGCATTAGTGTCCCCAATCCATGTTTTAAGGAGCCTAGGGTACAGAGAAGATCAATCACTTACCAGGTGCCATAGTTTAGGTCTGGGCCATCTTCCAAAGGCCTATATGTTGAAAGCCTGGTCTTCAATCTGGTGTTCTTAGGGGGTGGTGGAACCCTGAGGAGGTGGAGCCTAGTGGAAGGAAGTTAGGTCCCTGGGGACAGGTCTCTTCCCTCGAAGGGGATGTTGGAACCCTGGCTCCTTCCCGTGGCTTTCTCTTTGCTCCTGGCTGTTAGGAGGTGGATGCTCCCTCCACCATGCAGTTTCCATGATGTCTCACCAGAAGGCCCCAAAGCAACAGGTCAAACCATGAACGGAAGCCTCTGAAATCCTGAGCCAAAGTAAACTTCTCCTCCTTAAGAGTTGATCATATAAAGTATTTTGTCATATGACAGAAAAATAACGCACCTGGTCACACAGCCAGTGAATGAATTAATAGCTCAGGCTAGGTCCTGAGGCCATAGGATAAGGGAGATAACTGTGTGAGGGAAGACAGAAGGTCAGGGGAGGCCTGCAATGCTATTTGGGAGAGCAGGCTGAGCAGTCCCTGCAACAGGACATAGCCTGGGGACATAGGAGTTCACAGTCCAGGGAAGACAGAGGGGTTCCTGAGAGGAGGTGAAAGGCCGCCCTCCTATGGCCACTTCTGGAAAAGCACATGTGACACCCAAGGTGTCCCCTGGCGGGGAACAGTTCTTGGGTTACATGTAGATGTGTTCCTAGGAGGAGGGGTTGGGGAATCTGGGCCAAGACAAAGCCAGACGTGATTAGGGAGATGAGAGCATGCACCAGATTCAGATAGCAAGCTGAGAGCAGAATGGGAAGAGGAGCTGTAAGTTAAAGGCCTTACAGGACAACCGTGGGCTGGGCTGGGGGACAGGGCTGGCGTGAAGTCTGCAGGATGGTCCTCCCCACACTGAGCAGCCAGGGACCCCGAGGATGCTGGAGCAGGTGAGGACCTGGCCAGTTCACAGAGTGCGGAAACCATTGCTGGTTTGGTTTGAAGACGTCTGAAGATCTGGGGAGGCCGTTTGTGGCCTGAGGTTAGAGAGGAGGAAAAATGAGGGGAGAGGGTCCAAAGGGTCAGTGAACAGAAAAGTGAGGCTATGAGATGCTCGAGGGGAGGCTCCTGAAGCCAATCCTGACAGCCCTGGGACCTGCTCGCTGGTCCCTGTCCCTCCCCGTCTCCCCACTCTGCTGTCTTTCCTAGGACTTCAGGGCAGGGCTGCTGCTCACCCCTAGAGGGAAGGCTCCAAACTGTCCCCGAGTGGGACTCAGGTAGAGCTGGTAAGGGCCTGTGCTACAGATGTCTAGATTCCTTCCTGCCTGAGGCCAAAAAAACCCTCCAGGGCCAAATGGAACTTGGTTCCTTTTCTGGTGATAGCCCAGGGACACCTTTAATTGCAAAATTCAAGGCCAGGCCTTGTTAGAAATTGCAACAAACCCAGACCATATGGGAACATTTCCGATGGAAAGGAGCATCTGTTCCCTGTAAGAGATGCAAATGACGTTTAATTGTGCCTGTGGAGGGCCCCGTGTCCTGTCCCCAGTGCCGTGCCCACGGGGGGTAGTCCTGCCACGGTTCACAGTCCTCAGAGGAGCCCAGAACCCACATTGCCCGTGGCCCAGACCAGACAGCGCCCTCTGCTGACACCTGCATGGTGTGTCCAGGGTGTGGAGGGGACCAACCCCTACTCCAGGGATGGTGAACCTATTAGAGACCAAGTGCCCAAACTGCACTCCCAAACCCGGTTATTTATCCGAAAGTGCCAGGGCCATTTTTTACCCACTGTGTCCACGGTGCCCAGCAATGCCCAGCACAGAATGGATGTTCAGTAAATCCATGCCAAATCAAATGCAGCCTCTTTTTTCTTTTCTATAAAATTTTAAAAGAATGCTTTGGTGGGCTGGGGATTGAGCTCAGTGGTTTCGCCGCCTGCTGTGCAAGTGCAAGGACCCGAGTTCGATCTCCGGTACCAAAAAAAAAAAAAGAATGCTTTGGTTTGGGGATGAAAGACTTTTCCTAAGAATGACGTTCCCCCATGAAAGTCCCTGTTCCCATGCTCCGTCCGGGCCACTACACAGAGGCCCCTGGGTAGTGTGACTTCTCCACTCACCAGTGCTCTGCCTGAGCCTAGGGAATGTTGCCCTGTTGAGGGAGGGAAAATGGAGCCCAGGCTACTTCCAGGAAGCCAGAAAGATTCATTCAGAGCAGGAAGAAGAGGAGGAAGGAGGCAGGAGGGAGGAGGCTGGGGCCCTGCATCTGCTCAGAGTCAGCGGCTCAGGGAGGACAAGGCACCTGTCTGCTGGGCTCTGGGCCTTCGTCCTCTGCTGCCCACAGGGTGGGGTGTGGAGGGGCTGACGTTCTGCTCCTGCCAGCTGTGGAGTGAGACTCACCAGCTGAAGCCTCCCGGGCCCTCCCCGCTGCCTGGCCCATCCCTCTTGCCATATGGTGCAGGAGGGACAGTCACAAGGCGGAGGCTGCTGCCCAGCTGCCCAGTGGGTGTGTTCTGGGCCTTCTTCCTGAGCGATGTGTTCTGCATGTCATTCCCCAGAGGGAGCTTTTGGGACGTGGAGGTGGTTTGGGGATAACAGACCTGTCTCCTTGTTTACCCTGGGAACAGAATACTCTGCCTTACAGATGAAACAACAGAGGTTTAGAGACATTAAGTGACCAGTCACAGGCCACACAGCTAGGAATTTGTACAGTTTGTTGCAGGAAAAGTCTAGGTCAGGGATGGCGAACCTTTTAGAGTTGAGTGCCCAAGATGCAACCCCAAACCCATTTATTTTTCGCAAAGCACCAACACTGCAATTAAACCTGAAAACTGAGGTGTTAGTTTAGGAAAAAACAAGTGTTATCTGATGCTCAGCTGTGGGGCAACTTGGCTCTCGGCCCGATAGAGCAGGCTCTGTGTGCTGGCTGTGGCTCTCATGCCATAGGTTCGCCCCCACTGGTCTGGGCTGTTTGCTGAGCATGACCTGGCACTTCAGACCTCCAGTTCCCCCAGTTTGTATTCTGTGGCTCCCACCCTGCCTTCACAGACTGGAAGCTGCCGCACAGCGAGCACAAGCCAGCCATGCCCTCTTCACACCTGCCCTACGCTTCGGGGGCCCTGAAGGGTCTCATTTTGTGGGGTCTCAGCACAGAGCTCTCCCAGCCGCTGGTCTCCTCTGTCCATCTCTCTGTGACTGTGGAATGAGCCCACAGCTGCCTTACAGGCTCCATGCTGGCCACTTCCCCAAACAAGAACATCCCCGACCAAGCATCACCAGCCACTGGTGGGGATCTCAGCAGAGCCTCACAGGTACCCATCTGTCAGCCGCAGGCCCCAGATAGCGCCTCCACATTTTCCTTTATTTCTCTGGTGTCGGTTTGTCCCTCACACCACGAAGGGCGTCTGCCTGAAGAAGGCCACGCCGCTGGTGTCGGCCCAGTGAGGCCGGCCCAGAGCTCTCGCTGTCCGCAGAATCGCACAACCACGTTCCTGAAGACCAGCGAGCCTCTGTCTCTGAGTCTCAAAACTTGTCCAGGGGACTCAGTGTGCACAAACGCCCTGCCAACCCACCAGCTTCCCAGGCCCGATGGCATCTCACACAGCCGCTGTCCCCTGCTGCACCCAGCCTAGCACAGCAATAGATGAGAAATATTGATGGCACAGCATGTCGTTCTGTGTGGGTCTCTGTATTCTCACCAGTAAATCTTAAGAATCTCATCCCCTACTATATGCAAATCTGCTTATTCATATATTACACACAGCTAGCATTGCATTTACAGATGACTACATCAGCACCATGCACAGGCTGATGTGGCAGCGCATGCCTGTAATCCCGCTACTGGGGAGGCTGAGGCAGGATCACAAGTTTGAGACAGCCTGGAGGATACAGTGAGACTCTTCTGCAAAATAAAATCTCTGAGGATGCAATTCAGTGGCAGAGTATTTGCCTAGCAGGGGCAAGGCCTTGGGTTCTATCCCCAACAATGCAAATAACAGAACAAAACAAAACAACAAAAACCAAATATAAAAATCCAACAATGCCAAAACAACAATACAAAAAAATCATGCACGAAGCAGAAATATAAAAGGCTGACCTTTTTTCATAAGTTTTACATAAACATTTATATATTCTAAAAACCCCATGCATATAAATAGAAACGTAAAATGAAGATGTAAGAACAGATACAAAGGAAGGCCTGGTTTCTTCCCCCTGCACCCTGGCGAACTTCCCTTCCTGCTGTACCTCAGCTTAGAGGTGCTCTGACCAAACTCTGCACACTGAACGGATGCCCATGGTACACACCAGTTTCTCCAGTGCTTCTCTGTTGCCCTGGGTGGACCTTGCTTCTTCTCTCAGGTCAGGACAGAGAGGCTAAATGACTCATCTGAGATGCACAGTAAGTTCAGAGTGTGATGCTGACTCCTGTCTTCGTCTGCCGAGGCTGCCGCAATAAAGCACCATAGCCTGGGAGACTCATACCACAGAAACTGACTCACGTCTGGAGGCTGGAAGTCCAGCAGCAAGGTGTTGGCAGGGTCAGTTTCTCTTGAGGCCTCTCTCCTGGACTTGCAGACAGCTTACAGCCATTCCTCTGCACAAAAATCCCTGGTTTCCTCCCCTGCCTTCCTTCTTCTCTTTTCTCTCCTGGAGATTGAACCCAGGGGCTTTGCACTGAGCTACATCCCCAGCCCTTTATTTATTTATTTATTTTTAAATTTTGAGGCAGGCTGTCCCTACATTGCCCAGGCTGGGCTGGAAATTGTGATCCTCCTGACTCAGCCTCTCAGAGTTCTGGTATTGCAGACATGTGCCACCACACCCAGCTGTCTTGCATTTCTCATAAGGACACCAGTTGTACTGGATTGGGGCCCACCCTCATGACCTCATTTTAATTTATTACCTCTGGAAAGGCCCTGCGCCAAAATAGGTCACATTCTGAGGAACCAGGCAGGGGTGAAGGCTTCCACCTACGAATCTGGAGGGTGACACAGTTCAGCTCGTCACAGCTCCCAGAGTCACTGCCCTGCTGGGCTGGCCCGAGTGTGAGACCTGGGGGCCCTCACTCACCTGCAAGGGGCCCCTGCAGTGGCCTCCTGGGGACAGCTCTGCAGACTTCCGGCTCCCAGGGAACTCCTCCGGGATGGTTTCCGGGCCAGGCCACTGACCCTTCCACCGAGCCCCTCCCCTCCTCTCAGCAGCCCCCTCTGAGACCTGTCCAGGTCCCCCTGCCCTGCAGCCCCAGGTGCACCTACTCCACCGAGGCCCGGCTTGCTGTTTGTGTGCCAGGCCCTGGGTGCGGGGCTGGGGCTGTCAAGGTGGACTCCCGAAGGCGAGGATTTTTCTCTTTTCTTCATTTTGGGAGAGTTTTATAGCACCTCCTGCATGATTCTGCATTGTAGGTATTTTTTTCATCTGAGCCGTCATCTTATATTCAAGGAGAGTTCCGACAGTGCAGGGACTCTGTCCTCTCTCCTTCCTTCTTTCTTTTCATGCACTTACTCCTTAAATCTCTGGAGATTCCCTTGTGTCCCTCAGTTAAAGTTTGTTGATGACTGCATGAGCGAAACGTCCCCTCCGCCCAGGTGGCCTGCGTTCTCCCTGTGTCTTCAGGGCCTCAATGCCCCCTGCTCTTTCAGTTAGTTCCCGTGGGTGGCCAGGACCCTGTGTGAGCAGCCCTCGCCATGCCCCGCTCTCCTTTGACCTCCATGTGACCCTGGAGCCCCTTCCTTGCCAAAGTCAGGGCGCCATCTGCAGGGTGCTCCTCCCCCACGGCAACCCCGCCTCCTGCGTCCTCAGAGAGGCCTGGTGAGTAGACAGAGGAGGGAGAAACCTGTGGAGCCGGAAGTACAGCCCGCAGGAGGGGGCAGAGAGGTGGAGCGTCCTGGCCGGCATCCTTGCAGGGCGCAGGCAGCCTCGCCTCAGTGCTGGCTGGGGAGCTGCAGGGACTGCGTGTGCTCAGCTGCCCCCCCCCCCCCGCTCCGAAGCCCCCAGCGGAAAAAGTGAGAAAACTGATTTTGCTGGGGCGATGGCAGCAGGGAGAGCACCCCCCAGACATGAGGGTCGGAGCGGCTGGGAGCAGGGCCTTTCTCCTCCGACTTCCACATGGAGGAGGAGAGAGCTAGAGGCGCTGGTTTGGCCTCGGCCGTTGTCCTGCGGGAGTGGCTGTTAGGCAGCTGAAGGAGGAATGCTCAGCTAGTTTAGGGGATGGATGTAATAATTTGTGAGGCCAGGAGGGGAGGTGCAGGGCCTGGGGCTGGCCTCGCACCGGGGAGGGGAAGGAAGGGGGCCCCCGTGAGTCTCAGGGCAGGCAGGGGAGAGTGGACAGCAGGTCCCATCTGAGTCAAAAGGGGACGCTGACTTTTTAATTTCAGTTTTTGATTGATGCTTAATAGTTGTCCACATCCATGAGGTATGGCGTGACCCTTTGTTCATGTCTGTATTAATGATCAACTCAAGGTATTCAGCGTATCCGTCACCTCAAACTTTTATCGATTCTTTTTGGTATGTTCAAAACCTTCTTTTCTATTTTGAGATATATAATACATTATTATTATTATTTGTGGTACTGGGGATTGAACCTGGGAACTTTGCACTGAGCTACGTCCCTAGCCTTTAAAATTTTTTTAAATTTTGAGACAGGGTCCTGCTAAATTGCTAAGTTTCCCAGCTGGGCTCAAACTCTTAATCCTCCTGGCTCAGCCTCCCAGAATGCTAGGATTACAGGGATAATTGTTAACTGTACTCACCCTGTGGTGCCACAGAACACCAGAACTCATTCCTTCTAACTCTAGCACTGATAGACCTCTTTACCTCCCCTTTCCTCCTACTCTCCCTGGCCTCTGTTGATCTATGAGATCAGCTATTTTAAGATCCCACTTCTCCGGCCGGGGATTTAGCTCAGTGGTTCTGACGCCTGCCTTGCAAGCACAAGGACCAGAGTTCAATCCCAGGTACCAAAAACAAAATAAAACAAAAAAGATTCCACTTTTGAATGAGATTACACAGCACTTTTTTTGGTGTGTGTGCCTGGCCTCCAGGTCCGTCTATGTTGTAGCAAGAGATCATACTTTTTAATGGCAGAATAGAATTCCATTTCACATATGTATCACATTTTCATTATCCATTCATTTGATGATGGACATTTAGGTTGATTCCATACTATAGCTAGTGTAAGGTTCAAAACTAAAATTAGAACTATCATATAATCTAGCCGTTCTGCTACTGGTTTGTACCCAAAAGAAAGGATGTCTGGCAGTGGAACATGTTGGGAAGGCTGGTTCTTTGCAGTAAACTGTTTCCCAGAACTGAAGAGGGTGAGAGGAGGATTTTGGTGGAGGGGAATTTCTTCATCTCTGGTGAGAACAGAGCTGAGATAAAGTTCCACATTGTCAGCTTCTCCCCATGGTTTTCTGATGGGTGCGTCACACTCATTTTGAACAACACGGCCTAGATCAACCTGCCAAGAAGCGTTGAGAAATAATTCTTAACTGGGAAGAATTAGGGTTGGGAAAGCTTAGGGTCTTGGAAGACAGAGAGAGTCTTCCTTCTGCCTCTGTCTTAGTAAGCTCTTTGTCACTGTGACAAAAATATCAGAGATGAACAACTTAAAGGAGGAGAGGTTTATTTTGGCGCATGGTGTCAGAGGTTTCAGTCCATGGTCAGCTGGCTCCAGTAATATCAGGCTGGAAGGGCTTGGCAGAGGCAAGCAGCTCCCCTCATGGCAGCTGGGAAGCAGAATGAGAGAGCAGGTGCTGACTGGCTTCCTCCTTCTTCCCCTTTATTCCATGGGGCCCTCAGCTTCTTGCATGCTGCCACCCACATTCAGGGCACCTCCCTCCCTCGGTTTGCTGTCTCACATGCCAATCACATCCCCCTAGACACACCAGAAGTGTGTTCTACTAATTTGCTGGGTGTCTCTCCATCCAGTCAAATTGACAGCCACAATTAATGGTCACAGCCTCTAAGGGGAGGTGCCTGGTGGGGCGGAGAGCGGTTCTGGGTTGAAGATGGGGCAGAGAACATAATATGAGGAGCAGGCTTGAAGGAGGGAGCTGCAGAAGCAGTTGTTTATGCTGAGTGACCTGGGCAGGTGCTTGAAACTCCGAGGACCTCCCGTTCTAGTCTCTGTCTTTGTTACTGAATACTTTTAAGAAGGATGGAGTGGCATTGCAGTGCAAGAAGCATAAAAATCTCTGAATGTAAGGCTTGAAAGCATTTGAATTTCTGGCAAGATTCAAAGTAGTTGAAAAGAAGTGTAAAGTTCATTCACTTGTTACCCCATGTACTGGGTACTTTAAAAAATGTTCATCTATAATTCTGGGCATGGTGGTGCACACCTGGAATCCCAAAACTCTGGGAGGCTAAGGCAGGATGATCACAAGTTCAAGCCTAGCCTGGGAAACTTGGTGAGAGCCTGTCTCTAAATAAATAAAGAAGTGGACTGCGGATGTAGCTCAGTGCAAAGACCAAGGGTTCAACTCCAGTGTCTGTCTGTCTTTCTCTCACACAAGTGTATATTCTTCTCACTTCTCTGCTTCTAAAAATTCATCATAAAGAGGGCCAGGGATTTAGCTCAGTGGTTCTGCTGCCTGCTCCGCAAGCGCAAGGACTGGAGTTTGATCTCCGGTACAAAAAAAAAAAAAAAAAATCACCATAAGGAACCAATCAATCATGCTAAAAAAAAATAATGCTCAAAGATGTATAGTAGAGGAAGTATCCCTGTGTTGTTGGTACCAAAGAAAAATTAGACACAATTCCGAGTTTGACAACAGCTTACTAAATAAATTAGCGAATATCTACATGAGCAAACTGTACCACCATTAAGAAGAGAGCACAGGCATATATTTGCTTACATAGCTTAGGGAAGGATTTGCACTTCCGCTAAGAGCCTGGCATTGTGGAGAGAACTTGGAACTGGTTAGCTGCTTCAGACGCTGTGGTGCTCTTTGCTTCCAGAATGGCCTTTGAGCTCTGTCATGATCCTGTAAGTCCTTGAGAAAGGTTACCAATGCAAATAATTCTTTACAGACATGCAGATAACTTCTGCCCTGTGGAGGTTTGCTTGACTCCTCCTCCTCAGTGGAAGTGGCCACTTTCGCACGCATTTGCAGACCCATTTCAGTCTTCCCAATCCAGAGATGTCTGCGCTCTTTCGACTTCTCCTTTGCACTGTGGCAGCCTCTTAATGGTGTGCTCATTTATCATGAGTTCAATACATCTTTAAACGTCTGTTCACTTTGCATCATCAGGAGAGTCACGATCTTACCTTTTCTGGAACATTATCCTTTAATCATTGAAGTACTTGTGGTTACTACTGAATGATACAAGAAGGTTACAAATAGTGTGGCCAACACGACTCTCTTTGGGGAGGATGCTTGGGATCAAATGCAGGACCTCAGGCATGCTAGATAATCCTCTGCCACAGAGCTACACCTGCAGCCTCCAACATAACATTTAAGGAAAAATAGCATGTGTATTACTAGATACACAGAAATAAAAATTTCACTGACATGTACATGAGAATATTATGCAGTTTATCTCAGGATGGGTTCCTGGACCAATGTCATTTTTTTTCCTTTCTTTCTCTCTCTCTCCCTTTCTTTCTTTGGATTGAACCCAGGGCCTTTGAACTGAGCTACAATCCCCAACCTCTTTTTATTTTTTATTTTGAGACAGGCTTTCACTAAATTGCTAAGTTGCCCAGGCTGGGCTTGAGTTTGTGATCCGCCTGCCTCAGCCTCCCAGAGAGCTGGGATGACAGCTGTGAACCATCATGCTGACTTGTCCTCATGTTTATTTCTTAGGCATAACATGGCTAAAAGTTTTAAAACAACCAAAGTGCGTCCCAGAATGAAAATCTAACACACACTTTTCTAATCAAATTCTCACAAGATCCAGATCCCCAGTGAGTTTCAGGGCAGAACTCCGGTTCCCCACTCAGGGGCAATAAGGCCGCTGACATTTAACATGCCTGGGGTGGGCTCCAGGCACCAGAGGCTTCAGCCGCCCAGAAGTGGAGAGATGGGAGCCGTGGACGAGCGATCGCCCGGGTTCTCGGGCTGTGGTACGTGAAAAGGAAAACTGGGAGGACCTGTTGGTTTGCACAGAGTGGACACGAATGATTCGGTGGAGAGAAAGGATTCACGGCTTGCAGGCTTCTCCAGAGCCACGGGGGGTGGGGCGGGCAGGCCCTGCGCGAGGCCGGCTGCAAGTGAGGCCTTTTCAGCCCTGCCGCTCTGAGGCCCTTGTTCAATGAGGTGATGGGTGGGAGTGAGGTGACCAGCCTAAAAAACTGCTGGGAGCCCAGCACTCTGGGAGGCTGAGGCAGGAGAATCGCAAGTTGGAGCCCAGTCGGGGCAATTTAGTGACTTAGTGAGACCCTGCCTCAAAATAACAAGCATACCCCGTGCTCTGATCTTTGAGAACCAGGGAGCCCCGCACTGGGCAGGCCCTGCCCGGAATGAAATGCGGCTCCTTCCATTCAGCTCTTGGTCTATTTTCGGACGACTCCAAGCGCAAACGTGGAATAAGTGCTGGGGAAGCACTTAGCCGCGTCTGACTTGCTCAGCACACACTACCTTCCTCCCTCCCTTTCTTCCTCTACCTCAGCAGAATCACTGCAGGCCCAGACAGAGGGCGCTGACGCAGTCCTTTTCCTGCGGGTGATTGCCGGGCCCGCGGGTCAGGCGGCCGGACCCAGCTGGGCTCCAGGGCGCTCAGGACGTTGCGTGCGCGCCCTCGACGTTGCGCGCGCGCCCTCTGGCGGCGAGAGCCCCGCGAGATTCCCCAGGCTTGGGGCTGGCACGCGGCGGACCCAGGCCCACCTGGGCCGAATTACTGGGCAGCACCGCAAGGTGAGTTTCCAACGCAACCAGACCAGAGAGCAGGGCGTGTGGCGCTGGAGAGGGAGGGGAGAATTATTTTCAAATTTAGCATCTCCCTTTTCTCAGGATTTTATTCTGAAAAATTCCAATGATGCCTAAAAGTTCAAAGAATTTTACAGTGAGTGTACCTCCGTCCATCACCCTGGCCCTTCTTCTAACATTTGAGTCTGTTTCCTGGGACATCTGTCCATCTTATCCATCCCCATCTCCATCCACCAAAGCCTTTTATGTTTTTTGGATGCATTTAAAAGTTAGTTGCAAACATGAGAACAATTCCTCTCAGACAGGGCAGCTGCCCGTCGGCCCCCAGTACTGAAAAAGAGAGGAGGCTGCTAACAGAAGAGGTTACTTTGTCACACAGTTTACAGGACACTTTTCATGTTTTGCTTTTTTACCCTGCGAGGGAGGTATCTTTAATTCGATTGTTACAGGAGAGAAAATTGAGGCTCAGGAAGGGTAATCCACAGAGCTGTGGCTCAGTCCTATCTGACTCACAGCCGTGTCCTCTTTCCTTCTTTCTCTGGCTTCACTTTGTTCTTAGAATAAAAATAGATTCCTGGGCTGGAGATTTACCTCAGTGGTGCCAGAGTTCGATCCCTGGTACCAAAAAAAAAAAAAAAAAGAGTCCTGCCTGTAATCCCAGCACCCTAGGAGGGTAAGGCAGGAGGGTCTCAAGTTCAAGGCCAGCCTGGGCAACGGGTAACTCAGTGCAAAGACCCTGGCTTCGGTCTCCAGTACTGCAAAACCAAACCAAACCAAGGGGGACCCCTCCCATGGCCCTTGGGCCCTGTGTCCCCTCCCCGCCCCACACCCATCTCCACTCATTGGAAATCCATTTCCGGCCACCCTGTCCAAAGTCACCTCCCCAGTGATCCCATATTATCACCATATTTTATTTCTTTTTATGTTTTTCATAACCTGGAATCACCCTTCCTTCCCCTGTAATTAAAAACATGTGATAACATACAGAAAAGGTAAAATTGAGCCTCACTCGCTGCAAGCGTACTGGTGGTCAGCGCTGCTAAGTGTGTTCATGGTGTACGGCCGTCAGCGCCGGCCAGCTCTGTGCCTACTTCCATCCGCAGAACTGAAACTGTACTCAGTGAGCATGGAGACCGTTCCCTCCCTCCCCAGCGCCTGGCAAGCAGAGCCCCACTTCCTGTCGCTATGAACGAGACTACTCTGGGCGCCACAGCGACTTGGAATCATGCGGTATTTGTGGTTTTGTGACTGGTTTACTTCACTTAACCCCCTTCAAGGTTCACCCATGTGGTAGCCTGTGTCAGAACTTTCTTTGCTTTTAAGGCTGCATAATAGTCTATCGTGGGCTGTACCATATTTTGCTTATCCACTCATCCACGGATGGACACTTGGAGTGTCTGCTTTCCGCCAACATTTTAGTCGTTTTCAGTACATTTTAAGTTAACCATATGTTAAGTGTGTGTTTAACCATTTGTGGAACAGCCTGCTGTTTTAGAAAACAGTGGAACCATTGCATATTCCCACCAGCTATATTTAAGGGTTCTTCATATCCTCACCCTTGCTATTATCTGAACTTTTATTCTAACCATCCTAGTGGATTTGAAGTGTTATCTCATTGTAGTTTTGATTTGCATTTCCCTGACATGGCTAATGATGTCCAGCACCTTTTTATGTGCTTGCTGGCATATGTATAGCTTCTTTGTTTGGAGAGATGCCTGTTTGACTCCTTTGCCCATTTGTTGAACTGGGCTGTTTTTATTATGTTGCATTTTGGGACTTAGTAAGAAGATACAGGGCTGGCTGAACCAGTTCACCCTGCGTGCCATCTAGGTATAGGTGGCTCCAGAGCACTGTCTTTCTTCTTAGAAAACCAGACTTTTCAGACTGTCATCCAAAGAAGCCAATGAATCAGAGTAGGATGTTCCAAACCTTACCACGCCCGTGGAGAGATGCTTGCTGGCTGTGTGGGATCGAGTATGTTTCTTAACCTTGCTGAAGCTCGGAACTGATCCATTTTATAGGCTGACGCTCCCCTCCGTGTGTATCAGGCAGTCACCCTGTGCCAGGCGCAGCGCGATGTGCTGTGCCAGGATGAGCAGGTGCCATTGCCTTCTTAGCTGGTGTCTGGAAGCTCAGTCACTTGACCTGTCCATCAGACTCTAGGACACTCAGCAGCGGCCTCTGCTGCTCCAGAATTTCTTTTTTCCACAAGTGATGGCATGGATGGGACGATGCTGGTCATGGGAGAGACGCTGGCCCAGTCTGCACTTGGCCTCTTGGAGGGCAGGGGCAGGAGAGGCAGTCCCTGGAGACGCACAGCGTGTAAATGCAAAGTGCGCTAGCAAACAACACTGACAGTGTCCCAGAATCCAACGGGACTCAGGAAAATTCCATCCTGCCCTTTGGTTAGGAGCACCTGGGGCTCTAGTAGCTTGGCAGCGGGGCCTGGGTTTAATGCTGCAGGTGCTTCATTCATTCATTCATGCATTTGCAAGAATCTGTGGAGCTCTTCGTCTGAGCCAGGTGTTGTTGCAGCCACTGGGAATTAACCCCAACCCCATCCCAGTGTGCAGTCATCACAGAAGGGAGATGACCTTATAAGGTCAAATTTACCTCTACCCTCTTAGCCAACACAAGTGGGCAGAAAATTAAATCAACAGAGAACAGACAAATGGGAGAGAAGTATACAAGCCTACAGAAGTGTTGTGTGACACTGAAGCCCTCATTAGGAAACGAAGATCCAAAGATGTGGAAAAACCAAATCCTCCTGCATTTGGTTGAACAAAGAGAGGAAATTATGGAAAAGTAACTGAAGTATGTGGGGAGGCTAAGGAAGATAAGAATGAGTTTAACAAGTTCCTTTTGTGCCGATTCTCTGCCTCAATTCCCTGTCCTTGATGATAAGAACATTATTATTTTCCTTTTGGAAAGGAAAGGCACCTCCATTTGAGGGTTTATCCCCTGCTTTCAGGAAGAAGTGGGGATTGTATGTCCCTCTTCTACCTTTGGTGCCTTTAGTTCAAAATACAAAGGCTCATCAAAAAATATGGTGTGTGTTTACATAAAAAAATTTATTACAGTAAGATACATGCCATTGATCCCCTCAGAATACTCCCCCTCTCTTCCAACACACTCATCCCATTGTTCCTGCCACTTCTGAAGCAGTTCTGGAAGTACTCTTTCTTGAGTGTCTTCACAAAGTGTGGTAAAAAATACAGTGAGTGCAACTGCCAAGGAAAATCAGGCTTGTAAAAACAATAAGGTATCCTCATCCACCTTATTCATGGATCAGACCCCATGTAGCTTCTGGCTCTTCCTTAAAGCCAAAAGGACCACAAAAGGTAAGGCATTAAGGCAGCCAGGAAAATGCAACTAAAAACACAAGAGAAGACTTCCAGAACTGCTTCAGAAAGGGGCAGGAATGATGGGATGAGTGTTTTTGAAGCAAGGGGGCGTATTTTGAGGGAGAGTAACGGCAACATGTCTTACTGTAATGCATTTTTAAAAAACGTGATGCCTTAATATTTAATGTAATTTTTGATCATGCCTCATAATCCTTAAACCAAAGTAGCATATGGTGGGGCAGCATATTCTGCCACCATTCACCATGTAAGTAGCTATTACTGTACTGGAGTAGTAGATAACACTGAATTTCGAAAGCTGAGCCAGCACCTCCAATGTCTGCAATCACAGATAATCAATAACCTTGAGATGGGTTCTTTTGCTCAGTCAGGAGCCCTCTGCTTAGCTCCTACAGACATGCAAAGGGAGGGCTGGTGGAGACTCCAGTCCTGGGAGCCGAGGGTGACAGGATGTTCTGTGTGGCTCTTCAAGGCTGCTGCTTCTCACCAAGTGCAGATCCACTTGGGAACATGGCTCAGGACAATGGCAGGAGTTGGAAATGCACTCATGTGCATTAGAAACCTAGGGGCCTTGTGGAAGAAAAAGGACTATTATTCCAATCCATCTTGGGAATTTGAAGACGGGGAAACCCGGGAGTGTGTACAACAGGGGCTCCTGACCAAGGCTCCAAGGGCCCCAGAGTATGAACTCACCACCCAGAACCTTGGGTTTTCAAGCAGGCTGGGGGTGGTGCTGGGTATGGCGATAGTCATGCTGTAGCTCTCTGGCATGCCTCTGTGCTTTAGGGAACAGTGCCAGAGCTGGGGACTGTGAACACCAGGACAGCTCAAATTATGTTGAAGCGTAGACACTACTCTTGCTTGTACTGACCAAGCTGGGGTGGTGGGGTGGTGGGGTGGTGGCGGGTGTCTTAGCTGGAAGAAAGCAAATGGGCCTTGGCTATGTGGGGACAGTGTTCAGCAGGGAGCTAAGGACTGTGCAGAATCACTGCCAGTGCGGCCTGCAAACGCTCCAGTTGCCTGTACTCTTCTCCTGTCTTCTCCTTCTCCTGTCTTTCTCACTTTCCATCTGGCATCAGGAGATAGAATTGGTCCCTTTGGACCAAATAAGCCTTAAGTTCTTGGGCAGTGTAAGCTGGAGATGAGGCAGGAGGGGAGTGAGGCTGAAAAAGAGATGTCAGAATTCCTGCCACAGATCGGGTGGATTCTCCAGCAGTTCATTTGAAAAAGGAAAAAGAAATAAAACTGTTCTCCCCAACTATGAACAAATTATGGCAAAAGCGCAGAGCAGCATGGAATCGAGCCTCTGGACACAGCCACCACCGTATAAGGAAGGCAGGAGCAGAGCAGTGTTAAAGAACAATACAGGGATGCAAAATGCATGTCCAACAACCTGATTTCTTCAACAAATAAACTATTAAAAAAGAAAAGAAATAGGGGGGCAGAGTCTATAAAACAAAAGAGAATTAGACATATTAACCAATCAACTGTAATGTATGCATCTTATTGCATCACCATTTAAAAAATAAAAATTTAAAAAGCTGTGAGACACTCAGGAAATATGAGCACTGATTGGATATTTGATTTTAGTTTAGAAGTGTTCATATTTTTGTGGTCTTGTTTTTTAAGAAGTACCATTTTTTGTAGACACATGATTCTGAAATATTTGTGGCTATAATGATAAAATGTCTAGAATTTACTGCAAAATATTTCAGGGATGGGAAGGATAAAGGAAAAAAGATAGAGGTGAAATAACACGGGACATGAACATAATGTGTTTAAAAACTTTTGTATATATTTAAAATTCCTATAATACCCGATTTAATAGGAGACACCACCTGCATGTCTGTGCATACAGTGTATGATGGCTTCTTGGAAGAAATGGCTCCTGAACTGGGTGGAATTTTCCAGGTGACTAAAGGGGAGAGGGGAAGAATGTGCTAGACAGAGAAGGTGACTCAGAAGTTAGGAGGCTGTGGAGTATGTGGGGGAAAAACTAGTAGTGAGGGCCGGGGATTTAGCTCAGTGGTTTCGTCGTCGTCTGCTGCTCAAGCACAAGGACCCGAGTTCGATCCCCGGTACCAAAAAACCCCCAAAACCCCCCAAAAAACTACTATCTGCGAGAAATAAGGCTGAGGAGGTAGGTGGGGTAGAAGTGCGGTGACACTGTGTGACAGGTTAAGGAGCGGGATTAATCCTCTAGAATAGGGGATATCGGAGACTTTAGGCACAGGAGGGACACGGTCAGGTTTGTATTGTAGACAGAGTTTTTGGTAGAGGCCCAGATTATCTGCAATGACACCCATTCTTCAAGCGGCTTCTAGACATCTGGCTTGGATAACTGGATGGCTAGTAGTGTGAACATATTTTTCTTTTAAGCAAACATCTCTTTTAATAAAACTGTTGCTTTGATTGAGTAACTTGGATACTGTATTAGTTAGGAAAGCTCAATTAAAAATCCCCCAAATTAGTGGAGTTTATAAGGTATGTAGATATATAGTACAGACAGTAGTGGTATGAAGAACTAGTTGTAGTAACGGAATTATAATATTGCAAATTTCTTGCATTTTATAAGGCCACTAAAATGGTCTCACACACACTGTAAATAATATGGCCTAAAAGCCAATATAAATATTCTATTTTAATTTCAAATACATTTAACAGTTTTTTTTTTTCCAGTGCTGGGGATTGAAACTAGGACCTTGCACATGCTAGGCAAGTGCCCTGCCGCTGAGCCACATCCCCAATTCAGTATTCCATTTTATTTATTTTTCCAGTACTGGGAATCAAACTCAGGACCTTGCACTTGCCAGGCAGGTACAGCGCCACTGAGCTGAATCCTCAGCCCCAGTATTTCATTTTAATAGAGGAGTTAAAATTAAAAACTGAAAACAGTTCTATTAATCTAAAGCACAATAGGAAAGGAGGAACAAAGGGTCTAAAAGGAGATGGGACAAGCAACAAATAAATAATGACATGGTAAACTCAAACAAATTTATATTAAAAGTAAAAGAACAAAGCAGAACAGTTCAAAGGCAGAGATTTTCTGACTGGATAAAAAGCAATATCCTCTGTTTCTTATGAAGATATACTTTTAATATAAAGACATAGATGGTTAAAAGTAAGAGGATGGCAGAAATTGCATCATGAAAACAGCAAGAATAAGAAAGCTGGAGTGGTTATAACAATATTAGACAAAATAGATTTCAAGACCAGGAATATTAAGAGAGATAACAGGGGTCATTTAACAGTGATAAGAGGATAAATTCATCAGGGAACCATATCCATTCTACACGTGCGTATATATAATAACAGAATTGCAAATGCATGAAGCACAAACTGGAAAATTAAAAGGAGGACTGGTTAAGTCCATAATCATAGCTGAATATTTTAAACACCCCTTTTCTCCATAATTGATAGAGCAACTAGACCATCAGTAAGACGACAGATTTCAATACTATTAATTGCTCAGAATTACTGACATTTATGGGACCTAACACCCAAGCACAGAATACATATTCTGTTAAAAAAATATTTTAGTGCATATTCATTACGTGGAATATTGGGCTTCATTGTGACATTTTCTTTCTTTTTTTTTTTGGTACCAGGGATTGAACTTGGGTCCTTGCGCTTGTGCAGCAGGTGGCAAAATCACTGAGCTAAATCCCCGGCCCTCATTGTGACATTTTCATACATGCATACAACATGGTTATATCCACCCCTCCAGTACTCCCTTCTTCTCCCCCTTCCTCTTCTCTATCCTCTTCTGCTTTTCTAATAATATCTCTTCTACCTTCATGTCATCTATTTTTTTCTATCTATATTTTAAATATGACAGAAAACATGCAATACTTGTCTTTCTGAGTCTGGCTTATTTTACTCAACATGATGGTCTTTAGTTCCACTCATCTTCTTGCAGATGACATGATTTTGTTCTTAATGGATAAATAATACTCCATTGTGTACAATACCATATTTTTTCTCATCCATCCACTGACAGGCACCCAGGTGGGCTCTACAACTTGGTTATTGTGAATTGTGTGTGATAAACAGGTATGCAGGTTTCTTTATACTATGCTGACTTTAATTCCTTTGCATATATACCAAGGAATAATCTAGTTAGTTGGATCAACTATTTTTAGCTTTTTCAAAAACTTCCATACAGATTTCCATCATGGATGTACTAATTTACATTTCCACGAAAAGTGTAGAAGGGTTCATTTTCCTCTGCATCCTAGAAAACATTTATTATTATTATTATTATTATTATTGTTGTTGTTGTTGTTGTTGTTGTTATTATTGTTGTTGTTTTGGAGTATTAGGGGTTGAACCCAAGGTCTTCATATTGAGCTACATCCCTAGCTGTTTAAATTTTTTAAAATTTTGATACAGAATCTTGCTAAATTGCTATTATCCAGGCTGGGCTTGAACTTGTGATTGTCTTGCCTCAGGCTCCCAGACTTCTGTACCACCATACCCAGCTGCCAGTACTTATAATTCTTTTGCATTCTTGATGATAACTACAGAATACATACTCTTTTGAAGTGCACCTGGATATTTACCAAAATAGACCATATGCTGGGTCATAAAATAAGTCTCTGTAAAAGCCAGAGACTAGAAAAATGTTCAAGCTCAGCAAGGCAGCTCCCTGGGTCACGATCCCACAACTCATGTGGGAGAGATGCAAACTGGAAATAGAGATTCTCAAGTCAGCAGTTGACTCAGGCAGCATTCTGCATTAGATGTAAATGGGCATCTGGGTTCATAGAAGCTGGATTTGAAATAAATGCCTCATGTTGTCCAGCCTGCCTGTCTCAATCCCAGAGAACATTTCTGGTAATCTATTTATCACTGGCATGGGGACAAAGGAACATTAAACTGGCCTGATCCTCTGATGCCCAGCTCAGACTTTACTGCTTCTTTACCACCTTGGGAGAATGTTAACAATTTATAATGGAATCAATCATGCTGAGATGCAATATTAAATTATACGAGATTTATTAAAGAAGCACATTGGGTTATAAATGTGACATGCATATTTCTCTATAAGCAGACCTGAAGTTCTATCACTGTGGCCATATGAAGTCTGGGACCTTTAGTACAGTTGATAACTGTTTTTATTTTCCCTGGTCTGGTACTTTTCTGCCTTAGTCTGTGTCCATCTTTTTATTTCTCTTTACTTCAGTGTTATCATTGTAATACGATCATGTCACCATCAGAGTGAGCATGCCAAATGAGTTGGCTGCTTAAATAATGAAACTGTTCGATGTGATTGATGCCATAGAACTGGTCATTAAAGTTGCTGGAAATGCACGGGAACCGCTCCTTGGAGTAACCAAACGAATCTTACCACAACAGTCGTGCCTCCTACGTACCCTGGCTTCCCTGGTCCCCATTTCTTTTCTCCATTTAGTTGTCGCTCATCCTCAGCAAATGGAGATGTCTCAGTTCCTGTGATCATGTGCCAAAGTGGTAGCATGAGAAACGGAAATTCAAAGGTAACCTCCCACTTGGGATCCGACTGTTTGCTGTTTAGTATATGGAGGGTTTCAAAAGATGGGAAATGTAAAGGGAGTCTGGGTGTCTAATAAGATTTTTGCAAGAAGCTTTGGAATTTCCCTATGCAAGATAACCTTGGAATGTCAGCTCTTCAGCCCTGGATTTCTTCTCTTAAAGATTCATTACCTGTAAAGTGACTCCATGATGCCTTGTGTTTAATTATTTATCACTCACGGCTTTGGTGTCTGCAGGGTACTTGTCTCTTCTGTGACCTTTCTGAGTCTTATTCGTAGTCATTTGCAATTGCTACAGTACATACCACGAGATCTATGGAATATTTGTAAATATGTACACAATTGATACCATGGTAGCCAAAGCATTCTTCCTGTTTTCACCCAGATGCTTCATTATTGTGCAGATCCTACAGCTACTGACTGGTGAACCCAGATCTTTAGTCATGGTTACCTTTTATTGAGCTCAGGATCTGTGCTTTACTTAGGTTGATAAGGTGGATTATCCTTGTTTTGCACAAGAGTAAACAGAAACTCAGTGAGTTTACATGATTGGACAAACTCACATGATAAGTCATCAAGGGGTCCAGATTCCTACCCTTTCCACTGTGTCTCCAAGTAGTAAAATGAGAACTTGGAAGCTTGTTGATTACTCAAGTCAAAGTTACTTGGCCTTTGATTAACTATGAGTCATTAACTCCCATCTGGCAATTCTAGCCATACCATGTTCTAATATAAGATATGAATTTGTGGTTTCTTGTGGTCGAGTGAGTTCGGACAATAGAGATGCGCCACACTCCGTGCCAGATTCATGCCCATTTATTACAGCTGGTGATTGAGGGGGGCTAGCACCCTAGAAATATTCCTCAGCCATGGGAAGCAGTTTGATTTCTCCTTTTAAATCAGTGCTTTCAGTTGGGGAGGGCTCAGGGGAGAGCAAGCAGAATCTTACAGAAGCAGAATCATGCTAGGTTAGTGGGGGTTATAAGGAAGTTTCACACACACTAGGTGAGCTACAAAACATCCTGAAACCGTAGCAAGTTTACTTCCAAGCAGGGTGTGGGGGTTTTGGGTGCTTTGTCCATGTGCAAGCACTTTGTTCAAGCACAGGTGGAAAGTGACATTGAGGCACAAGATGGAGTTGGGTTGGCTATCACATTCCCAACTCCTCTAAGCATGATGTCAAAGCGTTGACTCAATGACTGGTCAGGGGGTTATACAAGGGATTGTAGTAGGATCTCATATACATCAGTTTAACAGAGGCTACATGCTGTTTTACATGGTTGATTATATAATTAAGAATACAAGGGCCAATCAAGAGCCTGAGAAAAAGCAGGATGAGTGGACCAGCCCGTCCAGTGATAAGGGTAGTTACTCAAAGGCTCCAGCTGAATAGGTTATGATACCATGAGTTTTAACTTTCCTTCTCCTTCTGGTGTCTATCTAGATTTTCCTTGACTTTCTGAAGGGTATTGTGGATAACACCATACTTGTTGGCATAGAAACAACATGCCTACCCTAGAGCAGCCCATAATCCTCCTTGTGACAAGGGCACTAGATCAAGCCCCCTTTGATTCTGGAGGACCAGCTCAGCTAGTGACTACTTGGGAGTGAAGAGTTTCCATGGCACATTGCAGGCTTCCTAGGGCAGTGTCCACCTGTTCTGCGAAAGGTGAGAGTCCAAGTTCTCTACCCAATGTGGCAGTTCCAAGTGCTCCTGAGCCAGCTACCCCCAATCCCAACAAAGTTGGAATGACTATGGGGGCTTCTTGCTTCTGTCTGTATAGTAGTCCTGAGGGTGCTATGAAATCCCATCCCTGTGGTCTTCCATACACATAAACTTGAGGAGGAACTCACACCAGGATGCACAAGACTTCAGGTCTAGTATCTCCCTCAGGAATTCTAACACACCTAGTGAGTCCCGAGGTACAAGCTAGCCAAGTGCTGTTAGGGGCAGGATAAGCCTTCAAGGTCTCCAGAGTCACGGTTTGGCTACACACAGCATGGAAAGGGGAGTTACTCATATCATAAGAAGAAGTTGCCAGACAGGTTGCATTTCTATAAACTTCACCAGTTGTCAAGGGGAACTTTGCAGAAGTGCATGCTAAGGCCGTACTTGAGGCTTTGACTGAGCCCAAGACTCCCACACCCACATAATAAGGAGGCTTTGCTTTTAGACAGAGCCAACAGTCCTGAGCCAGGTCTGGTTGAGTCAGGTTTAACATAGTGTGGATGGCTCCCAGCATGGAGAAAAGGAAGGGAGGCAGTACGCGTGGAGGCTCTGCTCTATTGGTAGCTAAGAGTGGATGCTTTGAAGGAGGAACAACAGGGTGAGGCTCAAGTAAGGGGTCCTTTACCTTCATTAAGGGTCCTATTGGCTGTCACCATGCTTAGCTTAGCAACTGGGTTTGAAAGGTAATGATTTCCCCTGAGTCAGGAATTAGTCCTCCAGGGAGCCAGAAGCAGAAGCCCCAATTCCATCCTGTAGCCCATTTAGAGTCCTGGGGCCTTTGTATCAGAATTGTGACTCAGCACCCAGATTTCCAAACTATGATATCGTTAGTGACATTTGGTCCCCCACTATAGGAGGCAATCTTTACACAGCCCCAGTTAGGGCAGTAGAAGTCAGTTGGGGACCCACCACTCTTCCGTCCAAATGGATTGAACCCTGGACACACATAAAAGTCATGGCTTCCCAGGCTTATGAACTAATAGTAGTAGCTTCCCCAATCTCGCCTGACTAATTTACAGAGATCGACCCCAGGCAACCCAAGAGGTTGGTGGGGGTAGATGGTACCAAAAATGACATTGCCTAGAATTTCTCCTGAGCTAAAGGAGGTGAGGAGAAAGGAGTGCAACTCTCCTCATTGCACCTCCCCAAAGTTCAGCCTCATCAGCCCAAAGACAATAAGGACAAGCATCACAATCATGATCAGACTAGCCTGAGCTTTAAAGGATCAGGTCCCAGCTCAGCCGTCCACTGTTTTTCTTGCTTGACGCTCAAATGGTGAACCCATGTCGAGATTCTGTCAACCTTGAGAGCCGAGGGTGTCATGAGGATGACTGTGTAGGGTCCTTTCCAGGCTGGAGTCAGTCCTTCACTCCAAAAGGCCTTGATGAAGACAGTATCCGGCTGGAATAGGTGGCACTGTGTAGAGCTGGGCAGGGGCTGAGTAGCTTGTACCTGGGAGTGAACAGTTTTCTGTACCTGTTGGAGAGATTGGAGATACTTTAGCAGGGACTGGTTAGAAAATTCTTCCAGTACCTCACTTTTAACCTTGGGGAGCAGGGGTCTTCCAAACATAATTTCATAAGGAGTAAACCCTGTTTTACAAGGGGTGCATCTAACTCTAAGGACAGCCAAAGGCAGCAGGCTGACCCACTCTTCACCAGTTTCCAACATCAATTTAGTCAGAGTAGATTTTAGGGTCCAATTCATCTGTTCCACTTGCCCTAAGCTTTTTGGCTGGTGGGCACAGTGGAGTTTCCAATTTATACCCAGTGCCCTACTGACTGAGTTATAGAAGCTACACATGCAGGGCCACTATCAGATCCAATGGACACTGGTAGTGCAAATCTGGGAATTAATTCCTGAAGACGTTTCTTTGCCACCACAGTGGCAGTCTCCTGCTAAGTAGCATAGACCTCTGCCCATCCTGAGAAAGTATCTATGAAAACCAGGAGGTAGCGATAGCCACCTGCTGGTGGTGTGATCTCTGTGAAATCCACTTCCCAGTGTTCTCCAGGATTCCTACCCTGGAATCTGACCCCAAGGGGTGCAGATGGGCCTTGGTGAGGATTTACTTGTACACAGGTTGGGCACCTAAGAGACCTGATGGGCAAGCTCTTGCAGCTTTGTAAAGCAGTATCTTGGAGGTAGAAGCTTGGCCATCTTGGAGACCCTAGGTGCATGACCTAATACAGCTGCTGGATGAGCTGTTGTCTTAATGCCTGGGGGAGGTAGATGCGACCATCTGGACATTTCCACCAGCCTTGGAGATCTTTCTTTGCTTGCAGCTGGCTTGATTCTTTATCTTCTTCTTCATTGTAAGTAGGGCTAGTTGGGAGCAAAGGGGGAGGAGGACTCATGGTAGGCAGGATGACAAAGGGTTCAGCTGGCCTCAGGGCTGCCTCTCTGGGTGTATGGTCTGCAAGTTGATTTCCCTTTGCCTCGGCTGTATTGTCCTTTTGGTGACCCTAAACACGAATGACGGCCACCTTCTTGCGAAGCCATGCCACCTCTAGGAGAGACAATGTCTCCTCTTTGTTTTTGACCATCTTCTCTGAAGCTGTCAGAAGCCCTCTCTCCTGTCTCATGTGGACATGTAGAGTAGCAAAGACATACCTACTGTCAGTGTACACATTTATCTTCTTTTCCTTTCCTGTCTTAAGGCCTGGGCCAAGATGATTACTTCTGCCTTTTGGGCTGAGGTCCCCTCAGGCAGCGGCTGGGCCCAAATGTCTTGATCAACTGTAGTCACTGCAGCCCCTGCCCTCTGCACCCCACTTACTACCATGGTGCTTCCATCTGTGAAGAGGGTAGCATCTACCTCAGCCAAGGGGGTATCTGGTAAGTCCGATTGGTCCCCCTGGGTCTGGTCCAGCACCTCCTCACAGTTGTGAATTGGGATGTCTGGATCATCATCTGGCATCAGTGCAGCTGGATTGAGAACCTGTCCTGCTGAGAAGACTATTTGAGGCCAGTCGATCAAGAGGCTTTGATACTGAGTGAGGTGGGCATTTGACATCCATTTGTTAGTAGCCCCCCTGAGCAGAGTCTCTACTAATTGAGGGGCAGTTAGGACTAGGTCCTGTCCACGGGTCAACTTATCAGCCTCCTTGACCAAAAAAGCTGTGGCAACTACCACCCTAAGACATGAAGGCCACAGGTTCTAATCTTTTGGAGAGTTAGGCCACAGGGCACTTCCAGGGTCCCAAGGACTGTGTTAGGACTCCCTTAGCAATCCCTCTTACCTCATGGATGAATAGATGAAAAGGCTTAGTAGCATTGGGTAGTGCCCGAGCCGGAAATAATACCAAAGCTCTTTGCAGATTCTGGAAGTCTTCTTCTTCATCTGTTCCCCAGTCTAGGGGTTGATTTCCTCCCGTGGCAGAATGGAGGGGCCGCACTATCTCAGCAAACCCAGGCATCCATAGGTGACAGTATCCAGCTCGACCTAGGAATTCTCGTACCTGTTTCTTGATAGTTGGTGTGCATATCTGGAGGATGGCCCTTTTCCTGGCCTGGGACAAGGCTCTTCTTCCTTCTGAGATTTCATACCCCAGGTACGATACTTTAGGGGCACAGAGTTGTGCCTTTTGGCTGATATGTGGTAGCCCAGCTCCTCTAGTAGCTGGAGAAGCTCTTGTGTCCCCTGCAGGCATTCTGAATAGCTAGTAGCAGCTAATAACAAATCATCCACATATTGAAGCAGGGTGAGGTTAGGGTGGTGGGATCGAAAACTCACCAAGTCCTTCTGGAGGGCCTCACAGAACAGGGTGGGAGCATTTTTGAATCCTTGAGGCAGCTGGGTCTAGGTGAGCTGGGAGTAGTTGCTGGAAACTGGATCAGTCCACTCAAAAGCAAAGATAGGCTGGCTGGCTGGGGCAAGGGGCACATTAAGAAAAGCATCCTTTAAATCTAGCACAGTATACACTTGGTGCTCAGGAGACAGCAAACTCAGGAGGGTATATGGATTGGGGACAGCAGGATGCAGTTACCACGCACCGGTTAACTTCTCTCAAGTCCGGAACCAGCCTGTAATCTGATGTCCCTGGTTTCTGTACTGGGAGGAATGGAGTGTTCCACGGAGACTTGCAGGGAGTTCATATCCCAAAGTCCACTAACCTTGATGTGAGGAGTATCCCCTGTCTGGCCTTTTGAGAGACGGGGTATTGTCAAGCTCGCACAGGCATGGCTGTGGACAATAGCTCCACTTTCACTGGGGCGTGGTGGGCAGCCAAGCCTGGCGGGCTAGTTTCTGCCCACACCTTCGGGAACTCTGCCTGAAGTCCATCCAGTAAGCCCCAGGGTCTTATTTCCTCTGGGGTTTCTCCCTTGGAGAGGAGATACTCCTTAGACAGGGTGGCAGTCAAAGACAGTTGGTATGAAGGGAGTGACATATGAGGCTCAGATGGAGTAAAGGAAATGGTGGCCTTTAGCTTATGAAGGAGGTCTCACCCCAGCAAGGGAAATGGGCAGTCCGGTATCACCAGAAAAGAGTGAGTAACTTGTTTCAATCCCAGGCTCACCAGTCACTCACTCGTGAGTGGGCAGTTTTGGACTGCTCTGCGGCACCCTGGATGGGAACGGTTTGTGATGAAAGCTTTCCCAGGGGATTTCTTAACACTGATCTCTTGGTGCCAGTGTCCACCAGGAAATGGACTCATTGAGCCCCTACTTCAACATTTACCATGGGCTCCCAGGGACCCAGAGAGAAGAAGCCCTGGCCTCCTCAGTCTGAATCTTCCTTTCCCCCTGGATGTGGGGAGAGACAGTACCTTGTTAGAGAGCCTGTGGGGGCCTTCATTCTTCCAGTGCCCCTTCCTCCTTGCAAAAGGCACACTGATTTCTGCCTAATGGCAGGTGTCCTCCTGGCTTTCTAGGCATCTGCCCTTTGGGCTTCCCAGGGATGGGTCCCGAGGGGTCCCCTCTGATGGCTGCTGCCAAGATCTTTGCTTGTTTCTTTGCCGACCACTCAGCCATGGCTGTGGCCACTTTTTGTCTTTCTGAATCCCTATTGTCAAACACCTTTTGAGCCACTTTTAATAGCTGAGATGTGTTCATTGCTGGGAATCCCTGCAATTTTTGTAATTTTCTCCTAATATCAGGTGCAGACTGAGTAACAAGCAAAATTTATAGCTCTACTGTTCTCTGGAGCTGAGGGATCGAATGGGGTATAAACCCAGAAGGTCTCTCTGAGTCTCTCCAGGAACACACTGGGTGACTCCTTTGGTTCCTGTGTCACTTCAGTGGTTTTTGACAGATTTATGGGTTTCTGAGATGCTGCTTGAATCCCATTTAACGAGTTTTGGTGAAAGGTGAGTAAACCCTGCCTCCCCGCTGAGGAATTTGGATCTCATTCAGGCTGCTCTGAGGGAAACCCTTGCTTCAGCAATTAGTGGGCCTCCTCTTCTGAGCATCCCCCTGACAAGAGTTTTCTAGCTTCAAACCTAATCCTCTCCCATTCCTCAGTGGTGAACAGGGTCAATAACAATTGCTGATGGTCATCCCAGGTCAGTAGATAAGTCCTACAGATTGACTCAATCAGGGAAATCAAAACCTGGGGCTTCTCAGAGAATGGCGGATTCTGGGTTTTCTGGTGGTAGAGATCAGAAGTGGAAACAGGAACATATACCAGGAACGGGCAGGTTCCTGGTCCTGCTCCTTCTGGAGGAAGGGCCTCCCTCAAAAGGCAAGAGAATCTCTGGACTGCGTCTTCCCAAGGTGGTGACCTCCTGCCAGGATCGGAGATGCTCTCGTTTCTGGGGAGAGGTAGCAGGGGAAGTAGAGGAAGAAATGAGGGAGAGGGGGGCAGGCAGGTCAGGATGGACAGGAGAGGAGGGTGAACTAGGGTTATACAGAGGTGGATGGGGGAGGACTTCCTCAGCATCTGACTGCTGCAGAACCCATTTTTGCCTTGCTGGAGTTCACCTATGACAGGCAGAACAGCTTTTGGAAGCAAGCAGCTTTGAATAGGCTTTTGCAGCACAGGCCTTTAACCATGCAGGAGGGTGCTGCACTAGAGTAAACCAACAATCAATGTAAGGGAGCTGATCAGGGTGTCCTGGTGACCCAGTAACAACCTTCCAAACCACCTGAACCAAGGCAGGGTCCAGGGAGCCCTCAGAGGGCCAGCCCACACCAAAAGAGGGCCACTCAAGCTCACAAAAAGTGCGGAGTTTGTCCTTTGACAATTTCACCCCATAATCGTCAGAAAAGCCTGAGGAAAAATTTCTAAGCAGGCAGACCAGGGGTGTAACAGGTTGTGAAGATGATGACCCCATGGTAGAGAGACTTAGGGCAGGCTGGAGATGCCCAAGAATAGGAGCTGCAAGAACAAATAAAAGGAGAAGATGTCCAGATATGGAGAAAAGCCTTAGTGTTTATGTGGTGCACCCTTGAACGATGTTGCAACAGACAAAGGGAGGGGGTGTTCCTCTGTGGGAGGAACCACTCAGTTGGTTGACTGGCCCAGGGCCTCTCAGCCACTTTAAGGACTGTCCAGGCTTTAGGGTGTATTTATTTCACCGCAAGAGCACCCACTTGGCCTTTCTTAGACACATCCATGGAACCACAGTATGACCCCAAACAAGTCCAGTAACCCTGAGGGGGAATCCCCCCCTTTGTCATGGGACATGGATGGAGCAGTCTATTGTTTGCACTGCCCATTGCCAGTCATTCATTCATTCATACAGCAATCATACAGAGGCTAAAGATGTTCCAACCCTATCCCTGGGGATTTACCAGGTTGGCTGGCTTTCTGTCAGACCAGACCAGACTAGGGGGCCACCTCAGTCAGAGTCCTGACCTTATGGAGGGGCCCAGAAATGCCTTCATCAAGGACTACTGTTCCCCACCAGAACCAAGAGGATCCTTACCAGACCAGATGGGGTTCAGAAAATTTGGAGGGCATCTCAGGCGTCTCTTCAGTCCCTTCAGTGTCAGTAGTGAGACTACGGGGCCCTGGAACATTTCAGGGGGCGCCTCCCCTATACTTTGCTGCCACAGATGGGAGGGATCACAGTGAGCCCAGACCACCCAGTGTGGCCATCTGGCTGGGGCCTCCAGCTGTTGTGGATGAGTGAGTTCAGACACTAGAGATGTGCCACACTCTGTGCCGAGTTCATGCCCATTTATTATAGCTGGTGACTGAGGGGGGCTAGCACCCTAGAAAGGTTCCTCAGCCATGGGAAGCAGTTTGATTTCTCCTTTTAAATCAATGCTTTCAGTTGGGGAGGGCTCAGGGGAGAGCAAGCAGAATCTTACAGAAGCAGAATCATGCTAGGTTAGTGGGGGTTATAAGGAAGTTTCACACACACCAGGTGAGCCACAAAACATCCTGAAACTGTAGCGAGTTTACTGCCAAGCAGTATATGGGGGTTTTGGGTGCTTTGTTCACGTGCAAGCACTTTGTTCAAGCACAAGTAGAAAGTGACATTGAGGCACAAGATGGAGTCGGGTTGGCTATCACACTCTTTACTTTGAATATTTGTACATTCAGTCATCACTGATGTGCCCAGGACTGTTAATCCCATTGTTATAAACACAATATGCTTTATTCAATCCCTGAACTCATGCTGCCCTGAACAGCTATCTTGGTTGTTATTGTAGTTACTGTTTCTTAGGCAGAACAGTGCAAAGCATTGTAGATGGATATCATCTGACTCAGCTGCTCAAAGTCCATGAAGAGGATCTTCCAAAGAAGATTCTTCTTAAAGAATGGTTCTTCTAAAGGGGCAAAGGGGAAGGAAGTGGGAGGGCTAAGGGAAAGGATAGAAGGGAATGGGATTAATATGAGAAAATGGAAAAATAGGAACAAAATTTTTGTAAATAGGGAGGGCT
>NW_004624768.1:13228581-13243265 GCF_000247695.1 Heterocephalus glaber
GGTTTGGTATTCATGAAGTTCCTGAGGGGCTCTTTATCATGAAAGTATCTTATTTCTCCATCAATTTTGAAAGATAGTTTTACAGGGTACATCAATCTGGGTTGGAGGCTGTTTTCCTTTAGGGCTTGAAATACACATCACTCCAAGCTCTTCTTGCCTTGAGGGTTTGCATTGAGAAGTCTGGTGTGATTCTGATGGTCTCTCCTTTGTATGTGATTTGTTTCTTTTCTCTCACTGCTTGTAGAATTTTGTTCTTCTGTTGAGTTTCTGGAATCTTCACAATTATATGCCTGTGTGTAGATTTTTTGACCAAGGCTTGTTGGAGTCCTATATTCCTCATTTATCTGTGTGTCAAGTTCTTTTCCCCAGCTTGGGAAGTTTTCTGCCATCACTTCTGTGAACAGTTTTTTTTTTTTGGGTACTGGGGATCGAACTTGGGATCTTGAGCTTGTGAGGCAGGCGTTGGAAGCACTGAGCTAAATCCCTGGCCCTGTGAACAGTTATTTTTATTATGTCATCTGCACTCTCTCCTGTTTCCTCCCTCTGATCAGTCCTATGTTATTTTTCCTTGCATTGCCTAGCAGCTGCTGGATTGATTTCTCATGGTCCCTTACTATTTTAAAGAAATTTTTCTTTTCTTGGTCACTAATTGCAATCTTATCTTCTATATCTGAAATTCTGTCCTCATACTGGCTCATTCTGCTGCGTAAACTTTCAATGGAGTTTTTTATCTCCTGGAAATCTGTTTTATAGATTCCATTTGTTTCCTATGTTGGGATTTCATCATGTTCCTCAGCTCCTCAATATTTTTTATCTGTGTCCTCTCTAGACTTATTAATCATGTCTTGCACTATGGGCACAATCTCTGATGTTATCTGAGAAATTATTTCTGATTTCATTTTTTTCAGATCCTCTTTTGTTGCCAGTTCAGGGAGTCCAGGTAGTCGAGTATCAGATTGTTCCATCTCGTTTTCCTTTGGGTTTGGTTTAGGTTATCTAGAAGTTTGGTTTTTGAGACCTGTTTACATGTCTTTTCATTTCAACGGGGGTGGGGGGTTGTAGTTGCGGGGGGATTTGTGTGCTGCTGATGCCCGTGCGGCTCACCTACTTGGCGCTGGGGGCAGCTGTGCTCCTTGGTGCTCGGGGTGATCACTTTTTATTTTTTGTAAGAATGAAGGTAACAGTAGTCACCATTTCTCAGGTGAGTTGGACATGAGTGACAAGTATGTCCCTGCATCACTTGCTCTTCCTCTCTCTGGCTGTTGCCCAGCCTCCTTCCTGCTGAGCACGCTCCCTACTCTCCTCACTAGGGGGCAGTATAGCCTAACTGCTGACTCCTACCAGGCTCGCTGAGTGAGGCCTGACCTAGTGCCTAGCGTGAGCCCTTCAGCACATTGTAGCAGTACATTGTGATCTCTGCTGCGGCTGTTGCTGTTGCTACTTTTGTCCTTCTTGGCCCTCTATTGCAACCCCAGGTCAGACGCGCTTTCCTCTATCTAAGCCAGGAGATCTCTTTCTTTGGGGAACTTCTTAGCTTCTGAAAATCTTGCTTGACATTTGAGGTATTCTGATTTTCACTGCAGGTTTTTCTTTTTTCATTTTGTCATAATTGGTCTCTCTATGTAGTTTAAAGTTTGTAGAGAAAAGAAATATGTTTTGATATTTCCTCCCCCAATAGTAGTGAGCTCAGAACTTAGCAGGCTCATGGAATTGGGTCTCAGTGGGGTTTGCTGACTGTGGGTGAGTGGGCACTGAGGTGGGCACATGAGGCCTGGGGGCTGCTGTGCCTAGATATTTCTGGAGATACCCACACATTCCCAAACCCATGGTAGGACTATAGTCCCAAGGGTTCTCTGGCTCTGACCCACTACTCCTAGCTTTATTCCTCATCCATCTAATAGAGATCATGGCAGTTAACATTTGCCTAGTTGCCCACAATATTTGAAAAGTCCCTACATTCCCTGTAACTCTTCTGTAGCTGAAACAGCCAAACTAACAGGAACGTGTAGACACTAGAGGCCAGTAGGCATTCCTTTGGGAGGCTTCCTGTCTTAGAGATGATCAGGTTGATGGGGTCACAGCTACGAACACAGTGGACTCTAAGAAGGGCCCACTGGGGATTTTCTGTCACTAGTGGTGCCTGATGTCCTAAGGGCCCATACAGCTGGTAATGAAGACTGGTGGAGGCGGGGTGTGGAGCAGCACAGTGGCCCCCAGCCTCTGCACTTATGGTCAGGGATGTGTATGTGCATCATCTTGGGATTTTCAGATGCTGTTAGTGTGCAGAGGCAGCCAGTGCATGCAACAAGGGGACCTGCCTGGGACCACAGAACCTGTGTCTGGAGGAGCTGGGAGTAGGATGTGGGTTTCCAGATTGCTTCTGTGCTCTTTCTTCCAGTTTCTCTGCCTGTTCAGAAATGTCACTTCTCTGCAGGGCAGGAGGGCAGAGTGAATGCCGTGGGTCCCCTGTGACCTTGCCTTGTCCCTGTGAACCTGTCACTCACAGAAGGGGAGGGCTGTCTCATCACCTCATGGTTTCAGATACTCAAAGAGTGAGGTGTGGACCAGCAACCCCCACAGCACCTGGTGCAGATTCACAGCCTCCCTCCCTCGATCTTCCTCAGGCTCTCGGCTCCCATTCACAGTGTGCCCTCTCTGCACACGGTGTTTGTGTTACCTGTGTGGTCAGAGCGGGCCCTTGTGAGTGTGAGGTCATCATGGTGTGCATGTCAGTGGACCGAGGAGCTCTCATTTCCCAGGTGGGCAGACCTGTGGTCTGAGCTCAGGGGTCAGGTTCGCTGCCTGGTGAAGCTTGCAGAGGCCTCCGTGAGAGGCACAGGGCATGCTGCAGGGCTACGCAGAGAGCAGTGGAACCCCAGGAGTTTCCAGCCCTGAGAGAGCTGAGTCTGCAGCTCTGCCCCTTCTTTCCATCTGTCCCTTCTTCCTGGCCCACCCACCTTTTAGGTGGATGATTGTTTTAGCTACTTTCCTGTTACTGGGACAAAACACCTAACACCCACAATTTAAAGGAACAGAGATTAAATTTGGCTCTGGTTTCACTCCATGGTGGTTTGGCTCCAGGGCAGAAACAGCATGGTGGAAGGGCCTGGGCAGAGGACAGCTGCTGACCTCTGGGAAGCCAGGAAGCAGAGAGAGAAGGGAGGACTTGCTGGGGACAAGAACACCCCCTTCCAGGTCACACTCTTAGTGACCCACCTCCCCCCAGGCCCCACCTCCTAGCAGCGCATAAGCCACGAACTCATCAATGGATTAAGCCACTGATGAGTATAGCACCCCAGGATCCAATCACCTTCCACACACACAAGAGACTTTTGGGGGACATTTAGGTCTAAACCATAAGAACGTTTTGATCTAAGCCATAGCAACACTCAGCTGAAAGTGTAAACATTTCCCCTCATGCAAAGAGAAAGACATTCACTTTATTAACAGCATAAATCCAAGGGCAATTTCATCTTCAGACTTGACTCCCCAACACCGAAGGCCTGACTGTTCATAAAAATGCCCTCAAGAAGCATCCCTCAGCTACAGGAGGACACTGTCCTTTAACGTGTTCACAA
Source organism: Heterocephalus glaber (assembly GCF_000247695.1). The sequence continues at coordinate 13,232,160 of NW_004624768.1, forward strand.
GTGGGAGTTGTGGTTTTAGAGGAAGTGGTGTCAGCTGGAACCTAAATGAATTCAGCCAAGTGCAAAATTCACACCCAAGGATGGCAAATGAAAGCTAATTTATTCCTCTGTGGTACTGAGGATTGAACCAAGGGAGCACTGAGCTACCCCAACCCTTTTTATTTTTTTATTTTAAAACAAGATCTTGTTAAGTTGCCCAGGCTGGGCTCAAACTTGTGATCCTCCTGTTTCAGTCTCCCAAGTAGCTGAGGTCACAACCATTTACCACTGCCCTTGGCTGTAAGTTAGTTATCAATCCAGCTTACTCAAGATGGGAGCAGCCTCTGAGTGTCCTTATGCTAACTGCAACTGTGTTCCAGGCCTCTGCTGGGAAGGAGAGGAGAAAGCTAAGGATTCAAAGTCCTCCTTGGAGGTTGAAGTGTTGTGCGGATCACGAGTCGCAAGCTTCTATGCCAAGTGGAGGTGAAGTGGGATGTATCCTCAGGAGAGGAACCTTACTGTGGGTTACTGGCAGATTGCTGAAGTTAAGCAGGCAACTCTGAAAAAAAAAACAACCCAAGTTCTGGCCCTCAGGAGAGGTGATTCTGATTGAGTAGATTAAGGCTCAGGCGTGGGATTTGAATGTTTTTAAAGCTGCCTCAGATATTTCTGATGATAATTCTGGGCTGGGAACTACTGGTTCGGGTGATGTTTGCACTATTTAGCTAATGCTCACATTTTCCAAAGTCTCTGCTAAATATTAAACCAGTGTTTTCCATTCCTGGCTGCACATTATGGTCACTCGGGGAGTTTTAAAAAATACTGTTACCTGGGTCCTATCCCAGGCCAATTAAACCAGAGTCTCTGGGGTGGAGGGCTTTAACACTAATATTTTTAAAAGCTCCCCAGTTGAATCTAATGTGCAACTAGGGTGGAGAGCCTTAATGTTAAACCTTGAAAGAACGAATAAAACTTACTCCTGAGCTGTGTTTGGGGGCTGTGTTGGATTATTGTCTGTGTTTTTCTTTTTCCAGAGGGCTATTTTGTTATTAAAAATGTAAATTATCCTATGTGGGCTGATGGATATAAATTGCATCATGTCTGTCTTTGATTGGAACACCAGGCTTCCATAATTGTGGTGAAGACAGAGCTGGCTTTTTATTTCCTCCTTTCTTTTTGGCAGCTGTACCAATCCGCTGCTTCATTAGGCTCATGGAAGAATAGAACTTCAGATTGTTTTTGCGTGTTGATGTTGAAGTGGTCTCTGCCAGCAGGTATTTCTGCTGGTGATCATTTTGATTATTGTGGCCAGGGATGGAATGGATCCAGGTCCTGGAGAGTGACTGGGGCGACCCTTTAAGGCACAAAGTGGCCATCTCATTGGGTTAAGGACACACATTTGGAGCAGTTATCCTACAAAGATGAGGCAATGGATGCCAGGTGGGCAAAACCAGTGCTACCCTTAGACCTGGGCAACCCAAGTCCACTCTCTGGTATGTTTTCAGTCACCCCTATTTCCTCAGGGTAGGGATGAGGAGCTGTCGCTGCCCAGCCATGCCTGAGCTGCCCACCAGTGTCTGATATCCCAGGCCCCAGGCCTGTCTTCCTTGGACCCGAGTCCTGGAGGCAGACTGTACCCCAGGATGCCTGCCTTGGGCTGTGGAGTGACCCAGGGGTGACTATGGGGAGAAGGTGCAAGTGGAGCTTGGGTATTTGGACTAAGATGCCCACGTGCATGCATGTGAGGGCCTTTGCAGAGCAAGGTGGAGATGGCATAAGAGTGGTGGTGGCTGGTGCTGATGGGCACGAGGACTGACATGGGGGGACTGAGCCCCAGCTCTTCTCATGTGCCAGTCATGAACTAATGTGTAGGGCTGAGGATGTAGCTCACTTGCCTAGCATTCACAAGGCCCTGGGTTCTATCCCCAGCCCTTCCAAATACAAACACAAACACAGACAGACACCAAAACAACTAATGAGTCTGAGAATTTGAAAATCAAACTGGCCTTCCATATTACTGTGAAAGTGTGTTTGTTAAAGTAGGAAAGTAAAATAAGTTATTTCATAGTTTGTTGTCTTGATTCTGGCTTTTAAATATTTAGAGAAGTGGCAAACTGGCTTCTCTTTGGATTCTTGACCCAGACACCACACTTATTAGGGAATGGCTTGGGCAAACCAACACGTGTTTTAGTCACATGGTAACAGAATACCATTGATGAGTGACTTAGACAAATGTTTATTTCTCACAGTCTGGAAAATCCAAAATCAAGGTGCTAGTCTGAACTCTGGTGTCTGCTGAGGGCCCACTTCCTGGTTTGCAGATGACCAATTTCTTTTTGTATCCTTACATGGAGGAGAGGAGAGAAAAGAGGAGAGAAGGGGAGAGGGAGAGAGAGAATAAGAATTCTCTCACACCTCTCTTTATAAGAATACTTATTCCATTCACGAGAAATTCACCATCATGACTTCATTACTTCCCAAAGGCTCCACCTTCTGATACTGTTGCATTTCAACAGATGAATTTTGAGTGGTCACAAATGGAAAGACATCCAGAATGAACTCAAAGAAAGGGCATCTTGAGCTGGAGATCCATCTAAAGATCAAGGTAGAGGCGAGGAATCATGTAGAAGATGGTTAAGTTCTAGGGTGATTTCAGGCAAGCTGCCATCTCTCTATTTATTAAAAACTTCCTGGAAAGACCCTTGGCAACAGATCCTGCTAACAACCTACAATTTCCTAGGATTCTTGATTGACTGGACTCCAAAGGCCCATGGAATTGGCCAAACATTTCCTTCCAACTCCAGCCTCCTCCCTTACTCTCTTCAGAATAATAGCCTTAGCAAGACTTTAACCCTGACCTTCCCCTTGGCTGGCAGCTCTTGGGTTTCTACTGGGAGAGAATATGGTTGGATGCTATGTAGTGGGGATGGAAAGAAAGATCTCTCAACACGACTCACATTTGTCAATGAAATTGTTTCCTTTGGTTTGTTTCCAGTTAAGACTGAATCCAGAATCACTTCTCTTCCTCAGTTAATCCTAACAAGGGACTTAAAGTGTAGAAAACCAGGACAAAGTACAAAGAGCAGGGATCCAAGAAAGGCTGTTTTGTTTTGAAGAAATGTTTCCACCAAGGAGGTGGGTCTGCTGAGGATATCATAAGACAGAGACCCATCAGAAGATAGCTGCAGGGAGAGGGTTTATATGAACAGGGTTTGAAAGGAAAAGTCCCCTCGCCAAGCAAGCCAAGTGGATCTGACTAGGTCTGTGGGTGAAAGCAGCAGTCTTATGGTAGTTAAGAATCTCAGGAACAAATGACAAGGAAATGCACCCAATCTATCAACAGTGAGGTGATATTTACATGTGGAATCCTCCCAGCATGTGGGAAGTGAGGCTGGATTTATAGAAGTCTTATGAGTAGATCAGATCCTCGCTGTTGTCACCAGAGCTATTACTTCGGTTGGCCAAATTCTGTCCCCACTGACACAGCTGTGTGCATTACACCTAACATCCTTGCTCCATCCCCCATCACCTGCATTAAAGAGCGGTTCCCCCACACCATCATTCTCTGGGTGGCTGTCCTTTTTCAGTCCTGAGAGAATGACTTTGGTGTCTCCTGATTCTTCATTGATGGTGTGAGCTCCTGGAGGTTGGGAACATGCCACATATCTCTTTCTGCAAGAGCCAAGAGCCACCTGTGGAGAGGGGTGCAGACTGTGGATGGAGATAAAAATCCTAGTGAGAAGGTCGAAGACGTAGAGACAGGTGATTCAGATCAGTGGAGCTGAGTCACACTGCTCTTTACAGGCTCCCTGGAGAAGGGGCGGAGCCAAACCAGCCAATGGGAAGAGTTTCTTCTTCAGGGATATAGTGACCTAAAGCTGTTGTAAATTGCTACAAATTATGTGGCTTAACACAACAGAAATTTACTGTTTCACAGTTCTGAAGGCCAGAAGTCAGAAATGGGAGTGTTGACAGAGCCACGTTCCTTCTTTAGCCTCTAGAGGAGACATTCCTGTTTCTTCCAGCTTTTGGGGGACCCTTGCTTTGCGGTAGCACAATTCCTAACTCTGCCTCCGTGAACACATGGCCTTCTTCCTTCTTGTCTCTGTATGTGTTCTTTTCTCTTGTAAGGACCTTTTCCTTGGATTTAAGACTTACCCTAATGCAGTGTAATCTCATTTTGGTACTTACCTGAGTTACATCTACAAAGAACCTATTCCAATTATCATTCTAAATAATGTCACATTCTGAGATTCTAGCTGATTTTGGGAATGCTTCCACCCATGACAGCCTGAGATGGGCCTTTAGGAAGAATTTGTCTCATGCCCTCATGAAATGCTTGTGTCTACTTCAGGGTTGGTGCAGGGGATTCAGGGAAAGAACTGGGGTGGGAGAGACAAAGGAGGATGTTTATTGACTGCTGACTCCCAGCCAGGTGCTTACTGTGTGTTTATGTCATTGGATCGATCCTTAAAACAGTAGTTCTTAAATATACTAACCAGACCTGTACTTCCAGCATTAAATGAGAATGTGTTAGGGATGTAGATTCTCAGGCCACTTGAGCCCTGCTGGTCTAGAAAGTCTGGGGTTGGGGCCTAGTAATCTGTGTTTTCACCTTCTAGGTTGTTCTCGGGCTGCACCATCCTGATGAAGAGCCCTCAGGAGGTGAGATATTCAAGCTGCCCTAAACAGGAAGTGCTACTGGGAAAGCTGAAAAGAAAACCCACATCCACCCAGACACTAAGCCCTCAGAGCTTTGACTATATTCATCCTGCATGGGAAAAAAGAATCCAGAATCTATTTTATCTGTAGCTTCTCTGAACATACTCAGTCTTTCTCACACCTCTCAATCAAGGGTTATACTCCAAGACCTGCTTTCTAAGCTTTGTGACCTAATCAGAGGTTTGAAAAACTGGTATCAGAGGTGCCCACGATAATTTTTATGGGCCTCTGTGAATAAGAAAACAACACCAACAAGTCAATATTATGCACAAATGGCAGTAAAATCCCGCTAAATGGCTCCCTGGCTCTAATTTTGTAGAGTAAAATCGATAGGAGTCCTGTTAGGTCTGGGGATTTTAAAGATGAAGGACCCCATGCATCTAGAAAGCCCACTGAAAGATAGAGGCTGCGTTGCACTGTTACTCACTCTGGAAGGAAGTTAACAAAAGTACTTAAGCTTTTAACCTCCAGTGTGTCAGCCATCAGATTGTGCCGGACAGCTCATTAGCACGTGGTGACCCCAGTGGTCTGGCTTCCACCCACACCTAGCCGCTCATGTCCAGGAGATGGCAGTAGCTGCTAAAGCAGTGCATGTGTTGTCTCTGCTGCTTATTAGTCTGGCATTTCCAAATTAAAAAATATATATATATGGAATCTGGAAGAGAACATGAAAGATCATCCTGCCCCTGCTACATCTGGGACTGTCCACATCGGAGTCAACATGAGCAAACTGCTTATAAGGGTTTCAGGGAAATAGCTCCCCAGATCTCAGCCATTGACTCAACTGATTAATTAATTCATTTACTTAGTGTCTTTCTTCCCCACTTTTCATTCTGAAAAATTTCATGCCTGTAGAAAAGCTGCTTGCATAACATTTTAACATTTAATCTCTCTCTCTCTCTCTCTCTCTCTCTCTCTCTCTCTCTCTCTCTCTCTCTCTCTGTCTCTCTCTCCTCTGTCTCTTGCTGGACCAAAGGTTTGTTGAAGATAAGTTGCAGACACCCTGACACTTCACCTCTTAATTCAACATGTGTTTCCTAAGAACAATGAAATTTCTCTACATAAACATAGCATCATTATCACATCCAAGAAGTTCAGTACTGACACAGTCATATCCTCTGATACTCAATCCACATTCAAATCACCATTACCCCAGTGATGTTCTTCAGCAGGACTTTCAATCCAACTGGAAACCATACTGTCTTTATTTGCCATGTCTCTCTTGTCACTTCTTTTTTTTTTTTTTTGGTACCAGGGATCGAACTCAGGACCTTGTGATTGTGAGGCAGGCGGCAGCACCACTGAGCTAAATGCCTAGCCCATGTCACTTCTTCTTTTTAGAGCTGTTCTTTCTCTTTTTTGACTTTTAGGACTTCAGCATTTCCTACGGGTCCAGTTTATTTGTTTTGTAGAAGGCCTGGCACTCTGGATTTGTCGTATTGTTTCTGTATGATTAGACTCAGGTTAGATATTTCCATAAGAGTTCTGCCCAACTGGTGACCTGGTGCCTTGGTGCGTCACTTCCGGTGCCACATGATATCCATGTATCCATTACTGGGGATGCTAAGCTTGAACATCTGGCTGAGGTACCATAGGCACAGCTGGTCTTGTGACTCTGGTAATCAGTGGAGAACATTCCTAACTCTGCAGTCTGCCCTCTCCCCACAGTGTCCAGCGGGATGTTTTGAAGTGTCAAACAGATCAGGCCATTTATTTGCTTAAAATCTTCCTCTGCTTCCCATCATGCCCGGAATGACTTCCAGATTCCTTGCCATGACCTTCACAGCCTAGCGTAAGCAGATCCCGCCTGCTTCTGACCACTCACTGTGCTCTAGTGACCCTGCTGTCTTTTTTGGTTTTTGGAGACACCAAACTGTACACGTTCAGTCCTGCCCACCCTCGGTGCTTGGCGTGGCTGGCTTCTTCTGATCATTCAGATTCCGGGGCAATGTCACCATTCCATCCCTATCTTATGTTTTTGCTCTCTCTTTCTATGAAGTGCTGGTCACCAACTGAAATGATCTGTTTATTAATTTACTTACTAGTTTATTGCTTGTCCCATCCCTCAGGCTCTCAAGGGCCATGAAGGTCAGTACCCTGGTGCTTTGGTTTGCTGCGGCATTACCATGCAGCACGAAACCTCGCACACGGTGCTCAGGAAATGTTTGTAAACAAATACATGAATGAATGAAGTTGGCTCAGTGCCAATTGGGCAAGAAAATGCTGTGGTGGCAGCTGTGGAGGAGTGTTCTGGGAGACAGAAGACTCAAGTCCCTGGTCCTGCTATGGGATCTCGGGCCAGGCACTTAACATCCTGAGCCTGACTTCTTTCATTTGTGAGATAACCTTTAGATCTCTTGACTCTAATATTATCTGAGACCAAGTTCTACTTTTGGTGGGCAGGTGGCACACCTCTTAATCTGTGCCCCTCACTCATGTCATCTGTGAGATGGGACGAATGACACCTACCTCATGCAATTACTGTGAAGAGCAACCTGATGGTGAAGCTGACAGAACTCAGCCACTGCATATCACCCTCTCCAGATTTTTATTCAGGGTAGTTTTCCCGAAACAAAGAAATCTCAGGTTATCTGTGTCTTCAGAACTTTCTTTCTGAAGCTTCCTCAGCAAGAAAAAGTAGCATTTTAGTCCAGACTGCTTCCCTGGAAGACTTGGTGGTTTGAGCTGAAGGGTCATTATAAGACCAGGTGGCAGAGAAACCTTTTAGATTACTGTGTCCAGAAGCTCTGTGGTTTAGTTAGAAGCCCAGTGCTCTGGCAGTGTCCTGCAGAAATGAAGATCAGTAATGCCATTTGCAATCAATGCTTCTGGTGCCCCTGACATCTGCAGCCCCTGCCTGTCCCTGGGCCAGCTGCCCACCTGCTGTTTTGGAGACAAGGAGCAGAAGTAAGGCTGGGACGGTCACTCATCACAATGACAACCACAGTGTGTGTGTGTGTGTGTGTGTGTGTGTGTTCCCTTGCTGCCCAGGGGCTGAGGGGCATGGGAGTATCATGGGCCTAAGGAAGGAGACCGAAGAGCAGGACAAGGAGGTTAGGGGTAGGTGTAAGAAGGTTTGGGTGGGGAAGAGAAGGGCAATTTTGCATTCATCATTTCTTTTTGCAAAATTTTTAATTCACTTGCTTTTTGGGTCACTTTCCCATTGCTGGGACAGCATGCCTGACACCGGCAACTTACAGGAGGAGCGGTTTCATTGGCTCGTGGCTTCACACAGTCGGTTGGCTCCCAGGCAGAAAGAGCATGGCAGAGGGGCATGGTAGAGGAAAGGTGCTCAACCCATGGAAGCCAGGAAGAGAGAAGAGAGGAGCCAGAGATCAGAGCTCACCCTTCCAGGTCATCATTTCCAGGTCCCACCCTGAGAGCACATTCAGTGCCTTCCTGACCCCATCACTTTCCAGACACATGAGATTCTGGGGAGACATTTTAGACCCGAACTCAAACACATGCCTTTCAAATTGTACAGTTCAGTGTGGTTTTTTTTTTTGGTACTGGGGATTGAACTTGGGATCTTGCACTTGCAAGGCAGGTGGCAGAACCACCGAGCTAAATCCCCGGCCCTGTTTGTTTGTTTTTTACAACACTCAAAAGTTCTCCCCATGTGAGAATTAGCTCCTCTCAGACAGTACTGGGAATAAGGGCACAATGTTTGTGAGCTTCCTGTGTCCTCAGCCAGGCAAGACTGACCCTTTGTTGTGCCCAGTGCAGTGTGTAATAAGGAGGGAGGAGGCTGATTGACATTTGGAAAGTGAACCAGGAAATCTAAGATGGGGAGAAGAGAGTAGAGAGTATGTCAAGCTGGAGGGATAGAAGAGGAGAGAAGGCAGAAATGCACCAGGACTGGAACGAGTTCTGGAAAGGGAGTGACTCCAGATCTGTACCTGCGAGCACCCTGTCTGTCCTGGTGTTCCTCTTTTGCGCCTCTTGGTACACTTTGTGGGCCCAGGACCATGCTCTCATTCATGCTGTCCAAGCATTTTGTGATATTTAATTTGTTCTGATAAGTCTTCTGGGTTCATTTTGCTCCTAGAGCTCGAGGTCTTCCAGTAACTGCACCTCCAAGAAGGGCCAGAGAGGACCTCGAGGAGCAAGTGGAACTCACATTTTAACCCCACGATTAGAGCTCAATATGAGCACCCAGAAGGCAGGCATGACCCTTGGATGAACTGCGTGCAATTCTGCATCCCTAGCCCCAGCTTCTGTTCAAAACCCAGGCTACCATCCCTTCAGTTCCTGTCTTTGGTCACAGGGGAGACTCTAGAGGGGGTGGTCCAGCATCGCCCATCACCACCATCAGAAAGCAATCTTAACTTCTTTGTTCACAAGCCAGTAGTTCCCTCTTACAGAATGAAGAATAGCTTCTTACTTGACTCTCTTGTAAGCCAGAAAATAAGAGAATTAAAGGACTCATTAGGGTTCTCCAGTGATCAAGATGAGCTTTCACACTGGCTATTCACCGTGAGAAGTGAATAAGACTCTCAATAGAGTCAGATGTCAGGCTTGAGTTCTTTCCGCTAAGTGCAAAGAGGGTGTTTTCTGGGTCATGAAATATAAACGCCCATTTCTCTTCAGTCAAGGGACACAGCAGGGAGAGGCTTGTCATGATGGAGAATTTGCTGAATTTTTTTGCAGCTGGTCTTTTCCAAGGTTGTTTTCAACACAGTTGGATGGGAAAGCCACTGCAGCTGGTGACACATTCTGAGGCTCTCCTGGGAGGCATGTCGCCTTCTCAGTGGTATGGACTGGTGAGAAAGGAGCAGACCCGTGTGAGTGGTCAAGGGTGGAGGGCCCCTATTAGTACTAATTACTATTATATAAGGTGCCAACCATTTCAAATGCATCATTTTTTTCATTTTAGTTCTGGAAACCCTTGGTGGGGGGGCATTTTTTACAAATGAGGAAACAGATTCAGAAAAGTATATCCCCTAGAAGGACAGACATAGGATTCAAACATGTTCTGTCTGGTTCCAAATCCAAGCTTTGGAATTCTCAACTGCTACCCTATTCTGCCTCCTGGTTGGGGAGTTTTGGTGTGGCTGGAAGGGATACTGTCTAGAAGCTGTCCAACAGGGGAGATGCTGTGGTTGGTTTGGCAGGAAGGTAGAGGTAAGAAGAATGGCTGGAAGGTAAGGCCAGCTGCAGTGATGGAAGCAGATGGAAGCCCAAGTAGATCTGGCCCAGAGCACTCATTGCTTTAAAGTCTCAGCCACTGACATGGTACGGGCAACAGGTCTTTAGTGGAGGAGTCCAGAACTGGTATCGGAACACCAGCTAGGAGGGCTGAGAGCTGGCTTCCTTCCTAGTGGGGAATTGTAATGCTAACTAGGAAACTTCAGACAGAAGCTTCGGAATAGATTTGTCAACAGGGCAGGGCTTGTTAAAGTTGGGACTTATGGCTCCGTGAGACCAGGGACCAACTTTGGCTCCCCAGACACTGGATCTGTGGCTGCATGACTTACTCCAGACATATCTGATTATCCTGATGAGGCAAGACAGGGGGTTGACTACTAAAGAGAAAGTTGGTTTTCTTCCCAATACATCAACAGCCAGAATTCCTAACCTTTGGCAAGCTGTGTGGGACCTGCCTCATCTTCTGCCACAGTGCTTCTCTCCTCAGTTTTGTCATGGTCAGATCATGAACTTGGATGCATGCAAGTGATTGGAGACTTGGATGCATGCAAATGATTCCTTGGACACACATTAATTGTGTGACCTAGGGTAATTAGCCTTTCATTTTCAAACCAGTCTGCAGGCTTACTGATATAGGCTGATTCTGAAATATGTATGCAAAAACAAAGGAAATGGAATAGCTAAAACAATTTTAGAAAAAACTCCACAAATTTGGAGGAATGTCATTACCTGATTTTGAGACTTATGATAAAGCTACAGTACTCAAGACTGTATGGTACTGGAAAAAAGATAGACACACAGCTCAATGGAATGAATAAACCCCACATATATGGTCAGTTGGTTTGACAGAGGTGTGAAGGCAGTTCACTGGAGAAAGCATGGTCTTTTTGACAAATGATGCTGGAACTAGTAGATAGCCATATGCTAAAAAAATGAAACTTGAACCATACCTTACACTCTGAACAAAATTCAACTCAAAATGGATCATAGGGCCGGGGATTTAGCTCAGTGGTTCCAGCCCCTGGCTTGCAAGCGCAAGGTCCAGAGTTCGATCCCCGGTACCAAAAACAAAAAAATGGATCATAGACCAAATGTAACATTTAATACTATAAAACTTCTAGAAGAAGACATCGGAGGAAATCTTTGTGAGCTTTACTTAGGCAAAGATTTCTTAAATAGGACACAAAACTCATGAATCATAAAAGAAAAAAATGATAAGCTAGACTTCAAAATTAAGAATGCAGGGTCGGGGATTTA
>NW_004624768.1:13262124-13291168 GCF_000247695.1 Heterocephalus glaber
AGAGAGAGAGAGAGAGAGAGAGAGAGAGAGAGAGAGAGACAGAGACAGAGACAGAGACAGAGAGAGACAGAGAGAGAGACACAGAGAGAGAGACACAGAGAGAGAGACAGAGAGAGAGACAGAGAGAGAGGAAGAACACGCCAGGACAAGAGCCAGAGACAGGCTTAGTTGAGTCTGCCTGTCTCTACAATGTGCCTAACCCCTCATTGGGGTGTGTGTGTGTGTTCCTCTGGTTTACAATTCTAGCAAGCAAATTAGGGCACGCTGGTCTTTTTAAAAGGAATCAGGGCCCCAGTTGCCAGAGCACAAGCAGTGGAAGCAGTGGGGTGGTGCGGAAACTGTCTCCCCTGCAGGTTCTCAGCATATAGTTTTATAGCCCAGTGCACAAACCTCTCCAAAACAGCAGTTGGGGTTTGGATAGAAAAAAAAGTAAGAAATGGTGTGACTCAGTAATTTTGCCAAGTTCCCAAAGGACTTTCCTGTAACTAACAATCATTAATGACAGAACAGAAGAAAATTGCTTCTATAGACATGCATACACACAAACATGTTTATACACACATACGTGTATCACATGCACACACACATATAATTAGGTTTAGAGCAGAATAATTTATAGAGATGCCATTCATTAAAGTTAGCCATTGCTAACAGACATTCATCTGTGGGTGTAGCTTGAACTTCTGTCCAGCTCCCTCTCCCTTGCTCTCCGAGTCAGCCAGTCTGTCTGCCTTCCACAGAACAGGACTCTGTACTCAGGTCCTGGTGGCCCTGTCCAGGGATCTCCAAAGAGAGGAAGAGGGATGGGCCTGTAAGTGAGTGAACTCCATTTTACCTGTGACCTCAGGATGCCAGTCTTTGGATGGTGAGGGCAGCCTGCATCAGAGCACCCTGCCCCAGGGTTTGTGCCTATAGCACACACTGTTCTCCACCCTGTGGGAACCTCCAGGCTTTTCTCATTCCCTGTACTTCATTTCTTTCCTTTGTAATCTCCTGTCTCACTTGCGCAGCACTGGTGCCAATTGGCTGGGTCTAATGAGGTTGCGGTATGGACGGGGAGAAAGTGTGCTCAGCCTCTTGGGCTCCTATCTGCAGCCAGCTCCTTCCTAGGAGGGAATCAGGTTTGCCAGGAGCCTGGCTATACATCCCTCAGTCCCAAGCCTCCCTCCACCTGCAGGCCTCCTCTGCAAGAGGACTTCAAAAGGCTGGCTTTTCACCAGCTCCCCTGGAAAGCACCTGCTTTCCTCCAGGGTGGCCATTTCCTCTGGCTGCTGGGTGCTCCGTGGTATCCATCCCTGTTCCAAGACCCACCTTGGAAGATCGGTGGGTAGATCGAGCACTGCATAGTACCAAAGGGCAAGCATTATCCCACCCACCTCTCCATCTGCCCTTCTTGGAGAGAGGCCAGCCAGAGGGATCTAGAAGGGATTTTATTTCATTTCACTTTCATTCACTTTCAAGTCTCCAAAGCCGTAGAATTAAGCTAACTCTGAAAAAAAGTAAGAAGCTCTGCTTTGATCTTGTCAGCCTTCTGCTCAAGGGCCTTGGTCTTCTCTTTCACCCCGGAAGGAGTCAACTCAGATCCTTGCCTCTGGTATTGTAGGTCCTGTAGCTGAAGTGGACCATCTTTCTAGCGCCTCCCACCATTTCCTCTGTTTTGGCCACACTGGGCCATTGTTCTGGTCAGCCTTTTACCCAGAATACCTTGCTCTCCACCCCCACCTCTTGAAATGTGATTGACTTTTCAGAGCTCAAGTTCTGATGTCAGTTCTCTCTGGAATGTTTTGGTTTCTGCAGTGGGACAGCACCTCTCCCTCTTTCTCCTCTTGGAGCATTATGCTTCTCCTTTCATCACTTGGGTTTTCTGTGTGACTTATGTTTTTCTTGCAACAATTCTTCAGCTCCTTTCCTCTCTCCAATACCTCCTTCCTTCTCTTCCTTCTCCCCTCCCTTCTGGTACTGGAGAGTGAACCCAGAGCTTTTGCACTGAGCTGCAGCCCTAGCACCTTTTATTTTGTTTTGAGACAGGTCATTAAGTGGCCAGGTGGGACTCAAACTCTCATCTTCTGGCCTCAACCTCCCAAGTGCTGGGATCATAGGCACATTCCCACTGTACTCAGCTAAGACTACTTTTTTTTTGTGCTGGGGATCAAACTCAGGACCTGAGGTTGAGAGGCAGGCAGTGGAACCACTGAGCTAAATCCCCGGCCTGCTAAGACTACTTATTTGGCTACTAGTCATTCACTATGAAAAAAATCCAGGAGGCACACAGAACCCCACCTTGCCTTGACTTCATGCATGAAACAATCTGCTGCATTTACCTGCTAGATGTTTCTGGAACCCGTCTCTTCTCTCTTGCAAGAGTCAGGTTAGTGATTTGACCTTCACCACTGTCCTCAAGGTTACTATAATGGCCTTCAACAGGGTTCCTTGCTGTAGTGCACTGGATTAAAGCCACTGTCCTCACGGGCCCAGAGTTCTGTGCTTCTCTCACTCATTTAGTCCGAAATGTTCTCAGTAGCAAGCTCATTATGGTTACTAGGACCTGGTGCATAGTAGGTGCTTAATAAGGATTGAATGAATGAACCGGAAATGTCCGTGGGGTGGGAGGAAGTCTCATAACCTGTGACTCCCACAGACATCCTTCCTGTGGGGAAGAGGCTCCTCCTCTCCGAACTTACTTTGTGCATCTGTAAAATGACAAAGATGATTTTATTTCTAAGGTTTGTAGTGGACTCATTTTCCCCCGAATTAATTTGCCTTTATCTAACAATTAGGCAAACGCCTGAAGTTGTGATGGGGGTTATGTCATAAGAGGTAATTTCCTTCCTTTCAAAATGTGTTTGTTTTTGTATTAGCCTGTTCCCTGGTCATCTAAATGTTCATTTTCTTTTGAAGTGGACGAAGGTTATTGCCAATTAGGTAGAACACAACCAAAAAGTCCCTTTTTGCTCCCTGCTTGAGCATCCTCTGCCCTAAACCATCATGCTCCATGACTCTAGGCCCATGAATCAGAATCAAGTTAAAGCATGCCTGAAAAATCTGCTGAGACATAAAAATCAATAAAAGGATAAAAAAAAAGCAAGGGGTTGATTTCAAGCTACAAATTACATAATTCAAGGGGTGAGAACACAAGGCTTCCTCTAAAGATTGTAGAAGGTGGGAATCTGAAGTATTTTTTTTTGTTAAATTCTTTTATTGGTACATTGTAGGTATACAACACAATTACATTTCTCATTGGGAATTATACCTTTATGTAATGCATCTTGGTTCTTATTTTTTCCCCATTCCTAGCCCTCCCTTCACGCCCTCCACCCTTCCCTATTTACAAAGACTTTATTTCCATTTTTTCCATTTCTCATCATTTTTCCTTTCCCTTCTTTCCTTTCCCCTGCCCCTCCCACTACCCCTACCCCTTTGGACCTTTTCTTCCTATTTTACATTATCGATTATTCATTCTAATCATTGGTACATTTTAGGTATACAATATAATGACATTCATCATTGGAAATTTGCACCTTTATGTAATCTCTCTTGGTTCTTATTTTTCACCCTTGCCCAGCCCTCCCTTCAACCCCTCCATTCCTATTTACAAAGATTTTGTTCCTATTTTTCCATTTTCTCATATTAATCCCATTCCCTTGTATCCTTTCCCCATCCCTCCCACTTCCTTCCCCTTTGCCCCTTTTCTTCCTATTTCACATTACCTATTATACATTTTAGTCCTTATTTACACTTTCAGTTTCTCACACCAGAGAAACTATTCAGTATTTATACATGTGTGTCCTATTTATTTCACTTAAGAGTATCACCTCAATGTGCATCCATTAGCTATAAATGTCTCTAATTTCTTATTTTTTATGGCTGAGTAGTACTCCATTTTATAAAAAAACCACATTTTCTTTATCCAGTCTCCAGTTGATGGGCATTTGGGCTGCTTCCAAGTTTTAGCTATCACAAACTGTGCTGCTATGAACATGGGTGCACATATATCACTGTGGTATGATTCTTTTAATTCTTTGGGGAAGATCCCCAGCAGTGGAATAGCGGGATCAAATGGGACTTCCAGTCCTAGTTCTTTGAGGTATCTCCATACTGATTTCCACAGTGGTTGCACCAGTCTGCACTCCCACCAGCAGTGGAGCAGGGTTCCTCTTTCCCCGCAGCCCCGCCAGCGTTGCTTATTGGTTGATTTCATGATAGCAGCCATTCTTTCTGGAGTGAGGTGGAATCTCAGCGTTGTTTTCATTTCCATCTCTCGAATGACCAGTGATGTTGAACATTTTTTCATGTATTTATTTGCTATTTCTACTTCTTTGTCTGAGAAATGTCTGTTCATTTCAGATGTCCATTTTTGGATTGGGTCTTTAAATTTGGGAGGTCTGATCTTTTTAAGTTCTTTATAGAGAGAATCTGAAGTATTAATGTAACAGTTGAGGGAAATGACAATAATGTTCATGGCAGGAGATTTTTCTCTGCACAATGGTTGGGAAAATGTACTCAGTCAACAGATACAGTGGCCATATACTCCCCCTCTCAAGACCTTCCCGAATTCAAGTATTCCCTGCTCTCGTTCCTGTTAGTATATTCATGAGGAACATACTATACCTGTTAGTATATTTCATTTGGGCAAATAAAGTCACTGCTTCAACAGGTCTTATAAGATTTTAATAAGTTAATACCGGGCTTATCTTATATTTAGGAATAAAATAAATTTAATATTAGTGATGGCAGGGACTTCTTACATTTCTTTTGGCTGTATATTTTCAACTTCCTCCTGGAATATTTCTACTTGTAGGCCTTCAAATTTCAAGCCTCAGAGCCACAATTTGGACTGGGAAATAGAATCCTCTTGTAATCCCCTTTCTAGTCCCATTTCTGAATGAGACTGGGCTTATTGGGTAGGAGCAGTCTTGGGAGCTAGCGGCTTCTCAGTTCAGATAAAAACCTATGAAAGTAGATATATTTGGACTAAGGGAACTTAGCTATGCCTCACTCACCTAGTTATTCTGTCTGGGAAGTAAGTGAGAGTAGAAATGTTTGGAACAGAGTGACACGCCAGTCTGAGGTCTAAATGACAGGTGGTTGTAGGGAAGAACATGCACACAGGTGGATTATCCCTTATCTCAAATGCTTGAGGCCAGAAGTGTTTCAGATTTAGAAATTTTTGGATTTTGAAATATTTGTACATATGTAATGAGAGTAAGACTGAAGTCCAAGCATAAAATTTATTTGTTTCATGTATACTTTATATATCTAGGCATACATTTTTTATGATATTTTAAATAATTTTATAAAGTCTCGTGGTATGGAATTTTTTTGATGTTTGGATTGGGGATGGTCAAGCTGTTCAACATGTGAAAATGATCTAGAGAAGGCAAGATGAGGAAGGCACTGCAGTTTATGTGTTTATTCCTAGGCATTGCCATTGGCCTTTTTCATGCTTTCTAAGTGTTTTGTGGCTTTAGCCTCTCTGTCCCTGTCTTAGAGTTGACCACTTGGAGACATGGTGTTTTGCCATCCTAGAGAAGTAGTTTATTATAAAACAGTGAAAGTATCAATGCTTGTGACTTTTTCACTACATTGAAGTAGATTCAAGATTATTTCTCTAGGAAAACTTAGCCTTTGTGTTCTGGTGCACTTTATGGAATAGGGACACAGATAGCAGGAGAACTTCCCACAGTGGAAGAGCTTCCCTTTCATGGTTGCAACGATTAAATGTTTCAAACATTTAAGGTTGAAAGTGTTTCCACTTTCATGGAAAACTTTTATGGGTTTTGCCAAAAATTGAGGAGAGCATTGTACATGTACTAGCAAATGTATTACTGAAGGGGTAAAAGTTCAGAACTGCTGACTGAGAGTGTTCTGACCTGTGTCAGTGCAGGCAGGGAGGGAGGCAGTGCGGAGCAGGTGCCTGCTCTTGGCTTTCAGCATCTGGAGTTCAACATCCAGGTCACAGCTCGTTGGGAAGGTCAACAGCTGCACTATTGCACCAGAACACACATCTTTCAACTCTTTCACCCTTTCACACGCTAGGCATCCCTAGGACCTAGTCTTCAGGGTCTATCATGCTTTCCTTCAGTACTGTCTAAAATGTTTTCTTTGCTGCTCCTTTCTTTGGACCCCTTGGTTGGGGTCAAATCTGTCTCCTGGTAGGTTTTTCCAATTCCTTTTTGTTCGCTCCCCTGCCACTCTACTAATCTCTTGAAATTTTCACTTACATCCTGGTGGTCCTCTTGG
Source organism: Heterocephalus glaber (assembly GCF_000247695.1). The sequence goes on from NW_004624768.1 coordinate 13,268,365, forward strand.
AAGAATTGAGCACAGTATGGAGGAGGGAGCATACACCAGGCCCAGACCTTGTGTCTCTTCCACTGTGCCGTACCGTTGCTGTGGCCTTGGGCCACTTGCTTAGGATTTTCCCAACTCAGCTTCCCCTCTGTAATATGAAGCAATTAATTAGCAGGACATTAAGATCTATGGTTCCTCTGCTGAATGAAGTGCTCTCCGAATCTGCCCCATACCATTTTAATGCAATATTGATTGCTATTTGTGATACATGTCCATATGTTCATCACAGAAATTTTGATAAGGTAGACAAGAACGAGGGGGAAAAAAAAGAAAGTCATTTTAATGGGGAGGGAATTGTCTGCTTTTTATTTATTTTTTGGGTACCAGGGATCGAACTCGGGTCCTTGTGCTTGTTCAGCAAGTGACGAAACCACTGAGCTAAATCCCTGGCTCCAGTTGTCTGCTTTTTGATGGAGACTGGTCAGGATCTCTGGGTGTGTCTTCCCCCTCTTGCACCTTTAACCTTTACTCCAGGACATCCTTTGGTCCCTTCTGCCCCTGCCTCCTCCTGTGCCTCTTGCAGGTTGCTTAACATGGTAGGGAGTCTGGATTCTAATAAAACCGTGGTTTAGAAACCAGGCATTAGAATCAGATATGTCTGGGTGATGCCTAACTTCATCCTGGCCTCGTTTGTCCTTGAGGACTTATGGAACATTTCTAAGTGTTTTTCACTCATTTGTAAAATGGAGATAAAAGTCTTGTGAGGAATTTGGCTTATGGCCCACCTTGTATCAATAACTAAGCAAATGCTATCTCTGGATAACATCTAGTTTAAGCTTTCCCTACTTCTTGTACTTGTAGCTTTTTCTGATGTGGTCCATACAACCTCCCAATGACCTTTTTGGATGTTTGGTTTTTACCTGATCACAGATTCTTTTTCCTGGCTAGCAGATGTAATCTCCTTCAGCAGTGAATTTTGCTTCTATCTATCTCTTTGTCTTCTCCACAGCACCCAGACAAAATGTTTCCACAGTAATATTCTGGAGCAATCACATACTGCCACTAATGAGATGATGCTATGGCATTTCTCTCAGAGATCACCCCACCAAGGTGAAATTGCTCTTCCCAGGCCATAGCTCTGTGCCTGCCACTCCATAGACACTTCATCCTGTCAGATGGTCTCTGACCTCCTAGGAGTCCTGAGATTTGAGACTGGTGGCCTGCTGGATTGCTCACTGCCCTGTCTGGGTCACCGGCTCTCTCCCACTCTGGGCCAAGGGATTCCTGATACCTCCGCCTCACAGTGAGCTTGGCAATGACCATCAGAGGCTCAGGACTGGAGAAATGGAGACACCTGTAGCAAAGCTGACTCTGCAGCATTGGCTTTATGTGTCATCCATGGCTCACTGTGGCCGTGTGCAGGTTCCACAAGAGATGCTTTCACTCACTGTCTACAGCCCTCCATGGGAAGGTGGAGCCTTATCCCATGAGCTTTTATCTTTGGAAGAAAACTTCAACTATCTGCAAGTGGAGGGGAGTTCTGTTGATAACTCTGCCATGGTGGAATTTAGAACTAATATTTGTGTACAAAATACAGACCCATGGGGGTTTTGGTCAAGGAACCCCACAAACACCAAAATCTGAGGATTCCTTGTTTAAAATGCACAGAATTTTCATACAACCTATAGATATCCTCTCATATACTTTAAATTGCCTCTAGATTATTTATAATACCCAAATACAATGCAAATGCTATGTAAATAGTTATACATTGTATTGTTTAGAGAATGACAACAGGTCTGTACATGTTCAGTACAAATGCAATTATTTTTAGTGCTTTTGACCTCCAGTTGATTGAATTTGCATATATGGAACCCACAGATGTGGAGAGCCAGGTGTGTCTACTTTGGAACTGGTGCTGGAGGAGGAAAGCATTCTCTATGCCCCTCTCATGCATGAGGAGCCACCTGAGTTCACTCTGGGATTAACCCTGTCAGTTACTGGCTTGTATCCATCCTTAGGCGAGGATGGACAGGTGAGTGCCCAGGTGTCTGAGCTGGAGAGCCAGGGGAAGCTCTGGATCCACATTCTTCAGCCCCTGCCCCTGCCCCATGCATTCACATTGGATAAGCTTCCTATTGGCCATCAGCCTGTGGATAAAAAAATCTTTCTTTGGGCTTCCTCCAGGTGACATGCACTTAGGTGTTCAGCCAGAAGCTCTCTCACCCTTGCCAATACATGTCAGCACCAGGAGGCTGCCCCCAGCTCAGACCTGGCTCTGGCTGCACAGTTCTACTCTACCCACTCAGAGTCCAGAGTGTGCCATGTAATCAGGGTAGATACACATCAGCTGCCGTGGGGATTTCATTCCAGGTCATCAGATGAGCTCCATTTTGGGGGCATCTGCCTCCCCATCTTGCGTCGTAGAACCTGTTCTCCAAATGCCCAGATTGTAGCTGTCACTGAGGTACTTTCAATCCTCAGAATGTACCCAGAATGTACCAAATCTAGGACGAGAAGCTAACCAGTAACATTTGGAGAGCAAACAGGGTACAAATAGAATTAGTGACATTTGAGGTGGGGGTGGCGAGCTCTTTGCTTGGAGCTAACAGACATGAACCAAGCAACACACATGGACTGTTTAGTTTCTGAGAGACTCTTCCAGCTTTGGGAATTTTAAGTCTAATTTAGAAGGATAACCGCAAGGGGGCAGACAGAGGTGGGGGCAAAGGCTCTCTCCAGTTACTAGAAATAATGGAAATTCAGAATCATGTCAGTGGAAGGAATGTCCTCACATCATGGTGGCCTTGCTTTGGTGGCCATGCTGGGAAGGCAGGAATGCAGGCCCTGGATGACCCAGGTACCAGGGAAGGAAGGCAAATGGGGTAGGAGGGCAAATTGGAACCCAACTCAAAACAGGAGTCACCAACAGATGTGAGCTCTAAGGCACTGACCCTAATTTGAGAACCGTCCCTTGGGAAGTCTGAGGAGCAGTGCCCATCTGCTGCACTGTTAAGGATTGGGTTTTTCAGGGAAAATCTTTGGAAACAGCCCCTGGTCCTGCAGTGGCTCAGGGAAGGACACCACTCACTGTTGTCCTGGCCAACTCCCACTTCTCCTGGGTGCCACTTGCAAGGTTTAATGATCCCGTTAGTCAAACTATTCATTTTCCTTTTCCTTTCTTCCTTGCTTTATCTGGACCATAGGGCTTTCCTGTCCAGGAGGCATCATGATGGGGCAGCTGTTTGTGCCTGTTGTTTGGACATACAACTCACTTGACTGTCATATGTAGTACCTGGTGAGGGTGTGAGGGACAGCTCTCATTCCCATGATGTTTTGCAGCTGTCGTATTAGTGTTACACAATAAAAGAATCCTAGAGAGATGCTGTCAAGAGGAGCTTATTAAACAGCCCTCCCTGCAGATTCTGAAGTGCTCTGCTAAGTGAGGCGTCCCCCAGCCCCTAGAGGTACAAGGCTGCTGTAGTGAGCCACTGTCACCAGCAGATAAGGTTAATGATACAGGTGAGAGATAGCTTCTTAGGATAAAGTGGTCCCTGCATCATTGTGGGGGCTCTGAGGGTGTCCTGCCATGGAGTCTGGACTTCACTGAGTTTTAGAGGCACATGGGCCATATGCACACAGGTTTACTGCTTCAAAAGTGACCATGCAGGTGGTCCAGGTAGGGATTTCTGTCATGATGTGTGCTTCATGAAAACTAAGGAGGCTTGGACTTACTAATTTCCCACCTCTCAAAGTATTACACACTATTTCCCACATCTCACATGTTGCGACTTAATCTCTTTGTTATGGGACAAGTATAAGTCTATATAATTCCAATGAAGTGAGTGATAGATACTATTAGCCCTGATTCCTACAGGTAGAAACCAGGACTCAGAGCAGAGAAGTGACTCTCTCAACTCACACCTCTCATTGCTGGCAGGGTCTGGGTATGAGCTTCTATCTCTCGATTTCCAGGCACTTGTTATTTGGCCAGACCTAAACTATTAAAGAACCAAGACACTTTACTTGGAAGTAATGAGAAAGTCTAAAAATAGCTTCAGCACTGCTTAACCAATTTGAAACACCAAAAGAACTGAGCTAAATAAGGTTGAGATAAGTGACCGGATTCCGTGTATCAATTTCCACTCATTTGTTCATGATAATTAATGCCACATTTATATATCAATTAAAAATACCTGAGCTTTGAAACAAGGTTGAAATGACACATTGAATTGCCTCTCAAACTGTGCTAATCCCAAATGAGAAACTCATTGTAACCATGATTTTGCAAAATTGATTAAATGAAATGTACTGAAGAGTCAAAGGCTATGTTAGGAATAGTTGATAATGAAGTCCAATTGTCAGAGCTGCCTGGCTGGGTGCATGCAGGTGCTTAGTAAGTGCTGATGGATGGCTGCATTCATGGCAATTTCAGCTGTCCCACTGTCCCAGGGAACATGATATACTCCAAAGTGTTAGTTAAAATGATGTTCTGAAAATGAACCATCTATTTATTTGAAGATATTTAAAGAAATCTCAAACTTACAAAAGGTAAAGAGAATAGTATAATAAGCCCCATCTACTGTTTTTTACCTTCAGTATTTATGAATATTCTGCAATGTTCATGCATTTCTGTTTCTCATACATACAAACACACTTTTGGAGGACTGGAATACAATAAAGGATATTCCAAACATCCTATTATTCATCTGTGAATACACCTTTATATATCTCCAATAGAGAAAGTTAAAAAACAACCACAGCATCATCATTACCACACAATTATCATTCCTCGCTGTCACAGAGTATCTATTCCTTGTGGAATGTTCGATGATTGTCTCCGAATGATGTTCTTTGGGTTGGAATCTTCAAATCAGAATTCAGACATGGTCACCACATTGTGTTTGATTAATCCATATCTTGTGTCGCTTTCCATTTATGATAGTTTCTCCTCTCTATAAAAAGAATGAGGGTTAGAAACTCGATTAGATTCAGGTACGTAATGGAAAACCTCATAAATGAAATGTACTTTAAAAAAAAATCTTACAATATTTGGGCCAGGAATTCAGCTCAGTGGTTTCACTGCCTGCCTTGCAAGTGCAAGGGCCTGAGTTCGATCCCTGGTACCAAAAAAAAAAATCTTACAATATTAAAAAAATTCAGTTTTATAAAGACCTACTTATTTTTTTGCCTTTGTTTTAATTTTTTATTAGTACATGTTTGGCATATATAATGATCATATTCATCGTGGGGAATTTGTACCTGTACATGATATATATTAATTCATTTTTTTCCCCATTCCCCTCTCCTCCCTTTCAACCCTTCTTCCTCTCCCCATTTACAAAAGCTCTATTTCCATTTCCCTTCAAGTTTTTCTTTTTTAAAATCATTTTTCCCTTTCTTCTCTCCCCTCACCCCCTCCCTTGTTCCCCTTCCCATTTGAACAAGTTCTCCTTACTTCTTATATCTATCCTCAATTTTACTCCTTATTTACACTTTGGGTTTTTCACATAAGAGAAACAATGTGATATTTAAACTTGTGTGTCTGATTTATTTCACGTAAGATTATGGTTTCAAGATGCATCCACTTACCTAAAAATGTCTTGAGTTTATCCTTCTTTATGGCAGACTGGTACTCCACTGTATATAAATACTACATTTTCTTCATCCAATTATCTGTTGATGGACATATGGGCTGTTTCCATGATTTAGCTACTATAAACTGTGCTGCTATAAACATGAGTGTGCATGTATTACTGTGGTATGATGACTGTAACTCTCTCAGGAAGATACCTAGAAGGGGAATAGCTGGGTCAAGTGGAACCTCTAGTTTTAGTTTTTTCCATATTGAGTAATTTCCATATTGATTTCCATAGTGGTTGTACCAACTTACACTCTCACTAACAATGGAGAAAGTTTCCTTTTTCTTCACAGCCTCACCAGCGTTTGTTACTGGTGGATTTCTGAATGATAGCCATTCTTTCTGGAGTGAGATGGAATCTTGTTCAGTGTTGTTTTAATTTGCATTTCTTGAATGATCAGTGATGTTGAACATTTTTTTGTGTATTTATTTGCTATTTGTACTTCACTTGATCTTAGCCAAAAGGCCGAGAAGTGATGCTATTTGTACTTCTTCATCTGAGAAGTGTCTTCATTTTATATGCCCATTTTTGAACTGGGTCTTTAAATTTGGGGAGTCTAATTTTTTTGTGTTCTTTATATATTCTAGGTATTAGTCCTCTATCTGAGGAGTAGCTGGCAAAATTTTTTCCCATTTTGTGAGTTTTCTCTTCACTCTGTGGGTTATTGCCTTTGCTGTGTAGAAGCTTTTTAATTTGATGTGATCCCAGTTGTTGATTCCTTGTAATATTTCCTATGTGATTGGGTTTTTTTTTTTTAATAAAGTCTTTGCCTACATCTATGTCTTCAAGAGTTTTACCTATTCTGTCTTACAACAGATTGTTTCTGTTTTAATATTTAGATCTTTGATCCATTTAAATTTTAATTTAGTGCATGGTGAGAGACATGGGTTTAGGTTCAATTTTCAGCATATGGAAAGCCAGTTTTCCCAGCACCATTATTAAAGAGGATATCTTTCTTCCAGTGAAGGTGTTTGGACCCTTTGTCTGCAGAAAACCAGCCTGCTAGGAATGCCTAACTGGAGGGGGTGAAAGGATATTAGAGATAAGACACAGAGATAATTTTGAAAGAGGGGCAAAGGGGGTCTTGCCTTTAGAGAACAAAGAACCCTGTGCATTTGGATCACCTCACTTTTATACAATTTAGGCACAGGAGCAAGCAATTAGGTTATTGGAGAATTCATCTATTTCTCATTATTTGCAAAGTGTACCAGGCAAGTATTTCTCTAAACTGGATCTCAGCTGTGGTTGACTTCTTCTCTGGAACTTGCTGTTCCTTCCTTCACGTCCCCAGGGAAGGTCAATGGGCCTCCATCCTTATGTCTAGTTTCTCACAGTGTTTGGTCCCTTTGTCAAAGATAAGGTAGCTGAGTGTGCTTGGAGTTGTTTCTGGATCTTCTGTTCCATTGATCCTTGAGTCCCCCCCCAATACCATGCTGTTTTTATCACTGTAGCTTTGTAGTATAACTTCAAATCAGAGATTGTGATGCCCCTAACATTGCTATTGTTGCCCAGGATTGCTTTTGCTATTCTAAGTCGCTTCTGGTTCCATATGAATTTTAGGATTTTTTCTCTAGGTCTGTGAGGAATGCTATTTGTATTTTGGATTGCATTAAAGCTATATAACACTTTTGGAAGTATGGCCATTTTCACTATATTGGTTCTTCCTACCCAAGAACAAGGGATATCTTTTCATTTTTTTTAATCTTTTCATTTTCTGATAGCCCCTTCAATCTCCTTTTTTCAGAGTACCATCATTTTCTTTTCTTTTTTTTTTTGTACCAGGGATCGAACTCTGGACTTTGCACTTGCAAGGCAGGAGGCAGAACCACTGAGCTAAATCCCTGGGCCCTGAGTACCATCATTTTCAAGATAGGTGTCTTTCACTTTTTTGGTTAGATTGGTTCATCAGTATTTCATTATTTTTCATGCTATTGTCCAAGGTGCTTCTCTAATTTCTCTCTTGGTTAGTTTGCTTTTGGTGTACAGGAATTCTATTGATTTTTGAGTGTTGACTTTGTGTCCTGCTATGCTACCAAATTTAGTTATTAATTCTAGGAGTCTTTTGGTGGAGTTTTTGGGGTCTTCTAGGTAGAGTATTATGTCATCAGCAAATAATGATAATTTAACTTCTTCCTTTCTTATCTGTATTTCTTTTATTTCTTTCTCTTATCTAATTACTCTAGCTAGTGTTGCCAGAACTATATTGGACAGGAATGATGACAGTGGACATCCTTTTCTTGTTCCTGATTTTAGAGTGAAACTTTTCAGCTTTTCTCCATTAGTATGATTCTGACTGTTGGTTTGTCATAGATGGCTTTTATTAGATTGAGATAAAGACTTTCTCTTCCAATTTTCTCTATTTTTTTTTTGTTTATCATGAATGGGTGTTGGATTTTGTCAAATGTTATTTTTGCATCTATTGAGATTATCATGTAGTTTTGGTCCTTGCTTCTGTTAATGCAGTGTGTCACATTTATTATTTGTGTATGTTGAACCATCCCTGCATCCCTAGGATGAATCCTACTTGGTCATGGTGTACAATTTTTTTGATAATTTGTGTATTCTCTTTTTGGTACTAGGGATTGAACTTGGGACCTTGTGCTTGCACGGCAGGCACCAGAACCACTGAGTTAAATCCCCGGCCCTGTGCATTCTTTTTGCCAGTATCTTATTGAAGGTTTTTGCATCTATGTTTGTTGAGGAGATTGGTATGTAGTTCTCTTTTTCAGTTGGATCCTTCTCTGGTTTTATTATCAGGGTAATTCCTGCTTTCAGGAATGACTTTGGGAACATTGCTTTCCTTTTTATTTCATCAAAGAGTTTGAGGAGTAGTGGCATTAGATCTTTTCTAAAGTTCTTGTAGAATTCAGCAGTGAATCTTTCAGGACCTGGGGTTTTCTTAGAAACAAATATGAAAAGTTAAGCTATGGAAGATGTGAATAAAGTGGTAAGATTGATATAAAAGGTCCTATTAAGGAGTAAAGGGAAATTAGTAGTAGTGGATAACAATAATAGATAAAACTAAGTAGGGAAAGAATAAATAATAGGGAATGGAAATTAAACTAGAGGAAAAGAAAACAAGAAAAAATATTAAGGGAACAAGTTGAAGAAAGAAAGCAAGAAAAGGAGAGAGAGAGAGAGAGAAAAGAGGAGGACTTATTCAAATAAATAAAAGAAAGTAATATTAAAAAGGCGGGGACAAGAAAATGGATGGTAAAACTCCAAACTCCACCAAAAGGAAAAAAATAGTAAAATTAAAAAACATACCAATACAGGAGCAAAGAAAAAAAATTTTGGGTAAAATGAATGGAGAGAAAAAACAAAAGGAGAAAGGGAGGGAGGGAGAGAGAGAATGAGAGAGAGAGAGAGAGAGAGAGAGAGAGAGAGAGAGAGAGAGAGAGAGACTTTCTATGTATTTCTAGAAGAGTGGTTTCTTCCAGAGCCTGCAGTCTTTAATCTTACAAGTCATGCTCCTCTTTGGCCCTCTTTATAGTCTATGGGTTTACGTGGAGGTTTCTTGATTCAAGGGGACCCCTCTCTGTAAACCTGTTTGTGACAACTGTCCAAGCTGGTATATTGGCCCAGGAAAGGTGTGGCACATTGGATTCTGAGGCTCCTGCAGTGGATTTCTGCTGATTGGGGACTAACACAGGGTGCCTGATGTATATCCTGGTATCCATGAGACTCCTCCGTATGCCAGGTGGAGGCTTGTGCTGCCTTGGGGCCCCAAGAGGAGGCCCAGGTGTACTCAGGACTAACATGGAGTGACTCTGGCAGGACCAGGGAGGGCATAGTGAGACAGAAGATTAGGCCATGGCAAAGCTAGCTGGGAAAGTTGGTGTGACTGGTTAATTACAAAATCCCAGGACACATGCACAGAGCTGTTCCCAGATCCTTGGCCATGGACTTCTCGAGAGAACTCCAGCAGGTTTTCCATAGGATGGTCTAGGCCTGACATCAGCTTGAGGAGTAGATGATACAAAAAAGACTGTCCACCCTGAGTTTTTGCCATTCTACTCTCTCCGCATGGTGCCCCACCTCAGGCTGTAGGGTTTACTTTTCTGGCTTTTACTGGGCCCAAACTGGCTCTGCAGAGCCTGTTTCTTTTCCTACCTTTAGTAAAACTTTGCTACTATTTGCACTTGTCTTGACCAGTTCTTTGCTCAGGACAGAAAGAACCTAGACACCACCTCCAGAAGGAGACTCCAGCACCTCAAAACCCAATAATAGTAAGGCCCTAGGTGGAATCTCATGGTATCTGGAGCACATGGCAGACCATTAGCCCTTGCTGATAACCAGGCAGAGGACTGGCCTAATGCACTGGGTAGGGCCTCTGTCTGGACCCTGTTATTGTGCAGGGTGGAGACTCTCTTGTGCCTGGAGTGGGGGCAATGCACCTGACACAGAATGGGTGCTTCCACAGGTCAGGTGTGAGGTTGGAGCTTGCTGTGGAAACCCAGGTTTCTCAGCACTGGCAGTAGACATCAGACAGAGTCTCTGGCCAGACTATGCATCATGCAAGGCCATGGGAGCTAGATGAGGACTCAAGAGAGCCCAGGTTGCTGGGTATGGACTCAAAGCAGATTAGTGTTGGCATTGTGTGCCAGGTGAATGTCCTAGTTGGTATGTGACAAACTTGAGGCACTCAGCAGTGACTCCAGTGTGCCTGGGGTCCAATACTGATGACTCCAGAGACAGGGAGTGTTCACTTGTTTGTCCTCTCAGCATCTGAGGTTGGGTGGGTGATGGGCAGCCTCCCCTGCCTGATGTCTGGCCCCTGGTGTGTGCCGGTGAAAATGCCACTGGGCTGCAGCCTGCTCAGTGTTTGGAGAGAGGATGATGGGATGAAGGGGCTCATATACCCCAGTCTATCTTGTGAGACTAGGTCTGCTAAGTTACTTGGATCTCTCTTGCTGTATAGGAGATTCTGAAAATGGCTGTTCCCAGGGTGAATGAGGGCAGGGCCCAGCGGCCCTGGAAGGCAGCTTCCTCTCTGTTTAACTCCTATGCCTATGCTTTGTTTTTATATGTGTCTTCTTTCAAATTGATTCTTTGTATCAGGTGTACGTCTTTTCCCTGCTTAATTTACCTGTATTTCTACTTGATGTTCTGAGTCTCTCCAGTGTGGCTCCTCCTCTACTCAGCCATGATCCTTCCTTCTCAGTGGATCTTTCCTCAGCTTCTATGATCTGACTCCTCTAGTTAGCCATGTTGAACCCCCTATTCCAGACTTTGCCTCATCCAAGATCAGGTCAGTTGTTTGGCTGGCACTTCTGCTGTGCCATGCAGAGAGGAAATAACACAGAGCCAGCTCCAAGTTGGCAGTGGCTGAGCCAAGGCCTGGAGTCTGTAGCTGTGGCATTGGTCGGGGACCAGCCCGTGAGTCGGTGTATTCTGCCAGGGCTGTGGGTCCCTGAGTTCTGCTGGGAAAGATCTATTTATTCCATGCCCTTATCTTGGACAAAACATGAGATAACATGAAGAGTGATTTTGCGATAATATCATGCGACACAGTCTTCTACAGCACTACACGTCTGAGGTCAGACTTCTGGAAATCACTGCCATGGAGTAATGAGAACAGATTACCATGTATCAGAAATAACTGCCACACAATCTCTCACAAAGGATTTTAGGCCAGAGAGGTGGGCCCAATTCAGAGTCCATTTTCTCTTCTTTTACACATGAGTCTAAGAAGCTTCATTTTATTTTGATAACCCACAGAATATGTGAAACAAAATTAGAAAGAATTGGAAATCTGAAAAAATGAGAAGTGATGGATGATATCTACATGATCAGGAAGAAAACAGGAAAATTGAGAAGAAAAACAAGAATGAGAGAAGGAACAAAATCCAGGATAAATTAATGCAGAGGCTAAGAAACTTGCTTTTCTTCTAAGTAGTAAATATATCATGGTTGTCTTACTTAAAATATCTAATTTAATTATCACAGCCACCTTATGAAGTAGGGACTATATTCTCTGTATTTTGGACATAAGAAGGTTGGAGATGTAGTTCAGTAAGGCCCTGGGTTCAATCCCCATCATTGTAAACAAAAGCTCAAGTCACTCAGTTGGGGAAAATCCTGAGGCAGATTGGTCTGTTGCTGCATGATCAGATACAGAATATGTGTGGCCATGACCGAGATTCTTGAGAGAAGAGTAGGTGAGACCCTGAATCTCCTGGCTGAGTAGGCAAGAAACCACTCTGAAAACACTTACACAAGACATGAGGAAAATAAAAAGTTTGTAATCACTTTAAGCAGCTTCAAGTTTCTAGAAAATTTACATACATTGAAGAAGTACAGATATAAATGTGTGGAAGTCAGTACTCCAAAAAATTTTACAAACGAGAAACACAGAGATGTTACAGTGGTAGTTAAGTTAATATATTGATTTTTTTTGAAGTATTATGTAATAGTCCTTCAGTGATAGTGATGTTTCCTGTTCCCTCTGTCAGCATGGACCTTTTAGAATTTTCCAAGAGGCCACAGTCAGTAAGCTCTACTCAATAATTTTATTTTCTGTCCTGCCTCTCAGTCAAGACTGAATTATTTAGGACTGGGTTTTCCCATCACATCCTATAGGTTATTAAAGAAATGACTATCAGAGAAATGACCTCTGCATGTATGTCTTCCTGAAAAAAAAAGAAAAAGAAAAAAGAGAAAGAGAACGCAATTGCACTGGATAAATTCCACATGATGAATGTCTTAACCAATTTTTACTGAGGGTTGGGGATTTGGGGGAGGCAAATCTTTCATCATGAAAGATGACACCTTGGTGGTCACCCGAGCATCCTATTACCTTTGTGAGACTTGTCCTCTGATCTACGTGAAAGTCAGGAAATAGAGAACTCAAGCCAGATGTCATTGTCAGATGTGTCTGTACAGCAATTTGGGGACACTACTGACAGGACAAATGGCCCACAATAATTCATCAAGTCCTTAGGTCTTCAGTACATGACTTTTGTGTCCATAGTGACCAGTCCATGAGCAATCGATGTTGCATGCATTCTATATGTGAGGGCAGGAAAATGTTTGCAATAAAGAAAACACTTTTGCTGTTTAAAGAAATTACCTTCAACTATCTGGGAAACTTAGCTGCCCAGCAGGGATCCATTTCCTGATGATTTTAGCTAACCAAAGTTTTATTCCACTCTGCTTTTGAAAAAAAAAATCTTTTGTTTCACTGATAGAGAAAGTTCTGAACCTCATGGACTGGTCTCACCTGGCATGACATTTCTTTTGTGCTTTTGACAATTTTCACAGCATATTGATTCTTCATTTCATTCTCAGACACGTCAGTTAATTAGCTAATCTGAATCTTGATTCACACATATTAAACACTATCTTTTTTTGAGCACACAAAAACCCCCTTATGTCAAATAAATGCCGTTATGTCTGAAAGAATGGTGTTAGATTGTCTTTTGCTTTGGAAGAAGAGGAGGTAATTAGTTTGATATATATTTTTTCATTCATGAATGTTAATGCCACTTTCACTGTGGAAGGAAAGGTGAATGGCTGGGCCCAGGCGCTGCTCCTGGTTTTTGTGGTTCTGACATTATATAAAGGAGTTCAGGGAAATGGAAAGGAATAATAGGGCCTCAGTTGAATGTGTGGGTAAGAAGTGTTCTTAATACTTCAACAAAATCTAAAAGAGTTTGGAATTCATGTAGCTTCTCTGAAAGGCTGCCAAGAGGGATATTTTCAATAGATTGGTGGAATGAGGAATTCAATGTATATTATTTTGGAAGAGATTGGAATTTAATACAGCATTTGAACAGGTTAAATTTATATCAATAAAATACCAAGTGGAGAATGGGACCATTTAATTTCCGGCACACAGAAGACACATAACGCTTTTAGGAAGGATGATCGCAAAGTAGGCTGCTGTTTTAGGCCTCTGTGTTCATTTTCAAAAGCAGCCTGGGAAATTTCTGCCATTCTTTGGAATTTGAGGCAGCCGCAAAGCTCTGGTCAGTTGTGATGGATCGCACAGCCAATTTACTTGAAGCTTGTGGTTCATTAATTCAGCTCTTTGGATTTCAAAGAAGTGAAGTGATGTCATTTGGAATATACATCACAGAAAATTAATGGGGTTCCTTGGTCAGAAGTGAGCACAAAGACAATATGACAGGGAAGAAAGAGGTTGTTGTTACTGATGGCTGAGGGGTGGGGAGCCTGGTTTTCAGTGGGAAAGCCTGCCTAGCTATTCACAGTCCACCCAGCCCCCCATCAAAGCTCCGGGGGAGCATTCTTTATGGGCCAGCCCTGCTTGTTCTCAGAAAACACGGGGTTGCTTATCCGGGTGGTTCCCAAGAATTCAGCAGCATCTGAAACAGAAGTTTCAATAATATCTAATTCAATACAGCAGAACTGCCTTGTTCCTCAGGTCCCCAATCCCAAAGCCCACCACCCTGTCAGAATCACGCTGGCAGAGGTGGGCTTAGGCTGGAGGGAGCCCTGCCTATTAGGGTGCTGTGCTGACGTCAATGCTTCCCAAGCTGGCCTGGGCCTGGCCATGGAACCTTAGACAGAGTGGCAGGAGAGAGACTGAATCCCTGTCAAAGAGTCAGTTGGGCAAAATGGGCTCAGAGGAGGTTCCAGGATTGATCCAGAGAAATCAGTGAATGGGAAGGAATGGGTGACTAAGGAGCTTTCCCGCTTCTAAACAGGGTGCCAGCTGTGGCCATAGTTTACTGAATCGTTGCAGCCATCGTCTATGATAACAATAGAAATAGAACGCTTGGTGCAAAGTGGTTTTTCTACAAGTGTTTCTTGAGTTAAAACAAAACAAGACTGAGCTACAATCTTTCAGCTAGATGATAATACTGTCCTTCCTTCTCAAACAAAGAGTCAGATGCAGAGCTTTGTTAAGACAGTAAGAGTTCTTTGTAAACTGCCAAAAAAAAAAAATGCTCTTCAGATGTTAGCTCTCATCCCTGTATTACTGAATAAGGCCATTCCTTTGGAGACTTTGCCTCTGAAAGTGCCTGAATATTGTAGCAACTCAACACATATTTGTTGTTTGAATAACACTTTAACTATTATGCAAGAGGGGCCAATGGCATTTTAGCAATACTGTCATCTCCCAAGAAGAGCTGGTTTATACACATCTACCCCATCACAGTGTAATGGGGGTGGGGTGTGTGTGTGTGTGTGAAGCTTCTACATTGTGTATGAAAGTTGAAGTTTGTTATCTACCAAGAAGGTGACACAAAATTTTTCACGATTGTATTTTCCCTTGGAAATCTTAAACTTAGAGGCCTTGAAAATGCCATTAGGGCTCAAAATATATCAGCATTTTTATTGAGTAACAGTATAATCTGAAAGAGTGAAAAATTTTCTGTTTGGCAGTACAGATGGTGGTTCTATTTAACATTAATAGTCAAATCTAATGTGGATAGTAGTTTTGTTGCCTATATGTTTATTAACTTTTGAGTACAATTTGAACTTGATAGCGTGTTTTATTGCTCCTTCTAACAGTAACTACTCTTTCATTTTAAAACCATTTATGATATCACACCTATAATTCAAGATATAGTAAAGGTAAATTTGTAAAAAGTAATTTCAAACAGCTTTATGCATTCTTATTTCTGTACTTTACTTTCACTTAGGGCCTGCTAGCCTTGGAAGTAGCCACTAAAAGTTGGTCAATAAACTGTGACCTTTAGAATCCAGAGAGAATAAGCTTAGCTGAGAACTCTGGGGTCCGTGTTCTCTCTCTTCTGTCTCCATCTGTCCCTAGGTGGAGAAAACTCAGATTTTCTCTGCCCATGTTTTAGTCTCATTTCCTGACCAGAGCTGGGCCCCTCACTACCCCTGAGAACATACAAATTCACCTGCAGGTGGAGTTCTTTGAATGCTTTTCGCAAATTAAAAATAAAACTATTATAATGGAAATTTCCAAATGTTCAAATGTAGAGATTCAGTATGAACGTCATTTTGTTAATCTTACTTTATCTCTTTCCCTTCACTTATTTTTCTGGACTATTTTAAAGCAAATCCCACATGATTCTACCAGTAAATAGTTCAGGTATAAATCTCTCACTGTTAAGGCCTTAAAAAACCCCACCTTGCAATGATCACATCTAAAATAATGACTTATACTTCTCTTAACATCATCTACATTTTGCCCATATTAAAATTTCCCTGGTTATTTTAAAGATGTGCTTTGTGGTAGATTTGCTTAATATCCAATAACTGAATTAAAAAAATTACTGATACCTCCCTGGGGCTACCTCAAGGGTCTTCCCATATTGTGAGACTAGAACTAGGTCAGGAAGGTAAACCTGAGTGCTGCTAAAGCTTTGTGACCCCATCTGTTACTAGGGACCATGGGTGGGGAGAATTGAACCAGGGAGCACTTCCCTAGCCTCTGGGTGGATTAGGACAGGGTGTCCTAATGCACCAAATGCAATTCTATAGGGTCAGAGCAGTCTAATTTCTATTTATAGAAGAGGTTTGTTTCAGGCCATTCCATCCAGTGGGTGCAAAAACAGCAGTAGAATTTTTTGAAACTGGTAGAAAATAGCAACCATTCCAGGAAATACACCCTAAGACAGTAGCAAAACTCAGGTCTTCCAAGGAGAAGGTATTGGCACTCTGATCAGTTAGCCATATAATGCCATAGGAGGCAGAGTAGTAGGAAAAACATTAAACAGAAGGAATAGAAAGGAGACAGAGGGTCCACCCCAAAGTGGAGGGATGAAAGAGTGAGATGCTGGTTTCGTGGCTACTCAAGTACACCAAGTATCCAGTATGTTTGAACGCAAGATTGTTTGGTTTGTAGTGGAGGAGCCAGACAGTGGGGTATGGCCATTGAATCCCACTTCTGGAAAAGCCATTTCATTTTGGTTCTTGCTGGATGAGAGAAGTAGGAAGGGAGTAATCCACATAGTCCCTGTGCATGCCGAGACAGGCCTGGGCCACTTGTGAGTTTCTGGGAATGAGTTCTGCTCAGTCAGTGCAGGCAGAGGAGGGCACTCTGGCAGGGCTGACAGATGCTATCTGGTGCAGAAATATGTTGTGCTACTAATCTAAAGAACTGGATCTTTATTTCTCAAATACATCAATATTTTTATTTTTGCAGTACTGGGGATTGAACTCAGGGCCTTCAAACTGAGTTACATCCCTAGCCCTTTTTAACATTTTGAGGTAGGGTCTTGCTAAGTTGCTAAATTGCCCAGCCTGGTCTAGAATTTGTCATCCTCCTGCCTCAGCCTACCAGAGTGCTGGGATTACAGGCATGTGCCATCATGCCTGGTTTATGTCAGTCTTTAATTGTCCATATTATTTGTAGTAATATCACTAAGTGTATAATAATAAAGATAAGCATTTGAATAGTAATCCAAAGTTTTTTTTCATATTTACAAACACCTTGGCCATTTAAAATGGGCTGAGGTTCATTGAGTTCTTACAGTAGGCCACAATCCATTGTGGGTGCTTCTTATGCCTTATCAAATCCTCTCCACTTATCCCTTCTTTAAGGGCTTTTGTCTCTAAAGTTTCTTACCTGTTGTATCAGGTAAGTGTCACTCAAAGAATCAGAATAAACATATGATTCTTTTTTTGTATGGAACTGGCTTATGCAGATTAATGGCTCAGTGGTCTCCACAAGGCTGTCCCATAGCCTGCATTAGAGTTGGAAGTCCTCAGACAGGTGGTCAGAAAAGGAAGGTCACAAGCTGACAGGAACCCCATGTACCTAAGCAGGAATCCCGTAGAGATCGACTGAACCCCATTTCTGCACTTTCTGCTTCTGACCTTGAGGATGAGCATTCCCTGCAGAACCCAGGGCCTTTGTCACAGAGCTGAACATATACCCCTGGTCTAGGAGTCAGAGAAATGGCGAGGAGAGCAAGTATAAGCCCAGCTGCTGCTTCATGTCAGAGAGGAGAGGAGGCAGATGAGCAACACATGGTTGTTCCCTCTAAATCTTCCAGCTCTCTTCTTACCCTCCTCTGCCTTCCAGCTCTCCTGAGAATGTGCCTCGGAGCCTATTCCAAAAGGAAACAAACAAGGACAAGGAGTTTTGGGGAGTGGGCCGGTTACAAAGCCATCACGCTTGTATTGAGATGGGGACGAGTTGGGGTGCTTTGGTGTTTGGGGTGCGAGATGGGAGATTTGACCCGCAGTGGCGAGGAGGTGGGGTTTATCTGCTGCACTCAGAAAGAAGGTAAAGCCAACAACCTTGGTGAGCAGGCTGGATCTTCCAGTACTGCAGTAGAAACTTCACACCATAAGGCTTGCTCCTCTGACTGATATCTTCAGCTAAATTTTACATGAAATGGCAACACACTTTAATCCTAAATAATTAGCAGGGAAACCTGGAACACTGGCTTATGTATGCTGAGAGGTCATTCATTCACCCGTTCATTCATTCCACAGCTGCTTGTCAGCTCTGTGGTGGTGTCCTGCTGGGACTACTGTTCCCTGTTACAAACAGCTGATTGTTGCATGCACTCAGCTCTGTAGGTCTGTGCCCGGCAGGCAGACTGTTTGCCTCAGCCAGGTGGGTACCTTGCTGTCCTGGCGTCTTCCCTCAGCCCCGTGCACTCTCTCAGATTACTGAGGTTATCTTCTGTAGCAGATTCCAGCGCTGCTGAAGTTACACCTGGGCCTGCCCAACACTCCTTTATTCAGCATCACTCCCAGTTTAGGCCATCTGCTGCTTGGGAATCTGTCCCTCTGCACACTGCAGGGCGAGGGGTCTGAGAAGGATGTGGCATGGGAGGGAGCTGACAAGCCCTCACCCGCCTGAGCTGCAGTGCATGACTAGGAGCCACCTTTGAAATCAAGAGCTGAGAATAAAATGCCCAGCAGGCATCCAGACAATCCTGGAGGACAAGTGCAGGGACATGTGGTCCACAGAGTCTATTACCCAGGCCAGGAAGTGCGTGCTGTGTGCGGCACCTTCAAAGCAAATGGATGACAGGCCTTGCCAAAGGACTGCACATGCACAGCTCCAACATCAGTGTGATCCCAAGAACGTCTTGCCATTAGTAATCTTTGTTCTTTGATTGTGGTCAAGGCAAGTCCTGTGCATTCAGCAGAGAGGCTGGCATCCCCAGCTGGGAGCTGAGCTCCAGCAGGCAAACCTGAAAAGCAGAGTCGAACCTGTCCAGGGCTGTGAAATGACACACATTGCAAGCCAGCTGAGTGTCCTTGGCCAAGGGTGGGTGATGCTTTTTTAGGTTTTTTTGCATACATAATCCAGATAATTCATAATCTAATGTCTCACTTCTTTCCGTTCCTGCCACAGGGGAGATGGGTGACTCTCAGGAGTTCAAACACCTGTGTGATTCAGCCCCTGACAAATAGGCTGAAGCTCGTTGCCCTAGGAAGAGTAAGTTCCAGGTCCCCCTCCCTTTCTTCTATCTCCCTGTCTTCTTCCTCCCTCCTTTCCTTTCTCCTCCATCCTCTTCTCTCTTCTTCCATTCCTCCCTCCCTTCCTTTCTTCCGTCCTTCCTCCCTTTTCCCCTCCCTCTTTCCCCTCTCTCCTTTTCTTCTTTCTTTCCTTAAACTTATATTGAATGCCCAGAATGGGGACAACCACAGGGCCACAAAGTCAAGAAATAACATGGTTTGTCCTTTGAGGACCTCATAATACTCTAGAGTTGAATGGGTATTACATTCACTTGTAATATGCATCCAATCCTGTGACTGTGTGCTTGTTTTATATATTTACATAGCATCATCAACAAGATTGCTCAGTCTTTATTTTGCATGGTTCACAGTATCCACCTCAGTAGTAAGCTCAGTGGTATAGATGAGAGATAAATCTACCTACTTTCCAGTCCTGTGGTGATCTCTGAGTTAACTGATGTCTCTCAGTGTACCAACCAGCGTCTGGCCCAGGGAGGGTTTCAGTAAGTGGTAGCTATTGTGATTCCCATGGCTAGAGCAGCTCAGTAAATTTCAGTTCTTTTGAAATGTGTCGACAGATGGGCAGAGACAGGAGGTGAAATTCAAACTGCTTGACTTGTTAGTAGAGCAGATCCAACATCAGATAACAGAGCAGAGAGATCCTAATGCTGCTTTTGTTCTGCTATAAGTTGATATTCTTATGGAACGTCGACCTCTCAGGTGAACATGGAGAATTATGAAGTCTGGTGACTGTCTGCAGCAGGCTTGGCTAGAAGCTAGAGTTACAGAGATGACCACATACACCAGGACACACAGGTGATTTGTAGTCATGGTGGGAGTAACAAGAATGGTGGAGTAACACATACGTAGAATGGACTTTATGGAGTACAGTATATTATTTGCTAGAGCTACAAATAACAGCAGATAAAGTATTGCAGAATGGATGACTTGAGTAACAGAAATCTATTGTCACATACTTCTGGAGGCTAGGGGGTCCACAACCATGGTGTTGCCAAGAGTGGTTCCTTCAGAGGCTGTTGAGACAAGAATCTGTCCCGTCCCTTTGGCTTGTAGATGGTCATCTTCACCTTTATGACTTACATCTGGCCAGGACTTTTAACTTTTCCAACCCCATTTTATACCAATATGGCCATTTTTACTCTTGTGACAACCCTATAGAGTAGGTGCAAGTTTATTACTCTATCAAAATGCTTGAGGCTAGATGTATTTCAGAATTCAGAATTCTGCAGATTTGAGGAAAGTAACGATAGTACATGTCCTGTTTATTACATAACATCCCTGTAGGGTCTGGGGCAGCTTTGACATCCTACTGCAAAACATCTAAATAAGTCACACAAAACTGGATAAAGATTAGCAATAACTTCTTGTCTATTTGGGTCAAATTTTGTTGCCAGTGACTTTTGAAAAACATTTGGATTTTGGAGATTTTTGAATTTCAGATGTTTGGCTAAGGGTTCCCAGGTCTGTTCTTATTATTATCCTTGTTTCCAGAGGACGAGGTGAAGCGTCACACCCACTTCGGGAGGTGAGCGAGGCTGGGCAAGCTCAGGGGTGGCTGAGCAGCCGTGTGGAAGCCCAGAGTCCTGACCTAGAAGCTGTCGGTGGAGGGGAGGATGCTATTCTGGAAGGATACAGGCACAGGTCCTAGGGCACCTGCACCTCACAGATGGACAGTGGGTGCATCTTTCAGCCCTTCTGTAGCTCAGTTGGCAGCCTGGCTTTAATACACCTCCTTCAGGGTGTGGTAGTGAGAAAACAAGCTAAGAAAAGCCACAGGAAGGAGGGGATTGGTCTTGGCTTTGTGGAACCTGATACTTGTGAGATTTGAAGATCCCCTCTATGGAAAAGAATATGAAATTACAACCATCAATTAGGTACCAAGTGAATTTTTCTTTAGAATGAGGAATCACAGCAGATTACAAACTTTAAAAAGCTGCCAAATAATCTGGGATGGGAGTGTATGTGATGAGATGCATGTGGACGCTTTGTACTTTCTGCTCGATTTTTTGCAAACCAAAAACCACTCAAAAAAGTCTATTATTAAAAAAAGCTGCCAAATAGCTCAGACATCACATGATCAAGAAACAGAACATAATATTTTTTGTTAACTAACTACCTGCACACCTCTTTAATATACTTTTTTCCCCTACAATTTTTTGGCTGCATATTCTTTGATTTCCTTTTCACAAGACAATGATTTTGTGAAATTGTTATGGAGAGACTATAAAAATCATCTGTAAAGATGATTCAGTCTTCCCTCTAGCACGGTTGATCAAATTGGTTTTTTATTATCATCAGTTTAGAAAAGTTCCTTTTAGCTTTTCAATTCTTGCTTGGTAATATCATGTAAATTTCTAGGATTGTTGACAAATTTGAGGCACCTCTGCCAAGCTTCTTCCTCAGATGAACTTTCTTTAGGCTCATGTTGGCCTCTGGAACACAGCTGTGTCCATGACAGCACAGCCACATAGACCCACTGCAACTGGGAGAAGGAAAAAAGAGTGGGGGAAACTTAGGTTGTTGGTGCAGTGAGAACCTCTCTCCAAAAATACATTGCCGTTTGCTTCCTCCCCATGAGTTCAATCCTGCCCTGGCTTCTAGAGCAATCCTTAGGTAGGAAGAATTTTAGTATCTACTCTTCCCTAGGCGCTGGCTCTCAATTGGACTGCTAGATCATTCTTGTTCTGCTGGTGGGGCCTCTGATGTGGGTGCCCTGCCTAACACCCAGCTCCCTAGATGTGAGGCCCCACCTAGATTCTAAGCTCTTCTTCTCAGTGGACCCTACCCACCTGGACACCCTCTTCCTGAGGATGCTGCTATCTGCCCCTGCCTGAATTTTTTTTTTTTGGTACTGGGGATTGAACTAAGGTCCTTGCGCTTGCAAGGCAGGCAGCAGAACCACTGACCTAAATCCCCGGCCCCTCACATTATTTTTTTAAATTAAGAGATGGAATCTCTCTATATTGTTCACACTGGCCTGGAATTCCTGGGCTCAAGTGATCCTCACCCACGTGAGTAGATTGGACTGCAGGCACCAGTCACCATTCCCAGCTTATTTTTCATGATTCTTTATTTCTCTTAAGTCCAAGAGCACAGTGCTGGTCTTTGGTGAGGATCTTTGTGCTGTATCACCCCCTGGGATGGGAGGGTGAAAGGCCCATCACCACATGTGAAAGAAAAGAGCACTGCAGCCAGGCTTGTTACCTAGCAACTCACCCCTAGGATGATGATGATATTATTCCATTTATGAGAATGGAGCTATTATTACCTAGGCCCCATTGTTGCACTGGGGAAAAGCTTCAACATGAGATTTGAGGGGACATTCAAACCATAGCAAGACTCTGGGAGCTGAGCTTGCTTTCAGCCAAAGGTTCTGTACATAGGTGCTTCTGAGCTTGGTGGGGCAACGCTGAGGTCTGGGGATGAGATATGGGGAGTATCCTTGCATTCATTTGCTAGGGCTCTGCAGCAAAGTGCTGCCAACTGGGTGGCTTCCAAAGAGAAATCGATCTTCTCATGGTCCCAGAGGGTAGAAGTCTGAAATGAAGGTGTTGGCAGGGCCACCTCTCCCTGAAACCTATCAGGGAATCCTTCTCTGTCCTCTCCTAGTTGCTGGCAATTTTCTGGGAATCTTTCGCTGATAGATGCATCACTCCAATCTCTTGTCTTCATACTGTACTCTCCTTGAGTCTCCTCATATTGATTTCTTTCTCTGTGTACCTGTGTCCCTTTTTCTTTCCTTTTTTAAAACTATATATCCTTTTATTGGTAAATTTTAGGTATACAATATAATGATATTC
>NW_004624768.1:13295393-13305767 GCF_000247695.1 Heterocephalus glaber
CAGGGTACATCAATCTGGGTTGAAGGTTGTTTTCCTTTAGGGCTTGAAATACTTCACTCCAAGCTCTTCTTGCCTTGAGGGTTTGCGTTGAGAAGTCTGCTATGATTCTAATGGGTTTTCCTTTGCATGTGCTGTGTTTCTTTTCTCTAACTGCTCGTAGAACTTTGTTCTTCTGTTGGATTTCTGGAGTCTTAATAATTATATGCCTATGTGTCCATTTTTTTGGTCAAGACTAGTTGGAGTCCTATATGCTTCACTTATCTTTATATCAAGTTCTTTTCCCCTCTTGGGGAGTTTTCTGCTATCACTTCTGTGAACAGCTTTTTTTGTGTCATCTGCACTCTCTCCTTTTTCTTCATTGACTCCAATCCGTCTTATCTTATTCTTCTTTGCATCATCTAGCAGCTGCTGGATTGATTTCTCATGGTCCCTTACAATTTTAAAGCAAATTTTCTTTTCCTGGTCACTAATTACAATCTTATCTTCTATATCTGAAATTCTGTCCTCACATTGGCTTACTCTGTTGCATAGACTTTCAATGGAGTTTTTAATCTCCTGGAAATCTGTTTGCATCTGATCTATGGATTCCATTTGTTTCCTATGTTGGGATTCCATCATGTTCCTCAGCTCCTCTATTTTTTTTATCTGTGTCCTCTCTAGATTTATTAATCATATCTTGCTCTATGGGCACAACCTCTGCTGTTATGTGAGATATTATTTCTGATTTAATTTTTTCCAGATCCTCATTCATTGCTAGTTCAGGGAGTCCAGGTGGTTGAGTATCAGGGTGCTCCATCTCATTTCCCTTTGGGGTTGCTGTAGGTGATCTAGAAGTCTGGTTCTGAGACTTTTTGTCATGTCTTCTCATTTTGATGGGGGCGGGATGGTGCTGCTGGTGCCTGCGCAGCTCACCTCCTCTCTGCTGGGAGCCATGGTACATTGGCCTGGAACCCTCCTACTCTGCACTGGGAGCTGTGGCACATTGACCCAGAAGCTTCCTCTGTGCTGGGAACTGTGGAACCTTGACCCAGAAGCCTCCTCTGCGCTGGGAGTTGAGGCACGTTCCTGTGTCCCTTTTTCTATAAGAATGTCAGGTGGATTGAATATGAAGCCACCCTAATGACTTCCTCTTCACTTGATTAAATACTCAAGAAATTTGTCTCCAAATATGGTTACATACTGAAATCCTTAGGTTAGGACTTGAACACGTCTTGAGTAGGGGCACAATTCAACTCATAACAATACCCCAAATCTTCTACCTGGATGGCTATTTGGATATTTCCAAGACTTTAATGGGATGGAGTGGGGATGGGGTGTTTTCATGGGCAGAAGGATGAGGATCCTGGATGGGGCTGTTTAGTAACATCTGAGATGTGAAGTAGTGCTGAGGAATGAACAGAAGCAAGAAAGAAAACAAAGAATGAACCGGCCCTGTGGTGTGCTTATGCATGACAGCCCAGTTACTTAGCCTTAAACATGAGGTGTTATGACCTTACCTGGAACAAGTGTTTCTGGATGCTTTGAATGCAATTTTGCCAGAATAGATTCTCTTGATGCTATATTGTGTTTGTTCAAGTCCTGGCTCCAACATCTTCCAATTATAATGTATAGGTCAACTTATTTAATCTCCAAAAATCTCAGTTTTTCTTTGTTGAGAATGAAAATGGCAATAATAATAATCTTAAAAGTACCGGAGATTGAACCTATGGCCTTCGCATGGAGCTGTATCCCCATCACTTTATTTTTTATTTTAAGACAAGGTCTTGGTAAGTTGCCCAGGATGAGCTTTAACTTGCACCCTTCTGCCTCAGCTCCCAGAGTGCTGGGATTACAGGTATGTGCTATGCTTGGCTTCTTGCAGAGTTTTTAAACATTACATTTGATAATATATAGAGTGGATGTAGCTTGCAGATAGTAGATGCCCAGTAGGGATGATCACTCTGTTATTGTTATGTCTGCCTTTCTGTCTCCTGTGACTGCCCTAGCCCTGATTCCTTCCTTGCTGCCCCTTTGTTCCAGTTGTGGTTTATTGTGCCTAACAACTCCTTAAAAAAAGATAACCTGATACCTGTCCCAAATTAGGCACAGAAAAACGGCAGGAACATTTTTCTGAGCCAGATCTTCAATTCAGTGGCTCTGTGGACTAAACCACATATCTTTTCTGTGCACTAAGTCTCTTCATTTGTCAAATAAAAAGTGTATTGGCTTGGTTATGTATATAGTTCCTGCCTGTCTGGTTTTGTGTCCCTATGAATGCAGATGGTAGTGATTATTAGTGAATAGCATTCTGCTATAAGACAGTATTTTTATTTCTTTTTGTTGTTACTGGCACTGACATGGTGTGAAAGAGCTGGGATGAAGAACAATATGAGCAACCGTAGATTAGAGAGCATGGAAACTCACACTGCCTGAGACCCCATTATGTTTCATGCACTTTGCCATATGCTTCCTGTTCAACAGCACATCACAGACACCCAAGGGCCTCTAAGGAAGGAGTGTAACTCCCATTTTACAGTGCAGGACACTGAGGCCCCGAGATGTCACATAACTCACAGGAGGTCTCAGTGCTGGTAGGTAAACTAGAGTTTGAATCTAGCATTGAATCCTTGCATTCAAGGCCCTTTGGGAAAGCTGCTGGACCCTAGAAGGATGGAGAACAGCAACATGTTTGCCATGGGCTGTCCTGGGCTCGAGTGAGCAATGGTCTGATGAAGAAAGTTCTTTTTTTAAAATTTATATATTAATTGGTACATTTTAGGTATACAATACATTTACATTTATCATTGGGTGTTTGTACCTGAACATGATGTATCTTAGTTCTTATTTTTTTCCCCATTACCTGTGCACTCTTCACCCCCACCACCCTTCCCTATTTACATAGACTTTGTTTCCATTTTTTTTTGTCTTTCACATAATTTTTCCTTTCCTTGATGAAGAAAGTTCTTGTGAAAGCGGAGGCCATGATTAAAGAAGCTCAGACCCTCTGGCCTGCTAAGCATGCCAGCATGAGAGAATGAGCTGGTAAGAGGATAATGAACTCAGCCTCTCAGGGAAGTTAGCAGGCAGCTGGTAGAAAATGTTCCCATGCAGATTTAGCATCAGCCTGAATGTCCCTCATAGCCTGCTTCAACTGGTGAGACAACAGCTTCACACTAAGGAAGAAATATGTGTCTTCCTTCAGCCCAGAACACGGCAGGTAATTATGGCCATCCACGGAGGTTCCCAGGCTATTTTCCTTTAAGTATTTATACTAAGCAGGTGCTTTTTTGCTCATGAACTCGTTCCCAAAAGGATATTAAAATGGAAATCCACTCTTTTCAATTGGAGTTCTAAGACAATAATGGCCAATGATTCCCACTCTGCAAAATGAGATGCTAGAGAATTTATAAAGGAGAGGGTTGAAAACTGATTTGGGGATCTTAAAATGTACCCACTGGTGGGCATAAAGAGCAGGGTGAAGAGAGGATATAGAAGTTTGGAAAGGTGGAGAGGGGCAATTGGAAGCTGGGGAATTTCTTTTGGAAAGAGCTGTGCTGGGATCCTTCCCTTTGCTGGAGAAGGAGCAATGGATAGCTTCTGATCCCATCTGTTGAGAGGGACAGGAGGGACTATTCAAAGATCTTCGTGTGTGTCCTTTGGTTGCTGAGAGTCACAGTGGACCGTATCTATCTTACACAGACATCTACAAAGAAAACAGCTGTGACTGCAGCTTCCTGCAGGTGACTCAGTGAACAGAGGGCTGCCTTTGGCAAGTCATTCTGTTTCTAATGATTGAGGCAGATGACACCCTTGCTGTGGGAGAAGAGTGAAAGCAAGGAGAAGGGGTTGTCAACCAGCGGGGTGAGAAGATCTCCAGAGAAAGAGAATAAAGGGGATGGTCAGGAGCCAAGGAAAAATGACGAGCCAGATGTGTTTGCCTACATCAAGGGGACTGGAGCATAGTAACCAGTTCCTTAGAATAGAAACTCATACATGTATGGAACTCATAAAGGATCAGGTATTATTTTAAGCACTTATTTAATCCACACTACAATGCCATGAAGCAGATACTGTTATCATCTGCATTTTACAGGTGAGAAAACTGAAAGGTAAGTGACTTGCTAAAGGTCACACAGACAGAAGTGGAAGAACTGGGATTCAAACCCAGGTGGTTTGGCTTTAGAATTTGCACTTTTAATCAACACAAGTTGCTGAGTCTTACTAGCAGCTGCAAAGCTGTTCCATGCTCTGCAGAGGAGAATGTTCAGTTCCCCTCCCAGAACTCCATCAAGGAAGCTGGGACCCAGGCAAACTCAGCCTGGCCCATCTCTTCTCTCAGAACAGAGTGTCAAGAATGCTGGGATAAGTGTGTTTGAGAGAAGGGAGAATATTTTTAGGGGGCTATTAATGGCAATCATCTTTTACTGTAATAAATTAAAAAAATTTAAACATTCAGCATATATCTGATCACCTCCTGTATATGGGTCTACCTACTTTTGACTTTGCAGGATGATTACAGAGCAATACAGAATTTAAAGTCACAAGGAGCCCTACAGGTTATGATCCAACTTCCTGATTTAGTAAGCAGCAAACCTGAACCCAGAGATACTAGGTGATTTTTCCAACATCACACAGCCAGGAAGTAGTGAAGCTGGGGTGGCCCCCTGGTCTCCAGACTCTTGGTATTCTGCTCCTCTTCACTCACTGAGTGCATACTGGGCACCACACTGCTGAAGCCAGCCTCAATTTTAAGGTAGGGATACTGGGAAGCAAAATGGTTAAAGGACCCAGTCCTGCAACAGACCATGGTGGAAGCTACAGATCTTTCTAATTCAGAAGCCTGAACTCTTCCCCAGGACACACATGGTCCCACCTCATATGCCAGCTCCTGGCTGGTCACAGCCGCATGGAGGATTCTGGTTCAAAGGAGAGCTGCATGGAGGGCTGGTTCAAAGAGAGGCTTCAGCCTGTGTGCGTTTGGTCTGTATCTGGCTCACCTACCTCTTAGCAGGGAGCCCTTTGGACAGCTCAACACAAAGCATAAGTTGCTTAGCAGAGCTCTTCCTTTTAGGTGGGCTCTGATCTCCAGTACTGAAGGCCTTAAGAAGCCTAAATTTTGTTCAGCCTTTCAGTTTCTGTCCATGGGATTGGAATTGGCAAATGTCGTGAGCAAGAAGTGGTCTCAGATTGAGGACTCACTTCTGCACCTCGCTTCACTCTGGGCTCTTGACCCCTCCAGTTCTTATTGCCTTGGCAGATATCTGATGTCTTCAAACAGGTCTTTTATGTATCTTTTGTTCAGTTGCTGTAGATATTTTCTTCCATCTGCCATGTGTGAATCTCCCACCAGTAGAAATTTCCTGTATTAAGATGTAAAAAACCAAACCTGGGATTTCAGTGCTAATCTGAGTTATTTAAGAAATTGACCTCTTGCTGGAGGCTGTTCCCTGGAACCTTTCCCCATTCAAGCCAGGTGACACAGGCAGCTCAGTGATGGAGCTCAGAGGAGCCAGCATTCTCTTTGCATAAGGAGGATGAGCACATTTTCTCTGGTGCTGGAGTCTCTATCCCAGCAATGTTGGGTAGGTCTTGCAGTGCAGTCTCCAAGCAGAGTTGGCAAACTAAGGAGATAGCATCTTCTTTCACCATGATGCTTTGGATCCCCAGTTCATAGCAAGATGCCCAGTGGCCACAGTGAAGATCAAGTAGAGTCCAGTAAGTTCCACTTGGGCACAGCTTGGTTAGGCAGGCTGGGCTAGCAGGAATGTGAGCAGATCTGAGGGTGTTAAATATCTGCTCCCATCTTTCTACAGTCGCCCTGGAAAATATTCAGAGAAACAAACAATGCCAGAGGAACTCCTGCTGTCTATGGGCGGCACTGCTATTTCTCAAACAGTTGGCTTTAAATGGTCAGAATAGGTAATGATGTATAAAAGAAATGAAATGGCGACAAAAATGGACCTGTTTGCAAAGTGCTTGTACAGTATTTATGGTCCATATACACCATTTAGTGCTGTATTTGGAAAATGATGGATCCTTTAGCAATATCAAGTGCTTTGCTTTGTTTTACAGGAGAGGGTGGCAGGTAGGGAGGGCACATCTCTGCAGTTTGGAGGATTAAACAGCTCTTTTCTCTGGTTGCTAAAGGCAATAGTTTGATGAGTTGTAGTCACCCTTTGTCCTTCTTGGAACCTTGCATCTTTGTAATTTTGCAACCCTTTCTCCTTTCCTTCTAGCTCATGAGGTAGCCTTAGTGCAGTCACTGCAGCAAAAAATCAGAGGAAGGCCGAGATGTGTGCTATTATCTGAGCAGAGTGAAGTCTAAGGCAGTGCAGATCACACGAGCAGCTGGCAAGCAGGAAAGGCCATGGTCACTATAAAGTCCGAGCTCCCTGTTTGAAGCCCAGCTCTTTGACTTTTCTGTCCTTGGCCTATCACTTAACCTCCGAGTCTCTACTTCATCTGTAAAAGGAGGACAATTATGAGGACGAGGCAGCATTGCTGTGGGAAGGAAATAAGACACCCCTCCTGGGGGGTAATGCCACAAGCATCTTGGCGTCTCAGTTTCTCCACCAGCCTTCTGTTACACTGAATCTTAGCTACCCCCATCCTAGATATGCCTTTGACCTTGTTACCACCAGAAAGAGCACCTCACTGGAGATCTTAATTCTGAATATCCCATTCTCTAGTCATTCCTGCAACCCTTCCAGCTTGCTCAGGGCCTTTGCTGCCCTGATTCTTCAACTGGATTAGATCCTCTTGCTCACCTGGTCTCTGCCCTGGAGGAGAGAAACAAAGTGGTGTTCTGCTTGTTCCCCCACTATCTATCTCCATGAAGCAGATAGAGCAATGTGAGGTTCTAGGTGTAAATCCTAGCAATGCTTCCATCAGATCATGTTTTCTCATCTGCTTGAAACTTTTCAATGGTTTTCTAATTGCTACCCAACTGACCAAACACTGAACACATAAATGCATATAAGCACCTGCTACATGCCAGCCGCCAAGTTGGGTTATATATTGATACACAAGACACGCACAGAGCTTACCTTCAGGTCCTGCTTGTACCTTGATAGGACCTCTTTCCACATCACCCTTTCCCCACTTGGCTGAGTTTCTGTATCATCTCTGCCTGCCAATCCCTGTGCCTTTCCACCACCACGAAAAACTTTTGTTGAAAACCCACCATGTGCAGAAGCTGAGTTAATGTTTACAGCAAGGTTGATGTTTTGTTCTTCATTTCTCAGGTGGTGAAACTGAGCCTCAGAGAAGTTAAAGGATGTTCCCAGGATCACACAGTTAGTGTGTGGTCACTTTAGGGGCGAGGAGGCAGCCAGCCTTCTCAGTTGGAGGGTTTCCTGCCTAAGTAGCCCTCTGGCCATGGCTTAGCCCTGAACTTGTCCAGGAGGACACTGGTACTCTTCATGGTAAATTCTCCGGTGTAACACAGGGCCTTAGGACCTTGAAGGCACCCTAGCTTCCAATACAACTCCCTTATAGAGGAGTTGGTTATTTCCCAGACAAAGTCACCTCTCTGTTCTCTTATTTTCCATTTATTGCAACTACCCTTCTTCCAGGCTTTTAGGGTCATGGCGTTTGCCTATCACTTTCACCAATCATTCATGGAGGCAGCTGTCCTGCGGCATAGGTAGCATCTTATCATTTCCACCTTAGGTGAAGAGTCAGTAGGGTAGGAGAGTTTAATTTACTTGCTCATGTCTGGCTAGTGAGAAGTAGAATGAAGATTTGGTGTCAGGGCTTCTGCTCAAAATATTCTACTCTGTCATTCCTTGTTGCAACCCACAGTCATTTCTGCCTATAAACTTCTGCAGCAGGAAGACTCAACAGGCTTCATCTAACATGCCAAGTCTGAATGATATCACGGGTTTCCTAAAGCTCCATGTTGAGAAGGCCTCTGAGGCTGCATTTAGACTCAACTAGAGTGAGTGTTCAGATTGGCTAGTGATGTCTGCTAGGTGTGGAGAGGGAGGTTTTGGGCCAAGCATTTGCTGCTCTTGAATTTGTTTTTTAAGTTTAAAAACTGAAAAAAGATTATTATTATTTATTTTTTAAGTACATGTTAGCAGTACATAATGATTACATTTATCATGGGAGTTGACACAAGTACATTACACTTCTTACTTCTTTATTCATCCCTACCTCTCCCACTCCTCCCTGCTCCTTCCATGTCTTGATCTGATCCCCTTCCCATTTGCAAAAGCTGTATTTCTGTCAGATGTGGTGGCACATGCCTATAATTATAGCTCTTGAGAGGCTGAGGCAGGAGGATTGCTGTGAAGCTAGCCTGGGCTACATAATGAGTTCAAGGACAGCCTGAACTACATAGCAAGACCCTGTCTCAAAAACAAAGCTCTATTTCCATTTCTTTCTTTGAATTCCCTTTTCATGCCCCTTTATTCCCTCTCCTCCCTCTCCTTCTCTCTCTTGTTCCCCTTCCCATTTGAAAAAGATTTTCCTACTTTCTATTATCGATCTTTTATTTTGAAGCAGAATCTACTAACTTCATGTTCAGGACTTGTGGGTGCCATGGAGATCCCTGCAGAGCTTGCAGTTGCCTGGATGACAAGGGCAAGGGAAAGATCTGGTGTGTTCTCAAATTGCAACCTGCCTCCCAGTGAAAAGTGCTTACAGATGGCCCTTGCCAGTCAGGCCCGTGAGAAGCTTCATTCTGGCTGATGGGCTTATTTGGAATAGTTGCAGAAGGACCTGGGTTACCCACTGTCAGGCCACTGGGCCGTTGCTAAGCACCTCTAGGTCTTGCCCTGCCTTCTCTCACCTTTTGATTCTGCTGTCAATTGCAGTCAGCTCAGGACTGTGCTTTGGGCAACACAGTTGGCAGAACAGAATGTCTCAGCAAGGTGGACAGGGCATCAGAAAGGTGGCCAATCTACTGTACACTGAGTATTTCAGGAAGTATCTGTGCAGTGTGAAAGAACTTAAAGACGGGTGGACTAAAAATGATACCCAAAGAGATAGGTTAGCACTGTTCCATAGCTCTGCCCACTTGACAGTGCTCATAATTGTTTTATTTCCCTGTGATTGTTCTAGATTTTTATTTGTGGGGCACAAGACTTAGTGGTGAACAACATAGGTTTATACATCCACTCAGACCTGGGTTCAAATCATGATGTGGATACTCTCCTGATTTTGATCTCAGACCAAATAATTAACTTTCTTTTCTAATATGTAAGGTGGAATAGTAATATTTCTATGTTTTAGTCATGAGAAGAAAGTATGAGAATGTGCAGGAAGCATGTTTCACGGTGCATGGACCAGAGTGGATGACTGGGGCTGTCTTGGCATTACTGGCTGAGGAGATTTTTCTGGGCAGACAGGGAGGAGCTCCTCTTTAGAGCTCAGACGACTTGGTTTTCCTCCAGGCTGAAAGAGCTCAGAAGTCATCAACCTCCTCATGCCCAATTTCCTATGGAGGTCATAATGCACTGCACCTATTTACCAAGTTGCTGTGAAAATTGATAAAATAGCAGATGAGAAAAGTGCATAAGTCCACTATAAAATATTATTCAAGTGGAAGGCTTTAAAATTTTGGTCAGATTTATTGAGGAACAAATCATATGCAATAAAATTCACCCTTTAAAGTGTACAGCTTTGGCAACTGCCCTCCATGATGGAACCATGGTGAAGCAAGTCCACAGTCAAGACATAGAAGAGCTCTATGATGCCAAAAATCTCCCTCATACCTCTTGGTGGCAAATCTCCTTACCTAACACCCAACTCCTGGCACCATCAATCTGTCCTAGTAGTTTTGCTTTTTAGTAGAAAGTTTATTTAATGGGATCACAAAGTATATTGTCTTGGTCTGGCTTGTTTTACTTTTGAGATTCATTCACATGGTTGTGAGAATCAGTAGTTTATTCTTTCTTATGAGTAGTACCCCACTGTGAGGGGCCATTGGCAGAATCGTGTCCACTCTGAATTCATATGTTAAAGCACTGACCCCTAAGTGATGGTTTTGGAGATGGGGATTTAAGGGGGATAATTAGGTTTCTATGAGGGTGAGGGTTTCATGATGGGATTATTAGCCTCATAAGAAGAGACACCTGTGCGTGTGTTCCCCGACCCCATTATGTCCCCCTGCCACATGTGCACATAGCAGGAAGGCAGCTGCTTGCAAGTCGTGCTGCCTGGCCATGCTGGTACTCTAATCTTGGACTTTCAGTCTCCAGAACTGTGTGAAAATGAATTTCTGTTGTTTAATCTTCCCAGTTTATGGCTTTTATTATGGCAGCTCAAACTATGACATACAGATAAAAAGGTTTTTCTTCCCCCCCCCATTAACTTTATTGGTACATTTTAGGTATAAAATACAGTTACATTCATCATTGGGATCTTGTACCATTACATGAGTCTCTTGGT
>NW_004624768.1:13311512-13327104 GCF_000247695.1 Heterocephalus glaber
TGGCTCACCTTCTCTGCCCTAGGAGCTTGGTATGGCAGTGGGGGAGCTTCCTTCCGAGTGCTGGGACTGGCTCACCTTCTCTGCCCTAGGAGCTTAGTCCCCACTATTCTTGTTTGTTCACCTTGCCCCTGAATACGACTCCATGTGGCCCTGTCCTGTGCAGTCTGCCTTCTCTGAGTGTAAGAATAACAGCTGCTGTCTGTGTCCTCTGTCCACTGTTGGGTGCTGTGTTCAGCTACTTTGTACTATTTGGAGTAGGGAGTGTCTCCTTCATCAACAAGGTGAAAACACATGATCAGAACAAATCACAGCACATTCTGTGGTTTGGCAATAGGATTTCAAGGTCATTTAATGTCTTCAATGGTCATATTTCTTTCACCTTTTGGTGTTATGCTGTACATGGCCTCATTTGCAGATAACATTACAAAGCTTAGTTTGTAATTTCTTGATTATGAAATCCATTCAAATAATTTTCAGAGAGGTTGCCTTTAACCGTTTTGTATCACTCTCCTTTTCAGAGAGCCACAAAATCCCTAGACAAGGATTCAGCAGACACTGGGAGGTTGTTTCCTGAGGTCAAAGTCAAGGTCCTTATGGTGAAGGAACATAATTATTGGAGAGAAATTGGTCCATTATCTGCTTAATACCAAGCAATGAGTCCAAACAGACTTTGGTTTTTCCAGTTTGGTGGTGTCCTTAACGGCAAGGCACGATCTTTGTGAATTCAGAGTGTCTACTCCAATCATCTGCTTAGAGTTCTCATCCCCTTACTCTTAACCCTGGGTTAGCCTCCATGAGCCTCTCAGTGCCCCGTTAGGGTTTAGAGAACCAAAGTGAATAGAACATACATACACAGAAAAAGGCAGGGAGGAAGAAAAGGAGGGAGAGAGAGAGAGAGAGAGAGGAGAGGGAAAGAGAGAGAGAGGAAGAGAGAGCCAGAGAGCTTAAAGAATTGGCTCCAGTGACATGAATATTGGCAAGTCGATAGTCTACAGGGTGCAGGGTAAATCATCAGGAGACCCAGAGAAGAGCTGATGTAGTTCAAGTCCAAAGGCCATCTGCTATCAGATTTTCTTCTTGCTCAGGGGGGAAATTTTTCTGTTCTGTTCAGGCTGAAAATTGCCTGGATGAAGACTACATATTCTGTGGAGGGCCATCTGCTTTCCTCAAAAGTCACCAATTTAAATGTTACTATCAAAAACTCCCTCTCAGAAACATCCAGAATAATGCTTTAGCAAGTATCGGCACCGTGGCCCAGCCAAGTAGTTCATAAAATGAGCCATCACTGTCCCCACACCAAGCTGCTGGGCATGGCCAGAGGAAGTCACATCATAGTACTTCCTGGATTCTCCTTAAAATAAAATCTTAAAATGGCTTCTATGTTCAGAGAAGAGCACTGCACCCATCTCCATGCTCCCTGTCTCTAACTGCAAATGGCACCACCGTCTACTGAGTCGTTTCAGCCAGAGTTGTGATTCCTCTGTTCCTGGACTGCCTGCACTCCCTCCTCTATTGCCATCACCCTTCAGACTCCATTTATGAGACCCCAAGAGCACAGAGCTCAGCCTCTCCCTTCACTGCAGCCTAAGTTCCCACCTGTATGAGACCTACCCCATCCTTCTTCCAGATGGTCATAATGAAGAAAGAGCTCCTCCTCCTACCAAAGAACAGTCTCCCAAGGGCTCTGGGTCTCTTTCTGTCCCTCCTTCTCAAGGACTTCACTCCTATTAGCTTCCTCCTCTCCTCCATCATTGATCTCTCTCTGAACAATTGCTCTCACCAATATGCAGACACACTTAAGGCTGCTGATCTTAAAATAGCCTCACTGGCTGCCTTGTCCTCCGGTCAACACTCTGTTTCCTTGCTCCCTGGAAAAGCGTCTCATCGCTTATCAACAACTCTACACTAGCTCTGCCTTTACACATCCTTACAACTAATCAGTGTCCCACAATCCCCATTTCCCCCTTCTCTCTTTCTTGAAACATTCTGCTTTCCTAGTTTATAGCCTTAGTTCCTCCACCTCACTGAGAGTTCTCCTTGGTTGCCCTTACTATCTTCTCTGCCTGATCCCTAATGGTGGGTAATTTCTCTGGATTTGGTCCATCTACACCTAGGATGGGCCTTCCCATTATCCGCATCCAGAACTATGCTAAGCCAATCAGCAGACTAGTCCACTTATCTCACACCCTTAATCCAGTATCACACACCCATGATCCAGCCACTTCCCAAAAGCCCCACCGATGAGCACATGAGGCTTTGGGGGGCATCTAGATATAAGCCTTAACACACTGCATATATTACTATATGATCATGTACTATTCTGATAAACTTTCTCAATGGCTTCCCATTTTGTTTACAATAAAATTCAATTCATTTATCACAGCTTGAATGACCTGGTCCTGATCTGCCTCTCCCTTTGCTCTCTATGTAAGCACTGACCACACTGGCCTTATCTCCAGACTTGGAATGCAACACCCTGACCCTGTCACAGCTCAGATTTTCTCATGTCTTTCCCTCTTTATCAATTCTTCAAATGGATGTCCCCATGTATACTGTAAGTTTTAGTTTAATTATCACCTCTGTGTCCAATCGTTCCAAAGTTGGCCCTGCCACTAGTGGTCCTCTAACATCCTAGATGATTTCCATCATAACACCATATTTTGTGATTATATATATATATATATATATATATATATATGTATTATTTATGTACCCAAAAGATTGGATCCAGATCCTCCATTATATGTTAGCTGTATGACAGCCAGACATACTTCTTGGGTTCCTAGCACCCAGAATACTACCTGGCACAAAGTAGGGACCCACTGAATACATGTTCATGGCATTAGTGAATATATTACATGTCCTTAGGTTCTTGTGTCTGGATCTGTAAAGCTAATGCTGGAGGATTTGATAGGAAATGTTTTTTGTTCCTCAGGCTCAGTTCTGGTGAGCTGTGTGATCTTGAAAAACTCACTTCCTCTTTCCAGGCCTCAATCTCCAAGTGTGTAGCAGGTGCATAAACAACAAGCATCCTATAGACCTAAGCACATCAAAAGGAGGGGATGCATTATTAAGGTGGGGCTCAGCCTGCACTTTTTTAATATCATTAACTTCCCTGCCATAACAGCATCTGAGAAGATGACATTTACTGCTCTGAGGCTACAAATATTCTCAGAAAGCCTCATGAAGGAAATAGTGGAGCTCCCTAAAGCAGCCATCTGATCTCCCCACAGCACGTACAGAGAACATTTCTTTGCCATTATAGCAAGTCACCAACATGATATTTGTGATCTCCTGGGATCTGTAGGAGCCCCAGAGATTAGTGATCATCTTCATTATCCAGTGTACTTTTCCAGAATTTGAAGTCTTTAGAATCCAGATGGGCCAGGCTGCTCATATCTGTTAAAACTCTCCTCTTTAATCATCATTAATCACAAGGCACATAAAACTGATGGAAAGTTTTAGTGACAAGAGACAGGAACAACTAGAAGGAAGCCAAATAATACCATTGCTTAGAGAAATGGAAGGATAATCTTTAGAGAATTAGGAATCAGGGAGAAAAAGACTTTGAGTGCTACAGTGAGTGATTTTAATTGAACACTTAACTTCAGATACTCTTATTTCTGCTAGAGATTATCATGTTAAAGCAAGACATTAAGCACATTTATGAAAATTATGTAAGAGCTAAGCTTGCTTTCAGATTTTTTTTGAGGGGTGCCATTCAGAATGAATGGGGTCAGACAGGAAGTGATTGAAAGTATAAAAGGGAGATATATGCTTGCCAAAAACAATGGGGTCAAGTATCAGCTATAGAAAATTTCCTAGGGCACCCCAGCCTAAGGTTAAAGTGGGGTCACAATTATGTTGTAAAAAATACCCCCCTGGGTCTGCCTTCCTCTGCTGGCTGGAAAATTTAGCCTCATTCAGATTTCTTCCCTGTGGACCAAGAAGTCCTTGGCGTGTCCACATTTGTCTCCTCAGGCCCTCATGTAGGTCGGAAGATGCCTCTTTGACCAGCTTCTCATGTGCCAGTTAAGGCCCAAGCAAACATAGCTCCAGTGCAGACTGAGCCCTGTTTTGCAATTTGAATTCGTTTCTCAATTCCATCCCTTCTAAGGATTTTCAAAAGCTCTATTGAGCAAAGAGCAGCAAACAGCATTAGCTGTTACCTGAGCCAGACCTGTGTGCTCCTAGGCTGCCTTTGGGACTGATGGCAAGAGCTAGCTTCTGGGGTCTGTTACAGTGATTCCTGCTTCCCCTTCTATTGTGCTCAAGTGCCAGGCTGGGAAGACCTCAAAGAGGTAGAAGGAAATCAGGGGAAGGAAACAAGAACTTTCAGATGAAATTTAAAGGATTCTCAGGCACTTAAGGGCAGTACTGTCATTCTGAATGCTCACTGTTGAGCAGCACCATGTCTCACATGCTGCCTCACTCTATCCCTGGGTGGAACAAACCTCGGCAAATGGGAACAGGGCCAGTCTTGTCTCAGAGATGCTGTAGAGATGAGGGACAGCATTGCTGGAAAAAAGCAAGGTATTTTTCCCTTTGTACACACAACTCTACCATCACCCAGTGCTCCTCCACTGCGTGCATGCTATTGTAATCAGGAAGGGAGACTATGCAGTACCTCAGCCAAATCAGGGTGAGGACACAAATTTCTAGGGGTAACTCAGATACTGCCACAAAATGAGTTTGGCTTGTCACAGTTCCTTAGAGTGGTCTTCAATCCAATACTTTAAAAACTTTTAAATGTAAAGCAGAGAAACAGAGAAAGAGCAAAGAAAGAAACTTTCAAATGCTTTTTATTTGTCACTAAGACTACTTTGGTTTTGAGTCATTGCAGTCTCAGAAGGAACTGAATGTTCATCATTCATTCATTCAACGAATAAGCATACACTGGAGAAATATTTCCTGAGGATCTACATACTACATGCCACGGCCTTTGAATGAGGGCTGAAATTACTGAT
Organism: Heterocephalus glaber; assembly: GCF_000247695.1. The sequence continues at coordinate 13,316,480 of NW_004624768.1, forward strand.
GTGGGCATAGTCCTCACACCACAGGGACCATCGATGACAGACTAGGTCACAGCATGTTCTCCTCTCCTGGGCTGACTAGGTTAACCTATGATTTCACTGCAGAGTATAATAAGGGCAGAGAGGGAAGGGGGGATTCTGTGAAGTAGGGGTACCAAGGAAAGAAAGTATTATCACCAAGTGAGGGTCAGGGATCTGCTCCTAGACTTTGAAGGATCTGATGGGATTCTTGGAGGTGAAGTTAAAGTGAGGTCTGCAGAACGGGGAGAGAATGTAGATGCAGCTTACTAGTCAGGTAGGTCTGGGTCCACATCCCAGTTCTGTGAATAGCTGTTAGCTATGAGGTATGATCAAAAAATATGGTCAGTGTTTATTAAAAATGTATTACAGTAAAAGATGCATTATCGTTAATCCCCCTCAATATTCTCTCCCTTGCTTTGAACACACTTATTTCATCATTCTTGCCGCTTTCTGAAATAGTTCTAGAAGCACTCATTCATGAGTGTCTTTAGTTGCACAGTTGCTGCTGCATTGTCCTGAATTGATTCCAAATGACTTCCTTTCATGGTCATTTTGATTTTGGGGAAGATCCAGTGAATTAGGTGGATGAGAGCACACAGTAATGTTTTTACTGAAGAACCTGCCTTTCCATTGGGTGGCACTGGGCAGCAACATTCAGTGTAATTTTGATTACACTTTGTAAAGACACCCAGGAAAAGAGGACTTCCAGAATTGCTTCAGAAAGTGGCAAGAATGACTGGGCAAGTGTGTTCAAAGTGAGGGGGAATGTTTTGAGGAGGATTAGTGGCAATGTGTCTTTTTTTTTTTTTTTTTGGTACTGGGGATTGAACTCGGGTCCTTCTGCTTACGAGGCAGGCAGCGAAACCACTGAGTTAAATCCCCGGCCCCAAGGCAATGTGTCTTTTACTGTAATAATTTTTAAAAATTTTAAAAAATATTCATTATATTTGGCTCTCAGTCACAGCATGCTCAGGAGTGTACAGGAATTCTGTTCAGTACAACGAGTGAAGGGTCTGGGTGTTGGGATCAGAAATGGTGCTGGAGAGATTTAGAGCAGCTCAGGTAACCTTCTGCTTGCCTCATCATTTGTGGTATTATAAAAATGTTTCCACACAATGTGTTTTTGGCCCTGTTTCCCACAGCATGACAGACACTCAGGGGAAGGCAGAGCCACCCTTTACAGGCTCAGATGCAGACCCTCTTTAGTCCCTGAGCTTCCTGGAGTTGTGGCCTTGAGCAGTAACTGCCTCCCAGATCCTGGAGAAGGTGCCTGTGAAGACAAACCTCTCAGCTTTCCTCTTGCCTCTGGGACTTGGGCAGGAGTGATGTGCACTTGGGTTTCCACCATTGCCTTTCAGAGGCTGCTGTGATGGTCACACTCTGGGATGACCTTCACGATACTTCCTTGCCCTTCAGCTCTTTTGTCTTGGCTGCCTCTTGGCTTTTGTTCCACACTAATTTGGAGAGGGCTGAGGTTAGTAACCTCCACCTTTCCCTCCTCTCACTTTCTGACCCCCACAGCTTCAAGATCTCTTGTTTGTCATACATCTGAAATCTCCTGGCACTGTTTGTTCTTTGGGGAGTGGCTGGGTGGCTCTAAGGTGTCAGTGCCAGCCCAGGAGTAGTGAAGCCCAAAACAAATTCTGTGGGCTCAATTGAGATCCTGAAAAATTCAGGGACTGTGAGACAGAGAGATTAGGGGGTTATCTGACACTTGTCATTGTCACAGAAGTTTTTACATTGAGATTTTTCCAAAGAAGGTCATACACATGATAATTTCTTTGTGATTAGAGGATCATACCTGTGTTATACCAGTTTTAATTTTGTTTTGTAAACTCCCTCTGTCCCTTCTTTTCTCTAAATGAAATGGCTCAAGTCTTCCCCGACCTCTGTGTGGTTCATTCAGGCCCATGTAGAGTCTGATGGGTCCCAGAGTAGCCAGTGTGCGTGGCCACATCAATATACAGGTCAAACTCCAGCAGGAATCTGAAGTCAGGGTTGAAGAAACTGGGTGGAGTCAAAAGACAAAGCAACCAGGCAATGGGATGAATAGTATATGTGGACAAAATGACCAATGCTATTGTTCTCTCTTTTTTTTTTCCTGAAAGTACCTAGGCTGTCCATTGTGGATGTCTTATAGGGAGTTCTAGAGGCATCTGGTTTTGCTAGAGACCTGCTGCAGACTAACAGGGCATTTGATCATTCTATGTATTTGAAAGAAATATATTTCTTGCCCTTGCATACTGTGAAGGTCCAGATTTAACTACATACTGCTTATGGCTAAATATTCAAAGTGAATACAAGGATAACTACTCCATCAACATTAGAGAAGATGCAGCACTGGAATATAGCAGTCATTTTAAGAGAGTCTATCTGGGTATCAAGGCATCCATGGCAAAGGTTGATTTCCTCATTGGCTTATTTGCAGGGGCTGCAGCTGGGAAGGAAGGTTGAGATGCGCAGGCCCAGGAAGAGAGGCCTCTCATAGCTGGACAGGACTTAAACCCAGCTGAGGAAAGGACCAGGATGACTAATTATCCTTGCTGCCCCAGGCCTGAGGGAGTTCGTGGTGTGCAAGACATTCAGTGCTAGAACCAAGGAAGTTCCAGAAACACTGGAACAAATTGATCACTGTAAAGAACTCATTTGCCTTCGTCAACTCCAGGGTTATGAGACACCACTTGGCCTGGTTGAGAGGCCTTCCTCTTATGAGTATGCGGAACACTTTGCCACAGAGCTCAACAGACTCAGCTTTCCAGAGAAAGTTATTTATGTCTCGTCCTTCAAATAGTTTGATTTGTTTGTGGAATTGACATCGTGGATGCAATAGCATGCATCTATTCATCCACTTTGTGACTTCTCTCTGTGGTAGTGTGCTTTTTGTGGATGAGATATATTGCTGGGTATTTCTTAACAAGAATACTTGTTATTTTCCCCTAATTGAATAGATTGTTGCCTTTTGTGCCCCTGTTCTCTCTGTGCCAGTATATTTATGACTTGTTCTCCCTTGATCTCCAGGCCTTTACAGAGAACAACATCTATTTAAAAAAATCTCTTAATTTATTTTCCTTAGCTTCCAGAGAAATAGGGGGTGCTGAGGGAAAAGCAGCTGGAGGAGGGGTAGTGAGAGAGAAAAAGGAGACAAAGCTCTTCCAAGGGGTGTGCGGAGGGGCCTGCAGTGGGTGGGAGCCTTTGAGGAAACACAGCTCAAATCTGTATCATGCAGCTCTTTGGCATCCTTTCTTTGCCCTAGTTCTCTCCCTTTCCTTTTTAAGCCTTTAGCTCTGACATACTTCCTCTCTCTTCCTTTTCTTCCATTTGTCAGTTGTGAGTATTTTGGTTTAGTCAAGAGAAACAGACAGCTGGTGTAGCCTTCACTGCTTCAATAACACCAGGGTGTTTACATTCGCACTTTTCATCTGATGAGTGGGGTGGGTGTTGGGGAAAGCAGCTTGGTGTTCTGAGCCTTTGTGAGTAGGGTGGCAAACCAGGGTGGGAATGGCCTTCTCCAAGTTCAAGGTCAAAACAGTGAGATCTGAGAGTTGGAAGGGGTGAACAGAGCGTGTGCGTGTGCGCATGTAGGGAGGAGGAGGTGGACAACCCAGATCAATACATAATCTGGGATTATGTCAGCTGGTCACCTTGAAAGGAGGCTGGGCCATCTTCATCTGATAGGCTGGAACAGGTTATTAGGGTAGATAATGACTTTTTTTTGAAACCTCCCACAAAAATGGTGTCATTATGAAATTCATCCATTTCATCAGCAAATTGAGATCTGACTTCTTCCTTGTAATTATTCTCTGGGAAACATGAGACTCTTAGAGCACCATCTATAGCCTTGATTACCCATTGGATTTACCTAACAACTTAAAGAATAGGGATGACTGTGGCCTAACCTGGGAGAGTTTGATTTATTTGGTGTAGGGTGAGGCCTGGGTATCAGGATTTCTAAAAGCTTCCCAGGTGATTGTCATGGAGCAAAATTTGTTAAGGATCCTCTTGGAGACACCATGTAGATGAGCCTCAGGAACTGCATTTTAATAGGTGATGCTTATGCACAGAGGAGGTTGAGGAGTTGTCCCTTGGCAAGTGAAAACCAACAACTTTGCTGAGGTGCTAGACCAGTGGCGGCCGCAAAGGAGTTAAGAGCATGGATTTGAAGCCAGCTGTATCTGGATTCAAAGTCTCAGTTCTCTGCTTCTTAATTGTAAGTTTCTAGGCAATTCAGGAACTTCTTGGTACCTCAGTTTCCCTATCTGTAAAATGGGGACAATACACAGTACCTGTTTCATGGAATGTCTGGGTGGAGAAACTGCCTGTGACATGTTTATCACCATGGCCAGTACATGCAAGGGCTCAGTGTGTTGGCTGCTATTGCTGCTATGAAAGTGTACTGATGATTTATTTATTTTTAATCAAATTAAGTTCCTTTGGCAATTACACAGTGGGTGCATGAGAGACAGGGCCAACTTTAGTCAAGCTGTAACAATATTTTGGTTTATTTTTCTGACCAAGTCAACCCCCAGAGAATTTCCAGCAAATATCTGAGATGTGCAATTACTAAAAATGCAACCTCTTTTTTTCCCTTCCTGATAGTTTCAGGGATATATTCTGGGAACTGAGCTTTAGGGACATTGGAGACAAATCACCTCCTTTGAGCTGTCCAGGTTACAGCCCTTGGTGAGCCCATGCCCCCACCCCTGGGGCCAGCCAGCCTGCTTCTGGGAAGCTGTAGACTAGCTTCTACTATATGGGAACAGGCCTGGAGCCAGCCTCTGAATTCCTTGGCCCAATAAAAAAATGCAGTCCTCAGCAGTGTCTGGCCTCAATGACTCACTGCTCAAAGAATATAATTCATATATCTAGATGTGAGGCTCATATATTTGCTGGACAATGTTGCAATGAGTGGGGTGTCACTGACAGCCAGTCAAGGGCATTAGTCAAAATATGACATCAACTCCAGCCAACCAGATCAGTCCTAGGAGAGCTGGACTTGCCACAGTTTTCCTGTTACCTTAACTCACTCAGAGGATGTAGATCAGAGTCACAGGTAAAGCATCACTTTTTAAAGAAGAGTTTTGCAAAGTGGAGTGGGAGATATTACTGGGAAAAAAGGTTCTGTTGTTGGATAAGTTCAGGACCACTGCCTATTACGTCTTTCTCATGCAGATCTAGGATGTAATTAACATATAGACTAGAGTGGTCATGCTATAAAGAAAACTTTGCAACTTGCCTTTTTTGCTTTTTTATAAGGATATTTGTTATGGATTTATATCTTAAGGTAATGTCTATTGAACATCTCACTAAACTAATTGCAGAACAGATTTTGGGAGCTGATTGGAGATTTCTGAAATCTGCCACTGCTGTGCCTCTGCTATTTCTGCTGCCCTCAGTCAATCAGCTGATCATTTAATTTAACTCTGGGTTCTGGGGCTAATTCATAGGGCACTGTTAGAAGGGCCTCCCTGAGGAAGTTTCATTTAAGCATTACCTTGAAGGATAAGAAGGAAGTGGGTTTCTGAAGATCTGGGGGAAGAACACTGCAAGGGATGCGCCCCCCCCCCCCCCCCTGGACCTATCTCTTCCAACCACACCCTACCTCCCAACACCAAGTGAGCTATATCAGAATGATTCAATCATCTTCCAAAAGCCCCACCGCCCCACCTATGAGTGCAGGAGGCCTTTAGGGGGCATTCTTGATCTAAACCATAACAATGGCCTCGAATATATCTTCTGCCCCACATATTCTTTTAGAAACATCCAGGGTTCTGTCAGGAGACGAAGTCTAATCGATCATCCCTTGAACCGAGGCAGGCTTTTAACTTGCTTATGATCACAGTGTGGTGGAAGTGAAACTGGGTGACTTTGAAGGACAGGCCATAAAAGCTAACAGCTATTTTCACCTTGTGAGGTGGAACTTGTGCTTGGAGCACTGATATGTCTTGAAAGAAGTTCCAGTTACCATGCTGTGAGAAACCCAAGTTGCATGTAGGGGACCATGCACATGCAATGGTAAGCATCCCCAGTTTATGAGTTCTTTCCTCCCAATGCCAGATATGTGATACGTACTTTTATGTGATTCTGACTTCTAGCCATGAAAGCATCTTCAGGGTTTGAACCTTGCTGGCTGAAGCCTCAGACATGTGAAAGTAGATTCAGGTGTCCTTAATGTGTTCTTTCCAAATTCTGTATTCACAGGATCATGAACAAATAAAAGTGGTTGTTCTAGACTAGATTGCTGAGTGTTTGGATAACTGGGCAGCAATAGCAAGCAGAACATGGAGAACAGTTAGGAGGATATGGAGTGGTATAATGATTTTGATCTGAAATAACCCCCAAAATCTCATGTGTTGAGAGCTTGGTACACAAGGCAGTAATGTTCAGAAGTGAAGATTTTGGAAGGTGATTGAATCATGAGGGCTCTAATTTTATCAGTGGATTAATGGATTCATTGATGGATTCATAATTTGATGGCACTATTGGGAGATGATGGAAAATTAGGAGTTGAGGCCTATTAAAGGGAATGGGTCCTAGGGATGTGTCCTCTAGGACTACACTATGTATTCAGCCCCTTCTTCCTTCTTGCTTCCTCTTTTTCTTGGCCATTATGTGGTGAGCAGCTTTGCTCTACGAAGCCTTCAGTCGTGATTTTTCTGCCTCACTACATGCTTAAAAGCAATGGAGCCACATTACCATGGACTGAACACTCTGGAATGGTAAGCCAAAATAAACCTTTCTTCCTTTAACTTATTTTTATCACACCATTATAACTTATTTTAACCACACCATGGAAAGCCTGGGGGTGTCTTAAAAGAGAGGAGTTAGGGATAGGTACTTATAAAGTTTTAGGGGCTAGAGTCATAGATAGCATTGGCAGAAATTGTCCAGAATTTTATCTCAGAAGTTGCTTAGCAGTGAGCAATCTTCTTTTTTGAATTCATGAATCTGTATGTATATCTGTTGGTTTGTAATGTCAGTTTCTTTGGTCTCAGTCAGACCATGTGGGTTTGAATAAACTGGCTTGAATAAACTGACATGAAAAGTTTTTACTTTATGTAGTTTGAGATATGTGGTGGCTTAGTCTAGTAGAGAGTATCTCTTTGTAAGTCAGGGTACATTTTGCAAGTTGTGGATTCTATTTCAACTCTAAATTCTGCTCAAGAGCTCTCCTGCCAGCTGTTAATTTTAAGAGAGATTGTAATTATGCTTAAAAAAGACTATTTTTCAGAGACATAAACTGAAATATTGACATTCTGAAGCAGTAGTTCACAAATGTTTTGGTCTTGAGACATTGATGTACCTAAAAATTGTTGCAGACTTCATAGAGCATTTTTTTCAATGTGAGTTACAGCTATTGCTATTTACCATATCAGAAATTAAAATTGAAAATTTAAACATAAATAAAATTTATTTATAGCATTTATTAACTTTTTATAACAAATTATAAATTTTCAAAAGATAGTAACTATATTTAAAAGAATTAATGGGCAAATGCCATTGTTTTACATTTTAGCAAATCTCTTTGATATTCTGGCTTAATAGAAGATGGCTGGATTTTCCTTTCTGCTTCTGAATTTAATCCATTGTAGTACACTGTTTTGATTGGACTGTACAAAAAAAATTTGACCTCATACTGAGACATAGTTGGTAAAGGCAGAAGTATTTTAATGGCTTCTACCCCCATAAATGTAATTCTTCTTTGATATTACATAAAAACTTGTTGATAGTTTCCATTCCATTCCAGTGTGTTTTAAATGGATCTCTTGTCCATGCATGATTTTATGTTGTCATCCATTGACCATTTACAAATATTGGTTTATTGAGTATTCAGATTCTCTAAATATTGACATTTCACTGTACATTTAAATATTTTAAAATCATATTTCTTAATATCTTCACTGATAACATCAAAAAAGTTTTTAAGTATTCAGAGGTTGTCAAACTCATGGTGGCAGAGACAATTTCCACAAATTTCTAGTTTTTGCTGCAAAGTTGGAATTGCATTATTGGCAACAAATCCTGTCAGTCGTTTTCCATGAAATGACAGTCTCACTTAATTCATTTTTGAGAAAATGTATGCCAAGTACCTGAGTCTGAATAACAGTTTTTTGGCCAGTCAAACATTCAAATGAATTTAGTTCCATGAAAAAGTGGCTAATTTAGGTCTCACTGAAACATTTGCACAATAGTCGGGGCCTATTCTACCTTGATGTGCAGTAAGAAACACTCTTTATATACTTCCATTTTGTCATACTCCCTATTAAAATGATCTGTTACTCAAAAATTGAGATTTAAGAAAATGAATAATCGCTACTGCCTTGGCAAGAATATCTTAAGCTCAACTGGTGCTTATTTTAATGTGAGTGAGCGGTAGTGAAGACTACAGTGCTGCCATGCTCCTCTGCTTGGAGGTAGGGCCCCAGCTGTTGGCCCCCCACTGCTTTTGTGTCATTAGTGTGAGTGTCAATAGAGAAAAAAGGCAAATATTGTCTTAGTATTAGAATGAAAATAGATTTTATCTGGCAGATCCCCTGAAGAGGGTCTTGGGATCCCCCAGGTGTCCACCGACCAAAAATTGAGATGTAGGATTCGCTTTAAAATCCTACAGGAAGGGAGGCCATGGGGGCATAGATAAATAATAGTGGCTGTGAGAAGGTAACTATTGAAGTTAGCCTCGGGGCACATGGAGATTCACTGTGGTGTTCTGTCTGCGTGATATGTATTTGAACTTTTCCATAGAAGCCCTAGTCCACTACCTTTAGTACACTGTGGACAGTAGTGTTGTTTATAGATGGAGGAGACTTGGGGAGCAGAGAGAGGATTGAACAGGAAGGATTCTGTTCTGCACACCCTGCATTTGACATGCTACTGGAGCACCCACTTTGGATATTAGATGAGGCACAGAATCCCCAGTGGTCAGCTGGTGTTTTAAAGGATAGACCTGGCTGTTGTGGAGAGAGCGTGTGGAGTGATGAGCCCAGCTAACATGACTCCCTTATTGCTTGAGATTGCCAAGTGGCCCTTGTTTAATTGCCTCCAATTCTGAGAGTCTTCACAGGCTTTCTTTTGCTCTGGGTGCTTGGCACTGTCCCCTTGGAATGTAATCTTTTATCCTCTGGTGCCCTGATTATCTCTCGGGATTAAGGAGCATTAGGAAGGCTCAGGAGAAGGAGTCAACTTTTGGATTTCCTTAGAAAGCTTTGAGCCGGTCTTTTTTTTTTTTTTTGCTACTGGGGATCGAACTCAGGACCTTGTGCTTCCGAGGCAGGCAGCAACGCCACTGAGCTAAATCTCCAGCCCTGAGCCGGTCTTATCCAGCCCTTCTCCATCTGTTACGATGGGACTCTTTATGACTGATTTTGATTAATGCTTGTGAACTCCACCCACAACAATATTTGCTGGAGCTGTTTAGAATTTAGAATTGTCATGTCTTAGGCTATCCTGGTGGTGAAGAACTTAACATCTGGAATTCAGTCAACTTGCATTCAAATCCCTCCCTCTTACTGGTTGTGTGACTTGGGCCAGTTGCTAAATTCCTCCAAGTCTTCATTTCCCTTTATCTAAAGTGGAGAGTAGGAAAAAGCATCTTCTTCTGTGGTTTGGAGAAGAGTCAGTGAGGCAATGCATTCAAAGAGTTTTGCACATGGGCAAATACTCAGTTGATGTTGGTTTGATTTTCCCTTTTACTCTATATGTGCCCCTCCTGCTGATGTTAGGCAGTAAGATGGAATGAAGGGGGAAGTAATGACTCATACTGCTGACCAGATGGCCTTACAAGTGGCTCTTTTTATTGGTCTTAATCTTTCTTACCATTCTTCAGACAAGACTTCCATGACTCAGTGCTAAATGACTTATCAAAGAAGTCAACCAGACCCATCTGGAGCCAAGAGAGGTCCTTCTGTTTGGAACATTTGCGAGGCTCTGGTGCCTAGAAGAGCATCACTGCCTTCCAGGGACAGGATGAATGAGGCGAGGCAGGGCCTGCTGCTCCCCACCTTGTTCAATTTTGCAGAACTGAAGTGCTGACTACAGCACTGAAAGTTCCAGCTCCTGTGTGTTTTTGGAACTGAAGGCCTGTCCTATGCTCAGCATTTGGTCCTGTGTTCTGAGTCATTATCTTTTGGTCATTACCTTTAAAAATGTATCCCAAGGATAAAGTTATCCTTGTCCAAATCTTTAATGTGCATCTTTATGTTCATATTTCCTCTAGTTCAACCACAATCCTTACAATACTCCTCATTACCTTTTTCTTTTTTTTCCCTTAAATTCTTTTATTGGTACATTTTAGGTAAACAATACATTTACATTTATTATTGGGTGCTTGTACCTGTACATGATGTATCTTGAGGCTTATTTTTTTCCCCTTTACCTGTGCGCCCTTCACCCGCTCCAACCTTCCCTATTTACATAGAATTTGTTTCAATTTTTTTTCTTTTCTCATAATTTTTTCTTTCCCTCCTTTCCTTACCCCTTCCCCTTGCACAGCCCCTACCCCTTTGGACCTTTTCTTCCTATTTCAAATTATCAATTATTTGTTTTAATCATTTTTATTCTTATTTACACTTTCAGTTTCTCACACTAAAGAAACTATTCATTATTTACACATG
>NW_004624768.1:13328443-13360069 GCF_000247695.1 Heterocephalus glaber
TTCACTATATTGGTTCTTCCTACCCAGGAACAAGGGATGTCTTTCCATTTCCTTATATCCTCCTCGATCTCCTTTTTCAGAGTGCTATAGTTTTCAGTGTAAAGGTCTTTTACTTCCTTTGTTAGACTGATTCCCAGATATTTTATTTTTTGGGATGCTATTGTAAAAGGAATTGTTTCTCTTATTTCTCTCTCAGTGAGTCTGTTATTTATGTACAAGAAGGCCATTGTTTTTTGAGTGTTGACCTTGTATCCAGCTACTCTACTGAATCTGTCAATTAAGTCTAGAAGTCTTCTGGCAGAGTGTTTTGGGGCTTCTATGTAAAGTATCATATTGTCAGCAAATAATGACAGTTTAACTTCTTCCTTTCCTATCTTTATTTCTTTTATTTCTTTCTCTTTTCTAATTGCTATGGCTAATGTTTCCAGAGCTATATTGAACAGGAGTGGTGATAGTGGGCAACCTTGTCTTGTTCCTGATTTTAGTATGAAAGTTTTCAGTTTTTGATCCTTTAGTATGATGTTGGCTGTCAGTTTTTCATAGATAGCCTTAATCAGGTTGAAATAAAGACCTTCTCTTCCAATTTTCTGTAGGGTTTTTATCATGAATGGGTGTTGGATTTTGTCAAATGCCTTTTCTGCATCTATTGAGATGATCATATGGTTTTTATCCTTGACTCTGTTGCTAAAGTGTATTACATTTGTTGATTTATGAATGTTGAACCATCCTTGCATCCCTGGGATAAATCCAACTTGGTCAGTGTGTATGATCTTCTTGATGACCCTCTGTATTCCGTTTGCCAGTATCTTGTTAAGGATTTTTGCATCTATGTTCATTAGGGAGATTGGCCTGTAGTTCTCTTTTTGGGTTGGGTCTTTCCCTCGTTTTGGAATCAAAGTAACACTTGCTTCTAGGAATGAATTTGGAAGCCTTGCTTCCCTTTCAATTTCCTTGATGAGTTTAAAGAGTAATGGTGATAGTTCTTCTTTAAATGTCTTGTCGAATTCAGCAGTGAAGCCACCAGGACCTGGGCTTTTCTTTGTTGCTAAATTTTTTATTACATTTTCAATTTCACTCATTGTAATTGGGGTGTTTTGAATTTCTATATCTTCTTCATTTAACTTTGGCAATTCATATGTACCCAGAAATCTGTCCATTTCTTCTGTGTTTTCCATTTTATTAGAGTGCATGTTGTCGAAGTAGGTATTGATGATCCTCTGGATTTCTCCTGGGTCTGTTGTGACTTTACCTTTTTCATTCTTAATTGCATAGATTTGAGCCTTTTCTTTCCTTTTTTTGATAAGGTTGTCTAAGGGTGTATCAATTTTATTTATTCTTACAAAAACCAACTCTTTGATTAATTATTTTTCTGTATTGCTCTCTTAGTCTCCATTGCATTGATTTCTGCTCTGATCTTTATAATTTCCTCTCTTGTATGAGCTTTGGGTTTGTTGTGCTCTTCTTTTTCTAGGAGCTTGAGGTTCTGCATTAGGTAATTTATCTGAGTTCTCTCTGTTTTGCTAATATGGGCATTCACTGCTATGAATTTCCCACATAAAACTGCTTTCACTGTGTCCCATAGATTCCTGTATGTTGTACTGGCATTGTCATTTACTTGTAGAAACTAATTTCTTCTTTAATTTCCTCTGTGACCCACTGGTTGTTCAGAAGAGTGTTATTCAATTTCCATGTGTTTGTGGGAGTTTTGCGATTTCTTATGTTATTGATCTCCAATATTATTGCACTATGTTCTGCTAATATGTAGAGGGTAACTTCAATTCTTTTGCATTTACTTAGATATGTCCTATGAGCTAGCATGTGGTCTATTTTGGAGAATGACCCATGTGCAGCTGAAAAGAATGTGTATTCTGACTTTGTGGGGTGGAACACTCTGTAAACATCTATTAAGTCGATTTGTTCAATAGCTTGGTTCAGTTCTAGAATTTCATTGTTAATTTTTTTCTAGATGATCTGTCTATTTGTGATAGTGGGGTATTGAGGTCCCCCACTACAATTGTATTAGTGCTTATCTGGTATTTCATGTCCATTAATACGTGTTTTGTATAGTTGGAGGCATTTGTATTTGGTGCATATATATTTAGGATTGTCATCTCTTCCTCTTGGATTGTTCCCTTCACAAGTATGTAGTGACCATCTTTGTCTCTCTTAATTAGTTTTGGTTTGAAATCTACTTTGTCTGCAAATAAGATTGCTACCCCTGCTTTTTTCTGGGTTCCCATGGCATGCAGAACTGTTTTCCATCCTTTTACTTTCAGTCTATGAATTTCCTTTTGAGTTAGGTGTGTTTCTTGCATACAGCACCTTGCTGGATTTTGCTTCTTAATCTATTCTGTCAGTGTATTTCTTTTGATTGGTGAATTGGGGCCATTAACATTGATAGTTATAATTGTCTTACCTTGCCTGGTGGCTTCCCTCTGTTGGACCTCATGGAGTTGTGACCTGCATTGTCTTTTTCTTGGATATTGCTTAGAATTGTTTGGAGTGCTGGCTTGGTGTTCATGAAATTTCTCAGGTGTTGTTTGTCATGGAAGTATCTAATTTCCCCATTGATTTTGAAAGATAATTTTGCAGGATACAACAGTCTAGGTTGGAAGTTATTTTTTTTTTATGGCTTGAAATAATTCACGCCAGGCTCGCCTTGATTTGAGGGTTTATGTTGAGAAATCTGCCACGATTCTGATGGGCTTTCCTTTGTAGATGATTTGTTTCTTTTCTCTAACTGCCTGTAGGGTTTTTTTCTTCTGTTGGGTTTCTGGGATCTTGACTATTGTATGTCTAGGTGTAGATTTTGTTTTGATCATGGCTAGTTGCAGTTCTGTATGCCTCACTTATCTGTATGTCCAATTTTCCACCTCTGTCTGGGAAGTTTTCTACTATTATTTCTGTGAACAGTTTTTTTTTATGGCAATTGTACTTTCTCCTTTTTTTTTGTGGTCTCAGTCTCATCTTATTCTTTGGACATTCTAGCAGCTGCTGGACTGATTTCTCATGATCCCTTACTATTTTTTAAAAAATCTCTGTTTTTATGGTCCTTAACCACAACCGTGTCTTCTATATCTGATATTCTATCTTCAGATTGGCTTAATTTGCTCTGCATGCTTTCACTGGAGTTTTTAATCTCCTGAATATCTGTTAGAATCTGTTTCATGGATTCCATTTCTTTCTTATGTTGTGTGATCATGGTTTCCATTTCTTTCTTATGGTGGGCATTCATGGCTTCCAGAATGGTTCTGAGCTCATCTATTTTTTTTAATCTGTTTCTGTTCTAGAGCTTCTAATCATATCTTTCACTCTGCTTACCATCTCTGTTGTTATCTGGGGGATTATTTATGTTTTGAATTTTTCTAGAGCCTCATTCATCTGTTTTGTTACTTCCCGTGCTATCAGTTCAGGGTGTCCAGGTGGTTGATTATCAGACTTTTCAACCTCATTTCCCCCAGAATTTGGCTTTTGTGGGGTGGACGTCTGAGTTTGTGCCTTGACTAAATGTCTTCTCATTTTTGTTTTTGGTACTGTACTCGGTTTAATTCCTGGGTTGATCCTTTGAAATTGCTTATTGTAAGTATCTTTGTTGCTTGTATTTAGAACCCTTATGCGATGATTGCTTCTCAGAGGTATTTTCCAGATATAGCTGGTCTTTAGGTTTTGAATCTCTAATGACTCTGAGGCTATCTCATTTCATTATACCAGGAAGGACAGCTGATTAGATCAATCACAACACCTTAGCCCAAGTGATACAATCAGCAACACCATAGCATCAAATGCAGCTTAGAAAATGACAATTTGTGGTAGTTATTAATCTATCACCTTTCACTGTGTGAATTAGATCAAAATCAAGGACCAACCCAACATATGTTTATAGTGAATAAACTCTTCAATATAGCAACTTTGTCCTTCAGGATGGGGAGTTAGAAGGAGTTGGGGAGGGAGGGATAGCTAGGTAGAAGGATAGGGGAAGGTTAGCAGTGAGGCCAGAGGACACAGGTGAGAGAAAGAAAGAGAAGAAAAGAAGAATAAAGAAGAAATACAAATTAGGGCCAGAACAGGGACACAAAGGGAGATGAAGAACAATGTGGGTCAGCAAGGGAGTGAGGGAGAGAGAGAGAGACAGAAAAGAGAAAAGAAAGAAAAAAGAGAAAAATAAAAATTTTAAAAGAGTAGAAAAAGAAGAAAAAATATTAAAAATAAGAGCAAAAAAATAGTGCTAATTTTTGAAAATAACAAATAAAAGATAAAAGTGAAGGGCCTTCTTCAGGGTATGTATCTGCTGTCACAACAGACAACGTGGGCAGCAGTGTGCAGTTATAAGTCAATAAGTCTCAGTAAGGGAATCACAGCCCCATGAGATTCAGGCAGATTTCTGGCTGCAAGTCCCAAGTTGAGCTCCCTGTCCTCCTGCAGGGTTGAACTGTGCATGGTTCTATTGCAGGTTCCAGCTGCCCTTCCCCTGAAGATAGTCCGGGTTCCGATGGGAGGTAATGATCCCTCCAACTTACCAAGTACGGTTGTCTTGTGTGCCTTTATTGCAGAGATTCTCTTGACTTTTCCAGTGGGTTTCGGTTTTCCTCAGGGAGCCTGAGAGAAGCCCTCTCTCTGTTGTTCACTTCTGCAGCTCAGGACAATGGCCTTTATGTCCCTCTGTGGCTCTGTAGTGTGGAACCAGGTAGCTGCACAGCCAAGAGGCCAGAGACGGGGATTGCAGGTGCCCTCGCTGCTCTGTGGGCAGCTAGTGGGTGTGCCTTGGGGGGGAGGGGGTCATCACCAGCTCCTGGTCGCAAGTGGGTGTGGCCTGCGGACAGAGCTAGCCTCAGTCAGCCTGGGCCATTCTGCCCACTCGGCTTGGCCCGCGTGGCTCCGCATGCGGCTGGAACTCAAATTCCAGAGTTCGCAGAGTAGTTTTCCCGTAGATATAAACAGAATTCTACTGCGGCTACAAAAGTATGGTACCCACAATGTTCAGCATGATTTTCTCCAGTCATCTGATTTCTTATCCTGCTTTCCAACAGTTCAAAGCATGTTCACGGCAAGGGTGGCAACATGTGGGTTGCTCTCTTCAAGAAAAAGGAGCCCATGATGTACACATATGATGAGTACAAAAAGGGCTTTCTGGACCAGGTATCTGGAAGTGCCATGCTGCTGCTCAGGCCCGGAGACAGGGTGTTCCTCCAGATGTCCTCAGAACAGGCTGCTAGGCCGTATGCGTGGCAGTACGTCCATTCCTCCTTTTCAGGATATTTATTGTATCAATGGCCACTTATGGAATCAGGGGTGGAAAAATGCAAAATAGCTATCTGCACACTGGAGGCCTGGAGGACCCAGTCAAACTTTGAAGACCTGGATGTCACTGCAGAGTCTGGGACCTTTTCCCACAGCTCAAAGTATTTTTTGCTCACTACCTTTTTCATTGTTTTGGTTTCCCCCAAATCTTTATATGCATCTTTGTATGTCTGTATTTCTATTTATTAAAAACTATATTTTGTGTCAACATAAACACTGAAAATACAAAAGTGCATATCACATTCCTACCTTAACAACATTCTTATTTTAGTGGAGTGGATGAATGAAGGAGGGGTTAGAGTTGGTGTTACGATTCAGACGCCCACAGTAACGTACAATTCAGATGTCTGTCAGTAATGGACAAGAGTGATGTGGGGCCAGCATGAACAACACTGTCTTCACTCAGTGAAAGGGAGACAATAGGACAAGGGCGATGGTGAATGTCAACTGACCCCCTACTCAGTGTTGGGAAATAGTGCGTGCTCCTTCTGTGACAGCAGGGGACTCAACTGCCTTCTTCACTGTGTCTCAGGACCTGAAACAGCCTAGCCTATTGTAGGCACTAAAAAACTTTGAGTAATGAAGGAATGAGATTAATAAATGAATGAGAGCCAGGGACAGTGATGCACTGGATAGTACAAGCCTTGGGCAAAGGGAACAGCTGCAACTTAGCTGCTCTACAGCCAATTTTGCTGTGAAGAAATGTGGGTCCCGTGTGTTATCAGATTGTCTGATTTGTTTCTGCACAGAAAGCCAGGCATCTTGATTTTCAAGTGAACTCTCCATGTTTAAAAAATATTAACAAAAATGAAGACATCACATTACTTTATACTATTTTTATGTTGTATAGTAAAATGAATTTAATAAAAATAAAATATACTCAATCCATCATTGTTGACCCAATAAACGTGTCTTCCAGCCAATTGTGGGTTGTGGGCTGTTGTTCTTCACGCTCTGGGCTAAAGCATGCCACAGAGACACTCTGAACTAATGCGTCACCAGAAGAGGTGGGATTAGGTGCCATCTAGACCAGGGCAGTGTTTGCCTTAGGTTCTGAATGGGATTGGGGAGCTCTGGTCAGCATGGAGGGAAGCCAAGATCAGTCCTGGGGGCCATCATCAAGTTATGGAGACCATTTGCTGAAAATGAGTCTTTTCGTATGAATTGCCTTTCTAAAAGTCACATTTTCCATGGCAAAGAGCACCAGAGAAGAACAAAAAAAGCATATTATTTTATGATTTCCTGGAAGAAGCTTCAGGCTTATGTGTCTAGGCCTAAGGGGAGCCTACGTGTCTCCAAATGTAATACATCAAGATATGCACTGCAAAGTCTAACTGTATTTTCTCAGCACTAGATAAAGAGGGGCTCCTCATAGATGGTGTCTGTATGCCAAGATGGCATGAGGGAAACCATTGGAGTATAAATTGGCCCTGCTCCCTGGAGCCTTGAATTCTGGGCTCTGAGTGAATGAGTGGCTCAAAGGAGTGAAACCAAGTAGTGTGTGAAGAGCAGGCTGGTAATGGAATGTGAGTTGGCTGCCCTAGGGACTCTATTTATACCAGCACTCACAGGGCAAGTTCTGCAGCATCTCAGGAGACAATGAGCTGGCAGAGGGCTCCAGAGGGGGTCTGAGGTCACCAGTCCCGAGCTTAGTTCACATGAAGGAGCATTTGTGCATTGCCCTGCTCAACCACGAACCATCTGCAGGACGGGTGGACTCCAGTGCGTCCCCAGCCTACAGGTATGAGGACAGAAGTCACGTGGCACTGCAGTTCCAGCATCCTGCATCTAGGAACGCTAGTGAAACTGCCAGGAATCTCCTGGACACGGTGCTGTGTTCATTTCAGGCTGCTATGGCTCAGAATTGTGAAGCCCAGGGAAGGTGGAGATGAGCAAATTTATCTCCTTCTCACTCCCTAGAAAAGAGTGAAAAGGAAGGGGTGAAAACCGTCTGTGTCTGCAGCAAGCCTGCAGGTATTACAGTGTTCCTTATATCCAGGGAGGCTGGAGAAAGGAACTCCAAGGATGGCTCCTCTGACTGGTCAGTGGTTTACTAAGGAGGATAAATTTTGCAGCTAAAATATGGGTCCAGGTCCATCCGAGAGGCAGGGTCTGACATTCATGTCCATCTGTAATATAATATTGGGAGTCAATCCTAGGTACTCAATCACTTGAAGCCCTTTCTGCTTCAGTATCTGGCAGTCTTGCTGTTTTCCATTTCTTACAGTGCTGGACACAGTGTTTGGAACATAGTAGATAGATATGAAAATGAAAGATATTGAGTGTTAAGACCTAAGTTGGCCCTGGCATCTCTTGTTTCATTTAATCTGTGCATCACTCCTGGAAAACAAACAAACAGAGGCTCAGAGAGACTACACAAAGTTTCATTGTAGTGACAAGTTTGAATTTCACACTAGCCCTGTGATCCTGGAAAATAGCGATGATTAAAGATCCCTCCTCTTCAATTTTTGTTTCTTATTTATTGTCAGATCAGAACTCCTCCGCTCATTCATTCTGTTCATCCCACTTCCCCACACTGGGTTCTTCCTAATCCTGTTTACTCTTCTCTGTAAAAGAAAGTTCCTTTCTTCCTAACCATTGAAGCATTTGGAGGTTTCGCTGTTGGCGCATTCTCCCCATGACACTAGTCCTTTCCTTGTTGCAATAGTTTCAAATAAAGCCTCTCCTTGCCCAAGTCCAGAGCTGTGTTTTGTTTGCTGGTAGCTAACATTTTTCAAGTACTTACTTAAAGCCAGGTCCTGTACTACCCAATTAGTAGGTTAAATCTCATTTAATTCTTAAAATAAAACTGATTGCTAGTGCCATTTGTGTCACTGCATTTTAGAGATGAAGAATAGAGCCCAACCAGGGATTTGAAAACCAAAGTCTTTCCAGCCTTCATTATGCCTGATGATAGCACATAGTGTCTTGGGCTCTCAGAGGGAAGTTGACCTGCTGAATAAGGTATGGCAAATAGGAGCAGTGGCAGGTGGGCATCACTCATAGACAAATTATCACTGAAATAACTCATATCCCTAGGTGAGATGCCTGTCATCTAATTAGTGCACAGAGGTGGCTCTTGGATTTAACACATTTTGGGTTTAGGCTCAGCAGACCTCATATAATTTGGCCCTGGGTCTTACTCCCTAGGAGTATCTGTCTTTATTTCTCCCTGTGCCTGTGTGATGTACGGGACTATCTCACCTATTCAGCATGTGTATGGGGAGAAGCAGGAAGTAGAAAACTGCTGCCACTTGCTCCGGACAACCCACAAGCTCACGACCTAGAAGCCAAAGATGATCCAAGGTCAGCACACTGGCTGGGACTCACTGCACTGCTGTCAGTGCTTCACCTCACACCAGTTAGACTCCTGTAAGTAAAATCACACACTATAGTTGAACTCTTCTGGCTTATTGTAGTCAAGCTTAGCCAGAAGCCCAATAAACTTCACACTGCCATGTGTTCAAGGGTTTTGGAGGCAGGCAGCATGGTGGATGGCCTGGTCTTGGGTGTGAGGAATCCTGGGTTTGAATCCTAGATCCACCATACCCATGACCCAAACATGAACTTGAGCAAAGTGTTTAATGTCCTTGAGGTATTTTTTCTTATACTGGAAATGTGAATGATGCCTCTGGCCTCATGAGAGTTGGCAGATGAGGCAGTTAAGGCAAAGCCTGGAGCACCATACCAAGCACATAAATCAGCACTGTTAGTGTTGCGTCTCTGGTGTGGCCATGCTGGGGAAGTGAGTGTCTTGTCCTGGTGCTGATTGCTTCCTTGGATGACTCCTTCATCCAGGATTCACCATCCAACCTCCAAGATTTCCCTAGTGACAGGTGTTCTCGTGATTTTTTGTTTTTCCCATAAAAAAATGATGATGTAAACGAATTCAAAATAATTTATGCACATTTAATGAATTATCCTTCCAAATGGTAATTGAATTTTTAGAAGAAATTATCTGTAGAGAATACTTTCAAAAAGGTTCACCCATGGAAAGCAAATATAAAACCTGGCAGTATTGGAGGATACCTTCAGCTTTCAACAGGGGCTTGCATTTGCCTGCAGGACAAAGAGCTTCTCCATGTAGAAGTGGTCCAATAGCTCACTAAACCTTGCATCAAGTAGAAACCTCCATAACCTGGACAAGAGTTTACTACCTGTAAGTCTCATGTCCAATCCTTGACAGTCACTCAAGCTCAAAATCTCAGCCATCTTTTAATTTTTGCTAACAGTGAGTTGATAAAAAATCAATCCCAGCATTCTGGGCATCACAAGTTCGAGCCCAGTCTGGGCAACTCAGTGACTTAGGAAGACCTTGTCTCAAAATTTAAAAAAAAACACGTGTCATTCCAAACCCCACATCTGATAAGAAGAGATAAGTAGTGAGAATTCTTCTCATCAGATGTGGGGTTTGGAATGACACATGCTTTGGAGCTCTACCACCAGGACACTAGGCTTATTACTTAAAATCTCCGAGCCTTAGATTTGTCTCCTGCACAATAGGATAAATAGCAAGGATTTTGAGAGATTCAAATGAGGTTCCGTAAAGATGGAGGAGCTGTTCCAGAGTGATAAAAGAGATAAGAGATGTGATAGATAAATGCAATGTGTGATTTTTGACTTGGATCAGTTTACTCTAAAGGATATTATTGGGATCACTGATGAAATTTGAATTTGGTCTGAAGACAAACTGGTGCCAAAGATCACCATTAAGTTCCTGATTTTAATTATATATTTGCTATGTGGGAGAATGTTCTTTTGTGTAGGAAATTAAACACAAGAGAACTTGAAGGCAGATGATGGGGATTCTATTTAGCAACTTATTCAGGAAATAAGTTCAGAAAAAAATTATGCTTGCAACTTTTCCATAAATTTGTGATTGTTTCCAAATAAAAATATTGAAAGACAAACAAAACAAAATAACTCAAGGTCCTGTATGTAAGGCGTATGGCAGTGTCGGGACCCAAGACTTAGGAGCTCTGGGGTTTTACCTTCTCTTACCTCTCCTGTACATAGTGACTCTAACACTTCCTCATCTTCTTTCATCATATTCCTACCTTGCTTAGAAAGAGCCCCTTCCTGGATCCTCAAAAGCCTAAAGTTCCTAGGCTGGCTTTGAAGGTCCTCCATGACTGTTCTTCAATTTGTTCTTCTAGTCTATCTTTTCTCCACATGTCTGGGACATCCTTCCTCATCTCCACCTTGATACTGTTGCTCATAGGAGTCTGCTGTCCTGGGAAGCACTTTCTACTTGTGCTCTTTGGTGAAAATCTTTCATCCAGTATGGCTCTGTTATAGTGCCATGTTTTTTGGAAAGACTGCTAGACCTGAGTTCATGCCTTGGTTGGGTCCTAAGGCTCTCACCACTTGGATATTTTTTTACAGACATTTGATTATTTTCTCTGGTCTATGGGGATTTCATTCTTCATATTAATCATCTTTCCCCTGGCCTGATTTATAAGACTTCTGAGCTCAGGGCCCAGAGCGACTATAATGTAAACTCTATAAAGTCTGGGTGTTTGGTTTATCTTGCTTATGGCTGAACATTGGCATGTAGTTGATGCTCAATGAATATTTACTTATGAACTTTACATAAATTTCATACACTTCATTGACATCCTACAGCATGCAGCCTAGTACTCGCAGATGCACACTCAAAAATATGTTTTGAAAAAAATTAATGGATGGATAGATGGGCTGAACTGACCACAGACCACAGTGGGCATCACTGGCTATCATGCACAGCCTGATGTCTCAGCTGCAGGAAGGCAAGATGAATAACTGATCAGTAATCACACTTGTTTTTAGTGCTAGGATATCAAGTCACTGCAGGTGGGTCAGTAGAATTCATAGCTGAGGATGACAGGCTTCATTGCATTAGTTATGGGCCCCTCACATACTCTCCCTGGCAAGGTTGCTTTAGAAGTCATTTGCACATGATCAATTTCCTCTCCTTGGATGAGGTATCATTCTGGCCTTAGTGGTGACTGCCTGATGAGATATTCAGCTGAGAGCACTTCAGGAGATGAAAGGAGGAGCAAAAGAGTCTTATGGGTCAATCAGTTCTCTCTGGGGTCAAGGTCAAAATAAAAGTCCTTTAATACTAGCATCAGGCAGGGAGCAGTGAAAAATCTTTGGGAAGGCATCTCTGGGAAAATGGCCAACGGATTAAAAGCCAGTGGATTAAAGGAACAAGGATGTGTATCTTTGAACACCTGCTGTATCGAGCGCTATGACAGATCCTTCACATATAGTCTGTCAAAAACATTACAAGCCAACAATGAGTCATAACTCATGTGATTCTCAAGCTCAGGTCTTTTGTCCATAGATGATGTCCCTCTTTCTCATCTCCAAGAATCTCCTCTTCCTCATCTCCAAGAATCTCCTCTTCTTGTTCCAATCAAGTTTTGTTCCCATGACTGCCTTTAACAGTTCTTTTCTTAAATCAGGTGTCTCAGTTACTTTTCTCATTGCTGAGACAGAATATGTTACACGCACAAGTTAAGGGAAGAAAGGTTTATTTGACTTACAATTTGTAGAGGTTTCAGTCCATACTTGCCTGGCTCCAAGGCAGAGTGTCAGGCAAAGGCAGCAAAAGCAACAAGGGACCTTAACAGCATCTTTCTGTCCCTTTTATCTTATCCAGATTACTTAGGATGGATAGCACTCACACCTTAATCCAAGTGCCCTTGAGCCTAGCATTGCACCATGAATCAATTCTAGTGTCACATACTTTAGACTCAGCCACCTCTGAAAAAGCCCCACATGAAGCTTTGGCAGGGGGACATCTAAACACAAGCCATAACTTCAGGGTTACCAATGATATGAGTCATCAAAGCTAATTGTTCTTCCTCATGTAACTCCTTTTTTCAGTGTTGGACCCTGATGACAACTCTTTCATTGAAACCCTTTCCTCTTATGTTTCTATAACAAGCCATGGTTTTCCTCCCTGCCTCTCTAGACATTCCTTTGTCATCTATATTGAATCTCATTTTCTGATACCTAGAATTTTGGAACATTAGCAGACCCCCTCAGCCCTCTTCTCTTCTACAGTTGCATTCTCTCCCCAGGGCAGTCTATTTTATTTATTGATGACTTTCAAGTGTATTTTTTCTACCCAGGATTCTCCCAAGTGCTACAGTTAACTATTCTGTCATTTTTTGAGATTTGTACTCAGATATTGAGTTGACAAATAAACTCATCATAGCCAAAACGGAAGAATTTATTTCCACCTGTGTATCTCATTTTCCTACCATAAATAATCACAAAAGTGTGTCAGCTTTTACCCACTTCTCTCCTACCTATCACTCTCCCTTCTCTCCATTCAGCTTTGTACTAACCACTGCAGATTTATAGAATCTTGGACATGGAAGTGGTTTGAAGATTTGCTACTCAAATATTTTCACTTAACAGATCAGAACACAGAGAATCCTAACAGCTTAAAATTAATTAACTGCAAAGCTGAGACTAGAAGCAAAATTTCCTTACTTGTAGCTTTAATTTTATTGAGACCATACATATTAAATATCTGTATTTGAGAAAAAGAATGTGTTTGTCTGCTTACTTGATTAGTTGATCTTTTGTACCCACTCATTGGCTTTTCCCCATGCCTGATAATTTCCAATCCTGATCTTATTTTGTGTAACCTCTACATTAGGGATGGTAAATACCTGGCCTATGTGCTACTACTCCTTAAGCAGTGTCCATGGCAGACATCACTAATCAATCGTGATACTGCTAAGCCCCAATATTACCTCAAAAGCCTTCCAAATATGGTGTTCCAGGTACTTACTATCAATTAGTTAAAGTTGACTTTCAAAATGAAACCTATTTCCTTCTATACAACTTCAAACTCTGACCATTCCCACCTTATTTTCTTTTCTCTGAAACTATCTCTGGAGGCAAGGTAATTTGATCTAAGGTATCAGAGATTACTAGTGAGATAGTACATTTTAGCAGCAACATCTGGAAACAATGCTGAACCAATGACATAACATTTTAATGGTGAAAATACAAGAGTCTGAGGCATGCAGTCCATTTCTTTCTGTATGCCAGGTAGACAAATGGCTTCTGAGTTCAAGTTCAACTCTAAGTAATTTACCAGTGGTGTGACCTTGGACTAGTCTCCCAATCTCTCTGAGCTTCATTTTCTTTATCTAATTTACACAAGCTCTAAGGCTCCTTTACATAAACAAGTCTTAGACCCAAATCTGATTTATCCCGGGGAAGCCATGAGCCTTCCAGTCTGTCTTAGATTCTTGAGGTGGTTTGAGGCTATATGTGGCCTAGGGTTTGTAGTGTCATAGGAAAAACACAGCTTTTGGAGCCTGACATCTGTATTCTATCTAGCACCTGATACTGTATTATGAATGTGAGCAAATGATTCATTGTGGATTTCACCTTAAAAAGTTTTAGTGTATAGTGCTTGGAACATAGTAGATGCATACCAATCAATTAGTCAGTCAACCCATTCATTCAATGCTAATATTCATTGAGCACCTACAATGTGCCAGAGATAGTGTTGGAAATAAGGCAATAAACCAGGTAGAGAAAGGTCCTGCCTTTATGGAACTTATGAAGCAGTTTATACTTGCATTGATGATAGAATGATTGTCTCCCACAGGCTGAAACAGATCTCTTGCTTTCCTTTGCCGCTGGGTAGGTAGCATATCCAAGAGAGAAGAATATGGCAGCTACACTCCTCTGTAGCATGTCTCTAGAGAAGAATGGAGGAATTTGCCCAAACATCCCAGCTGTGGACTAGAGCAGGCCTGCAGAGATGTTTCTCTGGTCTGGCAAGAGGCCCATGCTCAGGAGGCCATGTCCTGTCTGTGCCCAATGCTGGTCATTTGCTGGCTCCCTCTGAAGCTCACAGCATAGGAGTTTCTGCCAACTTAAAAGCCATCCAAGCAAAGAGCAGATCTTCCCAGGAACAGCTATAATTTCTTGGTGGGGAGTTTAATTCTGTGGCGACAGTACAAGGTTTTGTGGAATGAATATCATGTCAATGCTATTTAATAATATGGTAACCACTGACCATTTAATTACACGGTAATTGTCACTTAGTGGCTGGGTAATTGCATAGTAAGTACCATCTAATTTCAGGGTAAAGGGTAAATACATGATTATTTCTGGCTCCTTAGGCACAGTGTAGGTCACCCAGGAATTAGGTTTGAATTGACTAAGTATAAATTACCTAGAAATCTGTTTTCGGGTGATTACTCCTGTCATCCTTCCTCGACAAAGCTCCTAATGGTTACCATACAATTAAAGAGACATTTCAAGATTTTAGGCCTCAGGAACTTTTTAAAGGGACATTGCTTCATCTTCTAATCAATCACTGCCTGCTGTGTAGGGGATGGTGCTTGCTTAGGGAGGAGCTGGAGATCTGGTAGCAGAGTTTTCTTAAGTTGATTTGAGTTCAACATTTGATGCTGAAATGTGGGACCACTGACATCATGAGATGTGAATTCAACATGAATAGGCTTTCTGTCCTGAGCCTTGAATGAGCAGGAAGATGCTATCTATAGTGGCTAAATTGTGCCCCTCACAAGAGCTATGTTCACCTCCTGATCTGTGGAACCTGAAAATGAGCCTTATTTGGAAAAAGTCTTTAGTGATGTGATAAAGTAAGGAATTAGAGATGGGCTTATTTTGGGATATGCAGCTGAGCACTTATACTCCAGTGATGAGTGTCCTTGTAAGAGATAGAAAAGGAGACAAAAATAAGAGAGGAAGGTTAGGTGAAGGTGGAGGCAAAGACTGGAGTGACACAGCCACAAGCCAAAGAATGTGTAGAACCAGAGACTGGAAGAGGCACAGAATGCATTCTTCCCTAGAGCTTCTGGAGAGAGCACAGTCCTGTTGATACCTGGATTTTGGACTTTGACCTCCAGAACTGTGAGGGAATAGGTTTCTATGGTTATAAGCCATGGAAATGTGGCACTCTGTTACGGTGGTCATAGGGAAATGCAGCCTATAAAGAGCTTCAGGGAAGTTCCAGGTGTCTCTAGTATCCTACTCCTCACTACACTGCTAGCATAGCTGGAGCAGGGGAACAGATACAGAGGAAGAGAAGAAAAAGAAACCTGAGCAACTCTAGTCTCATTTCACATGGAGAACAGAGGAACCCTCAGCTGACTTCAGAGCAGTGATGGTAAGGATCTCAGCAGGAAATGCCAGGCAGGAATCAGGGCTAAGCAATAGATTTGGTCCAGCACCTGCCTCAAAAGTGCAAGGTCCCGAGTTTGATCCCCGGTACCAAAAAAAAAAAAAAGAAAAGAAAAATAATTTCACTAAAAGATACATTGCCATTAATTCTTCTCAAAATCCTCCCTCTCACTTTGAACATATTTATCCCACTGATCTTGGCACATTCTGAAGCAGTTCTGGAAGTCCTCTTTCATGAGTGTCTTTTCATGGCTGCCTCAGTGTGAGTTGATTCAAACATTTGTGCAATTTCTGTTAAATTAAAACATTATAATGTGTCCTCTTCCACCTTTATTCATTGGATCTAGCATAATAGGACTTCTGGCTCTTCTCCAAAATCAAAACGACCATGAAAGGAAATATTTTGAATTGATTTAGGACATTGAGGCATGGCTCAAATAAGGACATGAAAGAGGACTTCCAGAACTGCTTCAGAAAGTGGCAAGAATGATTAGATACATGTGTTTGAAGTGAGGGGGAGGATTTTGAGGGTGACTAATGTCAATGTGTCTTCTACTGAAATAATTTTTAAAAATTTAAGTATTTTCCAAAGTTTAGATTGTACCTTGTATGTTTGGTAAGCTGTCATATGGGAAAGGAACTTACAAAAACAAATGTAATATTTTTCATTATGAAAGAAAACAGTGGTCTTTCTGGACAAATGCAAAACAGTTAAAAAAAAAAAAAAAGCTGGGTTCCCTGGATCCAGATAGGCTCAAACTGATCTATTTCCTGTGAAGGCTGTCTTTTACATTGGCCATAGCTGGATGCTCAGCATGCTGGAAAGAATGAGAGTTCAGTCTTTGGGGTCAAAGCTTGAGATTTGAAACCTAATTCTACCACTCAGTAGCTGGGTGACTTTGGACAAATCGTTTAACTGAGTCTCAGTTTCTCCAATTTCAGCCCAGGATAACGAAACCTACTAATACCAGTGGATATAAGTTTAATGAAAACATTTATTCCATTGTTCTTGCCACTTTCTGAAGCAGTTCTGGAAAAAAAATATTTATTTTATTTTATTTTTTTCAACGAGTTTGTTCCTAGTCAAGTGTAGCTACTATTTCTATACTGAATGTCAGAGTGTACAGGGCAGCATGAAGTAAGCATTTCCTATGTTCTTACGAACTCTTCATAGACATATGTTAAATGGCAGCATTACAGAGCATCAAATGAATGTGGCAGAGAGGAAACTGATACAGCAGCAGCCACATTGCTTCCCCAGAGTTCCTTAATGAGCTTACTGCTAATCATATAGTCCGTCTCCCACCCCACCTCTGAGCTATTGCAACACAATTATCCCTCTGTTACTCATTTTTCCCTACTCCCTGCAATGAGCTCACAGTTTTGGAAGGGATGGGGATCAGTTACCCTGTTTATACACCATGGCTACCTTAACCTCTCAGGTTTAGACAAACAAGTGCTTTGGAGAGAGAGAATAAGGCTCCATAACATCCCATTCAAGACGGCACCCAGCTTTACGATTCTACAGGAAGGTACTATCCAGCCAAGAGGGGAGATTAACCAATAAAGGATTTCAAAGAGCCTCACTAAATAAAAATAACATGAGCCATTCTCCAGGAGGCCTCTTGAGTCTTCACTGCATTTAAGTGTTGTGTGTAAAGTCAGATTTATTTTTATAGGTTTTGAATCATTTTCTCCTCTCAGCCCTCCTCATTCTTGTATCAGCACTCTGCTCAGTTACACGTGGCATTCTGTGCACCTATCCCTTCATTTTCCAACGGAGCTGCACGGATGACACCTTATTCATGGGTCAGAGGCAGCCAGAGAGGACCCATGCTCAGGCTCTCTGTCATAATATTGCACCTTGGTGGCCAAAGTTGATCTGTTGTCAGCATCTCTGTGGTTTATCTTGTCATTTGTAAATGCCAGCCAGGGAGGTGATGCCTCAGGGCATGATTTCAGAAAAGAGTATTTTCTAAAAAGATAATAAGCCACAGAAAGCTTCCATTATTGCAACTTTCTACCTTCTTAGCAAAGACATCTTGCTGAGAGTTTCACACATACTTTCTTTTCTAATCATTACAACAAATTTATGAGACTGACCTCTTTTCCCAATTTCTCTAGGGCAAGTGAAGCCTCAAGAGGTCCCCCTGACCAACCTAAGGGCCTAAGAGCCCTAAGAAATGGGGTAGCTGGGATTCAGACCAAGTCTTTAGCCCCACGCTGGGCACATGGAGGGCTGGGTGGTGGCCACATCAGCTACAGAGCTTAATCCTTTTGAGGTTATAAGTATCTTGGTTTGTAGGGCTGTAACAGAATACCAGAGACTGGGTAGACCATAAAAAACAGAAGATTGTTTCTTCTGTTTGCAGTTTTGGAAGCTGGGAAGTCCAAGGTCAGAGTGTTGGGATCTGCTGAGTTTCTTTCTTGTTGCATCCTCACATGGTGGAAGGCAGAAAGGCAAGTGAGGACAAATACTATGTCCTCACATGCAGACAAGCAGAAGAGAGCAGATCACTCCTGGAAGTTCTCTTAGTGCAGCAGGTGACCCTGCTGGATCTGGTCTGTGAACTAGCCTTTGGGAACTACAGCATAAAGTATGCCAAATTTTATCTCTGAATTAAGCTTTATCATTAAAAAGCTAGAGATCAATGATATCTCTGTAGCTTTGAAAATCACAAGTTTTACCATCTTGCATGGTCACTGGCCAAATAGGAACAATGTTCTAAGATCTGGCCATCTATAATTAAAAATTAAACTATGTATGTACAGAGTCGGCCAAATAAAATGTATACATACTTCAGCAGTTTGCCATGCTAGTATATGTCTGGGAGCTAATGGCTACCATTTTGAGTACTTCTTGTAATTGTAGAGGCCAAAGATAACTTCTGTTAATCTCATGATGTCTCAATAAATTTAGTATTAAATACTAAATATATATATACTATATACTATATATTTGTATATATATATATACTAAATATATACTATATATACAAATATATAGTATGAAATAGTAAATACATATCAGTGATCAGAGAAATCCCTTTACTTTTTCAGGCTTCAGTACCAGAAATAGGTTTAGTTTTCCTGAAAACTATTTTTTCTCTCTTTATGCAGACCTTCTGTTATGTAACTGATTGAATTTCTTTCTTTAAATTGATCATTAAAAAGGCCCAAACAATTTTTTTTCATAAATTGTAAAGAACCTATGTGTTTTGTTTCTAATTTTACTTCTGGATTCTTTTTTCTTTTGTCCTTTTCTTCTGTTTTTAACATTCCCATAATTGACCTGACAAACATATTTTTCATTATTTATATTTTGTGGTTATTCATTCATTAAGTGGAGATTTCTTCCACACTTTTATTTTTCAGAAATTGAAATAAAATCTGCACTATAGGTACATGCCTCATTTTATATTGTATTGGGTTCCTAGGACTGCCATAAGAAAATACTTCAAATTAAATGGTTTGAAACAGCAAAAATGCATTGTCTCCCAGTTCTGGGGCTAGATGTCTTAGATCATGGTGTCAGTGGGGCCATGCTTTCTCTGATGGTTTTAGAGGAGAATCTTTTCTGGTCTTCACTCATTTCTGGCCTGCGATCCTTGGTGTTCCTTGGCTTGTAGAAGCATCACTGCACTTACAGGGCCATCTTCTTGCATGTACATGTTGCTTCTGTGCATGTCTGTCCCTTTGTCCTAATGTCCCCCCCCTTTTTTATCGGCACACCAATCATATTGGATTGGAGACATACTAGTGGACTCTTTTTGATTACTGCTGTAAAGACCCTATTTCCTAATGCGGTCTCATTCTGAGGTACTGAGAGGTAGACTTAAACATATCTTTTTCTGGTGGGGGGATTTAATCCATACTATAGAACCACCTTTCTTTTACTTTCTTTTTTATTTTTTTCTCTTTGACCTTTCTTTTCAATATTTTCTGAACTATTTCCCTTATGGTCACTTAGTAGAGACTGTTGAATATTTTAATTAATTAATTTATTTCTTTTTTGTATTAAATTCTTTTATTGGTACATTGTAGGTATACAACACAATTACATTTCTCATTGGGAATTGTACCTTTACATAATGCATTTAGTTCTTATTTTTTCCCCATTCCTAGCCCTCCCTTCACGCCCTCCACCCTTCCCTATTTACAAAGACTTTATTTCCATTTTTTCCATTTCTCATCATTTTTCCTTTCCCTTCTTTCCTTTCCCCTGCCCCTCCCACTACCCCTACTCCTTTGGACCTTTTCTTCCTATTTCACATTATCGATTATTCATTCTAATCATTGGTACATTTTAGGTATACAATATAATGACATTCATCATTGGAAATTTTCACCTTTACATAGTCTCTCTTGGTTCTTATTTTTCACCCTTGCCCAGCCCTCCCTTCAACCCCTCCATTCCTCCCTATTTACAAAGATTTTGTTCCTATTTTTCCATTTTCTCATATTAATCCCATTCCCTTGTATCCTTTCCCCTAGCCCTCCCACTTCCTTCCCCTTTGCCCCTTTTCTTCCTATTTTACATTACCTATTATACATTTAGTCCTTATTTACACTTTCAGTTTCTCACACCAGAGAAACTATTCGGTATTTACACATGTGTGTCCTATTTACTTCACTTAAGAGTATTCCCTCAATGTGCATCCACTTAGCTATAAATGTCTCTAATTTCTCATTGTTTATGGCTGAGTAGTACTCCATTTTATAAAAAAACCCCACATTTTCTTTATCCAGTCTCCAGTTGATGGGCATTTGGGCTGCTTCCAAGTTTTAGCTATCACAAACTGTGCTGCTATGAACATGGGTGCACATATATCACTGTGATATGATTCTTTTAATTCTTTGGGGAAGATCCCCAGCAGTGGAATAGCAGGGTCAAATGAGACTTCCAGTCCTAGTTCTTTGAGGTATCTCCATACAGATTTCCACAGTGGTTGCACCAGTCTACACCCCTACCAGCAGTGGAGCAGGGTTCCTCTTTCCCCACAACCCCGCCAGCATTGGTTATTGGTTGATTTCATGATAGCAGCCATTCTTTCTGGAGTGAAGTGGAATCTCAGCGTTGTTTTCATTTGCATCTCTCGAATGACCAGTGATGTTGAACATTTTTTCATGTATTTATTTGCTATTTCTACTTCTTTGTGTGAGAAATGTCTGTTCATTTGAGATGCCCATTTTTGGATTGGGTCTTTAAATTTGGGAGGTCTGATCTTTTTAAGTTCTTTATAGATTTGAGATAGTAGACCTTTGTCTGAGGAAGAGCAGGTGAAGATTTTTCCCCACATTGTGGGTTGTCTCTTCACACTGCTGGTGGTTTCTCTTGCTGTGCAGAAACCTTTTAATAAGAAGAGATCCCATTTGTTGATTGTTTGTGCTAGTTCACGGGCAACTGAGGTTTTGTTCATAAAATCTTTTCCTACACCGATGTCTTCAAGGATTCTACCTAACCTCTGTTCCAACTGGTTCAGAGTTTCTATTTTAATATTTAGATCTTTAATCCATTTTGATTTTAGTTTGGTGCATGGTGAGAGATGTAGGTCTAGTTTTAATCTTTGGCAAGTTGAAGCCCAGTTTTTCCAGCACCATTTATTAAAGAGGCTATCTTTCCTCCAGTGAGGGTGTTTGGCTCCTTTGTCAAAGATGAGATGGCTGAGTGTGTCTGGCATTGTTTCTGCATCTTCTAATCTGTTCCACTGGTCCTCAAGTCTGTTTCTTTGCCAGTACCATGCTGTTTTTATCACAGTAGCTTTGTAGGAGAGTTTTGAATATTAATGTCATTTTCTTTTGTTAAAGTGAGTTTAGGAATTTAATCACCCTAGTCTTCTCTGGTCCCAAATAGCCCGCATAATTAATGAAACACTGAGTTTATGCCACCCCTTTTGTAAATCTGCAATTGACACAGGACTTATTTCATGAAAGTTAACACCTCATACAGCAAAAATTACCCTTATCCTACTTCCTTTATCATACAGGGCCATTTCTGTTTCTAGACTAGGGGACCAAATCACTGCACTGGGACTCTTTGTGTATAAGCTCTGTTTCACATTTTTCTACAACACTGTGTCCCTTGTTCAGTGCTTTAGAGCAAGGGAAAAAGCAGCAAGAAAAGTTGTTTTCTTGTTTGAGAGTGCAAACTTTCACCAACCAGAACCACAAAGACTGTGAAGCAGTAGGAGAAAGAGCTTCCAGGGAACAATCAGTACTCAAGACTTCTTGTCGTAGATAAGAGATGATACCTGTAGGTCTCCATTTCTTTTTCAGATCTTTCAGTTCTGGTTACTTTAGCACTTGCATGGGACAAGACAGAGCAAAACCCTGCTGTTACTGAAATTTCTGAATGAATTTGGAGCAATGTAGAAACAGGTGTCCAGACAGAACTCTCAGAAAATACTAGATTGGCTCTGATGTGGGTGAGTGGCTGATCTAACATAGATTTTCATGGATCAGCAAGGATCTTGGGCTGGCACAGGACATGGAAACAGAGCAGGGATGATGAAGCCATCATGCTACAAAGGAAATAATAAAGCCAGGCCAGCCCAGCACAAAGATGCTCTCTGAGCTGCTGTTGGCTGGCTTTCATCAATACCCAAGAGACTTTGAGAAAGAAAAGAGAGTACATGAAACCCATAGGGTAGATGTGGCTTTTTATTATTTGTGCTGTGTGTGTGCATGTGTAAATCAATGTTTAATTCAGGAAATTAGAAAATGGCAAGTTAAAAGTTTCCTTTGGAATACTGTTCCAAGGGGACACATATTGAAGTATCTTCTTTTTGTAGTCACAGCCCTAGTTGCTGGAGTTTACTGAGTGACAGCTGTTCATTCTCGTACATGCTCTGTGATCCCACCACATCCCACCCCATCCCTCCACCGAAACATGAATCATGGAGGTCACCTGATGACTGAAATCACTCCTTTCCTACTTTCTATGGAGTCTTTCTCTTCCTTTATCTGTTGGCATCATTTGATATTCTTGAAATATTCTCTTTTATCTTCTATGACACACATGTCTTCTGCCCATTAATCTTCCATCTCTGTCATAGTCTCATCCTTTTCTCCTGAGTTGTTAATATTGGGATGTTTTAAGGAACAGGCATTGTTTTCTGCAGTTGGTATTTATGTGGCAACTGGCATGAGGTGAGTGGGTGGGAACGTGACATTTAGAGTTAGGTGTGGAGCAGTTTTTGAGAATACCCCTGAGTCCTCACATGAAGTGCAGCATTTATGCTAAACCACCCGAGATTCTCAATGACTGCTGATGTTGTCCTGCAACTGAGATTATGGAACTCACTCCAGAGATTCAAACTCATTGCAGCTACCATTTTGTCTGTTTTTTTTTTTTGTCTGTTCTTAAAGTTGGAGTCTGATATCTATGTTGGAACAGAGTGCAGCAGCAAAAGTAGATGCAATGCATTCACAACAGAGGTTGGAAAACAATAGTCAAGTGCTTGGAGAGCATTCAGAAAGACTTGACAAAAATCAACTCTTCTTTCTATTTTTTCAGCTATTATCTTTTCAATGGTGCTTGCTTGATGACTTCATTAGATTACCATTGTAATGCACCAACTATTACTTGGATACTTTTGCAATGGATGGATACATAGTTTGATTTTTTTGCTAGTTTGGAGAGCCAGACAAGAAACTGAATTGGTTGAAATTTTGAGCTCCCCATCCTGCATGTTTATGATGCTAAATAGAAGTTGCCTTTATTGCTTGCTGTAGAATATAAACAAGTGTCAGCCATCCTAGTGAAGAGGTATCATTTGACTTAATTGCGAATTAAAAACCATAAACCACCTTAAACGTGGAGCTAATGCTACATCAAATCAATACAATAATTGCATGAGGGCAATTGAGAGGCAAATGAAGTTTCCATAGCTTGCATACTAAAAGAAGCCAGTCACCAAAGGAGTCGGGAAGTCCCACTGCATGGTGGCAATTATGATAAATTGCATTGACTGGCTTTTTCTTTGAGGGTGGACCAAACAGGGTGACTCTTTTTTTTGTCTCTGGCAACACAAAGGAAGGGCCTCTGTCCCTGTAGAGACTAATAATTCTTTTTGTGTGCTGGGCTGGAGAAGTTCTTGAAGTTTCATAGTCAGGGAAAGAAAGGGGCTTCTGAGCCTACTTGGAATGCTTTGTATTGAGCATTCATTCTCTTGGAACCCAGGAATCATTTCTTTATAGACCTGACATACTGTGGCAGCTAAATTATGTCAGTGGACTACATCTGACTGACAGATCCCAAATCAGTTGTGCTTTGTTGAACCATTCAGGTGACACTTGTCCTATGTTTGTCCTGGAGAGCAGGCACTGGCAGTCTCCATTCCAAGTAGCTTTTTGTTCCCTTAAAGTGGTCCTCAGTCTTATTCCAAGGATAGCCTGGGATAAAAAGGGGGCAAGTCCCATAATTCCCTTTGTTATGGGATTTGAAGCCCTCTAGCCTAAATAGCTCTCTATCATTCTGTCTCCACAGTCCTAAAATAATTTCCCATAGACATGTATTCCTTTGAGGGTCTGAAGCTCCAGTTAAAATTCAATTGCCTCTGGGAAGGATGAACAAATTAATACCTATTAATACTACAATGTCAAGTTGATTCAGGAGGAAATATCCTTTAGGACCCCAGGAGGCATTCATGAAATAATGCCTGATAGTGAGTCTTGACTAGTGAATCCAATTAGATAGTCCCCTGGCAGGAACCTCAGGGAAGGACACTCCCAAGTAAGCTTGGATGAGGGGAAGGACGAGGACATGACTCAATGGACTGTCATGGTGCCTTAGCTGTGGGCTCCTGGCATCCTTCCTTTCTTCCTGGATTTGTTTGGTCAAGGAGGATGTTTTCACTGCTATCTGGTCTTCAGTAGGTGTTAGGTGTGTGTGTTTGGGATGCTTGGTCAGATTTTCATACCTTGGAGCTGTAGCCATCTTCTTGAGGCCCACCTACTGCTGTGTGTCCAGAGTGTGAGATAGATCTCTGATCACTCTCCAGTCTCTCTCCCTTTCCCTTCCAGAAACTGTCTGTGCTCTCAGCTCAGCCTGGATGCTCCTCCAAACTTCCTGTGCAGCTTTCCACGTTCTCTTCTGGAAGCCGGACCCTACTCCTGGTATTCTCAGCTATAGTTATCATCTGATCCTAGTGAAAAGTCCCTGGTGGGCTACACAATGTTAGCTCCTCAACAAACTTCCCTCTTCTCACCAGATGGGCACTTTCTCTGTGTTTCCTCATTAGTCTAGGGAGAGCCTGGTTGGTTACAAGGCTTTGAAACCTATTATTATCATTACTAAAATTTGATTTATTTATTGAAAGGTAATTTATATAGTACATAATTCAAAAGGCAAAGAGAGGTTTGCAATGAAAAATATTTCTCCCTTGGTCTTCTGACCTCATTATCTGATTTGTATTTTTCAGGCAACCACTGTTATTAATTTTAATATCTTTGTGGAAATATTACATATACACACATGTACATATACATATTTACAGATACATATATGTATATGTACTTTCTTTTACATATACATATATGTGGTTTTTTTCTTTTCATGAGAGTTATACAAGAATATTATTCTGAATCTTACTTTAAAATTAGATTTTTAAAGAGTAGTTTTAGGTTGACAGCAAAATTGAGCAGAAAGTACAGAGAGTTTCCACATATGCTGTTTCCTGATATGTGCACAGTCTCCCTCAATATTCACATTCCACACAGAGTGGTGTACTTGCTACAAATTTGTTTTTTGGCACCGGGGATCGAACTCAGGACCTTGTGCTTTCAAGGCAGGCAGTGGCACCACTGAGCTAAATCCGCGGCCCACTACAATTGATGAACTTACATTGACGTGTCAGTCACCCCAGATCCATAGCTTACATCATTGTTCACTCTTGGTGTTGTGCCTTGTATGAGTCTGAGCAATTGAATAATGATATATCCCTCCTTGTAGTGTCATACAGCGTAATTTCATGTCCCTAAAATTTCTCTTTGCTCCACTGATTCACCTCTCTCTTCTTAAACTTTGTTTTTTGTCTTAAAACTATGTTATGGACATCATTCCATATCACTGAGAGCTATCTCCTTATTTTTCATGAATGCACAGCATTTTGTGATTTAGATGTGCCATAAATTGTAGACAGTTTTTAATCTGTTGCTTTGGGTAAACAATGCTGCAATGAATATCCTGGCTGTGTATCGTTTAGGACATAGACCAAATGTTCAGTGATAAATATTCAAAATAGGTGTCCTGTCCAAAGAGCTTAGGCATTTTCACTTTTAATTCAACTATTGCCCACTGTCCTCTGAAACTTAGATTTAGAATTATGTTCTTCCAAAAAATATACTGAAACTCTAATCTCTCCCCTCCTTAATACCTCAGATTGTGATCTAATTTGGAAACAGTCAGCCAGGTATAAGTAGCTAATTTGAGATCATCCTGGAGTTGGGTGGATCCTAAATCCAACATGATGGTTGTCCCTATAAGAAGAAGGAGATTTGGACACAGACAGAGACAGAAAGAAGACAGCCCTTTGAAGACAGAGGTGGAGATGGGCAAGAAATCCATGGGTCTTCCAGAACCTGGAAGGGGCAGGGAAAGGTCTTCTTGTAGAGGCTTTGGAGGATAATGACTGTGCCTTGCTTTGAGACTGCTAGCCTCCAGAACTGGGAAAGAACAAATTTCTGTTGTTCTAAGTCATCCAATTTGTGATACAGTACTTTGTCACTGCAGTCCTAGTGGCAGAAATGGAACCTAGACCAGTCAGAACTTAAACCTCAAGCACGGTCAGCCCTGTCACTGTGTCACTGCTGCCCACAAAGCATCAGTGGATTCAGAGATCAAAGTTTTCCTTACAGCTGTGGCTTCAGGCAGGTGATGACTCAGAAGTGGGTGAAGTGATTGAAGTTGAGGGCTGATTCTGGGCACTTGGAGGGCATATTTCTGGTGGGCTCCAGAACAGTGGGAAATTCTTCTGTTTCAAATTCCCTCCTGCTCAGGATATGAGTCTATAAACAAATGTACTGCCTGTGGTGGTGTCAGGATGATCAAACCTAATCTAAGCCTTGCTAATGTGACAAGAGAGGATCCCATGCCTGCTCATTGAAGGGTAGGCCATGTCCTTTGCAAGACCAGCTTTGAGACAGGCGAGGCTGTTTGGTTTTGTTTACAGGAGAAAACAACCACTGATTTTCTCTGTTTCCATGGCAATGGGGAGGACCTGGTCTGACTTCTGGGGACATTCCTTCCAGCACACAAGAGTTTGGTGCAGCCCTCCCTGGTCTATGGGGACAAGGAAGAGGTGATTGCTGAGCAGTGGCGGGGGAATTTCAGCCCAGGAGGGGTCCTAGGAGGAGGGAAGGAAGGGACCAGATAGAAAGACCACAGAAACCAACTTCCTGAGTCCTCGCTCCTGATGTCAGCTGTCATCGAGCTTATGGGCATGTCAGAGGTCACCCTGAGTGGTTAAAGAAGAGAAAATAATCTCTGAGGGAAAACTCTGAGCTGAATGCATCCTGAGCAACCTGTGGAGTGCAAGAATAAAATGACAGAACTTTGCATTTGATTTCTGCCTTGTCTCTTTAAAATGTTTGTTTTTTGTATGTGCTTTATGAAATACATAATGTATTAATAAATTATACATGAAGAAAATAAACATTTGCGGCATACTCAGTTCTGTGAAACTGATAAAGGTATGTGTCTGAAGAAATCTGCAGACATTGAGATCAAGCCATCAATCTGTGGCTTGTCTTTTAGGGCCCTTCCCTGTGTCTCACACTCCTCCTTCTCCTCTGCCCAAGTTCTCTTTCCACTACATCTCCAGCTTAACCTTTGGGCTTTAATTCTTGATGTTGTCCATTTGCCCTGAATGGCTACCAATATCTGCTATCTGCTCTAGAGGCAGAGATTTAATGTAGGAATAGTGCTTTTGCCAGTTACCTGCTGTGGGACCTATGGGAAGTTACTCAAGGCTCATACTCTGAGCCCGTCTTCTGGTAAAATGGAACTGGCAACCTCTACTTTGCAGTATTGTCTCGAGGCTTAAATGATATATGTATCAGGTGCTTGGTGTTGTCTAGTAGGCTCTCAGTAAGTGACTATAATATCTTATTATCATCATGATCATTTACTTGATTATTTCATGTTGCAAATCCTACTTGTTCTTCAAAGACTAGCTCTAGGATGCTCTTCTGACTATGCCCACTCTGTCCTAAACCCCTTCTTCCCAACATGCAAAGCATTTATCTGTAGAACTAATTCAACCCTTTCTTGCATATTGCTTTGTGTTACATGCAAATGTTTGCATCATTGCCTTTTACTGCAGGCATCTGCCATATCTCCTGCCTCATTTTGTGATTGTTGATAGTGTTCCAGTCCAGAGGGTTGAGTTAATCCTATTCCTAGTGGGCAGCCATTATTGCCTTTGATCTCCATGAGGCCCTTCTCTGGTGTTATTTCTTTCCCCCTACATCCCTATTCCTTGCACCTATTGTGTCCCATAGCAATCTACTGTCACATGTTTGCAATGCCCTTGATATGCTTTTATTCTGGTAAGATATGTAGTGCACTTTGGTAATTTACATGACTTTGGTTATATTGTTAACGTACCTACAATGATATGCTAGCAAAGTCTTATTTTGTTAATTACGTTTTATTCTTATTAAATGCTATTTTTAAAGCTTTATTCATGTAGCAATATGTACAACTATTTGATGTTTCTTAGTGCTACAGATGAATCTTTAATATGCTTTTGCCACATTTTATGAATTGAATCCCTGCGAGATGGACATATACTTTGCTTCTAACTCTTTGTTATCTGCAATGCCTTTCTTGATGAGCTTCCTTGTCCCTTATGACAAAGACCTGTGTGAGTCTTAAGGATGAGATATGTCCCCTAAGGGTCTGCATGGTGCTAGGGTGAGGCATGTAAGGTGTTAGGGTGTACGACTGAAGGGGGCACTCACTCTCAGGCTGAACAACTGCAGTGTGTGTGAAACTCTCCCAGTTTGCTTTCTAGGAGGGCAGGTTGCCATCAGTTATGGTGATGGTCCCCCTGTTGCCAGTACTTCAGCGGTTCTTGCTAGATAGGAGAGCCTTGGAGTTGGACAGGAGCAGACCCTTGGCACATTGCTCATTTGGCTGCAACCCAGATTGATGAAAGTTGGAATCACCATTCTTCACTGAGGCTCTTTATTTTGAAATCATTACAATGGTTTCCAAAGCTCTTTTTCTCCAAAGACTTTTTCAAATAATTCTCTTACCTTCCCTCCCTTCCAAGAAAATTATTTCCCAGCTCACAGTTGACATGTGAATGTGCCTGTCTTTTGCACATCAAAAAGTTAAGGATACCAAGTACTGCTGTTATTTATTTATTGTTGCACAGAATCCATGCTAATCTCCTCTGTATTGTTCTAACTTTAGTATATGTGCTGCTGAAGCAAGAATTTATTTATTTATTTATTTTTAAGGTTCATGATTTTAGTCAATAAATACAGATTTTTTTTCCTGGTGGCACAAGGCTATCATCCCAGCACTCTGGGAGGCTGAGGCAGGAGGAGTGAAAGTTTGAACCAGCCTGCACAACTTAGCACCCCAGGGAGACCCTGTCTCAAAATTTCAAACAAACAAGCAATGAACTAGGAATGCAGCAGAGTACAAAGGCCCCAGGTTCAATCCCCTGTACGAAGAAAAGCCAAACAAAAAATAAAACAAAATCTGATTTTTTTTTTTTGGTACCAGGGATTGAATTTGAGTCCTTGCGCTTGCACAGCAGGCAGTGAAACCACTGAGCTAAATCCACAGCCCCAAAACCTGACTTTTAAAAGCCCAGTAGAATACTCTGAAGTTAGTTTTATAGGAGCCTCTGGAATGAGTAAGATATGATCTTTATACTCAGGGCACTCATTGATTACCATGGGAAGATAAGAAATACACAGAAAGATAGACAATGATACCAGCTATGAGATGACAACAAGTTGCCGAGGGAGGCCAGAGGCAGGAGCAATTGCTCCCAGCTGAGCAGAACAGGGCTCTGTGTCTGATGATAGCATCTGGCAGGAGCTTTTCATCCCCAGACTGGGCTGTGGCTTTTGTATACATTATCCTTTTACTTTTCCTATCAGCCTAAAGAGGTAGGTCCTAACACAAACGTTTAGTGAGATTAGTGAAGCTAAGTAACTTGGCCAAGGACCTAGTGCTAGTAACACAGGACATAGGACATTCTCATAGGTCATGCTACTTTCCTTCTTACATTCTTCTAATGGTGCCCTTTCCCACTGAAAAGAGAATGAGTATTCTTTACCCTGGCCTACAACATCCTACACAGCCAGGCTCCTTCCTGCCTTTCAAACCTCACCTGGACCATCTTCCTGACAGGCTGCAGCCGCCCTTGTGTTCTGAGTATTTCACAGACCCACCAGGATGGGCTCTCCCCTAAACCTTCACTTCCTGCATTCCCTTTATTGGGCACGCTTTGCCTTCAGACTGGCAGAGCTCTCCTTGAACCCTCTCCCAGGGAGGCCTATCTGGACACGCACACTATCCAGGTACATTCTGTTGTCTAGGCCACATTCTAATTCTTCCCTGCACACATCATCTCTGGATATTTTCTTTCATTGCCCTCTGTTAGAATGACTACCCCATGCTGCAGTGTCTGGCCTGTTTTATATACTATATT
This sequence comes from Heterocephalus glaber, assembly GCF_000247695.1. Next base: position 13,358,587 of record NW_004624768.1, read on the forward strand.
TGGGATAGTTCCACCTTGTGGTTGGTGCTCCATAATGGAATTCTGTTGAATGAAAGGATAAAAACCAGGTCATAGAAAAAGGAAGTATATTTTGGGGTTTTTTACTCCAAACTTAATTTTCTCCAAGACTTAGCTTCAAGTGTCAGGCTAAAAAGTTTGAATGGGATTTGCTGAAGTGCAATTTTAGCAAAGTAAGTCTGAAAGAATAAAGTTTCCATCATTTTGGCATTAGGGCAATTGCGACTAGAATTTCAGAAATACTTTATGAATCTTGATTGGAATGATTGTGAATTTTGTGTTCTGTATTTTTATTTTAATATCAAATGTGCTTTAAATGATCATCAGGAAAAAAATATAATCTTTTTTAACCAAATCTTTGAATAAAATGGATTTTTCCAGAAAATATGCTCTCTAAACCCTAAGGCTTTGTATGCCTCCAATGTCCTCTTTGAGGAGTTGAGTTGGGACAGCAAGAATAACTTTGAGGTGTTCTTGACTATGGAACCCACAGATTCGGGATTTTGTGCTGACAGGGCTTGGCTGCAGTTGTGGTTTTAATGTGTCCTTTAAAAGCTCCTGTACTAGAAACTCAATCCCATATTCATATGTTGATGGGATCTGGAGGTGAGACCTTTGGAGGATAATTAGGGTTAGATGAAGTCATGAGGATGGGTCCCCCCTGGATTGCGCTAGTGGCTTTATAAGAAGAGGAGGAGAGATTGAGGCCCCTGTACCCACTCTGTCTGGTCCTGTGATAACTGCCGCCGTGACACAGTGTGAAGGCTGTCACCCGATGTCTGTACCACTGTGGGCTTCCAGCCTTCAGAATCATGATATAAATAAACTTCTCTTTTCTTTATAAATACCCCAGGGTATGGTATTCAGTTATAGCTACAGAAAATGGACTAACACAGCTACTCTGTCCACTAACTGACCGGAACAACTCCCAGAGAAACAAGCTGGTTTTCTGAGTTGAGAACCATGAAATGGCAGTGGAAGAAACATTGGGCCAGGTTGACTCTCATCAGTATCTTTGTTTATGAGTCTAGATGGGGCTGGCAGATGCCTTGCATTAGCATTATTTAGACATTAGGAGATTCTAATTGGAGACTAACATGTGTCCTCATCACAGTTGACCTTATTTATGGAGTGGCTGACATCTGAATGTCAAATTTGCATCAGTGAATTCTCTCCTCTAATAACCACTTTAATATGTAAATAACAGATTTGCAGCAGGGAAAAATACACGTGACATGCTGATGATTGCTTGTAAGATGTGGCTTTCTTCCGTACACGGAGAGGGGAGAACTGGCAGGTTCCTCCTTTTAATTAGGAGACACTGGCTAAAAGATCAAGCTAGAAAGATCAGCAGATAGATACAGAGTTCCTACGTTGTTTTTCTTTTTTTAAAATTAATTTTATTGGTACATTTTAGGTATACAATATAATGACATTCATCATTGGAAATTTGCACCTTTACATA
>NW_004624768.1:13376456-13401479 GCF_000247695.1 Heterocephalus glaber
TACAATTTTAAAGCAATGTTTCTTTTCCTGGTCACTAATTGCAATCTTTTCTTCTATATCTGAAATTCTGTCCTCACATTGGCTCATTTTGCTGTGTAGACTTTCAGTGGAGTTTTTCATGTCCTGGAAATCTGTTTGCATGTGTTTTGTGGGTTCCATTTGTTTCTTATGTTGGGATTCCATCATGTTCCTCAGCTCCTCTATTTTTTTTATCTGGGTCCTTTCTAGACTTAGTAATAATGTCTTGCATCATGGGCATGATCTCTGCTGTTATCTGAGACATTATTTCTGATTTCATTTTTTCCAGATCCTCTTTTGTTGCCTGTTCAGGGAGTCCAGGTTATTGAGTATCAGATTGTTCCATCTTGTTTCCCTTTGGGGTTGCTTTATGTGATATGAGAGTCTGGCTTTGAGACTTGTTTAAGTGTGTTCTCATTTCAACGGGGGGTTGGTGAAGGATATGTACTGCTGGCACCCATGCAGCTGGCTCTGGGGGTGGTCGTTTGGTGCTCTGGAAGGCTCACCTTCTCTGCACTCGGTTCAGCTGTGCTCCTCTGCACTGGGAGCGGTGGTACAGCGGCCGGGAAGGTTCACCTCCTCTGCCTCCTATGTTGTTAACATACTCAGATAAGTACTGGGAGAAACCCAGTACTGCAGAGAGATAGGTTCTGCCCACAGAAAACCTGAAGCAGGTATAAGGTGGAATGAAAAAGGTATATAAATCAGTATACTTCACAGCAATAGGTGAGGAGGTCAGAAGGGAGAGGTACAAGTGACATTATTTTGTGGTTTTCCAGGTGGACCCTGGAAAGATTTTGTATTAATCAGGGGCATAGTTCCAAATCCCAGAAAGCCCCATGCCTATGCCTTAAATGGATAGGCCAGAGTTGTGTCATACCACAAGAAGGGTCTTCTTGGGTAGGAAGTCCAGGCCAGGCACAGTAAGTTACAGGAACCCAGGCTCTTTCTAGCATTTCTATATCATCACTTTTAGTGTGAAGGCCTTTCTCTTGTGTTTGTTGCCTCATGGTTGCAAAAGATCTGCTTTTCCTCCAGAACTTGATTCACATTCTGTATAGGAAGAAGAAATAGGAAAGGTAGAGGGAGTAAAAGTTCTTCTCTTTAAGAGAATTAAATTTTTAAAAAAATTCTGGAAGAAAAACATTTCTCAGTAAATTATATCTTATTGTCTAAAACTGTTATAAGGTAGCCCTAGCTGGAAGATACTTAGGAAGGAGAGGATTAGGGTGAACAATAGTGTCTGCCTGCCACAGGTATGGAGGAAGCCACGATGCTATGGTATAGGTAAATATTTTGACATGTGTGTATGCATGTGACTCAGTTAGTTTGAGCTGCTACAACAAATTACCATAGACAAGGTGGTTTAAATAAGAGAAATTTATTTTTCATGGTTCTGGAGGCTGGGGAGTCCAACCAAGATCATTGTTGGATTCAGCTGAAGTTCCTCTGGTCCTCTTCCTGGTTTGTAGATAACCATCTTCTTGCTGTGTCCTCACATGGCAGAGAGCAGGGAAAGAGAGAGAGAGAGAGAGTGTACAAGCTCTCTTGTATGTTTTGTTACATGGGCACTAATTCCATCATGAAGACCCTACCCTCATGACTAATCAATGCCCAAGTGCCCCGCCTCCTATGCTATCAAATTACAGGTTGATGTTTGAACATATGAATTTTGGGAAACTCAGAAATACTGGCCATAACAGTTTATGGGGGGTGGCTAGCATGAGGCAAGATAGACCAATAATTAATAAAGAAGTTTGGAGACTTGGGGATGGAGTAGATGACCGAGAAGAAGCCAGTGTAGTTTGGAGAAAAAAGGAAACTAAGGTAGAACACAGTGGGTCTGTACATCATTGGTGGCAATGGAGGGAAGAGAATATGTGTGTGGAAAGTCTGTGGATCTGGGTCAGAGGGCCTTGACTCTGACATAGACAGTTCTGAGATTCTAGCATCTTTCTGTTGGAGAGGTCAATTGATATAATTTAGAAGGTGTCCATGATTCACAGAATGGCCACATTTAGTAGAGAGTTGATAATACCACCAATTTCCCTCTCAAACATCTACATTGCTAGAGAAATATGGCAGAGCTAAACAGGGATAACAATACAGTTATTATTAAGGTAAACTCATGAAATCATTTTGTAAATAAGGGCATTTTGAATGCTGTCATGTTCCTATGTTTGTTTAACAATATTTCTCTAGTGCCTACTGTATGCACAGCACTGAGATTGGCGCTAAATAAGTGTAGTGTGAAGCAGGTGTCTGCCTGCTAAGGGCTGTCATTTTGATAGGGAAGACAAGACAAAATTAGTAAGCATGGCAGGCAACATGGGGTGACATATCCAAACGAGCGAGTCAGACAGCATGTGGATTCACAGGGGTCCAGAAAAATCACGTCTCTGTCATTTGGCCCTGTGAGAAATTCCTTGAGCAGGAATGGCACTTAATTTGTGGCACTTGAAAAGGTAGTTTAATTTGATAAAAAGTGGGGAGAATGAGGGGAACATTGTAGGTCAAGGGAGAGGCTGAGGCATGGTGATGTGGGGCAAAGGAGAGGGTGAGGGGCTGGTGCAGGGAGTTCAGGAAGGTGTCGAGGGTAAACTGGGTGTGGGTGCTGAGTTGGCCTTGAAGGTGCATTTGTCCGCAGAGGGCAGAGTGGTGAAGTAGCTGGCCCTGGGATTGAATCCTGGCTCCACTAACTGCCATCCACTTGTGTGCCCTTGAAAGAGTAGTTCAGTTTCACTGAAGCCCAGAAGTAGTTTTAAAATGGAAACAAAAACACTGACCTTGGGGGTAGTGGTATGGAAAATTGCAGCACTATTTTTTAAAAAAAGTGTGCTCTGGGATCAAAGAGATCTTAGTTTAATCTGAATAATTATGTGGCCTTAGAAACAACCTAAATGTCTGAGCCTTCATATTCTCATTTACAGATGGAGGATATTGCAATATCACAATATTGTATTGTAGATAATTATATAATATTATTGCAATACAATGTTGTATATAAAGTATTGTACATGTAATATTTTATTACAGTATTATACATTGCAATAATTCTACTTACAAATCTGACAGGGTTCTCTAAACTTTTGTGTGATAGTTAATCTTGATTGTCAACTTGATTGGCTTGAGAGATTAGAAAGGCACACTCCTAGGTGTGTCTGGGTAGGTCATGGAGGCATGGAATTAGGGACTGTATCTGTTCCCTGGCCCCTTCCTCTCTGGATCTTTCCCATTGTCTCTGCTCCCCACCTGCCTTGAAATGAGTAGCTTTGCTCCACCATGTTTCTGCCTTGGAAACAGCTGACCATGGACTGAACCTCTGGAACCATGGGCCAAAATAACCACTTAAGGGTTTACCCTAAGCATCACTTGGGCAGTGTGTTTGTTTACATAACTGACTATCCAGAGCATTGCTTGGGCAAGTGTAATTTCAACCAGTTGATTCTTGTATTGAATAAATTTGATAAAATTGTTGTCTTTATATTTCCTGTTATATATCTTATAAAAATTAATGAAAAACTATGCAATTTTTGGTCATCTTGTATTTAAATAATTGGACTGGTTAAATCTCTCCTCTAAGTTGTATATGTTAGGTCTTTTGGTAACAGTAACGGAAAGCTTTGAGAATTTTGGAAATTTATTATGTAGGTTGGGCCTAACAGTGTTTATTGGATATGTAGTAGCGCCTGGCTTTCTCAAGGGGGCTGGAAAGGCAGGTTCAGAGTCACACAGGCTGCAGTGAGGTCTGCATCATGCTATAGGACAGCTCTACTGCAGCTTGCCCTGCCAGCTGTTAGTCAGCACCTTCATCTGCATACTTGTCACTGTATGTGGATGTCCTTGATGCTACTCTTTCTACAGTGGTTTCACATGGGGCATGATGCTTTGGTTCATTAGATTCCCAAAGGGAATTTTTTGAGCACATATAATTGGCCAAGACAGGTCACATGTCTGTGCCCTAGCTGCAGATGGGCCTGGGTAATTGCACTCAGCATTCAATCTTAGAAGATGGGAAGTGTCTGAATGCAAGAAAGGCGTTCTGAGGTGATGAGTGCCAAAAGCATGAATAGTATCCCTGCAATATAGTTTAAGAGATTCTTGAGGGAATTAGATGGTATGATGTACTTCAAGCACTTAGCATGGTACCTGGCACAATAAGAAAGCAGTAAATGATAGATATTATTTTAATTAATTTATAATTATTAATAACAGTGTCAGCATGCAGCAGTGTTAGTATAAAAGCAGGAGTGGTTGTTACAGCAGACTCTAGGGAGAGAAGGTCCAGATTTATCATATTTGCATGGTGTATTTCCATGGTATAAATACTCCTACCTTGGCCAATTTCAAGCTGCTCACTTGACATGATGCCAATCTCATAAAAATAGAGTTAGAGAAAGCACCCACTCTGAGCTTGTGAGCCACACAAACTGTTTCTGCACGTCACTGTCCTGGATGGACCTAGGATGACCTTGGGGTGCCTCTTGAACTTTTACTTTAAAATTTAAAAAAAAATTATACCTCCCTTTCTCTATTTGCAAAAGGCCTGATATAGGACATTGGAATAAAAAGAGAGTGAAAAAAAAGAGAAAAAGAAAACTAAATGCCAGCAGGGCAAACCACAACTTAATATTTGGCATTTTTGTTTATAATATATATTTTTTTCTTTCCTGACTTGTATCCTTTAGGACTGATGACAATCAACCATTTTGATCTATTAGAAACACAATTTTATATGTGGTTCAATGTAATACAATTCACACTGTATATAAAATTTTATGGCCTACTCTGAATATACTATTATATCATAAACATTTCTCCATGTCATCACATTTTCTTGAAGATGTAGTTTTTAATGGCTGTCTTCTAGTAAGTTGGATGTGTGACTGTAATTTATATAAATATTTATTTCATTGTACAATATTTGAATTTGTTTCTCTCCCTTTTCTTTTTCATTCTCTCTCTCTGCCTCCTTCCATCCCTTCCTTCTCTTTCTCTTTCTTTTCTATGTTAAATATGGTTGAAGTAAATGTTCTTGTAACATTAATTTTTGTGCTTATTTCTGATTATTTCCTTAGAGTACAAACTTAAAAGAGGAATTACTTAGAAAACAGTTAAAGGGTTTGAACGATTTAAAAAATCTTCATACATTAGTGTTAACATGCTTTCCCCAAATTGTACTCGTTTATCCCCTAGCAATATATGAAAGTATAGATTTACAGATTTATCCTAACTAGCAATATATGAAAGTACAGATTTACTGCAAAATTGGCACCAATGAATATTGCTTTTATTTTTGTCTTTTCAAGGGCACGGGGGAAAATGGTAGAGTTAGAGTAAGTTTGTTTTACAATCTAGGGATCTATGGCAATGCATAGAGAGAAGAAACAGAGAGGGAGTGTTATTTAAATCCTTAAATGTCAAATTCTATGCTTATTTAAAAAATAAGAGACAAGGTAAAGTTGCAGGCCCTATGACTTAAAGCTGTTTTGTGCCATCTCTCCGCCCATATCTACCCACCTTCTGTGACCTTTTCAGCTGGCAGTATATCAATGGGTGGCCCTAACAGGTGAGTAAGCCTGTGGCCAGATGGCTGTGATTTTTTGACTTCTGACATGATTGAGCTGAATTACTATCATTTGGTATAGGTGACTCAGATATTCCATCATAACACATTGTTGGGAGCAGAAAGAACTGGTGTGGGTGGCTTGTCAGGCCTTGGGCACAGGGCCCTGTTCGGTTGCTACAGCTTGCTCATTTCAATTTCTTTCCAATTTCATATATATGACTCCCAGCATTGCCAAACCTGGCTTTTAATTTCCACCTGTGTGTTGGGGGAGAGGTGGAGGGAGGCAGGAAAGGCAGAACAGGAGGAATGGGACAGGAATGTCATTATGGGTTGGCAGGAGCAGAGTGAGAATATGCTTAGGGGTGGAGGGAGTAATGTGCAAGGAGATAAAAGTGGTTCCAATTTAGTTCCAATTGTCAAAGCTGAAAACTCAAAACATGGGGCAGAATGGTGTTGTCTTTGTTCTGCTACCAATGAAGAATGTCAACAGCTGAATGTGCATTAAAGCCAAAATAAAAAACAAAAAGCACCCAAAATTGTAGGTCTGTGAGCTATTAGGGAAGAAAAGGGTCATTCAAATCAGATTTCCTGACCACTGAGGGCTCCACAGATGCAGAAGAGGAAGTATTCATTAGCAATGGCTGAGGTAGCTTGTGTCATCTTCTGTCCTCTCCTGCTGTTTCTGATGAAGAATGACAAGTGCTTGCTACTCGGTATCATGACCCAGGGTGGCACAGCCTAGCTAGACTTTGTTGTGGGGAAATACTCGAAGGTTTGTAGAGTTGGTCCCGCTGGGTGACACCAGAGGCACTGCCTGTAGAGGTCAGTAAATGTCTCCAGAAGTGATGATCACCTTCCATGACCTTCTGTGAGAAGTAAGATGCCATGCTTCTCTCACCACAAAGAAATGATAGTAACACGAGGTGACAGGCTACATGCATTGATTTGATCATTATGCAATGTATATATGCTTACTGAGATATCACACTGTACCCTATAGATATATACGATTATGTGTTAATTACAAACAAAAGTAAAAAGAAAAAGTAAATAAAATTCTTCTGGAAATATACATAACATAAAATTTACATTGTAACCATCTTTAAGTGGGCAGAGTCCCAGTGGCATTAAATACACTCTTGTTAGGCAACCATCACCACCATCCATTTTCCAGAGCCTTTTCATCATCCCAAACTGAAACTCTGTAATCATCAAATAATAAAGCCCAATTTCCTCCTCACTCTAACCTCTCGTGATCTGCAGTCTACAGTATGTATGAATTTTACTAGTCTAGGTACTTTATATAATTGGAATCATATAATATGTGGCCCTTAATCCATCCAGCACAATGGCTTCAAGGCTTCCTGTGTGTGTCAGAATTTTCTCTCTTGTTAATAATATTCCTTTGTATGTATATATCACATTTTGCCACATGTATGTATGACCATATTCTGAGTATGTAAATATCTGTTCAAGTCTCTGAGTTTAATTCTTTGGAATATATACCCAGAAATGGGGTTGTTGGCCCATATGGTAATTCTATGTTTAGAAATACACATGCCTTAAAATGAGACAGTTGCAGTGAACCTACTCTGCATTATACAGGAATGGTGGATACAAGCCATTATACATTTGCTAGAGCGCATTGACTGTGCAACACAAGGAGAAAATCCTGATGTAAACTGTGGACTTCAGCCAGTGATAATGTCTCCATATTCATTCATCAGTTGTAACAAAGGTGCCCCACCAAACAAGATGTTAATAATGGAAGAAACTGGAATCAGGGAGGGAAAAGGAGTATATGGGACATCTTTGTACTTTAGGCTCAACTTTTATGTAAACGTAAAACTGCACTAAAAATAAAGCATACTAATGAGAGAGAGAGAGAGAGGAGAGAGAGAATGCGTGATACGATGATATAGAATCCTTCATCAAGCTGCTCCTCTTCATTTACTCTTTCCTTTCCCTTGCAGTCTGCCTTCCTGGTCCTTGGATGTCATGGATGTGTGATGGGTAGTGTTCTTGCTCATTCATTTCCTTTTCTGGGGTCTTCTCTCTGGTGCACAATTTCCTGTCTCTGGTACATCAGTGTCGGGCTCTGGCTTTCCTCCTACTTCTGGAGACTTTTCTGACCTCTCTCCCCCTTGCTTATGTCACAAGCAGAAGGGAAGCTGCTCATTGGGCAGAAGGACGTGAGTTCTAGAGGATTCTGGTGAGCTGCTCAGGGGCCCAGAGTGCCTCCAGAATGGGGCCAGGACTTGCCTCTGTATCCAGGGCACCAGGTGGGTGCTAGTTTGGGAGCAGATATTTTCAGATCAGCAGCATTGTCACTGAAGGAAGTTACTGTGGAACTTTCTAGGACCCTCTTTTTCTTTTCAGGAAGCAATCAAAATTGTTTATTGTGCTTTCCAAGCCTCTGTTTGGGTTTTCCAGCAACAAAGTGGCAGTTTTTTCACTACAGGACATAGATATTCTGTAAAAAATCAAACAATAAAAAGTGACTGAGCTCGAAAAAAAGAAAAGGGAAGCTCTTTGATGCTACAAACACAGAGGGTGGTCAGACTGAGAGTGGTAAAGGCATTTTGCTGCTTGCAGTTTAGCTAGGGTTTTAGACTGCATAAGAGCTCTGTGTCCTAGAGACTCAGATTTTACTTCCTATGTACTGATGAGAGATCTGACCCAAGGCCTGGGAGGCACAAGGAGAGGAGAGGCAGAAATGACCCACCCTTCATGAAGTGTCTCTTGGTCTTGGGGACCAGGAAAGCTCTACCTACCTGCATTAAAATTACTGTGGGGAAATTAAAACTCCAGATCCATATCCAAACTGGGTGCAGGCAGCCAAATTGACTGGAAAACAAGGGGCTGACACCAAAATATTTCCAGATCATTGAAACTCTGGGATCTGAAAAAAAGCAAACCCCAAGATGAGGTGTAAAGATGTTTTACAACCCAAAGGTGAAAACAATTCTGATATCAACATTCTAGGTGAATGGATATCATAATTCTAGGGTTATATACAACAGTTGCTATAGAGAAGCTAACAACAACGTTGATGATGATAAAAGATAAACTACAAAGAAAAACTGCCACAAAGAGGAGTCTACTGAAACAACAAACAAAAATTAGTACTCCGAAAGGTAACATTATAAAATAAGCTGGAAAAAAAGGCCCTGTAAAATCAGTGAGTTTGAAATAATAAAGGAAAAAAGGATTAATAGGAGGAAGACAATCATAATAAAAGAACAGGGTGCTCTCATCTATTTTCCCCAATGAGATTTTGAACTGTGTGTCCAGTCCCAGGCCTACATCTCTCCCCTTCCAACACAACTTTCTCTCTGTAGTCTGCTTTGCTTTTTGCTCTTGTTTACAATGCTCTTCCACATTCACTGCTCTTCTTCCCAGCTGCCATTTTATTTTAAATGTGGGACAAAATGGTACAAAACAAGGTTAATTTCCCAGCCAATCAGTAAAATTCATGTGACACACATCTGTGGAAACAAACATCTTAGGAAAGTTAGATAAGGCTCAGAAAAGAACTTTTAAATGTCAAACTTAGAAGCATGGGACCCAGAAGGAGACAGATAATGCAAGCAAAAGATAAGAAAAAAAAAATCCTGAATCTGGGCCAGGGATTTAGCTCAGTGGTTCCGTCTACCCTGCAAGCACAAGGACCCAAGTTCAATCCCAGGTTTAACCACCCCCCCCAAAAAAAAAATCCTGAATCCGACAGCCATGGACATGCATAAGGTATAGTGTTGTGGATGAGGGAGACTCTAAAATGTCTAAGTGGTGGTCCTTGCCAGAAAATCTATTTTAATGATAAGAGGAAATTAAAAGGAAAGAAAAAGAGCAAACAGCTAATATGCTAGACAGTTCATTGAATTCTCACATGCTTGACTTTAAACTAAAGAGATTATTTTCTTCAACCTCCATAAAACAGAGTTGACTTGTATGTCAAGGGCCATATTTAGAATGCACACTCAGATGACATTGTGTGGTGCTGGAGTTTCAGGACAAGAGTGGGTTTGCTGTCACTGGAGGATCCTGCTGCCTTGGAACCTGTGGTTAGACCCTTTTATAATCATCTGTGGAGAGATATTTACAGGGACAGAAAGGTGGAGCTCCAAGAGTCTTCAAAACCATCTGTAGCCTCCCACCTAAGGTACTCTTTCATGGTACTCTGTCAGAGAAATACAACAGCTCCATATATAAGACATTGGCTTTGGGAGTCACACTGATCTGGTCTACTTCCCAGCTCTGTTGCTTATAAGCTTTGTGACCTTGGGTGAGTTATTGAAATTTTCTAAGCCAAGGATTCTTGAATTGCTCAGGGCTCTTGATTACAAGTGACAGAAAAATCCCTATTGGAATGGGTTTACATGGATGTTTACCTCTTATACTTCTGACTTCTGAAAAAGACAGATGTGTCTTTTTCTCCACACCAAATTTTGTTTGTCCAGTTCTCCAATGCAAACTGAATGCCCAATAATTCAATTCAATTCTGACACTAACTGTCTAGAATTAATGCAGACTCCACAGGTTAAGAGCTGTCACACAAGGTTAATCCCACTGCAGATGTCAGTTGTAAGATTCAGGGGCCAGTTACAAATTTGGGGGTTCCTATAACCCTTCACCTCTCTCAGTTTTGATAATTTGCTGAAATGACTCACAGAGCTCAGGAAAGCACTTTACTATCATTGGGTTACTGTAAAGGCTACAATTCAGAAACATCCAGATAGTAAAGACGCATAAGGCAAGGTACTGGGGTGGTGGATGCTGTGAAATGAAAGGAAAAATCACCATGAAGGTGACATTAAAAGAACTCTTTAAAATGAAATAGGGGGCCGTTAGTGAAGCAGGGCTTATGTATGACTTAAGCTGCTGCTTAGAAATGTGAACAACTTTGGTGACTTCTAATGCTTGACTACAGACATCTGGAATGACCAGAACAACCGAATAAGGACATTGTGTCCAGAGGCTTACAATGCATATCAAGAGGTTATTAGACTATTGTTTCATGGACATTCTAACTTTCTTTATCTTCTATTGGTCCCATAGCCCCCATTCTTTCTTACTATTCAATAGTCCGTATACTTTCCCTGCCTTCCTCAGAACTCTGGTTCAAAGCTGTCTAAACATGTGCCTCCTGAACTGCAATAAGACTCTCAAATAAAATTTTTTATGTTTATCATTTCTGAGTTTGAATTCATTGACATTATAGAGCTTCTTCCATCCTCTAGCACTTTGATGTGTTCACCATCCAGAAGCCCCTCAAATCTTGTTGAAGAGTTTTCTAGAACTCTTTAATATCCAGCCATGTTCCCCTTCCAGGATGTCAGTGGGAGAGGCTATAGTTTCCAACCCTCTATAATCACTTGGTGTTTCTGGTGACCTGTCCCATTCTGAGGCTATCTAAGGGCCTCAGCCCAAGTTAAAGTCATTTGCATAGACTACACTGTGATAAGAAGTAATTGATTATGAAAAATAAAAGCTACTCCTCTCAATCAGGATATTGATTTCTAGAAGGTTTTAGGAGCTCTCCACTAGAAACTAGGAACAAAAACAAAATATATATTTTTATTGTACTAAAGAACCCAAATATGATAAAGAGCTTCAGGAATTTGAGGCTCATATAATTAAAGTATCTAGTGCCAGTTCTAGCCAGAGACTTAGTTGGTTTTGGAATTCATTTTCCTGTATTTCTCAGCCACAGCCTAACTTTGAGTTGGCTACCTTTGTAGGCAGTTTTGTTACTAAAATAAGGACTGGGCTGCTTGCAGTCTGAAAGCCAATATTCAGGAGATAAGAGCTTGTAAGAAGGAATCAGGTATATTCTAGGCCCAGTATCTTAGGAAGATGGAGGGGCTATCAACCTCAAAGCTGTTATTTTCAGGCAATTAGGAGCACAAAGGGATTTTATAAGAGAGGAAAAGAGGTACAGTGAACAATGGGCAAGAAGGCTGTGTACTGAGTAGAGCCTTCTTTTTTCCTCTGGCTGGAATATTGCAATGGACTTTAACCTCCTAGGGCTAATGGCTGTATTTTCTTAAAACAGACATATTACTTTTCTTCAAGTTAAACTTCACAGCAATTTATATACTCTGTATTAGGAGATGCTAAGGAGGGGCATTATGAAGGTCATCAAATGTTCTGGATTTAGAAATTTAAAGAAAGATTATTTAGCAATTGGGATCTTAACCATTTATGTGAGACTTCATTTTATAATCCAGAAAGCTGGATGTCTTAGTCATTTTCTTCAGTGTTGAGACAAAATACCCAACACCTGCCCTTAAAGGAAGAAAAGTTCATTTGGGCTCACAGTTTGAAGTTTCAAGGTTTCAGTCTATTGTCAGCTCACTCTGAGGCAGGGCAGCATGGAGGAGGGGTGAGGAAAAAGCTGCTCTTCTCAGGCAAAAAGGAAGCAGAGTGTGAAGGGAAGAATCAGGGAGGGAGATACACCCATCCAGGTCACACCCCCAGTGACCCGCCTCTTCTGACCAGGCTCCACCCCCTAACAGCAAGTTAGCTATAAGCCCTCATAATCCAAACACCTTCCAAAAGCCATGCCTAGGAGCATGAGTCTCTTGGGGGACATCTAAATATAAACCATGAGACTGGGCAAAAGGGTCCGGGTGTAATCATTACAAAATGATTAGGGAGAGAATATAACTCTGTGAAGGGCTAGGGAAAGGGATGTAAATATAATCCTGCAAAGGACGACTCCCAAAGGAGTGGCCACTGTTATAGTTCAATTTACTGCTGGTAGCATCAGATGTGTCTTATTAGAAATTAACAACCTCTGGACAGAAACCTCTTCTTAGTAGTTTCTGAAAACTGAAGTCTCAGAATTCCTCTCTTTTGCTGATGTAGGTCATATGTTTATCCCTCAGCTAATCATGTGGTGAGAGGCTGGAACATGGGCTAGAACTATATCATAACTAAATCATACTAAATTAAACCTTGGATTGGAGTGTGAACTCACTAAAATCACAAGAATTAAGAATGGGGTGTGTGAGGTTCCTTAAATGAGGGTAGAGTTTTTCTCACCAGGAGGAAGGGAATACAATTGTTATTCAGTTCCCTTTCCTTAGCTGTAAAATGTAGATAATTCTTTCCTTCCCCACCCCAATTTTCTTCAACTCATCCACTATAATCTGTACCTGTAGGACCTTCTACATCATACAGGTGGGGGGTGCTCCGAGTCCTTGTTCAATTATGTGTGATGGAACCACTAGCGATGACTTTAGGGAGATAAGATCAGAGTTTCATGGTTTCAATTGGACAATGTTTCTCAACATTCTCCTAGACTTAGACTTATCCTTCCTATCCTGGTTATACTCTGGGAGCTTACAGAGTATAATATTCCTACCCTGCCCATGTCATCTCAGTACTTTATGTGTTTTTCATTGGAGCCCATATTTCATTTGAAAATGTCAAAACACTGCCCACACATGGCTAGAACCCAGCTGAGACGACAGAGTTACTTTATGAGATCTGCCAAATGGGGTTCAGCGCTTATCTGGTCATGAATCATGAAAGCTTTTAGGACAGATGGTGTAATCATATCCAAGAATAATGCCCTTTCAAGAGTGATGCTAATTGGATCACATGGCATCAGAGTTTCACATCTGTTATATGGCAGAGACTGAGTTTCCTTAAACTTTAGTTTGTTTCCATTTCCAGAAGTGGTTAGAAGCTGATTTCAGTGTGTTCAGTAAATACATGCAGGGTGCTAATTGCATGCATTCATGCATTCTTTCAGCACATATGTTCTCGGTTCCTTCTATGTGCCAGACACTCTGTTGTATGTTTCACTTCCATAAAACTTTGCTTCTGAATGGAGGAAGGTGAACAATACATAAGCAGACAAATAAAGAAGATAACAGTAAACACTTTGAAGACAACCAATAAAGGAAAGGGGATGAGGGGGAGGATACTAGCCTGTGTAGGTGGCTGCATTTGTGGCTGAATGAGGGCAGGGATATAGCTATGTGAATATCTGGAAGAGAGAACAGCAAAAGCAAAGACCTGAGCTTGAAATGACCTTGGTTTACTTAATGATCAAGAAGTTCCCAAACTAGATGTTGTAGCGCATGCCTATAATCCAGATGCTCTGGAAGCTGAGCAGGAATATCATGAGTTCAAGGTCAGCTTGGGCAATATAGCAAGACCATTTCTCAAAAAAGAAGGAAGAGGAAGAAAAGGAAGAAGGGAAACAGGAGGAGCAGGAGGAAGAGGAAGAGAGGAAGTAATAGAAAGCTGGCTAGCAGATAGATGCAATTACCAACCCCACTTTATAGAGCAGGACACTGAGGCCCAGGGTGTCAAGGTTGGAACACAGAGCAGAACCCATGTCTTGGCTCTGGAGCTGTGCTCTCAGCCACTGTACATTAAATGCAATCCTCTGGGTGGCTGCAAGCAGGAGTGACATCATCTGCCTTCCACTGAGCTTCTGCAATGGTCCAGGAAAGAGCTGCTTTGGGTGAGGGTAGTGGCCCTGAAGAAGGGGAAGGATTTGAGTTGTTTTCTGAGTGTCACAAACATCAGAAGGAGTGGCTGTGTCTGGCGAGAGGTAGAGAAGACTTGGGTATGGCTTAGATATAAGAGGAGACGATTTGGTCTCTGCTGTCACAAAGCTCACAGTTGAATGACTCAGGCAAATGTTTATTTATTTATTTTGCAGGATCAATTTGTTGGTGTTCTCAGCTTGTCACTTATATGAGTGCCACAGATGAAGGGATATATACTTACTAAGTGGCCTTGCTGAAGAAACAGTCATGTTTTTTTTACCTGATCCTCTGCTCCTAGAATTCTAGATCTCCAAATATATCAGAAAGTCACATTTTATTTCCCCTTCTTCCAGACTGAATGACCCAGGGAAAGTGCCTGGGGCTCAGTGGCTTTGTTTCCAGAAGCCCTGAACTACAGAAGTTTTCTAAAAGAGCCAGGGTCCTGACCTCTTCAGCTGTCCTCTATGTGGTTCCCTTTTTGTCCAGGGTGCTTTCTGCTCCCTTATCTGCCTTCCGTCCTCTTAGTTTCCGTCTCAGCACCTCTGTAAATCCCTCCCTATCTTTTCCCAATCAACTAACCCTGCTTCTCAATCACATTTGCACTTTACTTGGGACATAACTCCATGTTAGCAATTATTTTTCGAAATTCTAGCAGTCCTACTTACTGTAAGCTCCTTAGAAGAGTATGTGTGTGACTGTGTGTGTTTGTATGTGCACGCATGACCACATATGTGTATTTGTGCATATGCTTATGTATGTGTATTTGTATGTATTCTTGGCTTGCCATATCTGTGGATTTTGTATCTTCAGATTCAGCCAACACAAGCTTGAAAATATTTGGGAAAAATTTCATTTGTATCGACTATGTACAGACATATGTTTTTTGTCATTTCCTGAATAATATTTTATTACAACTATTTACATTGTATTATGTATTATAAGTAACCAAGGGAGTGATTTGAAAGTAAATGGGAGGATGTATATAGGTTATATGCAAATACTACACCATTTTATTTAAGGACCTTGAACATCTGAGGATTTTGGTATCAGCAGGGTCCTGGAACCAGTGCCCTGTAGATATTGAGGGATGTTTGTATTTCATCTTGATATTTCTTTCCAGTGCCTAGAAGAATGCCTGCTATGCAAGAGCAAGGACTGCAAGAAGAACTTTAATCTTTTGAAAAATGAAGTCAAGGAAGAAGTAAAGTAACAGGGGGAGAAAGATCCATGGAGATGAAAATTATATTTCAGCCTCTGACAGTGAGGCTAAGATGGCTTCATTGTGGCCTCTGTCCTTCCAAATAGGTACAGTGTATGGGAAACCAGAGTAAAGACAGTCAGCCTGATGAATATGGCTCTTGTTCAGGGGAAAATCTCTGCACACAGGCTAGTCAAGTCCTGAGATTCTTGCTTCCATTGGAGCTCAGAGTGAACAAGCTTTTCTTTTTGAAATGTTCAATCATTTTTTTCTCCATTATTTTCATTCCCCTGGGCAAATTTACCTTCTTGCAATAATTACCTTATTCAGATTCCTCTAAAATGTCAATGGGTTTGATAGCTGCTCAGGTTGAATTTGCACTTACTTGTATCAGCATCATTGAGTTCCTTCACCTGGGTGAACTCAAGGACTGTGACAATATTTACCTTTCATTATATGGAATTGGAAAGGAAGAGGACAAGGTGGAAAAATAGAGAGGCTTGGGGAAAAAGTAAACTATGCGTAATTGAAGAAAAGCAACAATTTTGAAGAAAAGAAAAAATAACATCTATTAATTACATCATTAAACATACAGTTTTGTGTTTTCAAATGCATTCCTGAATTAAGCTTTGGTTTGTTTGTTCACCATTGTCTCACTAGACATTTATCATGGGATAACCCACAAATTGTAGAAAAAAAGGCCAGAGTCAGAATTCCAAAACAAGACTTCGTTGTTGATAAGAACAGCATTTCTGGAAAGCAAGGGGAGTGTACCCACCAGCCAGGAACCTCACACATTAAAAATCCAGATTTCCTTTAATACCTGAGTAAAATCCAAGACCTCTTTCAAGACTTGCCTTGTAATCACTGAGAAAGAGTAGCTCATGAGCTTCAGGTAGGAAAGATGGTGGCTGAAGATGCCCCTCCTCCTCTTCAGAGGAGGAAGACTTTGGATCACAAGCCTTTATTTATTTTTTTGGTACCAGGGATCAAACTCAGGACCTTGC
Organism: Heterocephalus glaber; assembly: GCF_000247695.1. The sequence goes on from NW_004624768.1 coordinate 13,392,759, forward strand.
ACTTTTGAGGCAGGTGTGCTGCCACTAGGTGTGCTGTCACAGGTGAGCTAAATCACCGGCCCACAAGCCATACTTTTAAAAGGCTATTTGGGAGGTATAGTGGTAACATGGATTTGAAAGAAGCAAACATATTTATTCTCCAAAATATTTAACACCACATCAGTTTATGTCAGGGAATATTATGGAGAAAGTCTATGAAGGAATCATAGTGTTTATCCAGGAAAATTCAGATTAGGGCATGCAGGTTCTATTTGCTGGATGAGATTTTTGAAAATTTCTAGAGTTGCTTACAGAGGGGTAGATTTCTGGGTTGCATGATTCATGCACCTCAGAAGTACTGAAGATGACTTCAGTGTAGTTTCTGTCTTCCAGGAATTTCTAGTCTGTTGGAAAAGGCAGATGAGAAAATTGATAAGCTGTATAGTAGGTGGAAGGTGTGATAGTAGTGATATAAATCGTCAGTGCTGAGAGTGTGCAGCAGGGGAGAATTTGCTTGGCTGAAGGTAGGGGGTGTTTGCATAGAGGAGAAAATATCTGAGCTGCGTCTTTAAGGATAAGTGTTTCTATGGCAGAAGGGGGATTATTGAAAAGGAAAGAATGTTCCAGGGGAGGCAATAACACACAGAGGGGGAGGCCTTGCACATTGGAGGATCCGTGAGGAGGAGTTCAGTGGTGCTGGGGAAGAGTTGTGAGAGATAGTGCTGGAGATGGTGGGAGAGGTGTGGAGGTCAACTGGATGTCTTGATTTATTCCTGCAGACATGCTAGTTAAACTGAAAATTTATGTAGCTCACCATCATCTTCTCTTTTAGTAGAACAAGGAAGTAAGCAAATTCCCTGAAGATTCCTTTTCCTAAGTTACTTGCTTAAGTAACCATGGGATTTACTGCTCCAAGCTGTAGCCTTCTATATAAATTTGCTAGGGTTGCCACAGCAAAGAATCACAAACTCTGGGGCATTCTTACTGTCCTAGTTATGGAAACTAGACATCTGGGATCAGATGTTGGCAGGGTGGCTTTCATGTCAGGATTATGAGAGAGAATCTCTCTAGGCTTCTGGTTTTCTGGCAAGCTTTGGGATTCCTTGTTTTGTAGGAGCATTGCCCTGATCTCTCTTTGTCCTCACATAGCATTCTCCCTGTGTCTCTGTTTTTAAATTTCCCCCTTTTTAACAATACCACTCACATTGAATAAGAACATACACTCATGTCTTCTTCTTAATATAATCAATTATATCTGTAATGATCCTATTTTCCAAATAAGGTCACATTCTGGGATCCTAGGGGTCAGTATTTCAACAATGAACTTTTGGAGGATGCAATTCAATCCATACCACTCCAGCATAAAAGGCCCATGGGAAAAGAGAGAACATGGAAGATGGAGAGAAAAAAGTCAAACATGGTGCTTGAACAGCCAACATGCCATAGAGGGAGTTTTCAAAGACATTCTGTAAAAAGAATTGGGCTCCATTTGAACTTTCACCTTAGGATGAGGACTCTATATTGCTTTAGAAGTTCACTTGGATGTTTTTGCATCTGTCGAGATATTATCTGGGATGAATTAAGGAAACCATAAAGATATTTCTGAATCTCTTAAAAAAATGACAAAATGGATGTTTCCTTGGTGATTCCTGGACTCCCCAAAAGTAGAATATTAATTAGAAAACCCTTATTCCTTTTCCTTTACTGTGTTGAGGACTGATTCATGAGTGTGGACTTTCTTCTACAGTAGAAAGACAGAGACAAGGTCCTCAGATAAGGTAACAATGCTGAATATTAGAGATAGGTCACACTTGAGAGCAACAGCATGTGTATATTGGAAATTAGATTATTTCTGGGAAGAAAAAAGGGAAAATATTCAGAAGTGGTCCCTGAAGCATTTTAGTTCTTCAAGTAAACTAATTGTGCAAATCTCACTCTGAAGTCCCATAGTTATCTCACAATTGTAAGGACATGGCATCACATAGGAGACAGGGCACTGAGTACTAGCATTGCTTCTCACCTGGAGCTGAAGCTAGTCTCTGACTCAGTGAATGGACCTATAAGATCCCAGAATTTGAGAGTAGAATTCAGAGTTCATGTTCCCAGACTCCCTTGCAGCTAGGATGCAGCCTGTGTGACTTCAGGTCTGAAGAAAGGCCTGCCTTTTGGAGGTTGCTGTGGTATTTGGATTTCAGACACTGAAGGTATGATTTCCCAGAGGCTCAAGGTCAAGTTTCTGACTCAAACGTGAGTTGAGTGATCAGGACTTACAGTTCAGTGGCAATAAAATCAAGTTCTTAGCATTTCATTGAACTCAGTACTCAGTGAAAGTTGAGCATCTGTAATCCAAAAATCTGACATATGAAGTCTGATTTCAGAGCATTGTCAATTTGGGTTTTCAGATAGGAATGCTTAACTGGTAAAGCTTATGCAAATTTTCGAATATGTGAAAAACTAGGAAATCTAAAATACTTCTTTCTGGTCCTAAACATTTCAGGTAAGGTATATTCAGCCTATAGCAGCTTGGTGGCTGTTTTCAAACCAGACCAAACCTGCATTTTACATTTTGAGTGTTGCTTCAGGATATAGCTTCCAGACTATTTTTTTTTTTTTTGCTTCTTTTTTTTTTGGTACCAGGGATGGAACTCCACACCTTGTGCTTGCAAGGCAGGCGCTGAAACCACTAAGCTAAATTCCCGGCCTTCTAGACTACTTTTTAATCTCTCCTGTGAGTTAGCCAATGTTGTCTAATAATTTCTTTTTCTACTTAAACTAGCTAAAGTGTATGCAGCTGAACACTATGGCTGACATAGCATGTTTAAAATGCTTTGGACTAAAAATATGGACCAATGTGGAAAGATGGTAAGGAAGGAAGGTCTAGGAAGGTGCACCTTGGAATAGAATCTGGGGCTTTGGTTTTAGAGCAAGACTTGTTGAGCTTGGCCAAGTTGTTTCCCATCAATGATGTCTAGAGAATTCATAGAATTATGAGTGTGTTTTAATGTCCCTTTTGGTTTAAACATCTCTCGATATAATGTGGTAGTTCAATGTCTATGTAACGTGTACTTCTTTGAGGATTTTATTTTTTACCATCCACAGAGAAGCATGAGATTTACATGGAAATGTAGACCCTGGTGTAGTTCAATCTACTATAAAAGATGTGGTTTCTTCTTGTTCTAAAACTGGAGGCAGTAGCCTCCCACTCTCCCCGCTGGAAGAGGTAGGGCTGGGGTGCAGGCTGGGCATTAAACAGGTCTGTAGCAGAGAGTTTTGTTGAGCCCCTTGCCTGGCCCCATACCCACGGGAAGCATCTCCGTGGCTGGAAAGTTTTGTGTTATGAAGCAGCACATTCCTAACTTTTACTGTGTGATGTTAACATTTATGAAATGAAAATATAAGGGAGCCATTTATCAAAATCCTCAGTGTTGTTAAATCAGTGAACTGTGCATTAGCACATTTGTTCTTATTAAGCACTGAAATGGCAGAAACTACTGACTGTCATTGTATCAGCCCAGGAGACCCAGCCCCAACAAGGTGGAAATACATCTGAAATTTCCTTTAAAAAGACCTGGCTCTGCCTGGTGGTGGATGTGTGTGTAAGACTGAGGCCTCTCTGCCCAGTTCCCTGCTCTTGGGGAGAAGGAGCTGTCTTCTAGGCAGTGGCTGCAACACCCTTAACTCAGGAATGGAGAGTGTCATAGAAACTGGAGCTTCCATGAGAACTATTTCCTGGTTTCCAAAGTCTTCTGTCAACTAGAAAAGAAGACAGTGGGATGGCAGGAGGGTTAATGTAGTATTACCTTGGCTAATAGTGCCCAGTCATTTGGTCAAACCCTAGACTGGATGTTGGTGTGAAAGCACTCTGAAGATATAATTAGCATTTAAATTAGCAGACTTTAGGCAAAGTAGATTATATTCCATAATGTGGGTGGGCCTCATCCAATTAGTTGAAGACCCAAAGAGCAAAAATAGGTATCTGTAAGTAAAGAAGTTATGAAGGCTGAAACGTAGAAAACCTGTTCTGAATTTTCAGCCTGCTGTTTAATGGTATTCAAACCAAAGACTCTAACATCAACTCTTACCTGAATTTCAACAACAAATCTTAGTTTGCCAACTTGTCTAATAGAATTTAGATCTGCCAGCCCTCACATTTATGTGAGCCACTTCTTTAATATAAATCTCAGTTTCTCTGTCACTCCCTGTCTCTGTCTCTCTTTCACACAGGGTGCCGGCCAGGCATATATCTGTCTTTATCTCCTATTCTATTAGTTCTATTTCTCTGGAGAACCCTGACTAGCGTGCCAACCCTGGCCCACCCCAATCTCTGCCAACTAATGTTCTTTGTTCTGTACCAGCAGTTTTTCCATCTGTAAAATGGGTTTGAAAGTATGCTGCCATCATTTCTGGGGTTAGCCTGTCTTCCCAGCCTGTACCCTGGAATCAGCTTTGCATCCTGTCTGTGATTCTGGGTAAGAAGATCAAGGTGTTTAAAGACTATGGGCATTCATAGCCCTTAAAATGTGCCCCACATCAATATTACATAATGTAAGTTGGGCACCCTTAGCTTTGGAGCAGCCCCCAACTTCCTTAGCATCCAAGTACTACCATGACCTGGTGTAGCCTTGTCCATCACCATTTCATACTCTGTTCCTGCTATTGAATCTTCACACCCTTCCTCTCCCCATGTTTTTGCATACATTCTTTCATCTGCCTGAAATTCACTCTGTCATATATCCCCCCCAGGCTTATTTGGCAATCTCCTGTTAATTCTTCATGACATCATAGAAATGACAATTTTCCAGGCCTTTAGAGCCTCTACCTCTGTCAGTCTTCCTTCCTTCATTTCTTCCTTTCCCTCTTCTTTCTTCTTTGCTCTCTTTCTCTCTCTCCTCTCCCCATCCCTACATCCCTCCCTCCTGTGCTCTCTCTCTCTCTGCTGAGAATTGAACCCAGAGTCTTATACATGCTAGGCAACCACTCTACCAGAGATATACACCCCAGTCCCTTGTCTAATATTTCTGTTATGGTGTTGATGACATCAAATTACTGCCTAATCATGCTTCTTTGTTTGGCTGCAAGCTTTTCAAAGTTGGACACCACATCTTTGTGTCCTCACTGCCCAACATGATGCCTGACATATAAAGCCCAATACAGTTTTGCTGAATTTAAATTACAGAACAAACTCCTCAGATTGATTCCACGCTCACCAAGCAACCTTTTGATAATTTGACTTCCTCAGCAGCTGCTGCCACCAGAGCAAACTCGTGTTCCATCAGACAGATGCGAATGTCTGGGCTACATGACAGTGCATTTATTTCTGGATATAAATTAATAAATTGGAGTCCTGGTTTATACACACAAAGTTTGTTGAATAAATGACTTGCCTATAGTCACAGCTCAATTATCTAAATACATATGATCCTCCTAGGCTATTATTTGCAGTGTGGTTTTTATTTATTACCTTGAATTTGCTCTCCTGTCAGACCCCTCCCAGTCTTTCTTCTCTTTCCCTGTGTGGATAATTGAAAGCTGACACCATGTGTGACCCATCAGAAAGATGATTTTGTAAAGCACTGGTGATATGTCACTAATGTTACGAATGGTTTTGGCTTCATATCTAGGGCAAATGTTGGCGTGGTGGGTCCTCCCTCCGTTTCCCATCTACTGAGACTCACTGCAGGAAAATCCTAGCTTAGGATAATGTTGTATCAGGATGCTAGGGGCCCTCTCTCCTGGTTGGAAGGTGGGAAGTGGAGAGGGAATCAGGCTGGCTTGAAAGTAGGCACCAATTTTTGCTTTCAGGTTTGAGACAAACCATCCCACATGTTTTGCTTTCTAAGATAAGCTGAAAAAACAAACAAAACTCCAAACTGATTTTCCCCTTGCTATGGAGGATGCATAGGGAAAGGTGTGTGGGAAGGGGCACCTAGCTTTTGTGCCCTCTCTGGAGGTGCCATCCTCCAGAACCTCCAAGTGTTCAGCAACCTGGAAGTTGTTAGAACCTTGTCCTTTTGGGGGTTTATGGAGGCCTCACTACCTAGGCATGAAAGAGGACATCACTGGCTATTGTGATCAATCCAACTTTCAACCTCCCACCCCTTCCATGAAGTTAGAAGTAGAGGGAAATGTTCTAACTCATACTCTAATCACATGGTTTGTGACCCTAAAAACCACTCCCATTCCTGAGGGTGTCCAGGAGCCTACCAACAGTGACTTCATTAGAACTAAAGATGTTCCAATTATGAAAAATTGCAAGGGATTTAGGCTACTATGTCAGACACTTACATTATTCAGGACATCTCAAAGGTCTTAGGAGCTCTGTGTCAAGAACCAGGGTCATTGGCCAAACATTAGCTCAAAAGATTCTCCTGGTGTCTTTATCTACTTGAATTTTAGAAGCTCTGTCAGAAATAGGCACAGAGACAAATATGTCTCTCTTCTCTTCTCTTGTCTTCTCTTCTATCCTCTCCTCTCCTCTCCCCTCCCCTCCCCTCCCCTCCCCTCCGCTCTCTTCTCTTCTTCCCTCCCTTCCTCTTCCCTCCCCTCCGCTGTCCTCTCTTCTCCTCTCCTTTCTTTTTCTTTCCTTTCAGTGCTGGGGATGGAACCTGGGACCTTGTGCATGCTAGGTAAGCACTCTGCCACTGAGACACATTGCCAGCTCTATGTATTTCTTATACCACAACTTTACAGGTAGCTCTGGCTACTGATATTTGCTTTCTAGCTCCATTGCACTGACCAGGTCCTTGCTGGTAGCTACAGGAGGATACAGATACTTGGGCAGAGGACTTTCCATGGAAGAACCCTGGAGTCAACATGGTACAGTAGAAACCCTATAATTAGAGATTAGGAAGCATGGGCCCTAGGCCTACTTCTACCACCATGTGCCTAAAACAATGAATAATCCTCATCTTTTGTTGGATTAATTTTAGGGCTGGGATTGACCTCATGTCCTGTGCTAGAGATTAAGGATGCAGATCCTGCATGGGGCCTCCATTAAGGAAAGCGAAACAGGACTTTCTCAAATAGGCCTGTAATTGGCCCCTAAACTCAACCTCTTCAGAATCACCCCCTCATCCAGGAACCTCTTCCCTCTTGTCTCATCCATACTCCATCTAACCCTGCAACAGTCATGGGATTCTTTTGAAAATTGGAGTTCTCCATCCTGCTCCAGCAGACCATCTTGGAATGCCTGTGAGTTGCTCCCTGTGACTCCAACCCCAGCCCACACTGCCCACACCATCATCTGGCTCCCTGTGCTGCTTGCTCTTGCCTCTGCACTTTCTTAGAGACTATAAACCTCTGGATACTCCCTTAATGCTGCTGCAATTAGGATCCTGTTTTATACCCTGTGGCTCTGTATCTCATTTCCATGTGGCTGCTACCCTGAGGAGGTATTGATCTCATGGTGGTGGTGATGATGATGGAGTATTAGGAACCAGAGCAGCCTCCTTCACTGGCTTACTTAAGGTTATGGAATAACACAGCTATAGTAAAAGTTGAGAAATGCTCCTTCTATTTTTCTTTTTGATTTTGAGTGGGGGTCTAGGGTTTGTGTGTGATAGTTTATCTTGATTGTCAACTTGACAAGATTAAGAGGCTCCTGGAGAGGTGATTGGATTGTAGAGGGATCTAGTTTCCTTAATGGCTAAACCTACTGATGAGTTCATAGCTGAGTGAGCTATTAGGAGGTGGCCTGAGTGTTGGAGGGGGACTCTTGAGGACTCTATCTGGTCCCTAGCACATTCCTTGCTGGCACTGTTCCCTTGCTGTCTGCTTTCTGGCCACCATGATGTGAGCAGCTTTACTCTATCACACCCTCCATGATGTCTGCTGCAATGCAGGGCCACAGTAATGGAAGCAGGTGACCATGGTCTGAAGCCTCTGTGGCCATGAGTTAAAATAAACCTCTTCTACTTTAAGTTATAAGTGTCAGGCACTTTGTTCCAGTAACAGGAAAGTGACTAATATAACTGATCATTAGAACATCTTGGAGAATGTCTTCAGAAGCCTGCCCATTCTATGGGCTGTGTAGAGAACTTGAGAATTCAGGGGGTGGGCTGAGATGAATTAGAGAGTGGAGAAGCAAAGTGAAGCTCAAAGGGCAGAGTAAGTTTGCAGCTGGGCACTGGCCAGATTACAGAGTATACATGTCCCAGCTGGGTTGTTCTGGGATGTGTTCCGGGATGAGTGAGGGCAGGTGGCTATGGATAGCTTGGCTGGGAAGATGTCTGCAAACTGTGGTGGACCAGTGAACATGCCAGTCTACCTTGAAGACCAAAGGTGGCTCCTCTAATCCTGTATCTCTTGGCCTCAGCCAGGGCCTACCTCATCTAGGAAGCTTTCTTTGACCCTTCCCATTATTCACAATGTCAGTGGAAGAGAAGCCACAAGGAGCACTAGACCAGAGTTCTCAATTGGGGAGTTTTATAAAATACAGATGCCTAGGACCCCTTCTAGTTCTATAGAGTTCTAGTTCTAATTCTAGTTCTATGGAGGTATAATTGTCAAGGGAGAGGGTCTGTCTGGCACATATTTTTATATGCATAACTTTTTTTTCATTAACTTTATTGGTACATTTTAGGTATACAATACAGTTACATTCATCATTGGGAACTTGTACCTTGTTTTTTTCACAGATTTTACAGAATTTAAAAAGATATAGAAAGCATATTACAAAAATCTTTTTTGAAATAAATTGACAACTTCTAAGAAGTACCTTGGAAGACAAATTAATGAAACTAA
>NW_004624768.1:13405238-13419507 GCF_000247695.1 Heterocephalus glaber
GAATGACCAGTGATGTTGAACATTTTTTCATATGTTTATTTGCTGCTTTTACTTCTTTGTCTGAAAAATGTCTGTTTATTTCAGATGCCCATTTTTGCATTGAGTCTTTATATTTGGTGTGTCTGATTTTTTTGAGGTATTTATACATTCTAGATAGTAGACCTTCTGTCTGAGGAACAGCTGGTAAAAACCTTTCCCATATGCATAACTTTTTAAATGTATTTTTAAGAGTTTTCTAAGTAATCCTGATATATGTCCCTGTCTTAGTTGGTTTTCTCTTTCTATCCCTGAATGTCCCATACTAGGTACTCAGTAAAGAAAAAAGGTTTATTTAGCCCATGGCTTTGGAAACCAAGAGCATGGTGCTGGGATCTGCTTGGCCTTCTCACTTCATCATCATGTAGTTTAGGGAATCATATGAAGAGATAGAGCAAGTGTGCTAGCTTGGACCTCTCCTCCTGGTTTTTTTTTTTTTTGTACTGGGGATCGAACTCAGGACCTTGTGCTTGTGAGGTAGGCAGTGACACCACTGAGCTACATCCCTGGCCTTTCTCCTCCTGTTTTTATAAAGCCACTAATGGCATCAGAGGAGCTCTCTATTTATATGACCTCATCTAATCCTAAGTACCTCCAGAGTCCCCATCTCCAAATAACATCAATATATGATTTTGGTGGCTAAGTTTCCAACACATGAATTTTGAGGGAACATATTCATCCAAAGGAGTTTAAGAACCACTACAATTTGTACTAACTTATAGTGTATCAAGAAGCCTGCAGACCCAGTCTTATCTCTGATACTATTTCCCTTTGTACCACATTCCCAAGCAGTATAGCAGCATTTAAATATTTGTCTCACCTTTCTGTTATTTCACTCTTCACTCGGGGAAAGACCTGGCTCTGTCCTTTATTTGCTTTTTGATCACTCATCATACTCACTTTTATACATCATGGTAGGGAAAGACCAAGAATTCAGTAATTGGTGCAAGGCTAGGAAGAGGCCATAGCACACACCCACAGAACCACATGGACACACATTATTTGTTATAGAAGAGAAATTTATACACCACAGGAGTTCCTTGAGAAATTGCAAACAGCAACAACAATGACAACAATAACAACAACAAAGAAACCGCCTATGTTCATCCCTACTATTAAAAACTATCAGATCTCAGGTGTGCATGTGTGCAAGAGTGTAGTTTTGTATCCAAATGGGGTTGTGTTGTGTATTTTCTTTTACAACTGTATCTAAAATTTAGCAGAAGAATACAAGCAAATTATATTTTCTTAAAAATATAATAGCCTTAGGTCCTCAGCTGAGTTTTAATGAGAGAAGAACTAGCAAAATTACCTCAAGGATAAGATCTTTCAGTAAAAAAAAAAAAAAACAACTTGGAAATTTTAGATCTACTCCTTTGATATTTAGCACTTGTTATGGTTTAGATCTAAAATGTCCACATGATGCTGGTTTTTCTGGCATGCAGAATTCAAGAGTTGTGGGGTCAGGGAGGTTTCCACCCAGATTTCAAAGGAAGGTCTGAGAGGGCAGGCAAAGAGACTCTGAGAGGGCAGGATGTGAAGTTGTGGGAATGAACTTAGAGATGCCAATAATGTGGAATGTCTGCTGGGGAAAGCTATGGTGGAGCCTTGAGTAGAGCCAGCCCAAGAGAGAGGGTTTATGGGCTGCAACTAGTAAGGTCACAGGATGGGGTCATCCAATCCCTTTAGAACTTATATTTTTACCACCAGGTGCCCCAGGTGCTGGATATGGAGCCACAGGATTTAATGTTTGCCCTGCTGGGTTTTGGTCTTGCTTTGATCAATTCTTTCTGTCACCCTATTCTTTTCTTTTGGAATGAGAAAGTTTACTACATGCCATTATATATGGGAAGTATTTAATTTTTCTTTCGTTTTTTTACAGGGGCTCACACCTGAGTTTGCCTTGAGTCTCAGAGGAGACTTTGGATTTTTCAGCAATGCTGAAATTATTAGGACTTTGACAAGTCTTAAAGATGGACTAAGTAGATTTTGCATGATGAGATAAACATGAGCCTTTTGGAGTACAGAGACAGAAAGTTATGATATAGATCTAAAGTATTCCTCCAAAGTCTTGTTTGTTCAGAGGTGGGACTTTTGAAAGGTGATTGGATCATGGGGGCACTAATCAATTGATAAATTCAGAAGCTAAATGTGCTGTTAAAGGTGGGAGCTGGATGCAAGAGGTAGGTCACTGGAGCATGACCTGGAACGTTGTATCCTTCTCTCTCTGGTTCCTGGCTGCCATGAGGTGAGCAGTTCTTCTCTACTATGCTCTTCTACCATGTCACTTCTGCCTTAGAGCCAGTAGACTATGGACTGAACCTTTTGAAACTGTGAACCAAAATAAATCTCTCTTCTTTTAAGTTGAGGGGGTCAAGTATTTTGTTTCAGCAATGAGAAACCTGACCAATACAACACTTACGCACATCAATACACTTACTGAAAATATACTATTATGAATAAATACTTTGTTGAGTATAGAGATTATATGTGCTTATCATTTTTATTGTATTAGTTATTTGTTCGGTTCTCTTTGAAAATTCTCCCCCAACGAATAAGTCCAAAAATATAAACTTGGCATTCAAAATCTTGTACAACTTACAGCCAATCAGCTTTGTAATTTATGTTCTCTTGGTCTCCATTTATTATTTTTAACTGTTGTCAGAGTGCCTCATTCATGATGATACCTTTTCTTTACTTACAATGTTTTCCCTCTCTGCATACCTTCCTTCCTCTCACCTATATCACTACCCATCCTGTAGCAAACATTTTCTGCATTGATGAATAGAATGATCTCCCAATTATAGGCCTTTGTGTAACAAACCACTCCAGAACTTTGTGACCTAAATCAACAATTTATTATTTCTCACAGTGCTTTAGATCAGCAACTGGAGCTTGCATTAACTAGACAATTCCTGTGCTATAGAGTTGTCAGATTAAGCAAACAAAAATGTAAGACACACAGACTTCATTTCAGATAAGTTTTTTTGGTATAAAGATGTCCAGGCAATATTTAGGACACACCTATGCTAAAAATTACTCATTGTTTGTATGGAAAGCAAATTCAACAGGATGTCTTGTGTTTTCCCTGTCAAACCAATTAACTTGGGGCCACTGTGCAGTTAGAGGGCTTTAGTTCTGTTCCATGTATCCCCTTGTCCGCGTATCCCGTTGACTTCTTTTACATGGTGAGCTCCAGGCAACATTTCATATGTGCAAAGTATGAGGCTGGGGTATAGCTCAGTGCTTAGCAGCATGATGCCCAGAATTCAATCCCTAGCACCAAGGGGGAAAAAGGAAGCAAAGCAAAGCAAAGCCAAAATGAAAGCTGCCAAGCCTTTGAAGATCTACTCATACACATCACATAATGTCACTTCCTCCTCATTTGTGATCAAGTGAGCCACAGGCCATCCAGGGTCAACTGACAGGAAATGGGCTCTGACTTTTAAAGGGAGGAGCACTGCAGTGCACTGCAGAGGGACATGCATGTGGGGATGAGAAAATTGTTTGCGGCACTTTTTGCAAACAGACAAAATTTGTCAGTATCATTTGAAAGAAACTGCCTTGTATTCTAGGATGCTATGATTTTTTTTAGCCTTTTCCATTTTTTATCTTTAGATTATTTCTCTTGATTTTATTGTGAACTTTATTGGAAAAAATAGAATTTTTTGGGTGCATTTGTCTAATTTTTTATATACTTTTTTTCACTTGAGAGTTAGAACTCACTGCTGTAGTTCAGAGCCCAGCTTTATCACTTACTATGTGTCCAAGGTAGGAAGAAGGCACCAGTTAACATCTTTGGGCCTTGGTTTTCTCATATGCCATATGGAGACAGAAATAGGATTCTTTTCATGAGGTTACTGTGAGGATCAAATAAATACTGGATATAAAATTCTTAATAACCGTATTGATCATTATGCAGATATATTCCTAGAAATGAAATGATTAGAGCAAGTGATATAGATATGTTTAGGATATTTGCTATATTAATAAGTCATAGGGGCCATATTTTGAATTAAGGGAAACAAGTTCAATTTCTAAAGCCTAATGGCTAAGAACTAAGACTTTAGAACAAGAGTTAGAAAAGTACTGTTTGTGGCTTATTTCTGTAAATAAATTTTTATTAGAACACAGCCATGTTCTTTCATTGATAAAGTTCTAGCTGCTTTTGCACAGCAACAGCAAGTTGGGTAGTTGTGGCAGTAACCAAGTGGCCCACAAAACTGAAAATATTTATTGTCCGGCTCTTTATAGAAAGTTGGCTTAAAGTAAGAAAGGCCTGGGCTTGAATCCATAGTTTGCCAAATAACCTCTGCACTGGCAAGAAGTGCTTGGTAACAGACTGTGCTGTCCTTTCTGTCTCTCCACTCTCCTCTCACCTTGGCAGTGCTGGGCAGGGAGGCAAGCAAGATGGTTTTAATTACACTTAGTGGAAGGGCTTTCCAGGCTGGCAGCTGCTTAAATAGAAGGTGCTGTGTGAACACGACTATTCTGAGCAATGATGAAAGAGGAAGTGGTGTGAAATGCTGTGAGATGTGGGAAATATATACAGAAGGTTGTCGTGTCAGCATCTTTCAATGTGCCGCCTTGTACAGCCACAAGGGCATAGGCCTTCTTTCCACACCTGAGCCCTCCCAGAAGAGAAGCCCTCCCCCTGCACCCTCTTGGTGCTGGACCATGGCATGCCCTGCTCTTCTCATACTGCCCAAAGGAAACCTGGTTCCTCGCCCTCATTCTGCTGATCAGAGTACCCTTGTGTGTTTTCCAGGTGACGGACCATCATACAGATGCTTTTTGGTTTCTGAGCACTTGACTTTAAGCTGGACATTGGTCAACTTAGAGACTTGATGCGTGCCATCGCATTTCATTCTTACTCGAACATACTGAAGTAGGTCTTATTATCTTCACTTTATAAAGTGGGAAACTGGAGCTCAGAAAGGTCAATTAATTTTCTCAAAGCAGCACAGCCAAATAAGAACTTGCCTGGGATTTGATCCATGTTACTCCTAAAAATCACTCTTTCTACTGCAGGAGATAGTAGTCTGGAGAAAAGATGCCATGACACAAAACAAATGTATGGGGCATATCCATCATCTGTTCTTCTGGGTTCTTTCTCTGGCTTTTGTGGTTGACTGGCCTCTCCTGTGTTTGCTGATAGTGGACCTGGTTGGAAACTGGGTCTAGCCCCTGAATGTCTCTCTCTGTCCAGATATGTTCAGTACGATCTTGGCAGAGGACAATTACTATTCTACACTGCTCTTCAGAAGAAGACTTGGGAGCCAGAAAATAATAAGCCCACAGAGCAGGTAGGTGCTGACAGTTTGTCTGTGGACAGCAGTTCCCAACTCCACACCTGTTAAATCCTCCAAAATTCACTTCTCTGGTCTAAACAAGAGCTAATGGGACTTTTCTCACCGAAGCATCATGAGGCCACAAGACACATGTGAATGGACTCAGCCCAGGACGTGTATATAGCAGAGCTTAAGAAAAACTCATGGAGTGAAGGAATGAAAAAATGAATGAATGTGTGAATGCAGGCTGCATGTCTCTATCATTAATTGTTGAGATTACTGCTGTGAGGACTTTAAGCATTTCCTTTTCAAAATAAGATTCTCTGCTTGGATGTTCAAGCTGAAACTAGATGAGATTAAAGAGTTTTCATCTTTTCCCCAGATCATCTGATTTAATTGGTCTGGGAAGGAGTCTGGCGGTGGTGTTTTTAAAACTCTCCCCTAGTGATGCTGATATCCTATTAGGGCTAAGAATCACTTGCATGTAATCCAGTCCAAATCTCTCTATTTATAGGTGAGGAAACTGAGGCCCAGAAAAAGACTGCAGCTTGGAAGCCCTCTGACATAAAGGCAGAAAAGGCAGAAAGTTGGCTTGGCTATCTCTGGTGGCTTTCACATTGTGTTCCTTGCTTCTTCTTCCTCTATGTGTGTGGAAAGAGAAATGAAGTTGAACTTGAACCTGTTATCAGTACCAGGCACCTGCCCCCAACTAACTCTTTCTTTCCCTGGATCCTCTGTGACCATGTAGCTACCTCCAGTCCACTTTTTTGTTTCCCAAGTGCCATGGGTTCAATTTTTGTTTCAACTGATAAAATGTTCCTTCTGGAGTGTCATGTCTATTTTTCCTGCTCTTTCGCCTGGAAGCAAATGGGAGAGATTTATGGCTCCTTGTAAAATCTCAGCCTTGTTTAGGAATTGCTTGTGATTGATTAAGTAATAAAAATGCTTTTAAGACAGGGAGGTAAATCTTCCTGCTAATTGCTCTGTGCTTTACATTAGGACCTTGTTACACTGCCTGATGCTCCCCAGAGCTGGACAACTTTGTAATTTCCATTACCCTGACAAGTCACATTGGAATCATTGTCTGAAGCCTTTTTTTTTCTTCCAGTACTGAGACTGTTAAAAGATACAGACAGATAATTAATGGGACAATAAACACAACCAGCAAAACATTTGAAACAGAAGAGCCCATGCCATATTCCCTCTGAGTGTGAGTTTTGTGTTCATCTGGGTGTGTGGATAGGAGCCAAGACCTGGTGGAAGGGTGGTCCAGATGGGACATGGAGGAAGTTCCTTGGCCTCTATCCACCCCTTCCCTCTTTCTAGCACAATAGTTCAGGGACTCTAAAACACTGATAGATTATAAATTGTCCTTGCTGGCCTGGAGCCAGAAGGGGCTGAGATTTGCTCTCAGTGGGAAGGACACATTCCTGGATGGGAGGACAGGGGACAGAGAGTGCCTGGTGTTTGGTCTGCTGATCCTGGATTAGATGGTTGACCATGTGGCCTCAGAAGGAATACAGTAATACAGCCATCACCAAATTCGTTCCAATCTCCATCAGCAGAGCCATTGCATTTTTATACAGCCCTCTACAGTTTTCAGAACTTTTCAGACATATAAGTAAGTGACATGAGATAAATCATGACTCTATTCATCTCCTGAGAGCTAGCTCCATCCTCACCCTGCGCATTGACATAGACAATGTTCAAGTGGTCTAACTGGCCAGGGAAATGTCTCATAGGAGAAAGGGAAACAGGCCCAGAGGGAAGAGTTTCTGATATTAGAGGTGAAATACTCATGGGGCTCTTGGCTCAAGAGAAACTTCTTTCTGTCCTAGAGTCAAAGTCATCTGACTATCCTCTACTTCCTTTCAGCATGGCAGTATTTGAGGTGTATTTGTGCTGAAGAAGATCCACTTATCCAGCATGTTCCTTGATGTATATGTTAGTGATAACAAGTGATAGAAAAAAGTAACAAGAAGAATTTGTAATTGGTCTGCAGACAAACTCAGGAAATCTTTGCTCTAAAATTCTGTGTGTTTATGAGCATTTTCTTGTGGAAGGTCTACTTCCTGTACCAAAGTTTTAAAGGATTCGCAATCCAACAATGATTAAAAAGAAACCCAAAATATGCCGTGTGGAAGGTAGGGGGAGGTGACAGTAAAGAAGAAGTGAAGATGTTAGAGAAGAAGAAGGAGAGAAGTGGAGGGGGTAGGGAAGAGCAAGGAGGGAAATGGGGGTAGAAATCATTAAGTATGTTACATTCATGTACAAATATGCCAAAACAAAATCCACTATTTGGTATAGCTAATATATACTAAAACATACAAGTAGACAAAAAATAAACCTAAGTTACATTAAAACTTTTATGAAGATGGCATGAAAATTAATTTTGACTTAGAGGGTTAAGCAGAGCTTCACAGGGAAAATGACATTTGGACTTGGCCTTAAAGGGAGACAGTTCTCCAGGAGAAGAAAGAGAAGGAAGCTTTCTTAAGAAAGGTTTCATGTGCACACATTCAGAGTTTTGAAAAGCAAGGCATTTCTGGGACTAGAGCAGTGAGGGAATGGAGTAGAGGCATTGGGCACAATGCAGCTGGGAACAAGGCTGGGGGCCCCCATCACTGGGAGCTATCTTTGGATGCAACCTAAGGAGTTTTGGCTTTAACTCCTGTCAGTCCACAGACTGTCAGTCCGCCTTGTGTCCATTGCATTTGGATTCTGTCTGGACTAAGGTCATGGCCAGCTCCAAGGAGGGTATTAGGTTTTCCATTGAGTCCAGGTTTCATGGTGGCAAAGGAACTTTGAGTGTGACAAGGAGAGAACCCTCATCTCAGATATAAGGAGTGGCGAGCTGTTCTCAGACTTACTTGGGACTTCCCTGGATTTTTGATTACTCTGAACCTCCGACCTTTCTGACAAGTTTCCATGGAAAGTCATTCAACCCTCACAGCTACTGTGGGACCATTTGTTTCCCAGGGGAAGGCTTCAACTTTTGAAGGTGGCCAATTGTGAATTTTTAAACTCTTCTTAAGGGTAGTATGCAAGGAAAAAGGCAGGGGCAGATCACGGGTGTGAAGATTTTATTATGTTCTTGTCACAGCATGATTTAGTTCTTCTGTTTTGTGGTGCCTCAGAAATATCTAAATTTTAAATTATAGAGACCTATGTATTTGGCAGAGGAAGTGTCCAATTGAAGACCTAGATTCTGAGTGTCGGGAAGAGATAGGAAGTAGTTGATCCTCCTTGAGGGACAATACTTGGGATTGCTGAGTGGGGCTGGAGTCCGCAGATCCTGTCAAGGTGGTCGGCATCTGGAAGGCCATGGCTTCATCTCTTGGTTCATCTTTCTAGAATGCTATGTACAGCCTATGCCCCTGTTGCACATTCAATATAACAGTAATAACCAGCATCACCACAGCAAAGAACTTAAAGAGCTTTCATTTGTTGGCTTGGGTGATCTTGCTTAAGCTCTTCCTTCCTCTCTGCCCAGATGTGGTCTGGAAACTGTGTGAAGGTAATCCATTGCAATGGAAACTAATAACAGAGCTTCACAGCCCCATGTGCCCTCCTGCACACTACTTTTGGAGGTGGCTCAAGCATCAGCCTCTCTGGGAAAAATGTATGCCTCTCCCTTCTAAGTTTGTTCTTTGGTATCCAGTCGGCAAACACATTTCTCAAAAGTGTTCACTCATAGGAGTTTTTAAAAAATGATAATCTGTCTGAAGGGAAAGGGAAAAATATCAAGAGATATTTTCGTCCTCCTTATACATGAAGTGTGCAAAAGATTCATCCCTGAAAGTGGGTATATAGCTTGAATAGCAGTATTTTTTTTTTAACATTTCCACTGGGAGATAGTACCCTATGAAAGCATTTAAGCAGGAAATAATATGATTTGATTTGTGAATTCTTGTTCTACAACTAAATGTTATAATTAGTGCTTTCTGCTTGATTATGATGCCCTTGAGGATAAGGAATGGAGCTTTCTCTGCTTTTGCATCCCCAGCACCTAGCAAACATATGCTGCATACTGACTTGATATTTGAACATCTGGAATGAATCAATGAATGGATAGATGGTGAATGAATATCTTGCTTAACAGAGAAATATCTGCAAGTGTAGGCAAGCATGGAGGTGAAAGTATGGCTAGAGTCAGGGGAATAGGCCAGAGGATCTCAAACACAGGACCAAGAGGGTGAGCTTTAGAAATGGGAAGAAGAGGAATGGGAAGATGTAGGACATGTTGTGCAAACAAGACACAAACTTGTTTCTGTGGTCTTGAAGGCTCTGAGCATGTAGAACAGCATTGTCAGATATAATTTTCTACAAAAATGAGAATGCTTTGCCTTTGCACTGTTGAAAATATGGTAGGCTGTAGACATATATGGCTATTGAGCATTTGAAATGTGACAACTGAGGGACTGAATTTTTAATTAAAATTTTTTTGTAATTAAATTTGAATAGCCACCCATGGCTAGTGGCAGCCATGCTCGGCAGTATAGAATACTGTTTTTTTTTTATCTGTATGTTACAAGGAAAGGTTTTGTGGGTCCAGGCAAAAAGGGGGAGGGAAACATTTGATATGCCAAATGGCACTTTGGGAGACCATCTGTAGTAGCAGGAAATTCCACATTGAAATCCCAGATTTGGGCCCTTCACACAGATGCAAGGTGGAGAAAAAATAAAATTCCAGTATCCAAAAGACTGTTTTTCATGTCTTTGACATTATCTGACATGGAGCTGGAATCATATATTTATTAGTTTTATAGTCCTAAGTGAAATAAAGTATAAGAAATGCTTTCTGTTTCCTTGGCATTCACTCTGGTCCAGGTGAGGATCAGACCTGTTCTCCATTCCAATCCTTCATACAGAGGTGTGTGGGTGAGGGATATCACTGGGGAAACATAACCTGAGCCATCCAAATCTAGCTGGGTTTTTCATGATCACCTACAGCAAATTAAACCAAATTTGCTTTGGGAGGTGGGGTTGGGGAGGGTTCTATTTTTCTGGCATGATGTGCTTATAATATAAGCATGCCCTTTAATAAAAATCAATGATAACTTAAATATACAATGAATATTGCAACATTAATGAAACGTACTATGCATTGAATCCAGCTTTGTGCTGTAATGTGCACTATTTACAGTCTGCATTTCAGGGCTGATCATGCTTCCAACAGTGAGTGAAATGGCCTAAAACAGCTGTCAGATGGTGTGAAATGAAGAGAGACACAGGGTAAATAAAACTCAAATGAACTCTGAGCATCTCTCTCATCAGCGAGTCTAGGCTTGGGTAACTGAGGATGGGTGGATGGCCTGCAGTCATGTGTACTATATCATTCACCCTTCCTACCTCCATTTCTCCCTTCTTCTATCTCTTTTTCCTTTTTTACTAAGTGCACAATATTTGAAGGATATAAAAGAAACTGAAGTAATCTCTGGCTTCGTAGGAGCTCACAGTACCATTATGGAGTTAAAGATTAATTGTATATATGATACACTTCTTCATTGGCTCCCTGATGCTTAAAGAATATAAATTTTAAAAATTAGTACATGTCGGCAGTACATAATGTTTGCATTCCTTGTGTGAAGTCTTACATGTGTATAACATGTCTTAATTCCTTTTTTCATCTCCTTTCCCTCCCCTCCCTCCCCCTTCCCTCCATCTTGATTCCCTTCCCATTCTTCCTACTTTTTATTATCTATCTTTTGTTTTAATCTTTATATTTACGTTGGATTTTTCATTTTTGCCCTATCATATGTGATGTTTCCTCTACCTAAATTGCCCTTCCTGTCCTTCACCTGGAAATCTTTTATTGATCCTACAAGATCCAAATCAGATTTTCTTCTTTGTGAAGATTTCTATGAGGCCCCAAGTAGAGTCCATGATTAGATCTTTTGTGAGGTCCTTCTTTTTTTTTTTTTTTGTACCGGGGATCGAACTCAGGTCCTTGTGTTTGCACAGCAGGCGGCAAAACCACTGAGCTAAATCCCTGGCCCAATTTTGTGCTGTCCTTCTATTTTTCCATTACCCAATATAGTGAGCATCACAAATACCCTATAGTGAAATTCCTTGCCTGCGAGGGAAGCTGGGAACCATACATTTCCTGTGTGTCCAAAGGAAATAAATTTAGTTCTCGAATAGCTTGTTTGGAGAGATAGGCAGCTCCTCAAATTCACATCCAAACATTTTCCCTCTTATTTGTAATACCTAGGCAACCAGCTTTCTTAACTTTGTCTGTGTCAAGCAAATTATTTACATTTGCTATTTTCTCTGCTCAGAGAGTGTCTTTATCTATCTCAGGTAGTTTATACTCTCCTCCATCTCCAACAATATTTTCTAGATCCTTATCTTGCTTGTTTTCTTTGTAGAACTTTGTAGTCATTGTAGTTCCTTTATCATTTACTTCCTCTAGGTGGTAACTTCCATGAGGGTAGTGTCTGTCTGGTTAATCAGCACTTACACATATCTAACATGGCAGGTGTACTATTCATATTTATTACATGAACAAATCCCACTTGGAAGCCATGCTTCAGACTCCTTTTAGCTTATCTGTTCTTGTAATAAATCAGTGGCCTGGTTACATCCTGAAGTTCAACCCCTGAGGCCAGATAGCTCAGATTTCTTTTGCTGGGCCACCTGACAATCTTTTTTTCCTTTGTATTAATGAGTCCCAGAGAAGATTCTTCCATCTTCTACTGATTTTAAAGAACAATTGACATGGGGTGGGGAAAGGCAGTTGAGATGTCTAAGGATCAGCCCTATTGTACAAACAAACTAAGGAACTGCAAGTTCTATAAAACAAAAACAAAACAAACTTTAATAAGCTCTGCTCCTGAATGGTCAAACTGAAAATTAAGAGACTTTGGGACTTTATATGACTTTGGAAGATTACTTAAGTTCTGTGGATTCAATCTGCTCTAAAATGAGCATGATAATTCAGATGAGATCACAAATATAAGGCAGCAGGACAAAGCTTGACAATAGTAGGAACTCAGTTTATGTCACGTTTTCATGTTCTCTTTTTCCTCTTGCTTTCTTCTACATTATCCTCTTTTTCTTCTCTTCTCGTTTCCCTTTTCTTCCGTTTCTTACAGCAAGAACCCTGTACGAATACCTAATAATTTGCTTTCATTTGCTTTTCCCTCCCACGTATCAGAATTCAGAGACTCTTTCTTACATATAAGACTAAATACAACCCTGGTTGATCACTCTTGTCTATTAAACTTCCACTATTGACTAACTTTCCAGAAGACTGTGTGATAGCAAATTTCTAGTGCATGTAGTTAGTTAATAGGTTAATAGGTTTAGGAGACCCAATTTGGCCCATATTTTGAATGTAATAATGAATTGTGCTTTAATTGCTTTTCCCTCATTTAAAGGCCATGGGAACATAAATTTCTGCAAATTCTCAGTAGGACTTATGTTTACAGTAACTATAGAATTCTGCTTCAACCAGACTGAACTTGGAAGGTCCTCCCAGGACAAAACAGGTTATTCTTTCCCACAAAGATGGGTGAGGATGTCTTTTTCTACCTGCCTGCTAAAGTACAGAGTCCAATTCCAGAACTTTTTCAACTGAGTCATTATCAACTGCATTTGCTACATCTGCTGGGTTTCCATGACTATGTGGCTTTTTTAGATATGCAAATACTGTATCAACAAGAGGACCATTAAAAAAATCTAGTTAGTTTGGTTTCAAATGTGGTCATATACAGCACTCTGGAGAATGCATACATGAAAGCTTTGATACTTTGTATGTTCCACCGAATGATCACAAGGAATACACCCATTAAGTATGGGTTCTTACATGAGCAAATTGAAGGCAGGGCTGGTATCTTATTTTAATCTTTGCTCTCCAGGGTCCATCCCTTAATAGGTGCCTGATAGATATTTGTTCAAAAAAAAAATTCCCAGGGTTTTAAGATTGAAGTGGGCTGCTTGATGGGACGATGGCTTGGATAATATCCTTTCTCTATCATTCAGCTTGGTTTGTGATGCAATCTCTCTGACACAGAAATGAGAGGTCTGACCCTTTCCTTCCCTCCTTGACAGTTGTACAGGTATCCACCTCCAGGTACTTCTGCCACTTCCCTGAACAGTCTACAAAGTATGCCAAATGGCAAAGACTGGGGAGGCACCAGGCCCCACTGCCAATATCCCTCCAAATCCCTTAAGCCCAGTGGGCCACAATCGACAATACAGTTCCTCCTGGAGATGCCACAAAGTCACGGCAGTCATGGTTTAAATCCTGCCATTTTCCTGTAACTACGGGAACTGTGCCAAGCTTTCCCTGTGACGAGATTGCCTTTGACACCTATAACAACTACAGAAGGTAATGGCCCTGGTGGCAACAGGCTTGTGAAATGACCTATCCCAGATGGCCCCGCCCCCGAAACTATTGCGCTTGCCCTGACAATTTATCCCAGGTGGCTCCACCCTGCAATCTCCAAATGTCCCCGCCCCTTCTGACACTATTGCGCTTGCGCAGTGGTTTCCTTCTAGAAGTAGCGGCTTCCTCAGACTCCTTGGGTCAGTCCAAGAGGGCTCCGTTAGTGTTCTACCTGTCTGTGCTGCAACATGAATCCTAAAAAAGACCTCTTTTGGTGACTTTATTCTCTACTCGTGATATTTAAATTTTTTTAAACAATTCTTTTATTGGTACATTTTAGCTATACAACACAATTACATTTCTCATTGAGAACTTGTACCTTTACATGATGCATCTTGGTTCTTACTTTTTTCCCTGTTCCTAGCCCTCCCTTCACCCCCTCCCTATTTACAAGACTTTATTTCCATTTCTCAGCATTTTTCCTTTCCCTTCTTTCCTTTGCCCTGCCCCTCCCTCTACCCCTACCCCTTTGGACCTTTTCTTCCTATTTTGCATTATCGATTCTTCATTCTAATCATTGGTACATTTTAGGTATACAATATAATGACAT